>OY728138.1:94332612-95596982 GCA_963277665.1 Viscum album | reverse complement strand
AATTATCTTGGCATTTGGATGAGGGGAGGTGAGAAGGGAGAATAATAGAATGGGACTTTGTAAAAGAAATTGAAAGAAAAGAGAAGGAAGGTTCACCTCTTGAGTACTCCTTGAGAATCTCCTTAAGGCCTTTGTTTTTGGCCTTTTGGTGAGACCAAAACGTCTTGGACGTGGGGAGAGGGCTTGGTAAGAGTATTTGGTAGAATTTAGGCAAGTCTTAAAGCTTGAGTGGTGTGGGAGGAAGAGGGGGTGAGGGGTGGTTTATATAGTGGAGGGGAGAGGAGTTTTCTTAATTTTCTAATCATTAATTTATTATTTCCTCTCAAGAAAACCAATAGTGAGTATTCCATGACCAAGAATAGTAATATATGCATGTGACTTAGAACCAATTGGGCTTACATCAGCATATAATCATCAATGACTCAATTAATTCATTATTTAGCATTTATTATGAATTATTGGATTTTACTATTCATCAAAAATTCAAGTATTTCAGAAA
This sequence comes from Viscum album, assembly GCA_963277665.1. Lineage (NCBI taxonomy): Eukaryota > Viridiplantae > Streptophyta > Magnoliopsida > Santalales > Viscaceae > Viscum > Viscum album. The sequence goes on along the minus strand of OY728138.1, from coordinate 95,596,483 downwards.
AATCCCAAAAATTCACCCTAACCATTTTTCGACGTTTAGAATCCAAAAATGAAGTCCATTTTTTTAAAATAAATTTCTAAATATGATTAATTAAATTTTTAATTAAAATAATTATTTAATTGAAAAATATAAACACTTAAAATATTCATCTTCATTTTTAAGGTGCCTAAATTCATTTATACATTCAAGGGAATGGATACCATTCATAAGAGTCATATTACTATTCATAAGGGTAATTTACTATTCATAAGGGTAGGTTACTATTCATAAGGGTAGGTTACTATTCACTTAAAATTAAGTTAATTCTATCATACTCTAAATATCATCCTGAACACAACTGTGTATGTCATATTTTTAAAATTTAAATCGTAGAGTTGGAAAATTTAAGTTTAATGACTAGGTTATGGATATCTCCTATAAGTAACCACATTTTGTTCCATATGGGCTCAGTGATTCATGAAATATAGGCTATAACTATAATTTATTTAAGAGAAACATACCATAAAGTGTTTGGGGTGCTATATTATTCCTTCCTTCGGAAATTTCGTCCTCAAAATTTTATGTATGAAGATCACCAAAAAGATGTGGGAGATTATTTTTCATAACATTCTCAGGTTACCATGTTGCTTCCTCTATATTCTGGTTTTTTCAAAGAACCTTTACTAGACGAGTTGTTCGATTTCTCAATACCTTCTCCCTTGTGTCAAGAATCCCGATAGGCTTTTCACAGTATGAAAAATCAGGTTCCAGTTCTATTTCTTCATATGTGAGTACATGCGTTGGGTCTGGAACGTATTTTTTAAAGACCCAAAAATTTCAAGGAATTTTTTTTTAAATACTTTAAAATTTTACGAGTATGCATTTTCTGACGGCGCTTGATTCTGAGGCCCGGTATGCCCGAAATCAATTTTCGAAGTTTAGCTCGGGTACGTTCAGTGAACGAATGAGCGGGTTTTTCTAACTTTTGAACTGGTGCTCGGAATTGAAATCCAAGGGCACCGATGGACTCGCAGCACCATTAATTGCTTAAAGGGACACTTACCGCAGATGCATTCGCAAAAGAGGAGAATTTAATTTTTGGGGGTTTGTTTAAGGAATAAATAAAAATTGTCGGAACAATTTTTATTTCATGAGGAGGTTTTTCCTCCCATGGGTAGTTAAGGGTGGGGCCCACATCCACTTAACTACCCAAGTGTAGATTTAAGATAGGTGGGGCCCACACGAGCCCCGCCATTTAATTCCCTCTAAACCCATTAGTAAACCCCCATTTATTTGAAAAACATCCTTTTTAATGTCGCCTAAATCCATTAAATTATGTCAACTCATAATTTAATGTGGAACCATCCTCTTTCCCCTTTTTAATTTAACCGCCAACGTGTTCAATATTGGGGGAACCTTCTTCCTCCCATCCTTAATTAAATGACACCACATTTTAATTAAGGTGGTGAATTAATTCTGAGGGAGTTTCTATGCGTGGATAATAAAATAATAGGGAAGCCTATTATTTTGGTGATTAAGGGAGAGAGCTTCGTGGTGCGACGAAGAACACCGGCCTCTAACAAAGAATGACGAAGAACGCCGACCACCGAAGAAGGACGATGAAGAATGCTGGTTCCTCAGAGATCGACGATGTGACGCCGTGTACCGCGACACCTACGATCCTCTTCTCCGCGACGCTGTGTACCGCGACGCCGATGATCATCTTCCTAGTCAAGGTAGGGGTTCTTTTTGTGAATGATAATACTCCAATGTTTGTTTTCCTCTAAAACATGAATGCGGATCAACTCATTATCATGTTGATCCGCGAACTATTAATTGTGGGTTGGGGATTATTATTTACAGGAAATTGTTGGGAGTTGTTTCAAACCACTAATGCGGTGGGTGCGGACAAACGAACAAGTCTGAACCCACCGTTCTTCTGATCTTGATGCGTGGAATGTTGGGTGACGATGGAATGGGACCGCAATGGTGTTTGAAGGCCATCGCAGTGAAGAACGGGTCCCGAGATGACCGCGGGCGTAGGCGGGAGCAAGAACAGACCACCAGAACGACTCCGGTGGCCCGCGGAAAATTTCTGGCGGCGTGGGTTGCTGGCGCAGCAGCGCCGGCGGCTGGAGGCGGCGGCCGGCACCGGTTGGCCGCCTGGAAGTGGTGGCGCCCCGGCGTGCCGCCGCCAGGAGCCACCGCGCATGAAGCCGCAATGGCAGGTGGTCAGATTCCACGGCCACGCGGGATCCGGAGGGGACGTGGCGACCGCGCGCCGCGTCCGTTGAGCGCAAAGGAGGGGGGACCGCGTCCCCCCCTGCTCGGCCCGCTGGCCGAGCCAGCACCCCCCCCCCCCCCGGCCGGGCCGGGGCGGGTCGCTCCCATTCGGGCCGGGCCATGCCGGACCGGGCCGGATTCGGACCCGGGTCGGGTCGACCCAGGGGGTTGGGTTGGGCCGGGCCGGGCCCAGACCCCCACTTCGGATTGTTTTCATTATTTAGACCATAACTTGGGATGCAGACCTCTGATCGATGAGCCGTCAGTTTTTTTGGAATCCTTGTATCGAGACGGTCGTTTCAGTATATTACACTCAAGGTTTAGGAGACCTTTGGGTATGACCGGGTTGGTTTGAACATGAAACCAACCGGGGCCTCGGAGCGGAAATGCTTATAACTTAAGCTCCGGACATCTGATTGACGTGCTGTTGACTTTGTTGAATTCCTCTTAGTGAGACGGTTCTTTTGGCTTACTCCGATCGAGGTTTGGACGCAGTTGGAGTATGGTTGGGCTAGTTTTGGCTTAAAAACCAACCGGGCCACTAGGACGAAAAAACCAATAACTCTCAGACCGGGCGTCCGATTGACGCGTCGTCTATCACGTTGAGTTCCTTTTGACGAGATGGAACTTTGTGATACATCAAATCCAGACTTTGTGACAGTTGATGTATCAACCCCCTTGGCTCGTGGAGCAGACCCTCCTGGAACCGAGCATGTTGTGTGCGGGAACCCTAGAGCTGGCTGCGGCTGCGACGATGACGACTGCACTTGAATCCTCCATGGGTTCAGCAGTGAGGACGACTGTACTTGGATCCTCCGTGGGTTCGGAAACGATGACGACCGTATTGGGATCCTCCAGGGGTTCGACGACGATGACTAATGTTCTTGTATCCTATGTGGGTCCGGCAGTATTTGACTCTGTACTTGTATCCTATGTGGGTTCGACAGAGTAGCTGGTCTTGTATCTTTTGTGGGTCCGACAACTTAGATGGTCTTGTATTCTATGTGGGTCCAACAGCTTAGATGAATCAGTGGCTACATATGATCATCTCTATCGCCTTACGAAGTGTATACCTGTGTGAGCTGAGTCTTGATTCTCAATCATTATTATTGATGTGGTTGACTTGCTTTCCTTTTTGGATTGGGTTGTGCTTTCCTATGTGTATTAGGTTGTGAATTCCTATGTAGAATGGGTTATGTTTTCCTGTGTGGATTGGGTTGTACTTGGGCTCGTGTGCTGGAGCCGAGCTGGAATTGATGACTTAGGTATATGTATGGACATATACCTAAGTAGAGATGGTTGTTAATTCCCGATTGTATCTTTCCTTTGTGGTTTATCCTTCGTGGATTCTGGGAGACCTTCGAGGGTCTCGAGGTCCCTACTGAGTAATGTATACTCACCCCTGCACGGGCTATGCCCGCACTACGTTGTGTTGGATGCAGACGACGGACAACGCTGATCGAGGTGGGAGCTCATGGAGCTAGATGGTACCTGGAGGTGGTTCACTAGACAGGACGTACTTGGAGCGAACGGCTGGAGCTGAGGAGCATAGGAGACTATCTGTACCCACCCATCAGGTGGGATTTCCAGAGGACGGCTCGGAGTTGCTGCTTTACTTTTTTGCTGTTGTACTTTCTTTTCAGTTGTACTTTACTTTCAGTTGGGTTTGTATTCTAGCCCATTTACTTTCCAGCACTTACTCTTGTATTCAGTTTACTTAGTGTTTACTTCATCTTGCGTACTCTATGGTGTTTGTTTACTTTATAAAGGCAATGCCTTCCCTTTTATCGGGATTTACGCCTTTGGTACTAGTCACCAGCCCCTGGCCTGTGGAAGGCGGGCTTGGGGTAGTCACGGCACGGGCCCCAAGGATGGGTTATGACAAATCGGTATCAGAGGAGTTCGGTTCTACCGCAGAACTCAGGACTCTGATCTTTTTTCTATGTGCAGCAATAATGTTAAGGGTATTGAGTGTGGTTATCAGTCCAAGGAGTCCAGTGTTGGTTCGGCGGCCGACGTATCCATACACCAGGACCCTGACTTCTGATTTCCGACTCAGTTCACGAAAACATTGATTGCATGTGTGTTTCAAAGTTTTCTTTCTGATTACTTCATGTCAGCTCACCAGGTATACTGTAATAACCATGGTGCACCTGTTTCATTTCAGGATGGCCCCATGATGGCAGCCAGCTAGGGTTCGGAGTTTTTTGCGAGACGACATCCCACCGAGCAACGAGGCCTCGGTGCAGGGCCCATTTACCGTGGAGACGCCGGTGGTACCTTTACCCGCCGATCCACCGATGCTACCAGCCCCAGCGGCGGAGAGTGTATTCCGCCTTAGCGCGTTGCATGAGTTTCAGAGATAGAGGCCGCCCAGGTTCTATGGAGAGACGGATCCTCAGGTAGCCAAGGATTGGTTGGAGGCTGTTGTCAGAGTCTTCAGGTTGGTAGGGACGCCAGCAGACCTTATGGTGATCCTTGTCGCGAGTCTCCTGCACGCGGCAGGAGGTAGATGGTGGAGCATGATGATCTAGGTGAACAATGAGGCATATCTCCTTTGGATGGACTTTGAGAGCCTCTTCTGATCAAAGTTAGTTCTGGCCACCCTCTGTGTGGTGTGAATCCAGGAGTTACTATAGCTGCGGCAGGGCAGCATGTCAGTAGCCTAGTACGCGGTGAGATTTACCGACCTCTCGCGCTACTCCACGGACATGGTACGAGACCCATTCTTCTAGGACCGAACCTTTGAGCAGGGGCTGAGGCATGAGATCAGAGCTTCGACGATTCCACTCAGCATCCCAGTTCAGGCGGGGGTGCTAGAGCGAGCCCTGTTGGTGGAGAGCTTTCTCGCCGAGCAGCCATCAGCAGCGAGACCCACCGCAGGACAGCACGGAGCGGAGTCTTCCGCAGCGGGCAGTCGACAGATGACGCAGGGGTCCAAGCGGACCAGACCGTTTGGTGGGCGACCTCAGGACACAGGTTCGGCTGTGAGGGGCACACGGTGCAGAGCCAGCCTTCCGAGGATCATACAGTGCTATGCATGCGGCGGGTAGGGTCACATGGCTCGTGACTGCCAGACCCGCCATGCAGACGAGCAGCAGACAGTGGGGGGACCTCCGAGGCAGAGTCAGAGGTTCGACCGTGGCGGTCCATAGGGAGAAGGCGGACGGGGAAGAGGAGTTGGACGAGCAGCGGGTGGTGGACAACGCTTCAAGGCTCTACCACCACCACCCCCAGGAGGTCCACCCCGACCACAGGGAGCTGGCGGGCAGAGGCAGGCTCAGCTCCAGGCAGCAGAGGCTTACGACCACGGTGCACCCAAGATGATTCGAGGTACTATCTGTGTCTACTCCACCTTTTTTGCAGTTCTTATAGACACAGGTGCGAGTCATTCTTTTATTTTCGCTGCCCTTGTTCGGAGCTCGGAGATTCCGGCGGAGCCGTTGGCTCGATCCTTGCGACTAGAGACTCCTACGGGAGAAAACTCGATGATTACGCACTGGTGCCAGTAGTGTGAGCTTACTCTAGGAGGCGAGAGATTTGGCTGGTATCTTCTTATAGCGGCGTCGAGGCCTTATGACGCCATCTTGGGTATGGACTGGTTATCTACAGTCCATGCCCAGATCGACTATATTAGGCGCAAAGTGCGGTGTGTCTTCACGGATGGGACCAGGTTCGCCTTCACCAGCGAGAAGGTAACCTTCACAGCACAGGATGGACTCACATAGAGGAGAGGGCAGTCGATCACACATCAGTTGGCTAGTCTCATCCTCGGAGCAGTCGACGTGCGGAGTCCAAGTTTTTCTATAGTGGTGGACCAGTATGCAGACATTTTTCCTGACGATGTTCCAGGACTACCTCCTCGCAGGGGGGTAGATTTCTACATAGACCTATACCCCATGACATCACCGATATCCACCCCTTCGTATCGGATGGATCCCGCCGAGCTTCGTGAGATGCGGGTATAGCTGGAGGACTTACAGGGGAAAGGTTTCATCTGACCCAGTGTTTCACCCTGGGCTTCTCCGGTCCTTTTCGCCAAGAAGGAAGATGGGGGCTTGCGACTGTGTGTTGATTACCGTCGCCTGAACTAGGTGACCGTGAGGAACAAGTATCTACTTCCGAGTATTGATGACCTCTTCGATCAGCTCAAGGGAGAACGTTGGTTCTCAAAGATAGACCTCAGGTTAGACTATCATCAGCTCCGAGTTCGGGATGAGGATGTGCAGAAGACGGACTTCAGGTGTCGGTATGGACACTATGAGTTCTTGGTCATACCCTTCAGTGTGACCAATGCTCCAACAGTGTTCATGAGTCTCATGAACAGGATCTTCCAGCCCTACCTCGATCAGTTTGTCGTAGTCTTCATTGACGACATACTGATTTACTCGACGACTGAGGAGGAGCATGCCTACCAATTACAAGTTGTACTGGATACACTCCGAGAGCACCAGCTTTATGGTAAGCTCTCGAAGTTCCAGTTCTAGCTTTGAGAGCTCCACTTCTTGGGGAACGTCATCTCTAAGGTGGTAGTTGCAGTGGATCCTATGAAGGTCAAGGTGGTAGTTTCTTGGGAGCCACCCAGGAGCGTGACAGAGGTGCGAATTTTCCTAGGTCTGGCTGGGTACTATCGGAGATTTGTGTTAGACTTCTCCCGAGTTGTAGCACCACTTTCAGCTTTGATGAAGAAAGGGAAACCCTTCGTGTGGTCAGACAGATGTCAGCAGAGCTTCCAGGAGCTGAGACAGAGATTGACCAGTGTGCCCATCTTGAGGCTGCTGAAGGAGGGTGTGGGGTATGTATTTTACTGTGGCGCATCAGGGACCAGACTCGGGTGTGTCCTGATACAGGAGCGAGCAGTGATTGCTTACGGTTCACGGCAGCTGAGGCCGCACGAGCAGAACTATGCCACCCATGACCTGGAGTTAGCAGCAGTGGTCTTCTCCCTGAAGATGTGGCGACACTATCTGATGGGCAAGTGCTTTACAGTCTACTCTGACCACCAGAGTCTCAGGTACATCTTATCGCAGAAGGACCTGAACCCGAGATAGTGGCAATCGCTCGATTTCCTCCAGGATTATGACTTTTAGATTGTCTATACTCCTGGGAAGGGGAACGTTGTGGCTGATGCTCTCAGTAGGAGATCAGGCATTCAGCTACTTGGAGAGATGACAGAGCAGTTAACTGCTTTGCAGATATCCTTCGTGGATAGTGATGGGGAATCCTATCTTCAGTCCCTCACAGTCACTCCTCCGCTACTTCATCAGGTCAGAGAGGCATAGCGTGGGGATGTGGACTGTGAGACGCGACGTGCACAGATATCCTCAGGACAGGCACCTGATGGATTTTCTGTAGTAGGAGAGCACATCATCCTTTTCATGGGATGTACCATGGTACCAGTTACACTACAGGAGGAGGTGCTGAGGGAGTTCCACACTTCCCCTCTAGCGGTACATCTTGGAGTAGTGAAGATTTATCAGGACCTCAGACGTCAGTACTGGTGGCCGGGTATGAAGAAGGTTGTGGCATGATTCGTTTCTCGATGCCTCACTTTTCATCAAGTGAAGGCAGATAACCAGCTACCTGCAGGCTTGGTACAACCCTTAGAGGTCCCGGAGTGGAAGTGGGATGGGATATCTATGGATTTCGTGACTGGACTTCCATGTACTTCCAGAGGACATGAATCCATTTGGGTGATCGTCGACCGACTCACTAAGTTGGCCCACTTCTTACCCATCAGAGAGCAGGGCTCAATGGAGAGCTTGGGACGCCTCTACATTCAGAAGATCGTACGGCTTCATGGTGTTCCATCATCTATCATCTCTAATCAAGATGCTCGTTTTACTTCCCGGCTTTGGAAGGGGTTGTAGGAGGCATTCGGGACGCAGCTACGCATGAGCACCGCCTTTCACCCTCAGACGGATGGTCAGATGGAGAGGACCATTCAAACTCTTGAGGACATGCTCCATGCATGTGTCATTGACTTTGGTCGCATCTTGGAGGATCACCTACCCTTTGTGGAGTTTGCGTACAACAACAGCTACCACTCCACCATCGGGATGGAGCCATACGAGGCACTGTACGGCCGGCCTTGCAGATCACCTCAGTGTTGGACTGACCCTGGGGAGTCAGCTCTCATGGGACCAGAGATGGTTCAGGCTACGACAGAGAAGGTGCAGATCATTCAGGAGCGGATGAGGACTGCTCAGAGCCGACAAAAGTCCTATGCTGATAGGAGGCAGAGACCACTGGAGTTCTAGGATGGCGACCATGTTTTCTTACGGGTCTCACCTCGATGTGGATTATGGAGATTTGTCTAGGGTGGCAAGTTATCTCTGCGCTTCATCGGGCCTTTTCAGGTCCTCATCAGGGTAGGCGAGGTGGCTTACCACCTGGCCCTTCTACCTCAGTTGTACCGGGTGCACGACGTCTTCCACGTATCTCAGCTAAGGAGATACGTGCATGACCCGACAAATATCATTGATCACGGGGAGCTGGTCATTGATGACGGGGAAACTTTTGCGGAGGTCCCAGTGGAGATCGAGGATTGACAGGAGTGGGTCCTACGTGGATGGTTGATACCTCTGGTGCGCATTCGTTGGCAGCACGGGAACCTCCAGGAGAGCACATGGGAGCGGGAGGCTCAGATGCATGCTCAGTACCCTCATTTGTTTCCCTAGTTTTTGTTGTAGCTTTACGGGGATGTAAAGACCTGAGGTGGGAGTAATGTAAAGACCCGGAAATTTCAAGGAATTTTTTTTTAAATACTTTGAAATTTTACAAGTACGCAGTTTCTAACGGTGCTTGATTCTGAGGCCCGGTATGCCCTAAATCAATTTTCTAAGTTTTTCTCGGGTACGTTCAGTGAACGAACGAGTGGGTTTTTCTAACTTTTGAACCGGTGCTCAGAATTGAAATCTGAGGGCACCGATGGACTCACAATGCCGGTAATTGCTTAAAGGGACACTTACCATAGATGCATTCACAAAAGAGGAGAAGATAATTTTTGGGGGTTTGTTTAAGGAATAAATAAAAATTGTCGGAACAATTTTTATTTCATGAGGAGATTTTTCTTCCCATGGGTAGTTAATGGTGGGGCCCATATCCACTTAACTACCCAAGTGTGTATTTAAGATAGGTGGGGCCCACACGATCCCCACCATGTAATTCCCTCTAAACCCATTAGTAAACCCCCATTTATTTGACAAACCTCCTTTTTAATGTCACCTAAATCCATTAAATTATGTCAACTCATAATTTAATGTGGAACCTTCCTCTTTCCCCTTTTTAATTTAACCGCCAACGCATTCAATATTGGGGGAACCTTCTTCCTCCCATCCTTAATTAAATGATGCCACATTTTAATTAAGGTGGTGAATTAATTCTGAGGGAGTTTATTTGTGTGGATAATAAAATAATAGGGAAGCCTATTATTTTGGTGATTAAGGGAGAGAGCTTCGTGGTGCGACGAAGAAAGCTGGCCTCCAACGAAGAACGACGAAGAACACCGGCCTCCGACGAAGGACGACGAAGAACGCTGGTTCCTTGGAGATCGACGACGCAATGTCGTGTACCGTGACGCCTACGATCCTTTTCTCCGCGATGTCGTGTACCGCGACGCATACGATTCTATTCTCCGTGACGTCGTGTACCGCGATGCTGACAATCGTCTTCCTTATCAAGGTAGGGGTTCTTTTTGTGAATGATAATACTCCCATGTTTGTTTTCCTCTAAAACATGAACGCGGATCAACTCATTATCAAGTTGATCCACGAACTATTAATTGTGGGTTGGGGATTATTATTTGTGGGAAATTGTTAGGAGTTGTTTCAAACCACTGAAGCGGTGGGTGCGGAAAAACGAACAAGTCCGAACCCACCGTTCTTCTGATCTTGATGCACGGAACATTGGGCGACAATGGAACGGGACCGCAACGGCATTTGAAGGTCGTCGCAGTGAAGAGCGGGTCTCGAGATGACCGCAGGCGCAGGCGGGAGCAAGAACGGACCATCGGAACGACTCCGGTGGCCCGAGGAAAATTTCTGATGGTGCCGGCGGCTGGAGGCGGCGGCGCGCCGCTGTGGCAGGCGGTCAGATCCCACAGCCGTGCGGGATCTGGAGGGGACGCGGCGACCGCACGCCGCGTCCGTGGAGTGCAAAGGAGGGGGGACCGCGTCCCCCCCTGCTCGGCCCGCTGGCAGAGCCAGCGCCCCCCCCCCCCCCCCCGGCCGGGCCGGGGTGGGTCGCGCAGACCGGGCTGGGCCGTGCCGGACCCGGACCCGGGTCGGGTTGACCCGGTTCGGGCCGACTCAGGGGGGGTTGGGCCGGGCCGGGCCGGGCCCAGACCCCCCACTTCGGATTGTTTTCAGTCTTTAGCCCATAACTTGGGATGAAGACCTCCGATCGACACACCATCAGTTGAGTTGGGATCCTTGGATTGAGATGGTCATTTCGGTATATTACACTCAAGCTTTCGGAGAACTTTGGGTACCACCGGGTTGGTTCGAACATGAAACCAACCGGGCCCTCGGAGCGGAAATGCTTATAACTTAAGCTCTGGACATCCGATTGACGTGTCGTTGACTTTGTTGAATTCATCTTAGTGAGACAGTTCTTTTGGATTACTTCTATCAAGGTTTGGATGCAGTTGGAGTACAGTTGGGTTGGTTTTGGCTTAAAAACCAACCGGGCCCCTGGGATGAAAAAGCCAACAACTCTCAGACCGGGCGTCCGATTGACGCGCCGTCTATCGCGTTGAGTTACTTTTAACGAGACGGAACTTTGTGATACATCAAATCCAGTCTTCGTGACAGTTGATGTATCAACCCCCTTGGCTCGTGGAGCGGACCCTCCTAGAATCGAGCGTGTTGTGTGCGGGAACCCTAGAGCTGGTTGCGACTGCGACGATGACGACTGCACTTGAATCCTCCGTGGGTTCGGCAACGAGGACGACTGTACTTGGATCATCTGTGGGTTCGGAAGCAATGACGACCATATTGGGATCCTCTGTGGGTTAGATGGCAATGACTACTGTTCTTGTATCCTATGTGGGTCCGGTAGTATTTGACTCTGTACTTGTATCCTATGTGGGTCCGGCAGAGTAGCTGGTCTTGGATCCTTTGTGGGTCTGATAGCTTAGCTAGTCTTGTATCCTATGTGGGTCTGACAGCTTAGATGAATTAGTGGCTACATCTGATCATCTCTATCTCCTTACGAAGTGTATACCTGTGTGATTTGAGTCTTGATTATCAATCATTATTATTGATGTGGCTGACTTGCTTTCCTTTGTGGATTGGGTTGTGCTTTCCTGTGTGGATTGGGTTGTGAATTCCTATGTGGAATGGGTTATGTTTTCCTATGTGGACTGGATTGTACTTGGGCTCGTGTGCTGGAGTCGAGCTGGAATTGATGACTTAGGTATATGTATGGACATATACCTAAGTAGAGATGGTTGTTACTTCGTGATTGTATATTTCCTTTGTGGTTTATCCTTCGTGGATTCTGGGAGACCTTCGGGGGTCTCGGGGTCCCTACTGAGTAGCGTATACACACCCCTGCACGGGCTATGCCCACACTATGTTGTGTTGGATGCAGACGACGGACAGCCCTGATCGAGGTGGGAGCTCGTGGAGCTGGACGGTACCTGGAGGTGGTTCACTGGACGGGACGTATTTGGAGTGGACGGTTGGAGCCGAGGAGCAGAGGAGACTATCTGTACCCACCCATCAGGTGGGATTTCTAGAGGACGGCTCAGAGTTTCTGCTTTACTTTTCTACTATTGTACTTTCTTTTTAGTTATACTTTACTTTCAGTTGGGTTTGTATTCTGGCCCATTTACTTTCCAACACTTACTTTTGTATTCAGTTTACTTAGTGTTTACTTCAGCTTGCGCACTCTGTGGTGTTTGTTTACTTTATAAAGGCAATGTCTTCCCTTTTATTGGGATTTACGCCTTTGGTGCTAGTCGCCAGCCCCTGGCCTATGGAAGGAGAGCTTGGGGTAGTCATGGCACGGGCCCCAAGGACGGGTCGTGACATATTTCTTTAATAATGACATGTGGAACACATCATGAACTCTGGGGATACTTGGATGTATTGTCAAATGCTAAGCTACAACTTCGATTCTTTCCAGGATTTCAAATGGTCTGATGTACCTGGGGCTCAATTTCCCTTTCTCACCGAACCTTAAGACACGCTTCCATGGAGATACTTTCAGAAATACATGATCTCCATCTTGGAATTCCAAATCCTTTCTCCGATTTTCATCATAACTCTTCTACCTACTTTGGGATGCTTTAATATGGGCTTGTATTTTCTTCACCTTTTTCATGGTCTCTTCAATAAGTTTTGGGCCTATAAGTTTCCTCTGACCAAATTCTTCCCAACAAGTTGGAGTTCGACATCTCTTTCCATATAATGCTTCATATGGAGCCATTTGAATACTAGAATAGAAACTATTGTTTTAGGAAAATTCTACCAAAGGAAAGTATTGATCCCACATACCTTGTAATTCAAGAGAGCATGACCTCATCATGTCTTCTAGAGTTTTAATAGTCCTTTCAGATTGTCCATCAGTTTGGGGGTGATAAGAAGTACTCATATGAAGCTCAGTATTCAAAGCCTTCTGGAGACTTTTCCATAATTTTGATGTAAACTGGGGATCTCGATCGGACACAATTGATAGAGGTGCACCATGAATTCTTACAAATTCATTAATATAAATTCTTTCCAAGCACTTAATTGAAAAATCCTCTCTTATAGAAAGGAAATGTACTAATTTTGTGAGTTTATCAACAATTACCCATATTGCATCGTTCCTTCTAGGTGTCTTTGGTATTCCGGTGACAAAATCCATCATAATGTTATACCAATTCCACATAGGAATAGGTAGAGGTTGCATCGCTCCTTTGGTATATAGTCTCTCTGACTTCACTTGTTGACAAACTAGACATCTTAACACATAGTCAGCAATTTCCCACTTCATATTATCCCACTAAAAATATTCCTTCAGATCTCTATACATCCTAGTGCTACCTGGGTGTATAGAGAAATTTGAGCTATGAACATCATCTAATAGTTCCCTTTTTAGCTCATGTACTGATGGAACACATAACCTCTTTCTAAATTTTAGATCTCCTTCTTCATACACGAAGTCTTCCAGTCTCCCATCCTTAACTGCATTAATTTTCTTGTGTATATTATCATCATCAGATTGAGAGATTTTTATCTTCTCTAGTAAAAATGGTTTAGCAATCATTTGAAGGAGGAGTGATGTTTCCCCTTCCTTAAAAATTCCCATATCCATATTCAGTAGATCCATGAATATAGGATCTCTTTTAATCCTCATTTGAGTCAGAAGGCCATGATCTTTCCTGTTTAATGCATCTTCCACCCTATTCTCCTTTCTTGGGTGGTAGTGTATTGAACAATCATAATCTTTGAGTAACTCGAGCCATCTTCTTTGCCTCATGTTGAGTTCTTTTTGTGTGAAAATATATTTCAAACTCTTGTGGTCCGTTTAAATCTCACATATCTCTCCATAGAGATAATGCCTCCATATTTTCATAGCAAAGATTACAGCTGCTAACTCAAGACCATGAGTTGGATAATTTTTCTCATGTGTCTTCAACTGTCTTGATTCATAAGCAATAACTTTATTTTTTTTCATAAGGACGCAACCCAGTCCATTCTTTGATGCATCGTTGTATATTACAAATCCATCACTTCTAGATGGAAGATTCAAAATTGGAGCATTGGTCAATATTATTTTCAATTCTTCGAATCATTCTGTATATTCTTTTGTCCACACAAACTTAACTCCTTTATGTGTGATCTTGGTTAGCGGGTTATCCAGTCGAGCAAAATTCTGAACAAAATGCCGATAGTAACCTGCTAAGCCAATAAAACTGTGTACCTTAGTTATGTTTATTGGCATGGTCCAATCTTGGATTGCATTTATCTTCGCATGATCAACTAGGATTCCATCCTTAGAGACAATATGTCCTAGAAAAGAAAATTATTGAAGCCATAATTTTCACTTGCTAAACTTCCCATATAATTTATTTCGTCTAAGAGTTCTCAGAATAACCCACAAGTGATTCTCATGGTCTTTATATATTTTTGAATATACGGGGATATCATCGATGAATACCAAAAAAAAGTTATCAATATATTCCTTGAAAACTATATTCATTAAATCCATGAAAACAGAGGGTGCATTTGTCATTCCAAAAGGCATTACTGTAAACTCGTAATGCCCATACCTGGTCCGAAATGTTGTCTTAGGAATATCTTCCTTCCTCACAAGCAATCGATGATATCCGAATCGAAGGTCGATATTTGAAAAGTATTGATCTCCATGAAGTTGATCAAATAAATCATCAATCCGAGGCAGAGGATACTTATTATTTATTGTAATATCATTGATTTCCCTATAATCAATGCAAAGCCTCGTGGATCCATATTTCTTCTTGACAAAGAGGATAGGGGATCCCCATGGAGAAACACTAGGTCGAATAAATCCTTTTTCACTCAAATACTCTAGTTCTTTATTTAGATCTACTAGTTCCATAGTGGACATTCTATAGGGGTATTTGATATAGGTATTGTATTAGGAATTAAATCAATAGAGAACTCAACTTCCCGCTCTGGAGGATTTCCAGGTAAATCCTCTGAAAATACATCAATGTACTCTTGCACTATGTGCACATCTTCAATTTGAAGATTTCTTTCCTCGCCCATATATATTGGTTTATCTTCCTCTCCAAGTATTGCATTCAGTAGAGCTACTAAGGGTGGTTCTAGATAAGAATCAGGTGGTGAAGTTTCTTCCCTAAAGACAAGGTATTCTACATCATTTTTAAAAATTGTAACTTCCTTCTTCTTACAATAAATCTTCACATCATAATTTGACAGTAAATCCATACCAAGAATTATATCAAATTCAGTCATTGGTATGATGATAAGGTTGTCCACTAAAGCACATTTTGGTGTATGGAAGGGGACTAGTCAACATGCCTTTGTTGCAATGATACATCCCCTGAGAGTTTTGACTGACAATTCCTTTATTAAATCAAATTGGACATATCTAATTTTCTTGGAAAACTAAGAAGATATAAATTAATGTGATGATCTAGAATCAAATAAAGTGTTGGATAAGTTTGAGGAAACAATTAAAGTACCTACCACCATGTCATTAGGAATTTTAACCTCTGCAGTTGTAATCGCATAGGTTCTCCCTTGTTCTCTTGGCTTTTTCTGAGGCGTGTTTCCATTGAAATTAGGACACTCATTTTCATAGTGTCCCATGTATCTACAATTGTATCATTGAATATCATTGAATTGTTTCTTCCCCTTGCATTCATCAGATCGATGACCCTTTTCTCTGTAGTTATAGCAGACTCCCATGCCTTTCAAGAATTTCCCGAGATGATTCTTTCCACAGTTCTCACATAATGGGAATAACTTTGTTCCCTTGCTCTTATTTGGTTCTTCTTCTTTTCCTTTGTTATTAGAGTACCACTTCTTATCTTGGTTTCCTTTGAAAAGATTTGATCTAGAAAATTCCCTCTCTGTTTTGATGGCACTTGATACAATTTCATCATATGATGAAAATTATTTAGAAGACAGTGCCCTTTGAATAATTGGCTTAAGAACTTCAAAGAAATGATCAATTTTGTCTGCCGAGTCATGTATGTAATCTACAGCATACCTGGCCAGCCTTGTGAAAGTATCCTCATACTCTGCAACACTTTATTCTTCCCTCTATTTTAAGCTAAGGAATTTCCTCTTCATTTCAGTTTGTTTCTCACAAGGGAAATATCTTTTGAAGAATATTTCCTCAAAAGTCCTCCATTCCATATCTTCTATTTCTTCTTCCTCTGTGGTATTCTAAATCAAGGACCACCATTGATCAGCATCTCCCTTGAGACAATATACTACAAGTACTACCTTTGCATTTTCATTACATCTTAATGCCATGAATATCTTTTCAAGAGACTTGATCCATTGCTTAGAAACCACTAGGTTAGTAGTCTCGCTAAAAGATGGGGGCTTCTGCCGCATGAAACGATCCAACACAGATGTGGAATGGTTATTCGTTACAACCTGAGTAAGTTGTCCCAATATGGTCATGATCTGATATGATCCAACATTGATTGTATTGACTTGCTCAGTAGGGAGATCCCTACCTTTCCCACGAGTATTGATTCCCCTTTATCTGTTAGATGTTTTTTCTAAATAATGGGATTCACTAGATTATTTTATGAATCTCAAATAGAAAAACACTCAACATAGATTGAAATTCTATGCATAGCTAATCTTATAAACATGATTTCTCTGAGGAAAAATTTACATTAAACTCCTTCATAATGGCTTTTAAAGAAAATTTAAATTATCCTAAGAATATCCCTCAGGAGTGTCATAACCAATAGTGCAGTAAGGCCCGTTTTCATGCACCAGTTCCCATTCGAGTCTAGCTCAAAGCGGTGTTTTCGGGTTTTACCCCTAGATACATCTGTGTCAGATCCGCATCTACCTGCTCGTATCCATACAAAGACGTATTTCTTAAAATATCCACATAATATATTCCTTACCAAAATATTAGGATGTTATTGTATGTTTGTCCACAAATACTACCTTAGGGCTCTGTTCCCTACTATACATTTCCTACTCTAGTTTCCAAGTTTTTTACTAAACTTCCTCTGATACCAACTATAACACCTCGACCCCTCTAGGCTGGAGCCAGTGCATTACTTGTGATATTGGCATGGTTAGACGGAATGAAAATCCCAAATTAACGGTCAGTTTATTAGTCTTTAAGAAACTAGATACATAGATGTAACTCAAATTACATTTGAAAAGTTTGAAAAATACAATACATAACGAAAACTAAAAACTGCATCCATAAGAACTCAATAAATGATCTCCTCTTTGTCACATGTTGAAAGTAAACAATGAAATGGGTGAGATAAAATGATAAATAAGGGTTACAAATAGTGGAAGCATGAGTACAATAGTAAGTGAATCAAAATCAATCTGACATAATCAATATGGCATGGTGAATAAATGAAAAACTAATGCCATTAATAAACTGAGAATGAAACTGCATCCATAGATTTTGTCATAGTAAAAACCTCATGGATAATAATAATAATAGCTGATAATGAATAAATAAAATGATTATTATTTGGATGTCATGTATATGGAACATGAAACCATAATACCGTAAAAATGGTTTAATTCTATGGGTAGAAACCCGTCTGATTTTTGGAAACAAACTCGAAGGGTTTGTCACCAACTGATTTGTATCATGAGACCTACTGATGCATCGAGGGGTTGTAGCAGGCCCCACTCAACACTTAATGTCCAAATAATTCTTTATAAATTGATTCAATATAATAGAAATATTTCTTTTCAATATCCGTATAGAGTAGATTATACAGATTCATCAATAATTCCATAATTAAAACAACATTCCAAATAAACATCGTATGTAAAATGGTATACGGTTTAGAAAAAAAACATATCCATGATATGAGATTATGGATATTTAATATAAATATAATTTCAAATGAAAATTGATCTCAAATGGGCAGTATTTACACCACATAAGGATTATTAGGTGCATAATACAAAGATAGTCACAACAAAATAGTAGTTGAGAGAAAGTCTCTTACCACAATGTAATCGGTCGAATTATATGACTAGAACTTAATAACCCTAAAATGAATCATGGAATAACATTAATATAAAGATAATCATGTTATTATATATCAAATGTCAGTACACATATACCACATACAAGATATAAGTGGCGAATAATGAAAATCTCACAGAAACGAAAATGAGATGAGAAACCCCTTACAAACATTTCGGCATGGTAACGAGTGTTATTGCAAGGGCTTAATGAGAGGTAATGGGGTATTCCATTATTTATATGTCACAAGGTCAGTATGGGAGAGGTGAAAAAACATACCCCATCATTAGAAATTAAAAATAAAAGAGCACAACATAGGGGAGATTCTTGAACAAAAGTGAGAGAGAGGATCCCTTACCTTACGCTCAAAGGTGTTCTTGTTTGTTCTTAACGACCTGAATAATCAAATTTAGATTCATTAATTAATTATTCCAGAACCTCATAAATATGTAATTGATATGGTATAACCTTATTAAGTTCATTAATGTCATATTTGATGGGTTTAATAGATTCAATTTTATTGTTTTGGAAGCATTTTCTTACTTGGTTTCATGATTTGTTTACTTGTATTCATGAATGGATGTTTGTTCGAAATATGGTTAAACATCCAAAATTGTTAATATAAATTATTAGTGAAATTAAAGAGATATAAATGATCTTATAATGATTCTGGTTATATACCATGAGGATGACTCGTTCGATGAGTCAAAATAAACGCTTGGATTTGGCTTGGCGGTTTTGTGCACAATAAACTTGTTTTGTATTATTATTCTATATTATGAACATGTAAAGATTACAGAACATTAATCAAGATAAATTACATATATTATGACCTTTTTCAACCATTGAAAAGTTTTCATGACCAGTATTGAAGATATTAATTCAAATTTGAAAACCCATCTTCCTTGAGTGTGATAAATTTACACATCTCAGACGGTGTTTGCATTTATTGTATAAAAGGAGGGGAAAAAGAGAGATTATGATAAAATATTAAATTAGCACAATGAAAATCCAGTAAATTTAAGGTACTGGAATTATTATGGCATTTTTATGAGGGGAGTTGATAAGGGAGAACAATAGAATGGAACTTTGTAAAAGAAATTGAAAGAAAAGAGAAGGAAGGTTCACCTCTTGAGTACTCCTTGAGAATCTCCTTAAGGCCTTTTTTTTTGGCCTTTTGGTGAGACCAAAAGGTCTTGGACGTAAGGAGAGGGATTGGTAAGAGTATTTTGTAGAATTTAGGAAAGTCTTGAAGCTTTAGTGATGTGGGAGGAAGAGGGGGTGAGGGTTGGTTTATATAGTGGAGGGGAGAGGAGTTTTCTTAATTTTATAATCATTAATTTATTATTTCCTCTCAAGAAAACCAATAGTGAGTATTCCATGACCAAGAATAGTAATATATGCATGTGACTTCGAACCAATTGGGCTTACATCAGCATATCATCATCAATGACTCAATTAATCCATTATTTAGAATTTATTATGAATTATCAGATTTTACTATTCATCAAAAATTCAAATATTTCAGAAAAATACCAAAAATTCACCCTAACCATTTTTCGACGTTTAGAATCCAAAAATAAATTCCATTTTTCAAAAATAAATTTCTAAATGTGATTAATTAAATATTTAATTAAAATAATTATTTAATTGAAAAATATAAACACTTAAAATATTCATCTTCATTTTTAAGGTGCCTAAATTCATTTATACATTCAAGGGAATGGATACCATTCATAAGAGTCATATTACTACTCATAATGGTAAGTTACTATTCATAAGGGTAGGTTACTATTCATAAGGGTAAGTTACTATTCACTGAAAATTAAGTTAATTCTATCATACTCTAAATATCATCCTGAACACAACTGTGTATGTCATATTTTTAAAATTCAAATCATAGAGTTGGAAAATTTAAGTTTAATGGCTAGGTTATGGATATCTCCTATAAGTAACCACGTTTTGTTCTATATAGGCTCAGTGATTCATGAAATATAGGCTATAACTAGAATGTATTTAAGAGAAACATACCATGAAGTGTTTGGGGTGCTACACCATATCTTCATGGACACCGGTTAATTACACTGCTTCTCTCGAGGCATTCCAAGGGGTCTGGTCAGGGCAGTAACCTTCGTTCAGGGGAGTAGTCACGTTGGGCATCACTAGCGTGTCTAGGCATTGGGACACTGGCGTGTCTGTCTTCTGTCCCTTATTATAGGGCTTCTCAAGGGTGAGGAACCCCGAGGCATCTCACGTCGAACGCGGGGAATCATATGCCATGGGCATGTATCTGAGGTTTTCTTCAGCTTCACATGTTTAACACAGGGTATGTCGCAAGTTTAACGTTCAGTAGAGATGGGCCAGACTGATCGGAACACTGACTAGAGTGGATCAGATGGGTGCAACCCCTGTAGGGAGCACCGATATTGGGGCCAACGTGTGGTTGGCTTCCTGATTGTTGTTGGGGGAATTCGGGAATGAAGTTGCATGATCCCATCGGGATGTGGTGGCCCGGATAAGAATCAGGATGGATGATGGGTGGATGGATGAAGTGGAGGGGGAATGAAATAGGACCATCGCAAGGGCAACTGTGAAGTTGGGCTTGAGCCTCAAAGAGACTTCCTACATATCCATGTGGCATGGAATCAAAACCCGCGTAGTTCGGTGAACATAGTTAATCTTGACAACAGTTTACCATTGTTTGGAGTTCCAGCAGCTTACCACTGAAAGGGGCTATAGTGGCTTACCGCCGAATGAGGCTGACAATGGCTTACCACTGAATGGAGTGACAACGGCTTGCCGCCGAATGGGGAACAAAAAGTGGAATGTTGTTTAATGTCATACAGGATGGGGGGTGGACCGACGTGAAGTGGTCGGGACCATTGGTTGTTGGGTTTGAACCTTAGGAAGGCTTCCTACATACCATGCCTTGGTAAGGATCAAAGACTACGTAGTTCAAAAAGGGGGGTCAGTGTGCAAAGACTTATCGCTGACTGGGGAAACAATGGCTTACCGCTGATTTGGGTCCATAGTTTAACGTCATGCAGGATGGGGGTGAATCGACATGAAGGGGATCAGAACAACCAGATGTTGTGTTTGAACCTCAGGGAGGCTTCCTACGTACCTTTCCTTGGCAAGGATCAAAGACCTCGTAGTTCGGGTTATAGGGGCTTGTTGCACCGACGTGAAGATGGTCGGGACCAACAGATGGTGGTGGGCTTGAACCTCAGGGAGGCTTCCTACATACCCTGCCTTGGAAAGGATCAAATACCACATAGTTCAGAAGGGGGGTCGGTGAACCGGTGTGAATGAGTACCTAGGGTCCAATGGTTGGTGGGATTAAACCTTATGGAGGCTTCCTAAGTAACCTACCTTATCAAGGATCAAAGACCACATAGTTCAGGTTGGCATCGGTGAACCGATGTGAAGGAGGACCTGGGGTCTAATGGGTGGTGGGCTTGAACCTCGTGGAGGCTTCCTACGTACCTTGCCTTAGCAAGGATCAAAGACCACGTAGTTCGGGTTGGCATCGGTGAACCGACGTGAAGGAGGACCTGGGTTCCAATGGGTGGTGGGCTTGAACCTCGTGGAGGATTTCTACGTACCCTACCTTAGCAAGGATCAAAGACCACGTAGTTCAGGTTTGCGTGGGGCTTACACTCTAGGCTGCCCAAGGAGGATGTCATGGTCAGTTCTTACTCTAAGCCCACGTGAGTCATGCTCGGTGTGAGAAACAAGAGGCAGCAGAGACCTGACGATCACGTCATGAAAGGTGCATCTGTGAGAGGTGAAGTGGGGCTTAAACGTGATCGCATCCCAAAGAGGAAACAGGGGCTTATGCATGGTTAGAAGCCCGAAGAGGTTGGGACTTACTCCAGGATGGAGGACCTATGGCAAAAAAGCCCAGTGGGAGAGGGATTTGGCACCAAATAAAGGAGGGGTCTGGAGTCCATCCCCCCCCCCCCACTCTCGGGTCCTTGGGACCGAAGAAGAAAGGAGGAGTAGGGATGCTACCTCCTGCAAGAAAAGCTAGGGGCTTACACCAGGATGGTTGCCCCTTCCCTGCGTAGGATGCATGGGGGGAAGTCACGGTTTAACATCATGTGATGAGGACTATGGTGCTTGGCAGTTTAACATCATGCAGCTCGAACGAGGTGGGTTCACTCTGCACCCCTAGGACTTACATAATTGGTACCCTCTGCACCTTGGTAAAGAGAGGGGACAGGCAACACCGTGTCTAGGGGGTGTTATGGAGTGAACCATTGGGGGTCCACATTAGCGTGGCTATGAGAATAAGTAATAGCCATTAGTGTGCCTATGCAAAGAAGCATGATGCAAAGCAACGTAACGGGTAGTATCATCCAAGGGACTTTGAAGTTGCTTCGTGAAAACCTGAAGGGTCGCACGTGAAAAAGAGTTATAGAGAGAGAGGGGCCATAGATAGAAGCCTTGTAAAGCTATGGTTCTACATGCAGTAGAGGGGATTTGCGAAGGGTTGTGCTTCACAAAGTGAAGTTTCCCAGGATAGGCATAGGGTAGAGGTACATATGGGAGGAGCTTCGCGAAGTGGAAAGGCATTCGCGAAGCAATACCTCTCGAAGTAAGGGTGCCTTGCAAAGCATAGCATGAGGAAGCGATGTGATTTACGATGCACAGTAACCCATCCTTGGCACTTGGGTTACATGCACATGAGTGGTGCTTCACGAAGTGGAAAGACATTCGCGAAGCAATGCCCCGCGAAGCAGGGCTGCCTCGCGAAGCAGGGCATTGGGAAGCAATGTGCTTCGCGATGCACAGTGACCCGACCTTGGCACTTGGGATACATGTGCATGCAGGGTGCTTCGCAAAGCGTAAGTGCTCCATGAATACCCGAGTCCCCTTGAGGATCTCTTTGCTTCGTGAAGACCCGTGGGCTTCGCAAAAAGCATCCCTCTTGTAAGAGGGGCTCAATTAACACCAAGGGGGTCACTTTGCGAAGAAAAAGTACCTTGAGGAGCTCATGGTTCACAGAGCACAGGTGCTTCGCAATTCAGGAGATAGGAAGGGTAAAGGTCAGAAAAAATCCTCCTTTGGGCTTGAGGGGAGACCTGTATTTATAGGCACGAGGTGCCGCAAAGCAGCGCCCGCTCGGCGCGCAGTGAGCTTCGCGGCGGGTCGCGAACGTCACCCGTCGTTGCAGAGCTTTACCACCTCCTTGCTTCACAACGGCTTACGAACGTCAAAGGGCTTTGTGGATCGTTACCGCCTCCTTTCTTCGTGATGGATCGTGAACGTCAGAGGGTTTCGCGGAGCGTTACTGCCTCCTTTCTTCGCGACAGCTCGCGAACGTTAGAGGGCTTCGCGGAGCATTACCTCCGCCTTGCTTCGCGATGACTTGCGAACGTCAGAGGGATTCGTGGAGCGTTACCACCTCCTTGCTTCTCAATGGCTCACGAACGTCAGAGGGATTCACATATCATTACTGCCTCCTTGATTTTCAATGGCTCACAAACGTTAGAGGGCTTCACGGATCATTACCGCCCCCTTGCTTCACGAAGGAGCGCTTGGGCAACGACAGCCGGGCTCTGGGAGCTTTAAGACCTGTCTTTGCGAGGTAGGCCTTAATGCTTTTAGGATATTTTGTTTGCCTCCAATTTTGGAATCAACAACTACCCAAACCAGACAGTTGATCAACAAAATTATTTTCCAAAAAAAATACAATGAACATAGCTTTTTTGTTTTGTGGTGAAAATTAGAAAATATTTATGCAATAAAAACCATAAAAAACAATGTATTGGAGCACATTATAAAGTTACAAGGTATTTATGATTTGTTTAATTATATGAAAATGATGGTTGATGATGATTTTTAGATACTATTTATGTTTATTTCCTTACCAAATATGTGGTACTCACCATTTATATTGGTCGATAATTCTACTATAGATGGAAAGCCCATCATGGAGATGGTGATTAATAGAGTGTTGAATGAGGAATTCAAAAGGAATTATGAGGGATGTACTCTAGAATTATAGGATCTTAACACTAAAAAACCAGGTAAGCATAAATGGAAAGGAAGAAGCTTAGGAAAAGAAACCCATGACCAAAATCAATAAATGAGGAAGAAATAAAAATTTCGATCGAGATGTGATATGAAGTTCTACCATTATAGAAATCTTAGAAACATCATCTGGAGTTTCAAATGTTGATAATAGAGTAGAGTAATAAGGAAAGTAAATCCCAAAACAATGATGTTGCAGTTGTAAATGATGATATCATTATTGTTCAGGAAGATGATCTGGTCAACCTTAAAATAGGTGATTCAACATTAATGATTGAATATAGACATATTTTCTTCTCATGGTGACACTACTAGAAATATGACCTAAACCTAATGGACCTATACCAATAGTTTGGACAATTCGTTAGTATAAGTATGGTTTTTTTCACCTATACCAAAGGTTTTCTAAAACCATTGGTATTGGTTTTTCTTACGACCACTTATACCAGCAGTTTGGTCGAATTTTTGGTATAGGCTCCACCATTATTTAGGTTCAATAATAATAATAATAATAAATACTTATAAATTCATAACTATTTTTATACATATAAATATTTATTTATTTATATATGAACATCAAAGTTTTTATAGCAGAGTGATAAAGTATTTGGAAAATAACTTAGAGGTCTTGGGATTAAAACTCAACATTGGAATTTTTTTAATAGAATACTTATACCAATGGTTTGACCAAAATGTTGGTATAAGTCTTTCCTATGAAATTATATATAAAAATAGTTCTCAAATCATTGATATAGACCACATATACCCACATTTGACCAAACCATTGGTATAGGTATATCCCAATGGAAAATCACCCAATGGCACAATGAACTCTTGGTATAAGTGACACCATTATTTATGTGCGACAATATTAATAATAATAAATACTTTAAAATTAATAATTGTTTTTGTACATATATATATATATATATATATATGAACATCAAAGTTGTTGTAGTAGAGTGGTAAAGCCTTTGGAAAATAATTAAGAGGTCCTGTGATTAAAATTTGGTGTTTAAATTTTTTTAATAGAATACTTATACCAATAGTTTGACCCAACCATTGGTATAGGTATTTCCAATTAAATTACCTATAAAAATGGTAATCAAATAGTTAGTATCGACCACCTATACCAACTATTTAACAAAACCATTGGTATAAGTCTATCCTATCATAAAATCACATAATGGCTCATCAAACCATTGGTATAGACTATATGAATGGTTTGGTGGCATATAACAATGGTTCCAAATGATTGGTATAGCCTTGAAAATGCGGGTCTCTACTTTGAGTGATAAAGTAGAGGCTGAGACTAATGTACGACCTCCATTGAGTGATAAGGGACGATTCAAGACTTGGATGTGGGACCTTACCCTGCTCCTTTAGGAAGTGGTCAGGGACTTGGACAATGCCCTACCATGAGTCTTCAAGTATGGGTTGGGTAACAAGCATAATAGTGTTATGTGATGACTAGATTTTGGAATGGAATAGTAGTAGGTATGATCGATTGTCGTGGTGGTTTTCTTAGCACATGATGACTAGATGAACATGGAGACATGATGGCTTGGTTAGAACATGATGGCTAACATGATTGTATGACATGTTTACTTACCTCATTCATACTTGTATATGATGTTGTATATTAGGTCCACTTTTTGATACCCTATTGGGATTTATTTATCACCCCATGTACAGTCACCTTAGTGCATGTGTAGACCTTATATCTACTTTCAGTTTGAGCACTGGACGTGCAGTGGATCGAGGTGGAGCAGCTCGAGGGTATTGTAAGACTGGGATGATGTAAGGCTCATGGATGAATGTACAAGACCTTCTATATTTTGTTTTGTTTTTTTATTTTGTATATGTGATTGACCTAGATAATGGTCAGTTGTCTCGTGATGTATGCTTCTACAAGAGACATTTGTTATAGCATTTTGTTTATTTGATTATGAATACTTTGATCATTTATGACGAATATTGTTTGGTTATTTTTTCATTATGCATTTAACTTTGATTCAATTATATATTCTCCTCATTGTATGGAATAGGTTCTCTCCACTATTCATCATCATTTTTCATATGGGGAGGCACGTCTAAGGCTATCTAGCATCCTTGGCTCAGGTCATTATAGAGTTGTCATCAAACCAGGGTGTTAAAATATCATATTATCCTTAATTTCATTAAATATGTATTAAAATTATATTTATATTTTTCTATTGTTAATTAAATACAAAATTTAATATGCCCATTTGAGTTGTTAGGAAGCTGGTACATGTGAACCTCCCACGCTTACTCTACCATCCACATGTTCTAGATTATGTGCATCTTCCTATTCTCTATTTTTTTAAGGGGACTAGCTACTTTAATTTTAAGTAAATGTATGGATAAAATAGCATTCCTCATGAAGTTTAGTGCTCTTATGTTGAATCCAATCTATTTTTTCTCTTCCCTGGTGGAGAGAGAGGCATGGTGGTGGATTGTCCTTTGTTCACCAAGAGAGATCAAATGGAAGCATGGCCCAGGTGAGAGTTCTTCTACTCTACCTTGTTGAATTTTCAGCTCATCATTTTCAAGTGGTGCTTTTGTTTTGGGGATTTTGGATGGTAATCAATCCCTAGTTTTATTAGAAAGAGAGCAAAGGGAGAAATTTCCCCTAGTTCGGTCCCTTCTTGGCTAAAACTGGTTCATTGCAAGTGGTGAGAGTTCCTTATGGTTTGCTTCCTGGGATCACAAAGAGACAGGGTAGCGATATGAGGGACTACATCATGTCCTTAGAGGTGGATCATGAAGGGTAGGGTATTCTGGTTCTTGATCCTAGAGGGCTACAAACTTGGTGATGTACTCAAACATTAGTGATCTTGAGAACACTAGATCAAACAGACTTTCCAAATGATGATTTTAGTGCCTGTATTGAGTTTCTTATTTGAAAAAGGTGAGACCGATCCCTGGTAAGGGGTTCTTGGTCATGTATGTTTTTTTATTTGTTGATTTTTTGAAGTATCTGGAATCTTACTTGTTTGTTCTTTCAAGTGTGTTATGTTGGTTCCTTGTCCAATTTTTGTTCACACCACTTAATACTTCTTTTATTCCTTTATTTTTCATAGTGGAAATCATATGATGATCTGGCCCCATGCACGTAGTCTAATTGGATGAAGCATTTAAATTTTGTTGTCCCTTTTACTAATTTAATTTCTTATTTTATTCAACCTATAAATCATTGTTCAAATGCTTCTTCTTGAATATTAATTCAAATTCTAGTTTTGAATTTTTTTAGTATAGAAGTTGTTTTAGCCTTGTGTTGGTTGTTTATCATTGCATGTTTCTACCTATTTGATTCTTTCTTGCTATTGAGCTTCTTCTGTGTGAAAAATCAATTCTCAATTCTGAAAATATATTTGATTTTGGATTTTAATTATCATTGTTTCTTGATTCTATTTATTGAATCCTCTTTTACAGGTTATTATTTCTTTTTTTAAAAGAATTTGTGCAAGTCTTAAATTGGTGTAATAGCCACTGTCGGTATGTGATTTTTTTCACTGCTTAAAATTCATTTGATGTATTCCTAATGTTTTAAATTTCAAAACATCATGTTTTATGTTTATTAGTTTGTATGTAATAAATTGAAAATCAACAATTGTTGTTTGATTTTGAATTTTTTGAACTAAAACACCCAAAAAGATCCTCACAGTTGGTCAAAGATTGCCTCTAGAAGTGCACCACCCAAAAAAAAGTGGTATCAAAGGATAAATGGATTCATTTTACTTTGTTATAATTTAAAATTTATTATTCATTTATTTAAATTATTTTTTACTGGATTTTACCCTTGCTTCATGCTTTGTTGTTTTGTTCAACTTGGTCATTTTCTCTCTTAGGCTGTAATTTTAAATTTATTATTGATAGTTTATTTCTTTGACTTTCCCAGTTTTCTCTATCATATTAAGACCTATAGATTCATTTTGATAGTTTCAACCTATATGTGTCTCTGGTTTCAGGGTTTTGGAAGGGGTCTTGTGTGAGGTTGGACTATTTTTTAGAGCTGGTTAGCAATAATGTGTTGGCAGGATCTTATGACTCTAATGTCTATCATTTTCATAGAATTTGATCTTATGATTAGTTTTATTGTATTTCTATGCATCCTTTAAGGTTTTTGGATCTAGGTATGGGAATTTAGTGAGTTCAGTGTTTGGGTTTGGGTAGTTTTTGGGTGTAGTGTTCTTATTTGTTTCTCAGTAGGCCATCTACTACAAAAAAAAGTGATGGTTAGTGGCAGTTATTTAGTGGTCCAGTGGCAGTTTAAACCACTACCTAATTGTTTAGAGGTGGTTCTTAAAACCACCACATATTTCATGGTCTCTAGTCAATTAAAAGAAGTTTACTTTATTTCATGGTGATTTTTAGGTGTCATTTTGGGACAATTTAGCAGCGGTTTTTTGTTTAATTAGTGGAGGTTATTTAATAAAATAATGTACACTTGGAATATAAATAAAATTAAATTAACCACCACAAAGAATTTATCGGTAGTTATTTTTAGTGGTGGTTAATCTGAACCAATGCTAAATACATTCAATAATATATGTTTAGTGGCGGTTATGATAAACCACCGTTAAATCTATTTTTATTTTTAAAAAAAAAATTAATTAAAAACTATAAATATACAATAACTAATATGTTATAAACTCAAACATAAATATATGATAAACCCATCATTCATACATCACACATCCATAGTCATACAAAGATACACGATCATCATAACCTAAGTCTCAATCACCCCATACATCAACCAATACCTCAGTCATCAATATATATATATATATAATATTTCCAAAAACAACTCATGACCAATATACATCCATGTCATGATCTCTACTGCATCTATATACCTCCACATCATCTCATCAACTGAAATTGACTACATTATCTTATCAGTTATAACAAAAAATGAAACAAAAATTAAAACTAAACATAATAAATCAAAATTACAATAGAATAATTGATAAAATTTTAACATACCATGTAAATTAAGTTTCATCATGACAACCTAATGAAAAATGTTGTGGATCAAAACAGTCAACCCCCTGCCTACTGCTGACATCTTCCACCTACAATGCAAACTAGAATATTTTGGAAAAAAATGTGAAAGAGAAAAGACGCAGAATATATTCAGAATGATGCACATAAAATTTGTTATTTTTTAATCAAACATAAGTAATTTTAACATAAAACAAATAATATATAATGAATAAACTTTGAAAATGGAAACATATCTATTTAAGATAAGATTTAGCACTTGAAACTAAAAAGGGATAAATAGATATTCTAATTTATATTTAAAGTGACATGCGGTGTGTTTGAAATTTATTTAATAAAAAAAATTAAATATTTTGATATAATATAATTTCCTATAATTAAAAAACAACTAATCAATGGTTTTACCATGATTTCTCATCAAATATAAGGTTGTTTTCTATGGTTTTGACTATTCCATGCATGTTTTAGTGTTTTAAAACACTAAAAATGTGTTTATGGCCATAATAGGAAAAATGTGATTTGGAATGACATTTAATTGGTTCCTGTATTTCAAAATTAAATCCATGGTGATTTTCCTACGATTTCACATCAATCTGAGGTCATTATCCTAGTTTTGATAGTTTCATGCATGTTTTAGTGTTTTAAAACACTAAAAACGCGTTTACGGTCATAACGAGAAAACCATCATTTGGAATGATTTGTCGTAGGTTAATACATTTCACAATTAAATCTATGGTCATTTTCCCCTAATTTTAGGACAATCCAATGTCTTTTTCTAGGTTTTGATCGTTCCATGCATGTTTTAGTGTTTCAAAACACTAAAAATGCATTTACAACCATAACGGGAAAACTATCATTCAGAATGATGTGTCATCAATTCCTACATTTCAAAATTAAATCTATAGTGTTTTTACCCTGATTTCAAGACAATTTGACTTTATTTATCTATTTTTGACCATTCTACACATGTTTTAGTGTTTTAAAACACTAAAAATACATTTACAGTCATAATGGGAAAATCATCATTTAGAATGATGTGTCATCGGTTCCTACATTTCAAAATTAAATCTATGATGGTTTTCCCCTAATTTTAGGATAATATGACATCATTTTTCTAGATGTAGTCATTCCATGCATGTTTTAGTATTTTAAAACACAAAAAATGTGTTTACGGCCATAACAGGAAAATTGTCACTCGTAATGATGTGTCGGCAGTTCCTACATTTCAAAATTAATTCTACAATGGTTTTACCCTGATTTTAGGACAATTCAACATCGTTATTCAGGTTTTGACCATTCCACACACGTTTTAGTGTTTTAAAACACTAAAAATGTGTTTAAGACCATAACAGAAAAATCGTCATTCAGAATGATGTGTCGTCAGTTCATACATTTCAAAATTCAATATATGGTGGTTTCCCCCTAATTTCAAGACAATCCTACATTTTTTGTATGGTTTTAACCATTCTACACATGATTTAGTTTTTTAAAACCCTAAAAACGTGTTTATGGTCATAACGATAGAACCGTCACTCAGAATTATGTGTTGTCAGTTCCTACATTTCAAAATTAAATCTAAAATATTTTCCCCCTTATTTCAAGACAATCCGACATTGTTTTCTTGGTTTTGACCATTCCATGCACGTTTTGTGTTTTAAAACACAAAAAACGTGTTTATGGCCATAACGGGAAAACCGTCATTTGGAATGATGTGTCATTAGTTTTCACATTTCACAATTAATTATATAGTGGTTTTCCCATGATTTAACATCAATATGATTTTGTTTTCCTAGTTTTGACCGTTCCACGCATGTTTTAGTGTTTTAAAACACTAAAAACATGTTTACATCCATAACGAGAAAACTTTCATTCAGAATGATGTGTCGTTGGTTACTAAATTTCAAAATTAAATCTACGGTCATTAACCCATTATTTTACGACAATACGACATCTTTTTTTATTTTGACCATTCCACGCAAGTTTAGTGTTTTAAAACACTAAAAAAACATTACGGGTGTAATGGGAAAACCTTCATTCAGAATGATGTTCCATCAGTTCCTAAATTTCACAATTAAATCTATAGTGGTTTTCTCTAGATTTCAGGATAATCTGATGTTGTTTGTCTAGTTTTGATCATTTCATGCACGTTTTAGTGTTTTAAAACACTAAAAATGCATTTACAACCATAACAGGAAAACCGTCATTAGGAATGATGTGTCATTGGTTCCTAAATTTAAAAATTAAATCTATGGTGGTTTACCCTAATTTTAGGACAATACGATGTTTTTTTCTTGGTTTTAATTGTTCCATGCACTTTTTAGTATTTTAAAACACTAAAAATGCGTTTACGACCATAACGGGAAAACTGTCATTCATAATGATGTGTCATCAGTTTCTATATTTCAAAATTAAATATATGGTGGTTGTCCCATGATTTCACATTAATCTAAGGTATTTTTCTTGTTTTGACTATTCCATACACATTTTAGTGTCTTAAAACTCTAAAAACGCGTTTACAACCATAACAGGAAAACTGTTATTCAGAATTATGTGTTATCAGTTCCTAAATTTCACAATTAAATATATGTTAATTCCCCCCTAATTTCAGGGTCATAAGATGTCATTTTCCTATTTTTGACACCCAACACTTGTTTTTAAAGTATTGTGTACCTTTGATAAGTGTTTCCTGAGTCAAAATCGAGCAAATAAGCTTGAACTGTTTTCAGACTTATAGATAACGATCTATAATTTATTTTTGACATGTAGAAATCAACCACATGTCAATCTGGCACAAGATGTGGTCGGTATAACTTGAAATAATTTTTTTCTATATAAAAGTGTCATTTTGGTTTTTTATTTGGATATTGTATGTGTTCTTTGCAAATTCAATGGGTGTGAAATGGAGTCAGGGACATCAAAATGAAAAAAAAACATCTAGAGATAAAAAACATAACACTTTATAAGTATATTACAAAATTTAATCATGTCTTTTAAATTAGTTATTGAGTAATATTAAATTAATATTAACTTAACTTGAGTATCAAAGGCCTCATTTTTCCAAGTTGTAGGAATATGCCTTCAATCTTTATAATTAATGTGAAAGCTCACTGTCTCACAAGAAATTTTCCCAAGAATCTGCCCATATATTTCAACAGAGTCACCGATAGACACCCCAAACTCATCAAATTGAATGATAATATTAAATTCCTTTAGGTCTCATACATCTTCTGTGTTTATATTTGTGTCTCTTCTATGATTGTATTTATCTATTTGACTAATGCATTAAAAAATTAATTAAATATAAAGTTTTTTTTGAAAAATGACATACATACCAATAATGGTAACCCGCCAATATCCCTTAGATGGATGGGTGACCAACTGATCCATTTCCAGAGGTAAATTAGGTGGTGGTATGCCAATGACTTCTAGAGAAACGGGTGGATTTCTAGCAGTCTCAGGTATAACGGAATCGCTAGTATCCACAGAAGATGATGGTAGTGGTGGCTTGCTCTAAGATGTTGATCAGATAGAATCCTGAATTTTTTTTCTTGGAATTATTGAATTTTAAATGGTTAAGGTATATTAAATATATAAAAAATTCAAAAGTAATATATTTTTACAAAAAAAATAGAATAATGTATATATATACAAAAAACTTATCAACGAAAAATTTTATTATAATTTCATTACCAATTTATACATTCAATTATATTCATCTTTATTATCTTCATTATTATCAACCTCCATTGTGATGAGTCCTTCATTTTCACCCTCTCTTACAAGTTCTACCATTTCGATATTGTTAAGAAAAAACTGTTCAAGAGAGAGATGTTGACATAAGTAAAATGTAATGAATCTTTCATTATACCCCTATCAATGTTGACCAATTTTAATTTGAATAATAAAACTAAAAACTAGCCACAATAGTTTACTTAAATTATATCAATAATATTCTCATAGTATACCACCTTTGCACATGTAAATGCACCACTATTTTGAGTTTTCAAGTCTTCTTCATGATAAATTATATGAAACCAAAATCCTTGAATATTGTAGGCATTGAATATCTTAGCCAGCCTCAAAGGACCTCAAGGAAAAAACTTCAAATCATTCAATATTTTAGCTCGATTTTCAACATTCATTATCTAAAAAAATGATATAAGTTGTTACTTTTAATATAGAAAAAATAAATACATGTCAATAATATGAATATGAGTATATAATTACTCAACGGGCAAACCATTCGACAAGATCCTTATTAATAGATTTTTTTAATTCTAGTTCATTTCGAGCTCAACCCCTTAGTCACCTCTTTGTTTGTAGTCACAATTCTTCAATAAATTGATTTACAATAACACTATTGAGTAGAACATATCTCTGTTCTTATAGAAACTCCAATTCAGTTAGTGTAAAATTTGACCCATTTCCAATTGGTTATCCAATAGTTGGAAATATCAATGGCTAGTTTTCAAAACTAGAATTAGTGGAGATGTCATCAGCACATCCAATGCAATTAAATATAGTATCAATCCCATCCAAATACCTAGAAAATAAGGTCAAGCACTCTACAACTATGTAACCTTCAACAATAGAGCCTTCTGGTTGAGCTTTATTCCTCACATATGATTTCAAATGACCTAAGTACCTGATGAAAAAATAAAAAACATATTAAAAAATTTACACAATGATTTGATAAAATCTAATTCACCAATGAAAATAAAAAATATATCAACATACCTCTCAATTGGATACATCCATAAATAGTGTACCGGTCCACCAATTTTAGCTTCTTCAACTAAATGAACAGTCAAATGAATAATGATTGTGAAGAATGAAGTGAGAAATAACATCTCCAAATGACATAGTGTCAAAACAATTCTTTCTTTAAGTTTATCAAGATCGGTTGAATTTAGAGTTTTTCCACAAAGCTCTTTGAAAAAGGTACAAAACTCAACTAGAACCGTAGTTACTTTTCCATGTAAAGTATTACACAAATCCAATGGAAACAACTGTTCCATCAAAATATGTGAGTCATGAATCTTAAATCCATTTAACTTTCTATGTTTCAAGTCAACACACCTTGATATGTTACTTGAATATCCATCTAGCACTTTTACATTCTTTAAAGTTTGAAGGAATGCGTAT
Source organism: Viscum album (assembly GCA_963277665.1). Lineage (NCBI taxonomy): Eukaryota > Viridiplantae > Streptophyta > Magnoliopsida > Santalales > Viscaceae > Viscum > Viscum album. Next base: position 95,562,310 of record OY728138.1, on the reverse strand, counting down.
TTCTCATGATTTTTCATTGTAAAAATAGCCGAAGGATACCATTTTCATTTTCCCAAAAACAATTCTTTATATTCATCGACTCCAAATCCTTATGAGCATTAAGGCGATCCTTCGATTTACCATGCTTATCAATATGCATTACATTAAGATTGTGGCGTATCAAATTAAACTCCCAATAAGAAAGTTTTAAAAATATACTCTTTTTCTTCCATTGTTGTGTTCCATCTTCTTCGAATACTCTACCTCATACCATTTCCCCCCTTCTTTAAATTGATGACATTTTCCAAATTCTGTAGTGACATTCATTAATTTTTCGAAGATTTATGAACTAGATAACACCTTCGGTGACTTTCTCATTTCAATATCTCCATTGAATCATGTATTGTTAAACCTTAATTTATGAGAAGCATTAATAAATTGATGATGACACATAAAATACCATTTTCTACTATGATGTAATCATTGAGGTTCAAAATATAAATTACAAACTAGACAAGCCAAACCAGTATGAGTATTCCAACCAGATAAATTTCCTAGTCCAATAAATTCACTAATTATCCACATTAAAGTATCATTCATTTTGAATAGTTGTCTCATTGAAGCATTATATTGTTCCACCTCTAAGGTGGCGCGTGTATGGGCGGTGCAAAAATGGCACAAAGAGGATCATCTCATGTACCTTTTTTTCATAGAGATGGGCTCCTGTCGAGTTTACCACTCTTTCATTTTAACCTATTCAGCGTCATTATCCTTTAAAAAAGGTTGAATTAACCCTGTGGGGGACTATTGGTTCTAGCGAGTGATTTTGTGGGGGTCAAGCACTCATGAAATTGGTCCTTCTCAAATATAAATTCCTCGTATGGTCTCCAATGGGTTTATTAGTGGATCCAAGAATGCCCAAAGGCCCTGGTATCCATAATCCATGGACCTTCTTTCCAAAGGCAGGTGCTCGTCGGCTGATGATTTGGTCAACGACACTTAAGAACTCCATTGGTCAAAAGGATGGGAGGTCAGGCTCACCGCACCCTTCCGAGGGAGGATTTTTGCCTGTTCCGGGACTCTCTTATAGATTTAAGTCATGTTCATATGTTTGTGAATCCTTGGTTTATTCCTGAAGAGTGTGTCCACGGGCTACCCTTAACTTGCAAGATCATCATGAGCATGCATATGTTTGATGCCATAGAGGTGATGCTAACTTAGCCATATTGTAAGGTGCTCTAAAGTTTATCATTATCCAGGGGGACAGAAGGTGACTTAATGTTGGGATTGGGCCCACAAGGAGGGCTTCCTACATATCCTCGAAAGAGGAATCAGAACCCACGTAGTTTGGAATGTGTGGGGCTTATGCATGGAAGCTTCCCATTTGAGGGGACGTGATTGGGTGGACCCTTTTGGATGAGCACCCTTTTGAGCTTAGGCCTTCTGGTAGGCATCCTACGTATCCTACTTTGATTAGGAATCAGAGTTCTTGTAGTTCAAATCGTGTGGGGATTACGCATGGAAGCTACCCATTTAAAGAGGCATGGTTGGGTGGACCCTTTTGTAATGGGCACCCTTTTGAGCTCGGGCCTTCTGGTAGGAATCCTACGTATCCTGTTTTGATTAGGAATCAGAGTTCTCGTAGTTCAGAACATGTGCTGATGTTGTAATCCTCACAAATCTCTAAGCCCATGTGAGTCATGATCGGTGTGAGAAACAAGAGGATTTGAAAGATTCAACAATGCACATGCCTCCTCCCTTGTTGGTGGGGGAGGGATAGCCTACAGCGGAAGAGGTCGGGGCGACCGTGGGAAAGGGCACAGAGAAATGAACCCTTCAATGTGAGATTTCATTAAGGGTCACGCAGCCCATCCTCAAAATATTGGGGACTTACCTCAATGGGAGGTCCCCGGAGCATCATATGAGATGTACTACAGTTTAAAGTCATATAGCTTGGATGATGGCATCCCAGTTTAATGTCGTATGGAAAAGACTATTTGGGATCTTACAGTTTAGGGTCATGCAATGAGGACCACTTGTTATATAAATCATGATTAACTTGAGGAAAATCATGTTTGGATATTTTTATGTGCCTCGAGCATGAGAGGGGAAGAACGTACAAACCATGATTCTGGAGGATCTCAGATCAGGATAAATGATATAGTGTATGGAAGCCATTGAGGCATATAGAGGTAGGAAATGACTCTCCTGAGGATGAATTTTCCTCTTGTTTAAAGACCCTTTTTGTGGGCAACATATTCAGAGCCACCAGGGCATGATGTGCATAGTCAAGAAGAGGTGTCCTCAGGACATTGGCCTTCCTTTTCTGATGGTCGAGGATGTTTATGAAGATCAGAAATCACCCAGTATACTATAGTTTAAAGTCATATAGCTTGGACGAATACCGCATAGTTTAATGTCATGTGGTTAGGATGATAACTCATAGTTTACGGTCCTAGAGTTTGGACTGTAGATGGAAGGAGCCATTATTAACTGAAGGATAATCTGGCTGGGATGTTCTGGCATGCCTCGAACATGAGAGGAAAGGTAAGTATAAACTATGAATTTAAGGATTCTCAGATTAGGAGAAATGATATGGGTCATGGAATCCATTGAGGTGTATAGAGGTAGGAAAGGACTCTCTTGAGGATGAATTTTCCTTTGATTAACGTCTGTCTTGTAGGCTTCATATGCAGAGCCATTGGGGCATGATTTGCATAGTCAAACAAAGGTGTCTGCAGGACACTGGCCTTCCGCTTCTAATGGCCATGGAGGTTTATGAAGATATGGAATCACTAGTGACACATAGTTTGATGGATGGAAAGGATGTGTTCGGGCATTTAAGAAACATTCAGGCTGTGATTGACCATAGAGTTATGGGTCAACCTAGCATATAAGACAGGTGATAGGGATTTTTCAGGAGGTGCATGAGGAATGTCTCTTCTCATGGTATTTAAGGGACAGATATGTTGGGTGGAATGGAAAATGGCGTCGACCCAGCCCCGAAAAGTTTGCGATGCGACTCTCCATTTTTCATAGGGGTTAGTGACGGAAGCGAAAGGACCGACATTGAACCCGAGCGGGGGTGCGGGGGCACATCCCCCGCGGTATGGACCGATGGGTGCGAACTATTTTCTGTATGGGGTGTCTGCATAAGAGCTGGCCGCTTAGGATGGTACGCGAAGGAGTTGGCTGCGTATGATGGTACGCGGAGAAGTTGGTCGCGTATGATGGTACGCGGAGGAGCATGTCGCGTACTGTCTTCCACATAGGGCTTTCGCGTACCGTCCTCCACATAGGGGTATCCGCAAACCGTCTTCTGCATATGGGCATCTGCGAACCATTTTTATTATATATATTTTTTATTGGTTCTATGGTTGGCTGAGGAGAGTCTTCTGAATACGGTTCGTGGGGAGGACCTTCGCGGACTGCTTATTGTTCGTGGGATGGAATTTGCAAACTGCTTCGGGTTCAGGAGAAATTTTCCCCACACCCTTTATGTTCTTCACCCCTTTTTTTCTATCCCAGAGCTCTGTCCCTTGACTTCTTCCCTCCTCATATTATTCTGATTCCCCTGGTGGTCCTTTTATAGAGCTCCAATGAATCTGTATCTGCGGTACACGTGACACCTTCTCCGGAAGCCCATGGGAGAAATCTGACCCACATAAGACTCGGTTAATCCAGGGTTTGCAGATGTGCAGTACGCCGTCGGCATCTCTTCATCCATGAATCACATCATTCGCGGTGATGGTACGCGGGGCGTACTTCCATTGGATTCTCACCGGTGAAAATAGTTCGCAACGGCTTCGGTTCGCGGGTGGAAATTCACCGCGAACTGCTACGTTCACTGGCCAACGCCTCGCGGGCTAGCACGTTATAGGAAATCCACATACCAGTGGTTTGCGATTTATGCCTTCCGCTTACCTTTCTAGGTGATGGTACGCGACCAAGCAGGATTCCTTTTCAAAATTTGATTTCTTTAAATTTATTCTCAAATTTGAAATCCAATTTGCCTTGCTGGACATGTGAGAGTATTTTCTTTCCCTTTGCTAAATTTACAGGACCCTTCAAATGCCTCCCATCAAAATGGGCCCCGATCAGGACAAAGAGGAGTCTATTCCAATGAAAAAGCGGTCCTGACTTGAACAATCAGATAATGCTCTAATTTTTTCCTGAGCCAAGGGACTCAACGAGCGTAGTTCAACTATTATTGAGGTTTCATGGAAAACCCCATGAACTTTTATGTCTTTTTCATTATTACCCTAATTTTTGCCTAAGCCTGCTTGGTATGGGTTTAGCGGGCATAACTTGGCTTTTGCTTAGGCCTCCCTTTGTGGGTTTCCAACCTAACAAGCTTTGCGCCTTTTCTGATGGCTCAATGCGTTTTTTTAGCAAACCGATACTCGACTTTTACCCAGAGGTGTCTTCGGTGGATTTTCCCTCTGGCGAGCATAACGTCTCTTCTTTCTCTAGTAGTCCACAGTCCTGTCATTCAAACTTATTACTGATGTTTTAGGTCGAACGACTTTGACCAAATTTAAAGGGGTAAGGCCCCAACTCGGGACCGTTAGTCGGGAATGTTCTAGTATCCTTCAGACACGGGTTAGGGATTTTTCTTGACCCTGGATTTGTGGATTCTGGACATGCATGAGGCTCAAGAGCCGCTTTAGGCGTATAGAGGTAGGAAATGACTCTCTCAGGGACGAATTTACCTTTGATTGACGATGTAAGCAGAGCCACCAGGGCATGATATGTATAGTCAATCAAATATGTCTGCAGGACACTGGCCTTCTATTCCCGATGGCCTGGTGGGATTTGCCACATTTTGGATTCATCTTAATGTTGGGAGCCACAATAGGTGGCTGGATTGAGTAGTGTTGTCTGAGAACATTAGGAACATTCACATCGGCCTTGAGTGGGCAATCATTCCCGCACATTTCTTACCTGTGTGAGGGAGAGCTGGCAAGTGGTCAGTTCAGTTAAGAGTCTTTTCTATGTCAGGGGCACTTGGGAAGAAGGAGGTACATAAGTCGTCGTCCATGAGTTTTCTGAATCTTAGGGTGTGACAAGACGTGAATGTCATTTGAGCGTACGGAGGCTGGAAAAGGACTCTCTTAGAGACGAATTTGCCTTTGATTGACGACCATTTTTGTGGGCGACGTATGCAGAGCCACTAGGGCATGATATGCATAGTCAAGCAAAGGCGTCCCCAGGACACTGACATTCCGCATCCGATGGCCTTTTGTTTTAGGTAGTTTTCTCCTTGGGTGGAGATTCTGAATCCATCTTTTAGGGATCTTGAGGCTCCTTGCGTTGAGTCTTCCTATTGAGTTGTCAGGCAGTGTGTCTCGGCTTAAAGGTGACGATGCTAGGTGTTTCGATCCTCTTGTGTTTTTATGAGTTCAAGTGGAGACACTTTTTTGTGTGTTTCCTTTTACTATGCATTCTCTCTATGTTCCTCTCATTTTATGTTATTTTGCATGATTGCACTGTTTTGTACTGAGTTGTTATTCTTTTTTATTTCTCTTAGTTTGGTTTTTCCATGTTTTGTATGATGATAGATACTGCTCTGTTTTTTTAGTGCTCCGCTGGCATTGATGAGCTATTATGAGGACCAATGTTATCATATAGATTTCCCCATTGGCATCAACTCTGAGAGAAACTCAAGTGCTAGTATGGTCTTTATCATGCAGTTGTTTATAATTGTTTAATTCTAATCATGCTTATTAGCTTAGAATATCATTCAACTTAAGACAACACGTGTCTCATTGATACATGGAGGAGAGACTCTTTAGGGTCATACCCTATAGTTATAACCTTTTTAGGTTGTCATTCACATATTAATGATTTAGATGGTGCATAATCGTGATGCAGTTTAGGATTTAATTTGCAAGGTGGATATGTGTCATGTCATGTTGCTGCATATTAAATCTATTTTGCATTTAATTTTCAAGTTGGAGATGTGTTAAAATTGTATTTATGTTTTTTCTATTGCTAATTAAATGCAAAATTTAATATGCCCGTATGAGTTGTTAGGCAGTTGGCACCTGTGAACCGTCCGTGGTTCGCCTAGAGAGATCGGACAGAGGCGTTGTCCTGGTGACGTGCCTCCTGCTCCACCTTATTGGCTTTTCGGCTCCTCGTTTTCAAGAGAGGCTTCTGTTTTGGGGATTTTGGACGGTGAGCTCTCCCTGGTTTTGCGGCAAGAGAGCGGAAGGAGAAATTTCCCCTGGTTCGGTCCCTTCATGGCCGAGACTGGCGCATCACAAGCGGCGAGAGTTCCTTCTGGTTTGCTTCCCGGCCTCGCAGAGAGAGAAAGGGTACCGACATGAGGTACTCTGCCACATACCTGGAGGCGGATCGTGAAGAGCAGGGGATTCTGGTTCTTGATCCCGGAGGGCGATGAACTTGGCGATGTACACGGACATTGGTGATCTTGAGGACTACAGATCAAATGGGCTTGGCAAACGACGATTTCAGCGCCTGTACCGAGTTTCTTCTTCGACAAAGGTGAGTCCGAGTAAAGTGCTCTTGGTCCGTATCTGTTTTTTCATTGTCGATTTTTCGAAGTCTTCAGCATCCTGCTTGTTTATTCTATCGTGCGCCCTATGTTGGTTCCCTGTCCAATTTTTGTTCGCACCTCTAACTGCTTCTTGTATTCCTTTATTTTGCATAGTGGAAAACCAGTGATGATCCTGCCTGTGCACATAGACCAATTTGTGGAAGCATGAAAATTTTGTTGTTCCTTTTACTGATTTCATTTCTGTTTTTATTCGGCCTGTAAATCACTGTTCAAACTGTTGGGGCGCGGAGCCCGGCGCCGCAGCGGAAGTCGTCGTTGCAGAAACACACAAGAGGAGAAGAGGAGATTTCACCCGAAGGCTTTTTACACATCACATCCGAAGGAATTTTACACATACTCACCCGAAGGATTTCCACACCACACCCGAAGGCATTTTTACAACGCACCTGAAGGATTTTTCACTCGACACACGACACCCATGAACGTACCATTTTTGTCCGTACCGCCGATCATCGCAATCGGGACACGCCGCTTGATCTCCGCAACCAAGAGGACTTTCGATACATGACATTGTCATCGTCGTCGTCTTCAATCATCGTCGTCAACACACCATCGTTGTCGTGATCACCATCTTCGCTTCGCACCGGTTACCGCAAACGCAGCAACCCCTTCACCGCTCTCTCTTGGTGGCTACATCTTTGCCAGCCCACATTCCAAAACATGCTACCGCTTCCTCTTATATAGACACTCAGCCCATATCTCCATTAATGCGGTCAACATTCATTATTCCATCATTATTCCACCAATTAATATTGGGAATAACTCTTCATTAATGTTGGAGAAAATCCTCCATTAATGTTGAGAAAATCCCTCCATTAACATTTTCTCTCTCCTCATTATTTAAATTTTAAATCAATAACTCCCAACAAATCTCCACCATGATTTAAAATTCAAATACTCCAAAGTTATTTCCACCATCTGGGCCAATTTGATCGCCAACTCCACCAAGGTCTAAATGTCACCCAATGAACGGAACACGCCGCATGACACCTGCGGCCAAGAAGACTTTCGATATTCCAGCAACACCGCTGATACCGCCGTCATTGTCCGATGACATCTGAGTCCTTGATAAGCTGCTCCACCAGATGCTTGCCACCGTGTTCTGCAACCGTGCACTTCAACCAATCCCTCTGATACCACTGTTGGGGCGCGGAGCCCGGCGCCGCAGCGGAAGTCGTCGTTGCAGAAACACACAAGAGGAGAAGAGGAGATTTCACCCGAAGGCTTTTTACATATCACACCCGAAGGAATTTTACACATACTCACCCGAAGGATTTCCACACCACACCCGAAGGCATTTTTACAACGCACCCGAAGGATTTTTCACTCGACACACGACACCCATGAACGTACCATTTTTGTCCGTACCGCCGATCATCGCAATCGGGACACGCCGCTTGATCTCCGCAACCAAGAGGACTTTCGATACATGACATTGTCATCGTCGTCGTCTTCAATCATCGTCGTCAACACACCATCGTTGTCGTGATCACCATCTTCGCTTCGCACCGGTTACCGCAAACGCAGCAACCCCTTCACCGCTCTCTCTTGGTGGCTACATCTTTGCCAGCCCACATTCCAAAACATGCTACCGCTTCCTCTTATATAGACACCCAGCCCATATCTCCATTAATGCGGTCAACATTCATTATTCCATCATTATTCCACCAATTAATATTGGGAATAACTCTTCATTAATGTTGGAGAAAATCCTCCATTAATGTTGAGAAAATCCCTCCATTAATATTTTCTCTCTCCTCATTATTTAAATTTTAAATCAATAACTCCCAACACAAACACTAATTGTGGATTGTAATTCTCTTGATTGATTCTATTTATTGAATCCAGTTTTACAGATTTTTTTTTCTGTTTTAATGAGAATTTGTGGTAGTCTTGAATTGGTGTTATGACCACTGCCAGTATGCGATTTTGTTCACTGCTTGAAATTCATTTGATTTATTCCTAAGGTTTGAAATTGCAATTTTGAATCTCATGTTTTATGTTTTATCAGTTTGTATGTAATAAACTGAAAATCTACATTTGTTTGATTTCGAAAAATCCTCGCGCAGTGCATCACCGACAATAAGCCTGATATAATTGTACATCTTAATTGATCATATAATCAGGCAAAATTAAGGATGATGTTTAATACACATTAATTCACATGCGACCCATTGAACTAATATCCAACATTTAATTTAACATTAATTTTCTAATATATCATACTTGGAATTAAAAATCGAACATTTAATATGCATTAATTCACGTACCTCCATACTTTGAATTAATATATCTGGGGTGTGTTGTCTCCGGCTCATTCTCTGACCCCAAGCATGACTTTTCCTCCATCACTCCATGGCAGTCCACCTACAGAATTGCACAAAAAGCAATGCCAAAGCAACAGCCTTGTAAATTGTGGGTGCTGGAAGTCTGCCCCTCCCCCTCTTAAACATCCCCTCCACAAATGGCCAGAAGCACAACACCACAAACATGCTGCAACCTATCTCTCCTATCCCCGACCCAGCCCCACCTCCATGGCTTGGCAGCTGCAAACCTGCCAGCATCGTGCACAGAGCCGAGAGGTGAACCAATGAGATGGCGGTGGGCAGTACGAACATGGGTGACTCGGTGAAGAGGAAACCACTGCTGCTGCTGGAAGATGCTGGGTTTTTATCTGTAATGTCGAATGTGGGCTCTGAAACTCCCAACCCATTTGCTATGACACTGAAGAATGCAGACAACCATGCTGTTGCTGAGTTTATTCGTGCCATCTTCTGGGCAGCCCACCAGCCGTGAGGCGTCCCTCCGGTCCCAAGGTACTCCGAAAGGGTGTAAATGTTGTAAAAAAGGAACAAACTGAGAGGTATGCACATCGCGAGTCCCTGCATTTATTTGCATAGAAAAGAATTCATATTGTGAATAGAAAATGGTTTCAAGCAAGGTAGGAGTCTACTAAGACTTGTTGGTCACCACCAAACTCAACTCGTAGTCTTGTAGGAGTCTACATTGACTACTTTGATTATGGAGTGTCGTATTTGTATCAAACGTATCTTACAAGGTGTGTGCACGACATAATACCAACCGTTTCCATGCTCGACTCACAGACTCGATTCGTAGGCTCAACTCGTAAGAATCTAAAAGTATCCAACTGAGTTTGTTCAAGAAAGAGTTTAGAAGTGAGTTGACTCCTGAATGACCAAACTCATTAGAGTTTGCGAGTGAACTCGAGAGTTTGACTACCATGGTGTCAAGAACTATTGAAGAATGTTGTCCTTACCTTTGGTAAGAAGTAAGATTTGGTGATGATACAATATGCTGGAAGAGCAGTGTAACACAGTTCTGGGATGGACCTCAGAGCCCAGATGGTGATCCATAAATATGCCAGACATTGTCGAAACTGGAGTCTCCCTCTGAGGGTTGCCAACAAGGGGTTGTGGCGGATGAATATTTGGAGCAAGCCAGCAGCCCATCTCTTTTGCTGGCGTAGTGCTGCAGAAGCGTTTAATGGCATGCAACCAAGAAATGCAGGTGGGTCTGGAATACATAGAGCAGATTTCCACCCCATTGAATGTATCTTAAAACCAGTGAGAACGTCCTCCGTTGAAGATCCATACATCCAACCCACCTGATACCCAGAAAACAAATATTAGATTTTTAAACCAAATATTTTAAAATGGAAATTTAAATTGTGAATTACCTCCTCGCCCCAACCAGTACCATTCTCATATTCACATCCAGCTACTTTGCATGCCGCATCCACCAAACTTGAAAAACTGACCGGATGAGAAGGAAAATCATTAGTCCTGAATAGGATCCTGCCCACTGATTTGCAGAGCTCCATTGACTCGCCAAATTTGTTTCTGAACTTCTCGAGAAGAAGACTTTCTATAAAATCACAATACATTCAAACAAAGTTTTTACAATTGTTGGTGAAAGTAATTTGCAATGCTAATAATCAATGGTTTGATCGTGTTGGAGTTTTATATACCATTGACCAAACTTGTATTGAATCCATTAATTCCATTTCCTCCACACCCGTAGATGATTTTCCTTCTGTGAAAGCAACCCGTTCCTTGATAGAAAGGTCCCTGAAGACCACCAAGTCCCTTGCCCATATACTTGTTTTTAAAGATAAACAAAAAATAATAATGTCAGTATGTCAATCTAGTTTCCTAGTAAGTGTTTTTCATGTAGCATTGAGTTTTCCTCATTCCTCTGATTTAACAACGATAACAAGTAGTTCATTGTGGGTAGGGACTCAAATTCCGAGATTTTTTTATAGGTTTTACGTTATTAAAAAAAGAAAAAAAGGGTTAGGGTTTCCAATATTTTAAAAAATGAGTTAAAAAAAACATCAATCTCGTTCACGCTTCTCTATTTGACAGAGAACCATGAACAGAGTTCATGCTTCTTTTCACGCCACCAAACGTGACTCCCTTCACACCTCCTGTCGAAAAGAATTATTAATGGAGGGTCTCCCCTCCATTTCATTTATTCCGTTTTGTATTTTGCGGCGAAACACTGCTCGATTTATTTCTCAACGTATATTTTCGGATTTTGAGAAGGTAAAAATTTTATTTAAAAACTTAAATTGTCAAATTATTTTATTTATTTTGTTTGTTTGATTTATTTATTTAACATGTACGTCTGTATGAATGTGTGAATTATTGTTCTTTGTATGATGTAATTTATATTGAATGATTTAGTAAATTTAAATATGACATATGCATAATTTAAATGTTATGTATAAAATATAATCTATATTTAGGGGAATTGTTTAAAAAAATGTATATATTTGTAATTTAAATTGTGAATAATTGGATTTGAATATATATATATATATATATATATATATATATATATATATAATATTTGATACATATAGGTAAATAAAGTAAATCTACCTAAATATTTTACCAAAATTATATTTTGAATAACTATTTATAAAAAATACTACTTATATTATTTATAATATTTAAATTTATTTAAATATATAATATGTAATTTGATATATATATATATATATATATATATATATATATTATTTTAACGGTACTAAAAAAAGTTTACTATTAATCATAATTTTTAAACTGTATTAATTATAAATAATTATTTAAATTTTGGAAAGTTTAATTAATTCAAAAAAATGTATATATACTTAATTTTATTATATTGAAAGTAAAATAAGTTTACAATATTTTAATGGTCATTTAACTGTAAATTATATTACTTTTGTTAATCATATTTAATAAAATTTTCTATTAATAATATTTTGATTATTTATGTATAAAAGTAGTGTTGTGAATTATTTTTAAAAAATATATCAGTAATTATCATTACATACAAACATGTATATCGTAAATTAATTGCAAAAATGAATATCATTACTGAGATAATATATGTTGTATTATTTGAATACAGTATTTGAAAAATAATATTAGACATATTTAAAAGGCATCATTAAATGCAAAAAAATGCATATATATATATATATATATACTAGATATGGTTATAGGTAAAGTTACAATATATAGAACATAATAAGTATCCTAAAAAACAAGTTATCAGTATCGTATAATGACTGATCTTGAGATGACTAACCAATGCATGCTTGAAATTGCATGTCTTATCTTTTTTTTTTGTATTCGATTATTTAATTTGTAATAATTGGTTGATCTTGATATGACAGGCCAATATATGATTGAAATTGCATTATGTGTTTTTTTCGGTTATATAATTTCCAATAACTTCATTTTCTTTTCCTCGATGATGATTTGCATGTCATCCCTCAAGTATGTAAGGACCCACGTGATCGTGAAAAATGTTATGTATCCCAAACGCCTAGACCTCCTTATGTTGGGGCGCAACGGAGGTGTGTGGCCACAAAAACACACAAAAACAAAAGAAAACGGATCAAGACACAAAATTTACGTGGTTCGACGGGTTTGCCTACATCCACGGGAGAAAGAGACCTCTTCTCTATTATCACTCTCTCCGGATAATCACAGAGGATCACCAATCACACCCATATTACACCACATCTTGCAAACAAAGGGATTCAATCCCGTTTAAATAGAAGAACCAAAACCAGGTTGGTATGAGGTAGTTCATCAACCCCTTGAGAAGTCTCCTCCTGCCGCATACTGCAGTTCACGAAAGAAGCTGTGTTCGGCTGGGTTGGGTGCCAACCAAGGGAGAAGTCTCCTTGTCGATAAAGGAGAAAACCCAACTGATTCCCGTGCTGATTCCACCCATATTTGAGAGTGCCCCCCACAAATCTCCCCCTCACAAAAAATTTGGAGTAGAAATTTGACCTGCAGTCTCCTTACAGGTGTTGAAAACTTCATCAGCAAATCGAATAGGCTTCTTCACGCTAGATGACATGACACTTCCACCATCTTCACTCGATCTCGGGTTCACTATGGCCTCCATCAAATGATACAACCCTTGGTACTCCTTCCTAGTAAGCATCACTGCATCCCCGCGTGAAACTTCCAATACTTCACCTGCTATGGAAATCTTGAACCCTTTCGCATCAAGCCTACTTAATGATATCAAGTTCTATCTCATCCTCGGAACAAATTTCACGTCAGCCAGTTTACGAACTGCTCCATTAGGTGTCTTCAATTTCACCGTCCCGACTCCTCGAACCTCGCATGTTGACCCATCACCAAGTCTCACAGAGTCTCGCACCTGTTGAAAAGTATCAAATGTACCTCTCGCCGTACATATGTGTGTCAAGCTCCCCAAATCCAGAACTCATCCGTCTTCCTTTGGATTTTGAACCCACTCGTTCTTCCTCTTTAAAAATCAGCATTCCCGCTTCATGTGCCCGAATCTTTTGCAGTAATGACACTGCATTTCTCCCCATTCAACTCTCTCATCTGAGTGCAAACTTCCTGTTGTCATGCAGATTTCATCATCTGCTGATAATCCTGTGGTGTTCACATCCCTCTCTTCAACTTTATCTTTCCCTGCAACATATCGTTTGCGTTATCCACAGTCACTTTTATAGTGACCCTTTTTCTCGCACCAGAAACACGTGATTTCGCTAGGATCACTTCCTCTTGATTTTGGTCGCCATTTTTTACCTCCTGACTACCGATGTCTGCTCCTCCCATGCTGATCATCTCGCATCACCATGATTTTCTCTCTTGAATGCGTCGCGGGTCTTCAGAATGCCTCCGAATCTTGAAGTGACGTCATCACCTCGTCCAGTTTCAATGTTTCCTTCCCCACGAGCAATGCAATCACAAGCTCATCGAATGAGCTTAGTAGTGATGATAAAAGAAAGTGTCGTGTCTTCCTCTCCAACCTTCACACCGAGTCCCAATAACTGCGTCATGATCTTGTTGAATTAATTGGTATGATCCAACAAATTCGTTCTCTCGTCCATGCGCAACTGGTACAATTTCTTCTTGAGGAATAATTTGTTGGTGAGCGACTTCGCCATATATCACTCCTCCAACTTCTTCCAGATCTCTTTCGGTGAGGTCTCGTCCAACACCGAGTATTTTACCTCATTTGCCAGACACAGTCGAATTGTGCTGACGACCCGCATCTCGAGCTCTTCCCAATCATCTTTACTGGTTGCATCGGACTTTTATCTGATCAACGGTTTGATCAGGCCCTGCTGCACCAAAATATCTTTCACCGTGCTTTGCCACAAGCCAAAATTGTTTCGACCATCGAACTTTTTGATCTCAAATTTTGGTAGTGCTCCGCCACCGGCCATCGTCGATATCGCAAAACACGATCACCACCGTCGATGTCGCACCTCTTAGTCACCACCTGATGAAGTTTGAATTTTGAAAAACTAATCGTACAGATGCGTTCAGAACGATGAAAATAGTCGGAATTGACTCCTGGATCACCGAAAACAGACGCCAATTGACCGAGATATGATCAAAACACGTTCAACGGTCCAGATCGCCCGCTGACGTGGCGCTGGCGTGGCACGCCGGAGTTCCTGCTGGAATATTGCCGGAATTGTCGTCGGCGGTGTGAACAGTGTCGTCTTCTCTGACACGGGGTACTGTTCACCCGTGATTTTGACCAAAGTTTGACCGAGCTTACCAGGCTCGTTTCAACTCCGTTTTCATCGCCGCTTGCACCGTTGGAATCGTCTCGCCGTCCTCTTCACAGATCTGGGCTTGGAAAAATTTTCCGATCAACTTCAATTTTCCAGTCATCGGAAAATTCGGTGCCGCCTCGCCGGCTTGACTCCGCTCGCTCCGACTCGCCTTTGATACCACTTGGTGGGGCGCAACGGAGGCGTGTGACCACAAAAACACACAAAAACGGAAGAAAATAGACCAAGACACAAAATTTACATGGTTCGGCGGGTTTGCCTACATCCACGGGAGAAAGGGACCTCTTCTTTATTATCACTCTCTCCGGATAATCACAGAGGATCACCAATCACACCCATATTACACCACATCTTGCAAACAAAGGGATTCAATCCCGTTTAAATAGAGGAACCAAAACCAGGTTGGTATGAGGTAGTTCATCAACCCCTTGAGAAGTCTCCTCCTGCCGCATACTGCAGTCCACGAAAGAAGCTGTGTTCGGCTGGGTTGGCTGCCAACCAAGGGAGAAGTCTCCTTGCTGAGAAAGGAGAAAACCCAACTAATTCCCGTGCTGATTCCACCCATATTTGGGAGTGGCCCCCACAAATCTCCCCCTCATGAAAAATTTGGGGTAGAAGTTTGATTTGCAGTCTCCTTACAGGTGTTGAAAACTTCATCAGCAAATCGAATAGGCTTCTTCACGCTAGATGACATGACACTTCCACCATCTTCACTCGATCTCGGGTTCATTACGACCTCCATCAAATGATACAACCCTTGGTACTCCTTCCCAGTAAGCATCACTGCATCCCCGCGCGAAACTTCCAATACTCCACCTGCTATGGAAATCTTGAACCCTTTCGCATCGAGCCTACTTAATGATATCAATTTTTGTCTCATCCTCAGAACAAATTTCACATCAGTCAGTTTATGAACTGCTCCATTAGATGTCTTCAATTTCACCGTCCCGACTCCTCGAACCTCGCATGTTGACCCATCACCAAGTCTCACAGAGTCTCGCACCTGTTGAAAAGTATCAAATGTACCTCTCGCCGTACATATGTGTGCCAAGCTCCCCGAATCCAGAACTCATCTGTCTTCCTTTGGATTTTGAACCCACTCGTTCTTCCTCTTTAAAAATCGGCATTCCCGCTTCATGTGTCCGAATATTTTGCAGTAATGACACTGCATTTCTCCCTGTTCAACTCTCTCATCTGAGTGCAAACTTCCTGTTGTCATGCAGATTTCATCATCTGCTGATAATCCTGTGGTGTTCACATCCCTCTCTTCAACTTTCTCTTTCCCTGCAACATATCGTTTGCGTTATCCACAGTCACTTTTATAGTGACCCTTTTTCTCGCACCAGAAACACGTGATTTCGCTAGGACCACTTCCTTTTGATTTTGGTCGCCATTCTTTACCTCCTGACTACCGATGTCTGCTCCTCCCATGCTGATCATCTCGCATCACCATGATTTTCTCTCTTGAATGCGTCGCGGGTCTTCGGAATGCCTCTGAATCTTGAAGTGACGTCATCACCTCGTCAAACTTCAATGTTTCCTTCCCCACGAGCAATGCAATCACAAGCTCATCGAATGAGCTTGGTAGTGATGATAAAAGAAAAAGTGTTGCGTCTTCCTCTCCAACCTTCACACCGAGTCCCAATAACTGCGTCAGGATCTTGTTGAATTAATTGGTATGATCCAACAAATTCGTTCTCTCGTCCATGCGCAACTGGTACAGTTTCTTCTTGAGGAATAATTTGTTGGTGAGCGACTTCGCCATATATCACTCCTCCAACTTCTTCCAGATCTCTTTCGGTGAGGTCTCGTCCAACACCGAGTATTTTACCTCATTTGCCAGACACAGTCGAATTGTGCTGACGACCCGCATCTCGAGCTCTTCCCAATCATCTTTACTGGTTGCATCAGACTTTTCTCTGATCAACGGTTTGATCAGGCCCTGCTGCACCAAAATATCTTTCACCGTGCTTTGCCACAAGCCAAAATTGTTTCGACCATCAAACTTTTCGATCTCAAATTTTGGTAGTGCTCCGCCACCGGCCATTGTCGATATCGCAAAACACGATCACCACCGTCGATGTCGCACCTCTTAGTCACCACCTGATGAAGTTTGAAGTTGGAAAAACTAATCATACGGATGCGTTCAGAACGATCAAAATAGTTGGAATCGACTCCTGGATCACCGAAAACAGACGCCAATTGACCGAGATATGGTCAAAACACGTTCAACGGTCCAGATCGCCCGCTGACATGGCGCTGGCGTGGCACGCCGGAGTTCCTTCCGGAATATGGCTTGAATTGTCGTCGGCGGCGTGAACAGTGTCGTCTTCTCTGGCACGAGGTACTGTTCACCCGTGATTTTGACCAAAGTTTGACCGAGCTTACCAGGCTCGTTTCAACTCCGTTTTCATCGCCGCTTGCACCGTTGGAATCGTCTCGTCGTCCTCTTCACATATCTGGGCTTGGAAAAATTTTCCGATCAACTTCAATTTTCCATTCACCGGAAAATTCGGTGCCACCTCGCCGGCTTGACTCTGCTCGCTCCGACTCGCCTCTGAGACCACTTGGTGGGGCGCAACGGAGGTGTGTGACCACAAAAACACACAAAAACGGAAGAAAACAGATCAAGACACAAAATTTACATGGTTCGGCGGGTTTGCCTACATCCACGGGAGAAAGGGACCTCTTCTCTATTATCACTCTCTCCGGATAATCACAGAGGATCACCAATCATACCCAGATTACACCACATCTTGCAAACAAAGGGATTCAATCCCGTTTAAATAGAGGAACCAAAACCAGGTTAGTATGGGGTTGTTCATCAACCCCTTGAGAATTCTCCTCCTGCCGTAGGCTGCAGTCCACAAAAGAAGCTGTGTTCGGCTGGGTTGGCTGCCAACCAAGTGAGAAGTCTCCTTGTCGACGAAGGAGAAAACCCTGCTGATTCATGTTCTGATTCCACCCATATTTGGGAGTGGCCCCCATAACTTGCACATGAGTAACTCTAGAGACCTCGTTTTTCATTGTAATACTTTAAAATATATCAAGAAATATTTTTGGATCCAGACACTGAGATGTCACACGATTCTGAGGCCCAGTGCGCCCAAAATTAATTTTATAAAAAATATTAAATATGTTTTATATCACGCACACACAGTTTTTCAGAAATGATGAAATGTCTCCTAAATGGAGTCTTAAATCGAAAATCTGAGACTGTGGTTGAATCATGGGCGTGAGATTTACCCTAGACACGACCTAAAATTGGTCGGTGCGGAATGTTTATATAAAGCAGTCGTTGACGGGTATGTTTAGTGAATTAATTTATTCATTCATTAAATGACCTAAAATGAATTTTCTCTATTTGTACATTGTTATGGTGAATCGTCAAGGTTAGTTGCATAACCCTGAGACCATTGAGAGTAGGATTCCACCATTCTGCATTGGTAGATTGAGATAAGATGACGATCGACAATCAGATCAAGGTGAATCGAGACGCAACAAATGCAAGAGATCTTTCTCATAATTGGAAAATGCGTTCTTCACCAACGAGCGATCCAATCTCGAGGTAAGACTCATCATATGTGGTTTATACCCTTATGATTAAGAGATTGAGCATGATCAATTATGTTATTCTTTGATTTACGTTTAAATAAACCCCTCGCATGAGCTCGTGTATCAGATTTCATTTGTTTATTCAACTTATCCTCGTTATGCCATGTTTCTCATCCTGGATATCCCCAATCTATACTTGTTTGCCAAGAACATTTGGAAAACGATCATTGAATCTTTATTTTTGTGTTTTCCCCCTCTATTCTTCATGTTCTTCACCGTTAACTCATGGGGCTACGGTTCGACATTGCCGAATGGGTTCGAACAGGATTGAATCCACATATTCACAGAAGCTTCGCATGCGATGGACGGTTCGATGATTTGAGGATGGATTTGGGAGGTTTTGCAGGATGTGGGTGATTCTACTGTGAATCGGGAATCCGGTGAGGTGGCAGGAAGTGCCACGAGCGACGGGCGACACATATGAGCTTTGTGCGGAAGGATTGAGATTCAATTTCTGGCCACCGGAGATTCGGAATCACTGGCTGGTGGCGACTACCGTCAGTTACGTGTGGAAAATCGGCGTGATTTGGGATGGAGGAACCAGATCTGGAGAAACACATGGAGATGCAGAGTTTCTGTGAAAATCACGACTACACGTCGTGTAGTTCAGACGAACACACGACGTGTTCTTCAAAAATCTGCGGTGCTAGGGTTTCTGAGAGATCATAAGTATCACACGTTGTGTGGGACCTCCACACGCCATGTACTCTGGGAGTACACTAACACATACACAGGCAAGAGACACACTGTGTATTGGCACATGGCCAGTGTACACAAACAAACCCGAAGGACATGGGCACATACAGGAGAACACGACTCGACCCCAGGTGGCCAAGACACGTCGTTTAATACCTTTACACATCGTATAATATTATATGGCCAGCGAGCCATGTACTGGAGAGGACACATCCAGACGGAGGAGTGGTGCCACATGCCGTGTGGACCCCTTACATGCCATGTACCTCCTTTTGAGGAAACTTCTACCTCTCATATCTCCTTTGTTTGGATTCAGATTTTGGTCTGCGAGTAGCTCATCCTGAGTGTTTTCCACGTAGAATGTGATGGTGTCATTTGTAGTGGTTTTTGAGATATGATGTGAGATATTCTGAGTGTGATGCTTCTTTAGGCGGTGCTTGATGACAACAGTAATCAGACAGGTTTATCTACAGAGTGGAACCCTCTTGTTAGGACTAAGGATGAGTCCTCTATCCACAAAGTGGAAACTCCCTAACGGACTAGGGTGTGTGTCCACTATTTATCTACATAGTGGAACCCTATTGTTGGGATAGGGTATGAGTCCTCTATCCACAGAGTGGAACCCCCCTGATGGACTAGGGTGTGGGTTCTCAAGAGTGGAACCCTCCTGTTGGGACAAGACATGAATACTCTTGTTGGAACCACGACTGATGCTGGAAATGGAGTATGGTTTGTGTTTGTTGTCAATTCTCATTTGAAGTTCTGAACGTTTTCCAAGAAAGGGATCATACAATTCAAGCGGGCAACAGTACTGAAGGTGACATTGTTTTCCAGTGTTTGCCAAATTTTTTGGTCTGAAAATCGGAAAATGGAGAGATGTGTTTTTGGCAAAGGAAGACGCGAAATATTGGAGTGGTGCGCGAAATGCATGGAATGTGCGCTAAATTGGTTTTGCATGGAATAGTGAAAGTAGGTTGGATTTTTTGCACAAAAGGTGATTCAGGATCAGAACGCCAAAAAATGGCAAAGGCATGGGCTGCACGAAAAATCCGGAGATGTGCATGAAAAATGGTTCTTGCGCGAAAAGCATTGGGCGCATAATGGGAGTCTTGCACGACATGGTGGGTTTTGCACGCGGGGTCGGCGACGCCTGTAAATAAGAGGTGACCCCCCTCATTCGGAGTGGTTCAAGACTTAGAGAAGATCTGAGCTCTGATGCGCGTAAACATTGCGCGAAAAGGGAGTTGCGTGAAAACGTGAAAGATGCGCGTAAACGTTACGGTTGTGCGTAAAAGTTAAAGTTGCGCATAAAAGTTGAGGTTGCGCGTAAAGGTTGTGGTTGCGCGGAAGATTTGTGCACAAAAGAATTGTAGAGAGCTAATCTTGCGCGCCAAAGCTAATTTTGCGCGCCAAGGAAAACCTTGCGTGCAAAGAAAAATCTTGCGCGCAAAAGTAAGATCTTGCGTGCACAGGGTAGGTGTTGTGCACAATTGTCAGTATAAGTTGATTACATGTTCTAAATATCCGGTTCAGTGGTTGAGTTCTTTCAAGTGCATCAATTCAGACCTTCGATGCAAGCAGTTTCTCGTGCTGAACAGAGACAAAGACTTCAATACAAATCTATTGAAGCGATATTCAAGTCGATAAACTGAGTTAGACTTCTCTCAAAGCAGTGAGCTAGGGGGAGTCGATAGAAGTGATCTGAGGGATGCAATGAGCTATCCCTAAACCATTGTAAATGCAGTGTGCCTGACACAGAGTGACTATGACCGAACTTTGTAATCCACAAACTAGTGAACAATAGTGGATTTAGGTACGCCCGACACACTTTCGGTGTATGCTCCTTGGACATAGCCCTTAGTGGTGAACCAAGTAAAACTATTGTGTCACCTCCCTGCATGCAATTATTTTCTTTTCATATCCTTCATACAGGTTTAACAGGTTCCTACCAACGTGGGAACAAGATCCGTCACTTTAAAAGGAAAATTCGACACCATAATTCACCCCTCCCCTCTCAGGGTGTTCTAGGGTCCTACAACTCTATCCACAGAGTGGAACCCTCATATTGTGTTAGGGCATGGTTCATCTACCTACATTGTGGAACCTCCTGACGGATTAGGGTGTGAGTCCTTTAGCCATTTATTGAGTGGAACCCTCCTATCATATCAGGGCATGAGTCCTCTATCTAGAGATTGTGCCACCTCGGTTATGCGGTACAACGGCGAGCTGTGGATCCACACGGTTACTCTTCGGACAAACACGCGAGATGTTGGGCATCATTGATGGGCCTTTGGAACTGTTGGTAGACTCATCATCCTGGGTTGGGTTGTGAGATGGAGATCTTATTACTCACTCGCCTAGTCTTCTTTTATGAGCATATATATCTTTGCTGTTGGATTTCATTTCTCTCTTAATATGGGTTTAGTTGCCTACTTTTATTGTGCCTCCTATTGCTACCCCTCCAGTTTTCAGGGCATCATTTTGGGTATGTATATACTCACCCCCGCATGGGCTTTACCTGTATGTGTCATGTCTTATGCAGACAACAGACATGTCGACAATGATTTCAGAGGATTATAGTGATACCCTGGTGCATTTGATCACATATGGTGATCAAAGCTTGGAGATTTGGAGTCGGTCTCTCTCACCATTTACTTTTCCAGTTATTGTTAGGTTGGAACATCTTTCTGGTTGGATGTGTATTTTCCCCTTTACTTTTTAGATTATTCCGTCGTACTCTTGTATTCCCTAAAGGTTGTTACATGCATGGTTATTACTCTAGATGCTACTGTCTTTTATATTTATTGTTCTTCATTTTTCATAGAGATGGATGAGTGCGTGTGTACAAGTACATTAAAAAAAAGTCTATCATATTAGTTATGTCTTTCGGTGCTTGTCGCCATCCCTTGGCCTATGGAGGTGGGTTGGGGTAGTTGTGGTTCGACCTTCCACCGACCAGATAGGTCCTGCTAGGTCGGTGTTGGAGTTGGTGTCCTAGGACCAACTGTTTGTACTTTGATTACTTGGATATTCGATGTATTGAATATTAATAAAACTTCTTCTTACATATTTTTTTGTTGTTATGTGTGACTCTAATGTAATAATGTCCTAGAGTATACATCGCATTGATACGGTCATAGTAGTTCCCCACTACGATGAGAACCTTGATATGCTATGATAATATTCTCAAATAATGTTTTGTGGTTGGATAACATAATAGTACAGACTGCCAGGTGCGAGTACTCATAAGAAGATGAGGTTTCTTCTCATGAATTTCATACATGATAATCTCCAAGACATGAGATTATGAGAACATACCCACTAGTAGAAATTCCACATGTTTTGGTGTCATCGGATATTCCTATCTACGAGCGTGTGTGATGATCCTTAGACTTTAAGATTATTATTAATGCATGTTACAATTCACGTACTTAGATGTATTTCGTAAACCATGACGATGACGATTCATGGAGAAGTTGGATACATTGGGTGTGTCATGAGTGACATGTCATTAATGAATAAGTTGAGGAAGGATTTGTCTCTTCCATCTTTATGGAAGTTGATATCTCGACCCTTTGATTGGAATAGAACCGTCGCATTAAATTCCATGGTCATGGTGTAACGACGTGTTTATTTCAGATAGTCAAAGAAAAACATATTAAGCATATAGGTTGGTAATACAGATGTGCAACTTGCTTGATGAGATATTGTGATAAAGAGATTATATTACACGACGAGTGTTGGTATGTAGTTGTCGACGTTGCAACATTAAGTTCTTTCTCTTGGGTGCCTTGACCCGTCGTTAGGTAGTAATCTTGGACTTTAGACAAACTCGCCTAATGCCAACGAGAAAGAATCATAGAGTGCCACATAATAAGTGTTTCTGTTGATCTCGATTAAATTCTATTTGAGTTTAATTAATGGAATAAATAATATTCTCAAGTTCGAGGAATTTATTCAAGTTATATTGATCGCATAAATTAAATAAATATTTATTCACCAGCTTATGAATAAAATATTTATTTTATTTATTGAATATTTTAATAAATATTTATTTTCTATATTGCGAATAAAATATTAATTTATGAATAAATTATTTATTCGGTTATTAAATAAATGCTAGAGGAGTTTGAATGGACCAAGACCGAATCCGA
The DNA here is from genome assembly GCA_963277665.1 of Viscum album. Lineage (NCBI taxonomy): Eukaryota > Viridiplantae > Streptophyta > Magnoliopsida > Santalales > Viscaceae > Viscum > Viscum album. The sequence goes on along the minus strand of OY728138.1, from coordinate 95,539,191 downwards.
TAACAAATATTAATTAACAAGACCATTACATAATATTTGTTATTGCGCAAGTTGACGCACGCCACAAAATAATAATTATATAATTATTATGCGGCATGTGATTTATTAAAGGTAATAAATGTTATTTAATTATTGGTATGCAATTAAATAATATTTTAACTCAAATCCTAACTCTATAAATAGACAGATGTGTCTATTGTGTAGAGTATCCGAAATTGAGAATAGAGAATTGTTGCACGCAACAAATTCTCTCTTAACTCCTCTCCCCCTCTCAAGAGCGGGAAGTGCAAGAGAGATTTCTTCAAGACTGAAGAACGAGTGATCAAGAACGAACAACACAAGACATTCGACTCACCGCGCTAGCACCTAAAGATCGAGTGGTGTTGCTCGGAGATCCTAGGAGTACGCGTGGAGCACTGCTAGAAGGATTTTATCCTTGGATCCTTATTGTGCAATGAAGGTAATCCGAAAAGGTCTTTTCGGACGATTAACATTCACCAACGAAGAAAGTTCCGAAGCCCAAGTATTTATTTTTTCAAATATTAAATAAATTAATTATAAATTTGACGTGCAAGATCCTCGCTCTTGGTTTCAGGCAATAATTATTTAAAGAAATTTTAATATATCATCCACCACCGCACGCTTTCACTGCACCCAAAACCAATAGTTGGGTCATGACAGATTGGTATCAGAGGTTGTTCAATCTCAGGACGATGTTTGGAGTTATGTCCCCTTGTGAGGTTTGGTTGAGAACTTAGACCAATGGTGTCAAAGTGTCTCGAGTGCGGCTTTCAGGCCAGAGAACCTAGTGTTGGTGTGATGACTGACGTATCCATACATCAGGATCCTGACTACCTATTTGTCGACTCGGCATGCAAAGACATTGGTTGTAGGGAACATTGGTACGTGCATCATACATGATTGAGTCTTTTCACTGTCCTTCTTGAGTCAGCTCCTCATATATATATATGTTTATATGATCGTGGTACGTCTTGATTAAATTTTAAAAATGCTTCTATAAAGACAGCCAATCAGGTTACTGATTCAGGATTGTGATGACGATCCGATGGGTGATGAGGGATTATTTCATAGGTCATCACGCGAGATCTTTCCTTCAGGCGGGCAGGTAGTAGCACCTCTATCTGTCAAGCAATAGATTATACCAATAGAGCATACTAAGGATGTGCACAGGCTTAGCGCACTTTGTGAGTTCCAGCGCCAGAGGCCATTGAGCTTTCACAATGAGTCAGATCCCCAGGAGGCAGAAGATTGGTTAGAGTTGGTGATCCGAGTTTTTAGATTTATCCAGACACCGACTGATCAAGTGGTTGTGATGAAAACCATTTTTTTTTCACAGAGCAATTGGGAGTTGGTGGAGTCTAGTCATGTATGATGAGTCGACACTCTCATTGATCAAGTTTCAGTAGCTATTTTGTGAGGAGTATTACCCCTCGTGTCTTCGCTCAGTTCAGATTCAGGAGCTTCTAGAGCTACAATAGGAAGGGATGACAGTTTCTGAGTATGCCGTGAGGTTCACTGACCTTACACGATTCCCCCTCGACGTGATTTGAGATGGCTACTTTTGGGTGCAAATGTTTGGGAAGGGTCTTTGCAGAGATATCTATGTCAGTGTGGTACCCTTGTGCATTCCCACATATGCTGGGGTGTTAGAGCGGACACTGGTGATGTAGAGCTTCCTATTTGAGGGACGTCTCGCAGCTAGAGCTGGTAGTGGTCGACATGGGGTTGATTCGACTCTAGCAGCCAGCAGGCGCTAGTTGGCAGGATCTCGGTGCAGGAGATCTTATCATGACCAAACTCAGACACGTGGTCGTGTTACATAGGGACCACGCAGAGGACCAAGGCAGTCTGAAGAGGGGTGATGCAATACATGTGACGGGTGAGGTCACATGTCACGAGATTGCCTAACTCAACGTGTCAAGGATGGCAGATAGATAGCGGATAGACCGTCATGGTAGAGGCAGCGTTGTGACCATGGTTCTCCTAGGGAGGCCCCTAGGGAGGCAGAGGTGATGCACCATCCTCCAAATCCCTAAATACGAGTTAATTGCTTTCGTAAGCTTTCAAGATACCATGGATTCTTCTAAAAAAAATCCCTTGAGGAACTACTTGAAGAATAAAAATTCTCGATTCTCGTGCAGTTGATTATCTCATAGAAGAACCCATGGAATCTTAAAAGCTTATGGAAGCGATTAACTTGTATTTAGGGATTTGGAGGATGGTGCATCACCTCAATCGGTAAGGGATTTTTTCCTATCGCCTTCACGTCCAATGAATTTAAGGCCAAAGCATGGGGCTTTGGCACTATTTCGCTCAAGCCAGGTTTTCTGAGTATACAAGATTGGGATCCATTATTTGATCTACCATTGACCAATAAATTAGTTACACAAACATGGAAGTTTAAACTCAAGATGGATGTCCACTCTATGAAGGATCCTCATTAGCCTAGTGCTGAGAATGTGGGTACATTATCTTATGTTGTTGTTCTTATGCATGACAAGAATATCAGATGTACATACTGTAAGAGGGTCGTGCATCTTATTGATTCTTGTAATTTTAAACTACATGCTAATGAAAATGTGGTTGTTAATAAAATCCCTACAGCCAGTGGTATATAATCCAAGGATCCTATACAGGGGGAAGCTGGGGAGCCTATGGTTCCTCATCAAGATGATCCTGGGGTTGCGCACTCACAAGCTACCTATGAAGACTGGCTAGGTCAGGACTCTCTAGATGAAGATGACTTGGAGCCAGCCGATCTTCTTGATGATTTCTTCATGAGGTTTGGTAATAGTAAGGGGAAAAAATCCCTTGAGGGATCGACCATTGTTCACCATAACAAGTGCAAGAAAGGACCCACCAGGACCCATGGTTTGATACCTTTTGATGGTGGAAAGGAGATTGATGGAGCTCATAAAGGATCTCTATTTGATGTTACGGCTTTGGATGTAGGGGCTCTCCATAATGAGACTATTGTTATGTCCCATGTGGATACATTTGCAGCAAGCCTTGACAACACCAAGGAGACTGCGAAGCCTCCTGCAACACAATAAGTGTTGGCTATCAATACCTTGGAACTCTATTGGAGATACAATCACTCAACAAGTTAAAGTTCCATTGGAAAACAATACTCCAAGCCCCAAGATAGGAACCCAAGAAATGCATGTTGTGGTATCTTCGAAGGGTGGTCAAGCCACTCTTCCAAACAACGATACTACCGGGATAAGGAAACCTTTGATCCAGGTACATTCAAAGGTAAGATAACACTCACTTAGTCTGCTTGATATTTTAAATAGATCCAATAGTAGGGAGGTTTTCTTTGAGGAATTCGACAACACCCATGGAATGTGCACTAAGACTATCAATGCAAGGAGCAGCTCTGATTTGAAGGAGGTTTTGGGTCCAGTTGGTGAACAAGATTTTTGGTCTCTTGAGGGTCCCACTCCACTGGATGACAACATTGACCCTCAAGCTGATGATGATATGATATGACAAAAATGCAAAACCTGGAGGAGGGGCCGTCACCTGAGAGGTAGGGGCGGTGAATGATCACAGTCCACAAGAGGGTTTTTTGGGTCGCAGAATAGGGGAAATTGGCATGTCAGCTGCTTCTGATCTTTGTTTCTCTTGGTTTTTACGTTTGTGATGGTGCCCTTACAACTTTTTTTTGTTATTGCATCCCCATGTACTTGCAATAACGAGAATGAGAGACGTTCTTCAAGGTCGAAGAACAATCGATCAAGAACGACCGACACAAGACACTCGCTTCGCCGCGCTAGCACCCGAAGAACGAGCGGTGTCGATCGGATCAGAGCATGTGTGGATCACCGCTAGAGGGATTCTAGTTTGAATCCTTACAAGTGCAATGAGATAATCCGGAATGGTCATTCTGGACAATCAACATCATCAACGAAGAAAATACCGAAGATCCAGGTATTATTTTCTTTATGAAATTAATTAAATTAATTATAAACATGATGTGCAAGATTCTCTCTAAAGGTTTCGCGCCTCTTCCTTCTTTATCTAAATCTTTGATTATATTTCGTGGAGACTGACGTTCATCATTGTATTGATCCCTGAATAATCATTGATCATGGTAAAAATTTAAAGTTGAGTGTCGTACCAATCACGCTTCCGCTGCGCTCAGAACATACACATCCAACAGGCTTTACATCAACTGACTCATCGACGAGAACCCAAACTTGGTTTTGATACATAGAATCTATCTCAAAATTCATAGCTTATAGCCATCTTGCATCTTCTGCGCTCTCTACTGCTTCCTTGTAGGAGAGAGTTTCATCATTGTCCAATAATAACGATTCACCATCCTCGGTGACTAGGAAACCAAATCTCTCTGGTTCCCTTACCTCTCTTGAGCTCTTGCGTAGTACTTGTGTTTCTGGAACCTCTTCCACGGGGATCCGTGAAACTTGTTCATGTAACAACTCTTGTGTATCTTGAACATCAACTTCGTTGAAGTCAATTTTGCGCCCACTATCTTTTTTTGAGGATGTGCTCCCTCTCAAGAAAGACGGCTTGTCTGGCGACAATCATTTTCTTGTCTGAAGAGTTATATAGGTAATATCATTTCGTTTCCTTAGGACATCCTATAAAGATACACCTCATGCCCCAGGGTGCTAATTTGTTGCCCGAGAAGGCCTTAAAAAATGTCTCGAATCCCCATACACGTGTGTGCGACAAAATGATTTTTTTCCATTCCATAACTCGGAGGAAATTCCATTTTTCGCCATAGTTAGTACTTGGTTTAATGTGTATGCTGCAGTTTGTAATGCATATCCTCAAAAAGACAATGGAAGATCTGCATGACTCATCATCGAGCTCACCATGTCCAATAAGGTGCGGTTTCTCCTTTCACTAACACCATTCCACTATGGTGTATAAGGAGGAGTGAGTTGAGATAGAATCGCAGACTCCTTGTAAAAGGTCGATGAACTCTTTGTTCGGATATTCTCCGCCTCAATTCGATCGAACCTTCTTTATCTTCTTACCAAGTCGATTCTCTACTTCATTCTTGAATTCCTTAAATTTCTCAAAGGACTTTGACTTATACCTCATTAAGTAGATATAGTCATATCTACTCAAATCATTACTTGTATATTATTTAAAAACCTACTTATATATTATATTTTGTTACATAAAATAAAAATTGATACAATGGGAAATTCATAAAAAAATCTAAACAATTTTAGAAGCATTGATATTAATAACTACATTGTTAATAATAATAATTACTATTTTTTAATTATATTAATACTTCTTGGCATTATTATCCATATTAGGTATAATAAATAATCACATTAAATTTATTATTAAATAATAATAATGTTATTATTTTGAATCCTATAATTATGATTAATATTAATAATAAATATTATATTATTAATTATATAATTAATTAATTAATAATACGCCATCATATATTCAAAATAATCTAATTATTAACAAGTAAATATATTTTTCAATACAAATTATTTAATTTATATTATTAAACAAAAAATATTAGTTATAGTACTATTAATTATATTAATAACATATTATTAATTAATAATAAATAATAAAACTCATCATTAATAATTAAATTACCTAATAATAAATTACTAAAAATTATATAAAAAAATTATAAATATTACTTACTAACTAATATAAAAAAAATCAAAATACTCTAAAGAGGTGTGAAGCGCGGTCACGCCTCTTGTGGAAATTTTGTACAGAAGGTGTGAATGTTGTTGACGCATCCTTAGCGCGGTGAAGATGTTTGAACCGGGTTCACGCCTATTTTGATCCAATTTTGTAAATATGCACAACTCTATCCTTAAAAAAAAAACGTAAGACCTATAAGAAAAGGGCCTTGAATTTCATTTAGACATGAAAACATAATGGATCAAACAAAAACAGGAGTCAATGAAATATGTTATTAGAAGATAAAAAGAAAAAGAAAAAAAACATCATGTGTGCCTCTATAAATATAAAAATATATAGTTTGCATGAATTTTCACTCACCTCCATGAGTACCTTCATTGACTCTGCTGGCCCATTGTAAAAGTCTTGTGGGAACTGTACAAATGCATTTTCTGTTTGGCTGAAACCAACCAGCACACACATTGCATGCATAACAACTTGCGGGTTGTTGACATACATATCGCAGTCCATGTTGAGCAAGAATGGAGCATTCGTCATCAATCCCGAGATTCTTGTCTGTGAAAGAACTCCATCAAATCTACCAGTAGTTGTACTTATACAAGGTAGCAATAAAATGTGAGATGAAATTACCAGAACGTTCATCGCACCCGCCTTATATTTATGCGGATGCTTTGGACGCTTCTCTCTAGAAATGTAAACCAAATGTGGTAACCCATTAAGGTGGTCATCTTTGTTCTCCCATATGACCTATTTAAAAAAAACAACAAATATAAGGGTTTTGTTTCACAAAAAAAAAAAAAATGCAAAAAAACTATATATATATATATATGAGCATTTCATTACAACAGACATGAAGAACCTTAATTATAGATCCATGATTTCTGGAATCAATATCGGAAAACTCTTGATGGTCTTCGAGGTTTAAATCGTGCGTTTGGGAGGCCTGTGCAATTTTTTGAACAAGCTTTTCATATTCAACCTGCATGAATCAATAAAAACATTCAAGTCACTAATTTTTTCCAATCTAAAGTGTTGATATTGATGAAGAAACATCATTTTATTATTTGAGTTTTTTTTTTATAAAAAAATTATGTACTGATTTGGGGCTCCGATGTAATTATATTATTTAAAATAGACGTCACCTTCATCATCGCGGAGTATCGTTGAAAGTCCGGCGAAGGAGGAGCAGCCGTGGGTGGGTGGGGGGTGTCGGCGGCGAAATACCGGAAGGGAGCTCTGATTAGGATCCCGTATCTCTTACAGAAGGGAACCCAGAGGGTGGCAAAGGGGAGGGCCTGGAGAAGGGCGTAGAAGGTGAGAGGGGAGGCGGCGTCATCGGAGACGTAGCAGGCGAGCTTGTGGGGCGGGTAGTCCACCGCCATTAAGGACAGGACGGTGTTGAGGGTGAGGATGGGAGGCTCCAGTTCTGGGTCGGCCGTCGTCACGAACATGTCAACTCCTGGCAACTCACCACTCATCCTAGATCCACAGAGCGCGTGAAAAACACGAAGGGGGTGGGAGTGGGGAATGGGAGAGAGAGAGAAAAGTACCGTTGGGGGAAGTGGCGGGGATGGGTTGTGTACTGGGCAGGGCTCCACTTGACGGTGAGGGTGAGGAACCAGAGGCAGGCGAAGCAGGACTCGCAGAGGAAGGCGAGGAGGCAGGGGATGGCGTGGCGGGAGAGGGAGTGTAGGCGGCAGAGCAGGAGCGCGAGGAGGAGGCACAGTATGAAGAGGTCCGCCATCCTCTGGAAGGTGCTTCTGTGAGAAATCCTCTCGACGAGGACGGGAGGGGCCGGTTCTGGCATGGCTGGCAATGCAAGGTGTTCCAGGCTGCCCTTCCCTCCTCCCCATATTTATTTGGACTGGTCTGGGTCACGGAACGGGACGGTCCAGTGTCTCCATGCGACCAGTCATTTTTAAACATTATCGGTTTATGTGCGTTCTTGAATAGTGGCACGTGTAACCTGGACCTGGTCGGTCCGGGATAATGTTACTCCATGTATATACTCTAAAAAGTGTCATTCCATATCTATTATCCATTATCTATTATCTATTATCTATACTAAACTTGGGTTCTCCATGCTAACGTGTCACCTTCTCATGCCTCCACCTCACCCTTATTTCTCTATTCCTCCCTCCAAATCCTGAAAATTCACCCGCTTTCCATCCCCCGATCGGGATTTTCCTCCGTCTCGCGCTCTCCCTCCCCTCCACAAATCCCCTGGGTTCCTGCTCCCCTCCCCAATTCCCCTCTCCTGCCCCCTTCCCGATTATCCCCTCCAGCTCGCACCGCTACCCTCCCTGATTCCCCTCTTATTCTACCTCCAAACCTAAACACATCTCGCCGCGCTGCCTCGATTCATCGGCCCCTATTAGGGTTTTGATTCCTCCGTCTCTTCCATCCCATTCGCAGTCACCTCCCCCCGATGGTCATAGGGTTACGCCTCGACATTTACCTCCACTCCTCCGTCGTTCCGACCTCCATGGTCAGCAACCTCTACCTCCTCAACTACCATGTGTGTGTTTGGCTTCTCGGCCTCCTCCTTCACGTTCTCGGCGTCAGCCTACTCCATCTTCTTTGCCTTCTCCGCTTCAGCCTGTTCCGCATCCTCCGTCTCCGGATCAATCTCATGTGGATCCTACGCCTCCTCTGATTAAATAGTGGCGACCATATATTGCAGTGGATTTCAATCTACTTCAAGGCGATACTGTTGGCATTGAATCAGGGTTCTTTCAAAAGCTTGGTTGTCAGCGACTCTCAATCAGGGGTCGAGGAGCTCTGCATCAACTAACGGCTTGGCTCGGTAACCCATTTATCGGCTCTCTCTACCTCCTCAACTACCCTTGTATTTCATTAGATTTCATTCATTCTAGGTTCCCGTTTGTGGACAACATCATGAAGACACAAATGACGGTCTCCAAATCCCATCTCCTGTGTTACGCGATTCACGGTCCTCCTCTTCAAATGAATCTAGGTTCATGTTCTCCATAGAGACATACCCCCAAGAACAATGCCAGATTCAAGATTCGTCAGCACCACCTTCGTCATCATAAACAGTAACTTCGGTGATATGCAACTCTGGTTACTTAGGAAATAAAATCATTTACAGAACTTTGGCTTATTTTTTCATCATCCTTCGTGATTCTTTGCTCAACAGATCAATTTCTTTTTCAAAAGAGACCGCCGTGAACTGTTGTCGAGCTTCTCCTAGAAGATTCCGGTATCCTCCGCCTCTCTTCATTCTGGTTTTATGTATAACTGCATACATGCTTTTTTGATTCATTTGTTCATTAGGAAATGGGTTCACAAGGAATAGAAAGTTTCTTCTTACACGGTCTATTATGGTATGTTCTATAGATCTGCAGTGCTTTTATCCAATTCAACTATTGTGTTCTATTATATGTAGTATCATCAACCTTTTTTATTTAAATGAATTTCCCATTTTTTTTGACATGTTTGTTTGAAGAATATATGTGCAAACAGATTGTGTTCTATTGTTTAATGACTTTTCCTTGTGTATTCAACTTCTAAACCTTGTTTTTCACATGATTAGATTCCTTGATATTGTTACCGCACCGAAATATGGCTTCATTAATGGATGGTTAATTAGGGTTTCATTTGAGAAAACTAATAAAAAAACACATAACTTCTTCCATACAAATGTTTCTGGATCTGTAATTGAAGTTGTGTGTTTTGACCTTTTATTTAAATGATTTTCTTATGGAGAAGGTGCACATAAATATGGGAGAGGGGTCGTGGTGTCCGGATGGTTGGGAATGGGCGTTCACAAGTAGTGGCCACCACTACGCAGAATGGCAGCGCGCCGAAATCCCTTCAGTTATTGGTTTCTTTTACTTCAATTTAAGGTGACTTGGCTTGTATTAAATCTTATTTGTCCGTTATTTGGATTACTGTTCTCAATATTTTGTGTCAGTTATATGTATTATGTTCTTACTTTAACATAATATGTTCTTCAATCTATCCATTTATTCCATGGTTTGTCATTTACTTTTATATGCCCTCAACTACAACATTATTTATTATAATTAACAAAATTTAAAATGTCAATTGCAATGTTAATTTCATTCATGTAATTCAAATCTCCATGCTGAAAATAATAATTTATTTCTTATAGATTCTCCTACATTTTTTCAAAATGTATTTATTCAAGATGATATCTATTACATGAGAAATGCATCCTTATTACCTTGAACTGAACTTTACAGAATTTCTTACAGGTTGAAGCACAAATGATTTGAGATTATTTATATGTATGTGTTTCCCTATTAGTTATATATTGATATTTATGGATTTCTTATTGAACTGTATCCCTATTGTGAAAAAGGTGTTTTTACATATATTTTATACATATTTCTTGATTGCTTATTAAAGTGTTCCATTTTAGTCACACATAGTATGTTTTCTTAAACATCAATGTATGTGCAGGTAAATATATTAGATGAATGTGTACATCCTCAGCTCCTGGATTATTACATGTTCTTTGACCACTATAACTCCTCCTCAAAACTAAAAAAACCAGGTACAACAACAGATTTTTTTTCTAGAAATGTTTTCTTATTGGTCATCAAGTATTTAACATCCAAATCTTAATAGTTACATTTACTTTTGCTAAATATGAATTGTCATGTTTTAAAGCAATAAATATTTTTACACAACATAGAGTCTTCTATTTTCTTTGATTAGTGGATCATGTATTTTATTTCAGTAATGGACAATTTTTTAGTGTAGTGGAACAAGTTTGATCATGTGAATCGTGTATTTTTTTGGTAATGGATCATGTTATTTGTTCGAGAAGTGGATCATGTTCTTTATTAGATCAATGAATCATTTTATGAGAAACAAATCAGGACTTTTAGAGCAGTGTCTGTGTTAAGTAACCAATAGAGAATTCGGTTTGTAATAAATATTTAAGTCTCAAGATGCGGTGAATATTCAAACCATCAATGAATAGTATTTTTAGTCACACAAATATCTTCACTGTATGTATTTTATTCCAATATTGTTGTAGTAAAAAAATATTAAGTCTCCCAAAATTTATTCAATATATATTAGAACAATATAATGTAGGCCATCTTATTTGTAAATATTTTCATATTTGGGTTTAGTATGTACTGAATGAATCTCTATAGGATATGAAGTTTGATTACTTAATATTGAAAATATAATCTTCAAAACCCCGAGTCTCAGTATGGTAGGAGACAATGTTCTATTATGTTTCTAATTTTATGTTTTCATTGTGCATCATGTTTATAAGAGTACGTAATCTTATCATGGAAGAATTTATGTTTCTGTAATGGGTGAAATTGTGGGCATGGTAGCAATTCCATGCTTTCTATATGTAACTAAGGATATTACAAAATCACTAATTACTATTTGAGGTGTGATTTATTTTATTTTAGGTCAAATATTTGACTATTGGCATCTTAATGAAGTTTTTATTCCTTGATCATAATATCTTCCTATTGTTGATAGGTGTATTAATGATCTATTTGACATCATTTTTTTAACTGCATTTCCCATAATGATTTTACTAAATGTTTCTTACATTATGATGTGACTACAATTTCTCAACCTGTATTGAAGAGTTTTATTAGAATTGAACATAACCAGGTACTACAATTTTTAATTTCTCCATTTTAATTTTTTAGAAAACAAACACCACATTATTGTAATATTCAATTTTTGCTTGCATGACATGAAAATCAAAGAAGTGGATCATTAGGAGTGTGTTGCAATAGTGATAATGGATTTGTTACAGTAGGTACAACTATTTACTATACTCAGGTATATGTTCTCTTCATTGAGTGTTACTTTCATGGCAACATTGGAACTAAAAAAACATCATTTTTTCATGTCATTTTCATTTTTTAATGATTAATACATACGATGCATTTATTATTCTCAATTGGATACTGTTAACCATCAGATTTCTGGTTATATGGTTTTAATTTTCAATAATATTTGGTACCTATTCTTTAATATCAATTCATTTTGTAGAAATATATGTTCATTGAGTTTGATGTTCATCATTCGGTCCAAATAAATGTTGCAACGTCTCGAGAATCCATAGAAACAATAATAAATGCCAATGAACTTCATCCCCGCATGAAGGAAAACATAAACAAAAAGACCAAAGAATATGATTGAAATTTTGCGGTGCAATGGAGAGGTAATACACACAAGTTAATGCTTCTGTTCTTTTCAAGTTATCAATTCATTTTTTATTTACAATATGAACTCTTTATTTCAGTTTAAGAAATATTGTTTGAACATGTTTTTTCCACAAGTTTTTAGTTTCTGATTACTATCCCTTGTACACAAAACAGATTACATGGTTTTGTTTGTCACCATTTTTCACTACTGCACGGATCGACAATGGATATGGGATGTCTACTTGTGCTAGCAGGTCCCTGAGGGATTTACAGGCTTTTTTGTGAACTGGATTTATTCCTGTTTATGAATAATTTTTGGGTTTATCTCCATGATGATGTGTTTCATGATTTCACTATTTTTGATGCTTTTCTAGATGTTTTAGCTTGCTTTCACTAGAGTGCCTTTTTCACCCGTTCAGTGATCTGCTTTGAGGTCTTGATGTTATCCTGGAGTTGCTGCTCTATTTTGTTTGATGATAGGATATTTTTCTGGCTATCCTGGGCTGATTTCTCCACTGGAATGCCCTATATTTTATTATTATCAATTTCACAGCTTTATGGCAGTGCTTGGATGTATTCTTGAGGTTTCAGTTTTGAAGAATGAGAAGGCTTGACATGGTCGACCAGCTCCTATACAGGCTTCCTGGATTACATTTTCCACTGGTATGACCTCTTTTTTCAGTTTCACTTATTCCTTCTAGAAGTACATGACTATCATTGGGCAGTGCATGACCTATGAGGTTGGGATGATCCTGATGTGTCACTATGTTTGTGTGTGCTGTATGAATATTGGATTTAACGAAGTTTATTGGAATAATAGTTTTTGAGTACTTTTTTAACACGTGGTTTTCTCTAAGCTGGAACCTCACACAGAATCATATAAAGATGATGTTGAAATGTAGGTTGAAATTATCAATAGATTATTGATCCAACCTTTTATTGGTTTTCATTTATAAATGGTGGTTTCAGTGTATTAAGGACTTTATCAGGTTGCATTTTAGCCTTCATTTTATAATGAAAACTGTATAGCAATGTGAAGGAAAAGGCTCAAGTTGATAGAGAAGCAAAGTTGTGCACACATTGGATTCCCTTCAAACCTGGAATGGAGGAGTCCCTATGGACAGTACATGCCTTTTTGGAGATCATGGAATAGTTTATAGCAGGTTGTTTTGATCAATTTTTGCTTCTTGAGATTTTGCTGGCTTTTCCGGTGTTTTTTTGGTTTGTAATTCTATCAATCCCTACTGGTGTAAATTCATTTCACATCGTGTTTGTACTACTACTTTTGTTTTTTAATAAAGTCCTTTAGGGCATGAATTGGGTGACCAATTCATGTCACCACTTTTATTAAAAAAATACTCAAATTTAAGATATTCCCCTCTTCCCTTATTCTCCTCTTCCCTATTGACATTCAATATATCAATGATAAAATTTCAATATTCAATGTTATTTTATCTTATTTAAATTGTAAGATAACTCATGTTTTCTATTTCTCCATGGTCAAAATGAATTATCATTCCTTTACATTATTCATTAATGTTTTTTACTATTATAATGATGTCTCTCTTCTCTAAATGTTTCAATATGACCTACCGTTAACTTCTATAAAAAAAATATTTTTTAATGTTCATTTGTAAATTTTTAAAATATGAATCCCTTTTGAAAATAACAACTGATTTATAGTGCCGTGTGAATGCACGAGCGAGGTACTAGTTTATATTCAAACAGGCTGAAACCGGTCTATGTGCGCTGTTGTACACCATCACCCACCCGGATAAATAGAATACTAACAAATAATAATAAATAATAATGAAATATTTTCAACATTTATAAATATTTATAAATATTAATAAACATTAATAAACATTCATGAATATTAATAAATATCAAATAAATATTAATAAATATTAATTAAATATTCTGAAATTTTAATAATTTTTTTAACTGGTTGAGGGTCAATCTCTCTTTTATTAAGAATATAAATATTAATTAAATATTAATGAATATAGATAAACATTAATTAAATATTAATAAATGTTAAATAAATATTAATAAATGTTAATAATTATTAATAAATATTAATAAATAAGAGATATCCATTAAATATATATTCATAAATATTAATAAATATTATTAAATATAAGTAAATATTAATATTTATGAATATCTATTAACATTTAGTAATATTTATTAATATTTATTAATATTTATGAATATTTATGAATATTTAATTGATATTTAGTCATATTTAATAATATTTATTTAATATTTATTTGATATTTATTTAATACTTATATATTATTTATTAATATTTATTTAAAATAATTGATATTTAATTAATATTTATTAATATTTAGTTAATATGTATTAATATTAATTTATATTTAATTAATACTTATTTAATGTTTTTTAATATTTATTAATTTTTAATTAAAATTTCTAAATATTGAAAATTATCTGATTATTATTTATTAATGTTTGTTAGTATTTTATTTATATTTAAGAATGTTTAATTAAAATGTATTGGTAATTATTTATATTTATTGATATTTATTTGAATTTATTGATATTTAATTAATATTCATTAGTATTTATGAATTTTTAATTATATTTTATTACTTTTTTGAGAATATTTGATTAATATTTAATTAATATTTATGAATATTTATTTAATATTTATTAATATTTGTTAATATTTACAGTTATTTATGAATATTTTTTAGTATTTATGAATATTTTTAAATATTTTTAAATATTTAATTAATATTTGTGAATAATTAATTAATATTAATTAATATTTTATTAATATTTATTAATATTTATTTAAATTTTTATATTAATTAATATTAATTAATATTTAATTAACTCTTAGGAATATTTATTTGATATTTAATCAATATTTACTAATATTTATTTGTATTATCAATATTTATGAATATTTATTTAATGTTTATTAATACTTTTAAATATTTATAAATATTTAATGAATATTTAATGATATTTTATTAATATTGATGAATTTTTATTTAATTTTTATTTATATTTAATTAGTATTTATTAATATGTAATTAATATTTATTACTTTTTATTAATTTTTATTACTTTTTTACTAGTATTTGTTAATATTTTTTAGTATTTATGAATATTTATGAATATTTATGAATATTTATTAATATTTGTGACTAATTAATTAATATTTTATTACCATTTCTTTCTATTTATTTATATTTATTAATATTTATTTACATATGTTTATATGCATTAATATTTATTAATATTTAGAAATATTTATTTAATATTTAATCAATATTTATTAATATTTATTTGTATTATCAATATTTATGAATATTTATTTAATGTTTGTTGATATTTTTTAATATTTGTAAATATTTAATTAATATTTATTGATATTGTATTAATATTGATGGTTTTTTAATTAATATTTATTTTATTTTTAATTATTATTTATTAATATTTAATTAATTTTCATTACTTTTTATTAATATTAATTTTCATATTTAATTATATATATATATAATAATATTTATTATCAAAAAAAATTAGAGGAAGAGTAAACCCTGTTCACTCTTCCTTCAGAAAATTCACACAGGAAGCATGAACCCCGTTCATGTTTCCTGGCGAGGGGAGAAATGTGAACATCGTTCACGCTTCTCCAGATCTGTTTTTGATAATATCCCCAACCCTACCCCTTACAAAAAAAAAAATTAAAAACCCATTTAAAAAAATCATCCCCATCTCCACCACCTATGCCCATCATCGATGTCTGAAGACTTGCATTCCCTCCCTCCCACTTCCCAATTTCTCATGCCTCTAAAAAGCAACAACCAGAACAACCCCAACCCTCTCTTCAATTCGATATTAAGATTTTTTTTATTTAATGAAAAATTTTAAATATGTTTTTTTTATGAGAAGGAGTATCTCCCTAATTATATCCATATTTATTATTATTATTATTATTATTATTATTTAATGATAATATGATGTTGTTAGGCTCGGTGATGTATAAACCATTTTCTATTTCTAGAAGTGAATCTGGAATGAAGGTTATGAAGCTGAATGGAGATGGGTGCAATAGAACCATGGTGTGAAACAACACCAACAAAACTAAAATCATTCCCAAAGTGGGTAAGGGGTCATGGATGAGTTCCAAAATCCCTCACTATTTACCAGAAGATGAAGGCGGAGTCAGTGCATTCAGTAGGGTTCTAGTAGTGGCCTTGATAAAGTGGCGGTCATCCGCAAACGATCAAATAGCGGTGAAACCAACAGAACCAATTGGTTGTTACAGAGCTCATCTATAAATAGATGGGTGGAGGTCACTTTCTGGGGTGACAAAAGAGTAATGCTCTTTTGATGTTGGTGGTTGTAGCAATAGTAGTGTGAACAATGAGTCTTTATAGTGGTAGTATTTGTTCTTATTTTGTTTCTTCTTCTCACTAATTGAAAAAATGTAGTGTTTCCCTCCCATGGAGCTTGTCTCTTCTGCATCCACTACTATATAAAGGCCCATTAACGACCCCCAAAAGTGGTCGATAATGGGCTAAACTGGTCGTTGTTGGTCCATCACTGTATCCAATAGCGATTATCGTATCCCGTGAGGCGACCCAAACTAAACTTGATTATAATTTACAATAATTCCCATATTTGGATATTACATCCCACAAAATACTCGCACAACCCTATAAACCCAAATGTTTAGTGCCTCTAAAGATTAGATATATAAATATATTATTTATTATAACTGAGAACATTTATCCATAATTTCACCATACTAAGACCTCTTCTAAATGTCTCATATATTATACTCATTTTCAGAACATGGGGAATGAAAAACATAAGAAGGGATGAGCTCAAACGCTCAGTAAGGGAAAAAATTATCAAAAAGTCATGAAAGGAGCATAATCATATGAGAAAACATGATCACGAGAGTGATATATTATGAAAAAGAACATGGAATAATAAGTGTTATTTACAAGTGATGATAGAAGGATATATAATCATAATCATATGAGAAAACATTAGCATGAGAGAGATATATTATTAAAAAGAACATGGAATAATAAGAGTTATTTATAAGTCATGATATATGGATATGTAATCTCAAATGAATAAATATATACCATGGCATAAGAGTGTGGAAACATAAGATAATAAACATGATCCATAGAGCATAATCACATGCACACTAGTGAAAAAAGGGGTTTTCACGTTGTTTTTTTTGGGTTTTAACATCGGTTACCCCACGACATTATTACAAGCTACGTTGTAAATATGTTTTTCACACCAGTTAATAATAACGGATGTTATAAATACATATATGGATGGGGTTTCCACATTAGTTTTTTCATAACTGACATGATAAAGTCTATTATAAAATATTTTTAACATCGGTTTTTGGAAAACCAACGTTAAAAACCATACTAAAAATTCTTATTATGGAGGAGGTTTTCCACATCGGTTTTATTAAAACCTATATGGAAAACAACTTATCATGCTGGTTGTTTTAAAAAACCAACATGATAAATAGATTATAACATCATTTTTTTTCATAACCTCCATTGAAAACATCCTAAAAATTATTTTTTCTAGGTTGTATTTCACGTCAGTTTTTTTGAAAAACCGGCATGATCAATCTTCCTTCTAAATTTTTAATGTCGATTATGAAATAACCAGTGTGAAAAGTTTTTTTTAATAAAATTCAATAAATTCCTCCCTCCCAACTATACATAAACAAAAACACAAATATGTATAATTAAAGTAGCACAAACATTTGCAGCAAAATACCATAAATAGAAAAATAACAGAAGCACAAACATTTACAATTTAAACTTTAATCATTAAAATGTATATTAAAAATAAACTAAAAACCAATCAGACCCATGAAATAATTCACCCATTCACTTTCTAAGTATCTTAGCTATTGTCTAGTGTAAGTCTGAGGGTCATCAAAAAGCTAAAAATTAAAAAAGAAGAATTTAATATGTATTCTGAATAAAACGAATGAAAAATTAAAGGAAATCTTTATAACAAAATCTAACCTTATAGAATTTTATAAGTGTCTCGATTGAAATTATTTTATACATAAGCCTTAGAATATAGTATCCACATTACTTTACTCATTATTATTGATGAAACTTCTATTTAAAAAGATATTTTTTTAATTCAAAATAACATTTTAAGCACTTATAGCCAAAATGTAGTAATTGTAAATGAAAATTTACCTTTGCTTTTATATATTTGATCTATGTGCTCTACTTTCTTATTATCCCTATAAAGTAATCCCATTCCCTATCTGAAAATAATTTGTATTTAATAAATTTACAATTCATTATAATATATATAAGTAATCAAATATTCAAACTTACGTGTTCAATACATTCTTAAAATTATCAGAAACTTCACCATGAATAGAGCATAGCCAGTAAAATATCTTATCTCTTGAAAAAAAAACTCCCAATATCTAATGGAAACTAATATACAAAAAAATATATAATGTGATTGGTTATTATTTTAATAGATATAATACTTTATGAGATATATGTTTCATACACTTGAAGATAAGGAAACATCCAATACTGAATAATTACATTCTTATGAATTATTTCAACAATATAAACGGTTCTTTCTTCATCAATCATTATCATTGCTATAGGTGAAATAAATTATGGGTATATAAATCCTTATACTAATGTCGTATCATGATGGATACAAATTTTATAAATATACCTAATACAAAATAAACATAAGTATAAAGTTTCAATAAATTAAAATAATTTAATGATATATGATAATTGATTTACATAGAAAATACTTGCATTGTGTTGATACCCAACTCATATCAAGTTATAAGCTCAATGATATCTTTTTTTATAAATCATCACAGTCATTGTACACCCAAAAATATCAACTTCTATTAAAATTTCATAAACTTCCAACAAAAAATTTGAATATGTTGATAATCTATCAAGACCAGAAGAAGTTGTTTCTAGAACCATAACATCTAATATTTTTTGTTGTCTATATAGCGTGACTTTACCTTTAAAGTATTCCTATAAAAAATAGAAAATATATAAAATTTAAAATGTTAAAACAAATTTAACACCAATATGTAATAAGGATATAATCTACACATACCTCAATGGTAATTTGTCGAACAAGTATAGATGACCAAACTAAAAAATGGCTAATACTTTGTCCAACTATACTGATCTCATCTATAAGAATTGGTATTATTTCTAATCTATCTATAATATCCTATACAATGACCCTAAGATTCTCTATCTCTATCTATTGATGTTGAATGGTATCGCCAATATAATATATAATCCCATATGCAATAATATGATGTTGGGGATCCTCAATATATAAATCATGATAAATGGGAGGTTGTGGAGGAGGATGTGTAAGAGTTTGATAAGTAGGAGGTGGTGGAGGAGTGGCATCTACAGGTGGAGGTGTAGGAGTGAGATCTAAGGGCGGAGGTGGAGGAGTGAGATTAACAGCTTGAAACTGTCTTTGCATGTATGCAAACATCGATTTTACCAAAGATATGATCCTATCCTTCATCATCTCACTCATATCCCGAACTTTAGCTTTTAAAGATTCTATTTTTCTTTTATAAACATCCTCAATTGAATAAGTTTTAGAATAACCAAACACTTTTCTTACCGATACACCTACCGGGTATCAACGTACACAATTCAGGTGTTTAAGCTTTCCCAATGTCGTAGAAAAAATATTGTTTTGACCCTCATACATGAGGGTCCTCTATGTGATATGATCCTTAAGGGAATCCTGTATAGGATATTTGAAAAATTCAGTAGTGAATCACCAAATATAAATATTTTATTTAACTTAAAGAACATGAATAAATTAAATAACTTCTTACAATCTTATTAGCTACAAACCTTAATTCTTCCATAATAAATTGTTATTTTTTTTTCATATGGGTTATCTTCCATTTTTCATGTCGAGATGGGGGGGAGGAGGGTCAACCTCTGTGGACCCTAAGACTCAGCTCTCAATCTTTGAAAATTTTCAACTATCATTTATTCTTCTAACAACATATACCCTTCATGAGATAAAGTTTGAGGGTATATATTTTTGGAATGAATATCTTTATGAGATATCCTTATTTACTAAAAATTAAGAATAAAGAAATCATTAATATGATCATTAATATAAAAAACCTCTAAAAGATAACATTTCACTTACCAAAAATGATTCTCATCGTCTACTTTCAACAATCTGCTTCCATATATCTTTATCAAGAAATAAATACATAACACATGGATTTTGATGTTTTCTATCCCCAAAAATGATTTTTTTGTGAGGATTGATTTTAAATCCCTCTATATCTTTGCAGACAAAGCCAACATTTTTTCCCAATTCCTTCAGTATCAGGTATATCACGTGTCATCTGATAAAAAGGGAAAAACCTATATTAGTAAAAACATTTAATGATAAGTAAAATAATAAAAATGAGCTTACCAAAATTGTCTCCCATAAATGAGATATAGTCACTTTGTAAACACTTCTCCAATCATAAATCAAAATACTAAATTTGGATCGAGCTTGAAATTTAATAAAAGTATTAAATTGTTTTGCATTTGGGCCCTTGGGAATATAATTATCATCAAAATCAAATTGTATCCTATGATCCAGACTATTAGAAATTTCTAATTTTGGTAAATGTGTTCAACCATGTTTACCAACCCTTGAACTCTTTTTCCACCTGTAGAAGCCTATGGTAACTATATAGAAGGAGGTGGAGACACCTCAATAGTAGTATGTGTACAGTTATCCCCAAAAGCATGTGTATGGTACTCCCTAGAAGTATGTCATGAACCATCCCGGGTCGACCTTGAACCAGTCATCCGAGATGATTCGCATCAAGGCCTGAAGGGCGTTCCCGATCCCCACAGGCTGACAGCTAGTGTCAGACATTAAAATTAAACAGGTGGGAATGATTTGGCCCATAAATGAAAGAAAAATAAATAAAAAAAACTAAACAATGAAAATGAAAACTAACAGTGTGAGAAAATAAGGCTATACATACCTCCATGTGACCCTACGGGTCACCACTGACCTCAAACCAACGTCGCACTATGGAGACCGAATCCAAGCAAGGCTTTACACCCGAAGCTAAAAACAAAAATAAAACTATAGGCATGAGTATTAAAACTTAGTAGGCGTGCCAAAAAAATCTATTCCCATATGAATTTTCTTTAAATAAAAGATCCATCAATTTCACATTTGAAATACAATGTATAAAACTAGGTTTTCACACATTTTATTCTTAAAGAAAATCACGGTCCATTTCCCTTTTCAATTAAAAACCAGATTCCCCTTTTAAGAAGAAGACATTGACATTTTAAAAGAGGTTATGATTACACTAAAAAGGAAGGAAGTGTAAAAAATTTTCAAAACCTTTTTCCATAAACACTTGAAACCATTTTATCACCTTTAGCAATAAGCTACACTATGTAAGGAAACAATATCAACAAACATACAACATAGGCAATGGAAAAACACCACACAACAGTAACCAACCAGCACATGCATCTCAATCAAATACCACAAATAACTAACTACAAGACAACATGGGAGAAACTAGGAGCTTGTGAATAATCTAGAACGTATTATACATGTGACTCATCCTAAAGGAATACCCTACTCGATGATGTCATAACTCCCAAACACCCGATCGTTGCCCTACCTGGCTTGAACGAGGGGCTCAATCCCATAGTAATAAACCCAAGTACCACCTACTATGGGCTACTAGCCAGTGCGTAATCTAAACTAGTACAAAAATTGTTCACAAAAAATTTGCTCACTATGCTATGTTCCCATGTCAACATTTATAACAAAAAGGGTGAGCCAACCGATGTTAGCCAAGCATCGAATCACGTAGACTTATATATATATAAACACACAACATGCATTACCCGAGTCACCCCAAGGAATATGTCCCTCACATTTCAACCATTTTATCACAGGGGGGTCCTACATGGCGGACCTACCATAACATACAACTCAACCAAAGAAAGGGGACCACATCCAAGGAGAGTTTTCTTAAGATAACCAGTTTTACAAAAGTTCCAATTGGGCCTCACATGATTTTCGCAATCCAAACCATTTCTTAAATAATCACATGCACACCACTTTGAAAAGAAGGAACGCACTTGGAAACCCATTTAAGAAACCCAAATCACCATTATAAATCCAAAATACATTTATAAAGGCCAAAGGGGCATTTCAACAAACAATTGATATGAAAACTCAACCCAACTATTTAATACAATACATCACAAGAAAGAAACCACTTCAATTCAAGATATAAGATTTTACTAAAAATTATATATCAATAATTAATATGAAAACTAGGTGTGAAAAGTAAGAATTAAACGATTCTTAAATTTATAGTTAAATGCATAGGGAATCCTAACTCATACATGCCTCTTTTTAACGATGACCACTCAAACCAACCCTTCGCGCTTACACACACATGAATATATATATGACCCTAGCTGCATTGCACATATTCCCCGCTCCATGAGGGAATATATACAAAGAGGGATTATATATATATTTTCCTTACCCTATGCATATACATGTAGGTGTTCTTGACACCCACAACTTGAAACCACAAATCAGAGTTCAACACACTGCACCAAAAATACTACAAACCTTTTAAAAAATAAAGACCCAAATTAAGATGGTTCCAAACTAAACAACGACATAAAATCTATACCTCAAATGGAAGAGGCGAATCAAAACTTCTTGTATCACCTCACCTTTGGCAACGATTGATGAAATATATAAGAATAGGTTTGGGGGGACCATTCACACAACCCTAAACAACAAGAAATCACAAAAAATGAATCAAACCCTAACCTAGGGTTTAAATTAATCAATTAATAAATCATTCTATCATTTAATAAATCAAGGGCACCCAAAATCATAGAAAAAAGAGTCCAATAACACAACAATTTATTACAACACATGCATCAATCACATAACCAACATAATCATCGTCTACAAAAAGAGGGTTCAACAAGGGAAAATCGATATCACATCACAAGTTTCAATCGATACACCATGCCATTTAAACATAAAATCATTTATAAAACATTTTAAATCACCTACCAAGCACACACATTTTCCAAACCACATATCTTTCTAAAAATTTAGGAAAACATCAATTTTGAATTTGAAGTTCCAAACATGCCTTTAACTTGATATAATTAAATATAATTACCAGAAACATCATACAAAACCACGTCTATTTTTATAATGCTAAACTGGTCCTTATCCTTTCCAAACTCACATCAAAAAAAGTTCAAGGCCAAATGGTCCAAACCTTGAGGAAAACATTTAAATACACTTTTGGAAACCACACAAAGGATCCACATCATTTCAAAAACAAGAACCATTTAAGAAACCAAAATTTCATAAAAAACACCAACTTAAAACACCATCTCCATTTGTGGGAACATCCATATGTGCACCTAGTGCACCCATGGATGTGAAAACATCTAATGTCACACTTTAAAGTCTAAGAGAACCCTTAAAAACCATTTCCACCAAATCACCACTTTATTTAAAAACAATCCTATCACCTACATCTTTTAAAAAAACACAAAAACCCCTTTAGGAACCATAAAACCCATTACAAGACATTGCTACATAACCATCAAAACATAAAATTACCAAATAAAACACACCAAACCAAATTCATAAACAAAAAAATACTATCAAAACACAATTAGGGCCAAACATTTCTTAAAAACCCTCAAAATTGAGGAGAAATGCACTAGAGGAGGTGAGGGTGTGGCTGCCGGAGAGTTGCGGCTCGTTGAAAAGGGAGACGCGGGTGGAGAGGGTTGTGCCATAGGAGGGTCACATGCTGGGAATGCTGGCCAGAAGGGGGGACGCTTTCCAAAAGGCTGGACAGAGGGAGGGTTGTTACAGCCAAAAAGATGGCTGGCGGCGAGGGGGTTCGTGGCTGGAAAGCAGGCCGGCGACGAGGGGTTTGATCCACTAGGATTAGGGCGTCCCTAGCGAGAAGGGTGGCCAGACTGGGCCGGGAACACGGGAGGGCAAGGATAGGAGGCCTCCACACGAGGGAGAACCCCATTGGGGGGGGGGGGGGGGGGTGCTATGAACGAGAAAAGAGGGAGAGGTCACGACCCCTTAGGGTTTATCCCCCCTTTTTCTTATAATAATAACAATAATAATAATTACAATAATAATTACAATAATAATTACAACAACAACAACAACAACAATAATAATCATTCTAGGAATTTCATTTTTAAAACATAATGATTTTAATAACAATTTGATAACAATTACATTAATAAAAATTTTAGTGGTCATAACATTATTAACAATTTTTTTAATAACAATAATATTATTAAATCCAAAATAATAATAATAATATTATCATGTTTTAAATATTTACCACATTTTATTCTCATAAAATTTTATTATTTTAAGCAGTGGGAAACTGCAAGGGAAACCGGGCTGACCGCACAACTACCTCCAACCGTGCGGTGCCAGTGCACCGGTCCGAAACCCATCAATATTATTAAAATTAAAAAAATTTCAAACTGGGACCCCAAAACCAACTTGGTCCAAATGATGAAATACCGTGAAAAGAATAAAATAAATGAGTGACTAAGGTCAGGGTGTGACAATTCTCCCCACCACAAACACTTTCTGCCCCCAGAAAGTTACTAAGCCAACAATTAACACAACTCGAGTCCATGCCCAAACAAAACCAAAGGAAACCGAGAGCCTTTGGGTGAACATTCCTAACACACGTCACACCCAACCAAATAAAGAAAAACCACTACCTGGGATTGAGGGGAGAACATGGGAGTGTTCTCTCCACTATAAGAATTCACTAACATGGAAACCTTGAAACCCGAACACACCACCCCCGGGGGGGGGATACGGGAAATCCCAAACCAAACTCATTCAATTTTTCCACGTGGACCAAACAACACCCTAGAGGCTTAAAAAATCTTACTACAAAATGACCCAACAACCTGAGGATGAGAAATCAAATCAATTCCTCCCACACTGACCGAATAAAATCCTCACTGCAGACAGAGACTAAGGAATTCCTAGCCCAAAATCAACCCACTTTCTCAATGCTAACAGAACAACTCCACCACTAGGATTAAAACCATTGTGTGGAAAACCAACACACCGAGACACTAGGACAAAGGGATCCCCTACAAAACCAAAACACATTGGAGGAAAACCCCAAGAGAGGTGCACGAACTAAGAAAGGGCCCAAAAACACCACCCCTTAATTTCATGAAACCAAAAATTCCCCTAATTATCACAACTGAGACCAAACACAAAATCAAAATGGGTTTGTTTATTCATAGGCCCAACACCCTTCAAGGAATCCGAACAATTTAGGAACCACACTAAGAGAAGATAAGGCCGCTTGAATTGCGGTAGGACGAGATTATCACACAACCACAACATGGATGAGATTACGACATTGATGACAATAAAATAAGGAAACTTTAGATATTTCCATCCCAAATATGAAAACATGATCCAAACTAAGGTTTCTCACACCCTCGGAAACTACTGATTGTGTGTGAACTTCAGCCCTAGACTTGTGGCCGGGGCCCTCATGAATGAAGCATCTCCTGGCCCATAGTTAGGCATTTTCATCCTCCAGTTCCAAACTCCTTATTCCTCATGATGATTAAAATGACCACAATGGTGGTAAATTTTCAAAGGGATGCAAGATGATAGCTTAGAATGCCTGAATTGGCCATACTAGTGGCACACAAGAGAATGGTCTGACAAACTGGGAGCCGAAACTGACAAAGAAGATTCTTAAAAAACAGGTTCCTCTAGTACACCCTTATCTCTAGATGGGAAACCCTTATGAAAACCTACTAGATTTTAACCACACCCCAAATCCTAATGACGATGATGCACCCAACCTCCACTAGTCCAAAACCAGACCCTCTATTAAATTAGAGACAAGACAGACTCTAACAAAACCAGGAGTTCCCAACCACCCAAAGACATGATCTTCTCCCATCAAACCACTCCACTACTTCTAACAGACCTCAAACACCTCAAAGGAAAAGTAACACCCAAGATGAACAAAAAACTGGGCATGACTCATTGGAAACATTAGCAACCTTTCTAGGTGGCAGACTACGAACAACACGAAAAACAAAACTAAAATTAGCATCAAGAAAAAACTCAATCAAAGCAATAACTCAAGCCAAGGGAAACATGCTCATAATCCAAACATATAAAAACACAAGCAAAAATTACTTTTCCAAAAACTTCCATTTCTTTTAAATTTTAAAACTCACCAATGGAACCTTATGAACTGTCACATGTGGATTCTTCCAATTCTGCTTACATCATCCATGGAAAAGTGCCCCCACACACTCTCTGTATATACTCATGCACATGTGACCCTCCATAAAAAAGTTACAAGGTCCAAACATCTCTTTTCCTTATCAAATACAAACACATACCAAAATTTTTTTAATCGAAAGACTTCCTTTTTAAAAAAACCCACTTCAACAATTTCAAAACAATTTGAAAGAGACCCTTTTCCATTTCAAAACCACTTTAACTTCTAACACACACTCACATCAACCGAAATCAAAACAAAACACAACCAAAAACTAAATATCGGAATATAGAACTAGTGTCTATGCCTAACCCAGCGACATGGTGGTGAGCCATGCCCTAAGTAAGGCATAACACTAAGAGGACTTTGAACTGGGAACTTGGAATCCAAATGAGTCACCACCCCATATAAGGCCGCAATATAACCTGATTTTACTCCATTTTCATACCTCAATCCAAAACAACCCAAGAAAAAAGACTAAAATCCTAGACCACCCCTGGTAACTCGAGGAACAGTGAAAGCAAGAGTTCACAACACTCTTCCCTCACCTACCTCCCGAGTCCTGATAATCCTAATCTCTTTCTACCGAACACACCAAATAACAAGGGCCTCCTATGATACCATTTTTTCATGAACCAGCCCAGGTCGACCCTGAACCATCCACCTGAGATGATTCACGGTAAGACCCAAAGGGCGTTCCTGATCCCCACGGGCATAAAACTAGTGTCAGGCATCAAAATTAAACAGGTAGGAATGATTTGGCCCATAAATGAAAGATAAAAAAATAAAAAAAAACTAAAAAATTAAAATGAAAACTAGAAGCACAAGAAAATAAAGCTGTACATACATCCATGTGACCCTATGGGTCACCACCGACCTCAAACCAACGTTGCACTATGGAGACCAAATCCAAGCAAGGCGCAACACCCAAATCTTAAAAAAAGATAAAACTATAGGAGTGAGTATTAAAACTCAGTAGGCATGAAAAAACAATTTATTCCCATATGAATTTACTTTAAATAAAATATCCATCAATTTTAAGTTTTAAAAAAATGTATAAAACTAGGTTTTTACACATTTTCTTCTTAAAAAAAATCACAGTCCATTGCACCTTTTCAATTAAAAACTAGTTTCCCTTTTTAAGGAGTAGGCATTGAAATTTTAAAAGAGGTGATGATTAAACTAAAAAGGAATGAAGTGTAAAAAAATTTCAAAACCTTTTACATAAACACTTGAAACCATTTTATCACCTTTATCAAGAATATATACTATAAAAGGAAACAAGATCAAAAAATATACAACACGGGCAATGGAAAAACACCACAGAACAGTAACCAACCATCACATGCATCTTAATCACCTACCACAGATAAATAAGTACCAAAAAACATGGGAGAACCTAGAATATTGTGAATAATATATAATTTACTATACATGTGACTCATCTCGAAGGCACGCCCTACCTGACGACGTCATAATGCCCAAACACCTGATCGTTACCCTACCTGGCTTGAGCGAGGGGACCAATCCCATAACAATAAACCTAAGTACCAACTACTATAGGCTACTATACAATTCATAATATAAACTAGTAAAACAATAATTCACCAAAAATTCACTCGCTATGCTAGGTTCCCATGTCAACATGTATAACAAAAAGGGTGATCCAACTGATGTCAGTCGAGCATCAAATCAAATATACTTATATATATATATATAAACACACAACAGACATCACCCAAGTCACCCTAAGGAATATGTCCCTCACCTTTCAACCATTTTATCACAGTGGAGTCTTACACGGTGGACCTCCCATAACATGCAACTCAAACAAAGCAAGGGGACCACATACAAGGAGAGTTTTCTTGAGATGACCAGTTTTAGAAAAGTGCCAACCGGGCCTCACATGATTTTCACAAGCCAAACCATTTATTAAAGAATCACATGAATAACACTTTGAAAACTAGAAATGCACTTGGAAACCCATTTAAGAAACCCAAATCACCATTCTAAATCCAAAATACATATATAAAGTCCAAAGGGGAATTTCAACAAACAATTGATGTTAAAGCTCAACCCAACTATTTAATGCAATACATCGTAAGAAAACAACCAATTCAATCCAAGACAGAAAATTTTACTAACAATTCTATATCAGTAATTAATATGAAAACTAGGTGATAAAAGCAAGAAATAATGACTCTTAAATTTAGAGGTCAATTCATAGGGAATCCTACCTCAAACATGAAGATTTTTGATGACGACCACTCTAACCAACCCTTTATGCTTACACACACATGCATTTATACACACACATATATAAATGCCCATAGATACATTAAACATATTCCTCATTCCATGAGTGAATATGTACAAAGAGGGAATATATATATATATGTCTTACCCTATGCATATACATGTAGGCATTCTTGACGCCCGCAACTCTAAACCACAAAGAAGAGTTCAACGCACTACACCACAAATACTACAAACCTTAAAAAGAATAAAGACCCTAATTAGATGGTGAGAAAGCAATCAACGAAATAAAATCCATACCTTATATGGTAGCAGCGAACTGAAATATCCCGAACTGCATCGCCTTCAGCAGCGGTTGATGAAATCTACAAGAATAGGTCATGGGGATCCATTCGCACAACTCTAAACAACACGAAATCACAAAACCCAAATCAAACCCTAACCTAGGGTTTCAATTAATTAATTAATAAATCATTCTATCATTTAATAAATCAAGGTCACCCAAAATCACAACAAAAATATTCCAACAACACAACTATTTATTACAACACATGCATCAATCACATAACCAACATAATCATCATCTATAAAAAGAGGGTTAACAAGGGAAAATCAATATCACATCACAAGTGTCAATCAGGCCACCATTCCATTTAAACATCAAACCATTTATAAAATACTTTAAATCACCCACCAGGAACACACATTTTCCAAACCACAACCCTTTCTAAAAATTTAGGCAAACTTCAATTTTTGAGTTCGAAGTGAAAACATGCCTTTAACTTGATATAATTAAATGTAATCACCAAAAACATCATACAACACTGATTCTATTTTTATAATGATAAACGGGCCCTTATCCTTTCTAAACTCACACCAAAAAAAGTTCAAGTCCAAATGGTTCAAACCTCGAGGAACACATTCAAAGACACTTTTGGAAACCACACAAAGGAGATGCATCATTTTGAAAATAGAAATCATTTAAGAAA
Source organism: Viscum album (assembly GCA_963277665.1). Classification (NCBI taxonomy): domain Eukaryota; kingdom Viridiplantae; phylum Streptophyta; class Magnoliopsida; order Santalales; family Viscaceae; genus Viscum; species Viscum album. The sequence goes on along the minus strand of OY728138.1, from coordinate 95,509,657 downwards.
CCAAAATTTCAGGAAAAAACCAACTTAAAACCCCATTTCCATTTGTGGGTACATCCATGTGTACACCTAGTGCACCCATGGATGTTCCAACATCCAATGGAACACTTTAAAGTCTAATAGAACCCTCAAAAACCATTTCCACCAAATCACCACTTTATTTCAAAACAGGCCCATCACCTACATCTTTTAAAAAAACACAACAACCCCTTTAGGAACCATAAAATCCATTCCAAGACATTGATCCATAACCATCAAGGCATAAAATTACCAAATCAAACACACAAAACCAAATTTATAAACAAAAAAAATACTATCGCAACATAATTAGGGCTAAAAATTTATTTAAAACCCTCAAAATCAAGGAGAAATGCACTTGAGGAGGTGAGGGTACGGCCGTCGGAGAGTTACGGCTCACCGGAAAGGGAGACGCGGGTAGAGAGGGTTGCACGTCGGGAACACTGGATGAAAGGGGCCCCACATGTTGAAAGGCTGGATGGAGGGAGGGTTGTTGTAGTCAAAAAGTGGGCTGACAAAAAGGGGGTCACGGTCGGAAATCAGGCTAGCAGTGAGGGGTTCAGTTAGCAAAGAGCAGGGTGTCGCCGATGAGAAGGGTGTCCAGATGGTGTAGCGCATAGGGGAGGGAAAGGGAAGGGGGCTGCCGTGTGAGGGAGAACCCCATTGGGGGGGGGGGGGGGGGCTGTGCCGTGAACGGGAGAAGAGGGGGAGGGGGAGGTCGTGACCCCCTTAGTGTTTCTCCCCCATAATAACAATAATTATTATTACAATAATAATTACAACAACAACAACAACAACAAAAAACAACAACAACAACAACAATAATTGTTTTATACATTTCATTTTTAAAACATAATGATATTAATAACAATTTGATAATAATTATATTAATAAAAAATGTAGTGGTCATAACATTATTAACAATTTTTTTAATAATAATAATATTATTAACTCCACAATAATAATAATAATATTATCATGTTTTAAATATTTACTCCATTTTATTCTCATAAAATTTTATTATTTTAAGCAGTGGTAAACTAAAAGGGCACTTGGGCCAACCACACAGCTACCACTGACCACGCGGTGCCCACACATCGGTCCGAAACCCATTAATATTATAAAACATAATTTTTTTTAAACTGGGACCCCAAACCCAACTTGGTCCAAATGATGCAAGACCGAGAAAGAATAAAATAAAAGAGCATATGAGGTAGGGGTGTGAAAAAGTATGCGGTGGATTAGATGTTTGATCTACCATTATTCTACAAATAAAATTAACAAAAAATTAGTAAACAAATATACAAATCCAACCATTAAATATAAAAGTAAATAAAAAATAAAAAATGATCAAATAAAAAGAAAACTAAACTAAACACATTTTTATTCATATCTATTAAAATAGTTAACTAAAATAATAACAATATTAATTAGAGATGAAATGACATAAATTAATGAAATCAAATCTAAAAATGGTGCACGAATAACAAACAATTAGTACACAAATATACAAATCCAAATATTGCATATAAAAGTAAATAAAAAATGAAAAATGATCCAATAAAAATTAAAATAAAATTAACACATTTTTATTCATATTTTTTAAAATAGTTAACTAAAATTATAACAACATTAATGGTAGGTTAAATGAAATAAATGAATGAACACAAATCCAAAAATGGTGTGTGAATAGTAAAAATCCTATAATGTATTACACCATTTTTTACACCAAAAAGAGTATTTTATAATTTTTTTATAATTTTTATTTAACATATTAGAATAAAATTATTATTCTTCCATAAAAATTGTAACAACCTCGGAAATGATAGAATAAATAACTTTCATGATTTTATTAATCATAAAAATATTAAATAATCTTTAAATCAAAAAGAAAATAGTTTTAACTAAACACTTTTCTTATAAGGTTTTATTTAAAAGTTTAATTTCTAAGTTTTAAAATTTTATTTAGGAAAAATTAATTTTATTTTTAAAATCATAATATCAAAATTTACTTTGAGTAATTTTTTTAGGATTTTTCAGAAAATTTCAGTGTAAAGTGATAACACCTTTTTCTTTTCAAGAAATTTAGAAATTTAAAAGTTATATTATGTTTTTAATATAATTTTAAGTAACATAAGTATTATTTAGTTATATTTAATACAATTAATTAATTTTTAATAAAATTTATACTGTATTTTAGTATAAGTTTGTTTTTGGGTTTAAAAACATGGTTTTTTTAAAACTGTTTTAGAATGCCTAATATTAATCCTTTTTAATTAATTAAGATAATACATAATGAGTAATGTTTTAAATGAAATGTATAGATTATATATCAAAAAATAGTTATTTAAAGTCATAAAATTATTATTATTAGTGATATATTTAATATAAAATTATCTTTTTCTAGAAAAATACACTTCTTGAAAACCCGCTTTTTCGTCGCGTATGTGGGTTTTGTTTTAAATTTAATTTTTCCATTTTTTTGAACTGAATTTGATAAAATGGATTACATATTTGGAATTATAATAAATTATATTTTCTAATAAGTTGAACTTAATTTTTTACCATAATTAATAGTGAAAGTAGTAAAAATTAATTACCACGATTAAGGTAAAAATAGGTTTACTGGGGGGTTAAACTAAAAAGATAGGGGTTGAAATAACCTAAAAACTTATATAAAACTATTTAATGTACATATTTTTACCTTATAATTTATAATTATTAATAATACTCCATTTTTTACCCTTTTTCAAGTGAAATACATGGACTACTTCTTTTTCTTTCCAAAAAGTACAAGTGTACCACTCACCTCACTTATAAAAAGACACTCCCTCTCTTCACTTATTCACACCATAAAAAACTTTTATTTCAGACAATACCTACCCAAATAAGTTCACAAATTACATACCCTAATCGTAGAATCCTTATTTTGGTGAAAAATCCATTCTAGGAATACTTTAGGTATAATCCTAAAGAGGTGGTTTGAGAAGAGGTAAAATTCGTAACTTTACGTTTTTGTTTTATTTCTTTTTTCCACCTACTTCAAATATTATCCATTTATGATTACATAATAAAAATAGTATCTCCCATATACTTATATTTTTTGTTTTAAGTTCATTATCTATATCCATATCCTCTTTCCTCAAATGGAAAATGATAACATCGCTTGTGTATGGTGACTACCGCCTCACGAACCGATGTGACACATTTTCCATCAACAACTCTCACAGTTTGGTATGATGATGGGTCTAAAGTGTATATATATATATATGATATTAATAACATAATCATACATATATAGTCATTATATCATAAATATATTTTTTACTTTCCATTCTGCAGGAGATACGGTAATGTCACTCATGTACACGACAAACTACCTCCTCACGAAGCGATGTGATTCATTTTCCACTAACACTTTACATGAAAGGTAATAAGGATAAATTTAATGAATATATGTGATATAAATGACATAATTATGATATTAATTATATATTTATCATTCTAAAATAATAATATATAATTTTATTTCTTACCTTTTTCACTCACTGAAAAATGATAACATTGTTCGTGTACGTGTGGACTACCGCCTTCACGAAGCAATTTGACTCTATTTTTACCACCACACCACATGGATGATATATATAATTATATTTAAAGAAATAATATGGTATATATGATATTATAATCATTCTGTAAAGATAAAATATTACTTACCTCCTTTTCATAATGATCGTTAAAAAATGAAAACATTACTCATGCATACGTACGACCCACCGTATCCATGATCGTAACACAATTAATTTTTTATAACCATATTTTATGATTGGTATTAAAAATTATAATTGATGTATAAACATTATAATTAATTCATGATTATAATTCTTAGTATGTTTAAATAATGACCTCGTTGACACATAAGCCGACCAAAATATTCATGATTTATTATTTTCATATGATAATTAATTCATGATTATTATTCTTTATATGTTTAAATAGTCAATATACCAAAATAATTTTTAACACATAAGATAAATATGGTCAAAACATCTGACGTAAACCTAATTGATTAAGTAATCATATATAACATGGTAATAAGTGAAATAAAAGGAATAATAAACTTAAAAAGGTTATTAAAAAATTAAACAATTAAAATATATTTATTATTTAGGAATATAAAGAACATATGTGATGAATTGAACCCAAGGTAAGGGACTTAGTCTCAATTTACTTTCATTGAGTCATATTTTGATGTTATGAACCTATATTCATTTATGAGGTTTATATACAACCCCTTTGACATGTTATATCATTAATTTATCTATTCTCATGGCATTTAAAGTTTTCTTTAATTTTATACTTTCCTGGGACTTATGATTCAAATGTTGTTAAAGTGGTAAATGATTTTCTTTAAAAAAAATCCACTTTTAAAGTTTTCATTCTGAATCTTTCTCTTCCATGTACATGTTTTTAAAAATTATTTTATGAATGTTTCTATATATAAATAAAAGATTTATAAAGTACATTATATGTCTCTTTTTAATTTATTTTAAAGGTTTTCAAAAAGAATATTTTCATGTATTTCATATGGAATGTTTTGAGAAACGAAAAAAGGAATGTCCTATTTTTAACGTATACAACAATAATTAATTTTTTACCATCATGACTATTATTTGATTTCTAGCTTACTTTTAAATATTTCATATTTTATTAAATGAAAAACCCTCATTCCCTTTTTTGGGTATTTTGGTATTGAAAATGGGTTTTTAGAAGAAAAGGGTATTTTGATATCCAAAAATGTTTTCCATATGGGTTAAAAGTCTTTTAAAGGGTTTTATGATGAAAATTTGAAAGATTAAAATGTTTTATTTGTGATATGGTATTTGGAAAATTTTTATGAAGGGTGTGCCCATGTAGAGCCTGGTGAGACCTTTATAGATTATATGATGGGCGCGCCTAGATAGAATTCTAATGCATTGGGTAATGATTATGATCTCTGGTGAATTAAATTGGAATTTTCCATATAGTTATTCCAATTAGCAAGGGTTCTGTAAGGGTTCTATGAGATGATATCCCAAGGCACCTACATGAATTTTATATGCTTGTTAATGAGTTTTCATGGAAATTATTACTTTTCAAAAGGTAATATAAATGATATGGTTAAAAGAATGATAATTAATTTTCTAGGTAAAATGTTATGTTTTTAAGGAAAGGTTTTTCATGGATCTTCATGTTTTTCACTGGACTAATAGGTTTATTATTTTTATGTCCCTTATTGAGATTTTTTTCTCATACCACATTTTAAAAACGTTTTTCATTGGTTTTAAAGATGGTCAAGGGAAAGGAAGAGTTCAATTCAAAATTTATGAAGTTTTTTCATGAAAATAAATCATTTTTTAAATTTTTATATGGAAGAAAGATTGATACTGATTTGAAGCTTAAAATTTTCATTATATAGTTTTTATGTATGAGTTATGAAATTGTTCTATAAAACTCTAAACCTTAAAAGATCCTCAAATGTAATATAATGAATTATTTACTTAAAACTTGATATTATGTAATCACTACTACAAAATAGGCCTTTAACAGTGTTAAAAATGGCATTTATCAGCACTAGAGAAGCACTGGATACCGAAGAACTATTTAAAGCCCTATGATTTTATTAGCGCTAGAAAAGAACTGATAAAGAGTTATTTTTTCAGTGCTAAAAAAGCACTGATAAAGAAAAAATTTATCAGTGATTTTAGAAGTGTTGATAAAATACCCCATTTATTAGTGCATTTAATAGCACTGATAAAGGGTGATACTGTAGTGTGCTATAATAGCACACTACAATACTAGAAACAACACCAAAAAACTTCAAAATCAAGTATCAATATAGAATTTAAATGAAATAAAATTTACAACATAAATAAAAAGACATAAACTATATTATAGACATTTTAAACATTGTTTTATTCAATTACACGAGTAAGTAAAAATTATTACATACATTAAAAAACATCAATATTTATTTTTCTTTTTCCCTTGACTCCAACTCATGCTATTGCCAAAAAAACCACCCCTACTCGAGAGAACGAAAACACCTATATAATAAAACAATTCTTATGTTAGTAATAATATAAATAAATAAATTAAATAGAAAGTTCTAATTTTAAACTAAACTTTGAGTCATACCAAGAACACTATGTATTAGATTGAGTTGTAGTTGATTCTTGCATGCCACACCATTTCTTGTTTGTATTAAAGAATTATCTCTATGAAAATTAACTAAATAATTATAAAATAAAAATGATAAGAAAATTAATTAAGTAATAACAAATAGAATGATGAGAAAAATCTAGGCTCATTTGCTTGGTTTTGGTGATGTGATGCGCGTTTTAAACTAAAATGACACTTATATATTGAAAAGACACACTTGGAGCCATAACGGTCACACCATGCATCATATTGAGGTGAGGATTATTACTACACATCCTAAATGACTTATATATGATTTTACTAAAGTATTAAAATAATAAAAATGTGTTTTCTCATTTTTGAGTACATCACTTGTCTTTTTTACTAAAATGTCATTTTAAACTAGAAACACACACTTTGAGTCATACCAGTCACATTGTATATCTATTTGACATGATAATGATTCCTACATGTCAAAAATAGATTATGAATTGTTTTCCTAAATTATAAATACAATGTGAGTGCATTTTCTCAGTTTACAACGAGTGACACTTTTTGAACTAAAATCTCAATTTTAAATCGATAATAAACACTTTGAGTCATACTAAAAACATCATGTATCTTATTAAGGTGATGCTGATTAATACATTTAAAAAATGACTTATGGATCGTTTTTATAAAGTATAAAAACAATCCAAATGTGTTTGATTAGTTTTGAGTATGTCAGTTGTATTTTTTTCTAAAATTAATGACAATTTTAAATAAAAAGATGCACTTGGAGTCATACCGATCACACTATGCATCATATTGAGGTGTGTAAAATTAATAAACATCCCAAATGACCTATGAATAATTTTAATAAATTATTAAAACAATAATAACGTCTTTTTTTTTTATTTTGAGTATGTCATTTTTCTTTTTTTATTAAAATGTCATTTTAAACTGGAAACACGCACTTTGAGTCATACTAGTCACATCGTGTGTAGGTTTGACATGAGACTGATTTCTACACATAAAAAATGAATTATTAATAATTTTAATAAATTATCAATATAATACGAGTGCATTTTCTTGGTTTTCATTGAGTGACACTTTTTGAACTAAAATATCAATTTTAAACTGATAACAAAAAATTTGAGTCATACCAGGCACATCGTGTATCAGATTGAGGTGCGGATGATTCATAATGTAAAAAATGAATTATTAATTGTTTTAATAAGGTTTAAAAATAATATAAATTCATTTTCTTTGTTTTGAGTATGTCAGTTGTCTTTTTTACTAAAATTAATGTTCATTTTAAATAAAAAGATACACTTGGAGTTCTACCATCACACTATGGGTCATATTGAGATGCGACTAATTACTACATGCCCAAAATGACTTATGGATCATTTTACTAAATCATAAAAACAATAATAATTAATTTCCTTAGTTTTGAGTACATCACTTGACTTTTTTACTAAAATGTAATTTTAAACTAGAAACACATGCTTTGAGTCATACTGGTCACATCGTGTGTTGGTTTTATGTGAAAATTATTCATATACATAAAAAACTAATTATGAATCATTTTAATAAATTATCAATAAAATACAATCACATTTTCTTGGTTTTCAATGAGTGACACATTTTGAACTAAAATATCAATTTTAAACTAATAACAGACACTTTGCATCATACCGGTCACATCATGTATCAGATTAAGTTTAGGATGATTCCTAAATGTAAAAAATGACTTATGGATAATTTTACTAAAGTATTAAAACAATACAAATGTGTTTGATCAATTTTGAGTATGTTAATTGTATTTTTTACAAAAATTAATGACAATTTTAAATAAAAAGACGCACTTGGAGTCATATTAGTCACACCATGCATAAAATTAAGGTGGGTATGATTATTAAACATAGAAAATGACTCATGGATAATTTTTATAAAGTATTAAAATAATTTTAATGTGTTTTCTCAGTTTTGAGTACTTCACTTGTCTTTTTTACTAAAATATCATTTTAAATTGGAAACACACACTTTGAGTCATACCGGTCACATCATTTTTTGGTTTTATATGATCATGATTTATACATATAAAAAATGACTCATTAATCATTTTCCTAAATTATGAAGATGATCTGAGCATGTTTTCCGTGTTTTCAGTGAGCGACACTTTTTGAACTAAAATGTCAATTTTAAACTGATGATAGACACTTTGAGTCATAACAACTACATAATGTATAAAATTGATATTAATATGATTCCCACACATCAAAAATTACTTATAGATCATTATAATTAAGTATAAAAAATAATTCAAATGTATTTTCTCAGTTTTGAGTATGTCAGCTGACCTTATTACTAAAATTAATGTCAATTTTAAATAAAAAGATGCACTTGGGGTCATATTGATCACACCATGCATCATATTGAGGTGAGGTTGATTCCTATACATCCCAAATTACTTACGTGTCATTTTCCTAAAGTATAAAAATAATACAAATGTGTTTTCTCAATTTTGAGTACGTCATTTGTCTTTTTTACTAAAATTTCATTTTAAACTGGAAACACACACTTTGAGTCATAGCAGTCACATTATGTTTTAGTTTTATGCAATACTAATTCCTAAAAATCAAAAATTACTTATAAATCATTTCCATAATTTATCAAGATAATCCAAGCATGTTTTATTGGTTTTTATTGAGTGACAATTTTTGAACTAAAATATCAATTTTAAATTAATAATGGACACTTTGAGTCATACTGTGCACATTGTGTACCAGATTAAGGTGAGAATGACTATTATACATCACAAATGACTTATAGATCATTCTAATAAATTATCAAAACAATATGAGCAAGTTTTCTTACTTTTGAGTATTTTATTTGTCTATTTTACTAAAATTAATGTCAATTTTAAATAAAAAGACACACTTGGAGTCATACCAGTCACAATGTGTATCAGGTTGAGATGCATCTGATTCCTACACATCCCAAATGACTTATGGATCATTTTATTAAAGTGTCAAAATAATTTTAACAACCAATGTTACCACGTTTTCCATTTCCTTTCTTTGTTGAACCGTCAACACTACATATTGATTCAATGTTCTTAGTCAAAAAAACTTTCTCACTGTAGTAATGTCTTGTGATATAATAGGCATAAGATATCCCTCTAATTTTATGGTTTTCAACAAAGAGAAAGGTTTTTCGGATAAGAAAATTAACTCAATATAAAATGTTGGTAGTTTTACAAAAAAAGACAATGGAAAGCAAGGTAACATTAACAGAAAGGAACTTGTTATCTCTTTTGTGGCTTGTTTCAAATAGTTGAAATAAAAATATTACTTTCCAAAATATCTATGAAAATAAATAAATAAGTATTATATAAAAAATATAAGAAAATTAGATTACAAATAAAAGATAAAATGATGAAAAAATTAATTAAATAATTTATAGGAACTCACCTTTTCATGATAGTTGTATACATCATTTACCCATTTACTTTTTATCATTATATCAGATGTATCTTCGAATTACAATCTCTCATGAGTATGAGCATCTTCAAACAAACCACCCCAACTCGAACAATAGAATCCACCTATATAATAAAACAATTCTTATGTGAGTAATTCTATAAATATGAAAAAATATATTAATTCTATGGAAAATGATTTTATCATGAAAACATCAAGATGGCCTCTGCGATTGAGCATAGGCAGCGTCATTTCTCTTCCTGCAAAGGTAGTAGAGGGAACTAAAAGGAAAGTTATAAATGACAACACTGTAGGGGTGAAAAGTTTTTGAGGGAGAAGAAGTTTGTGGAAGTTTTGGTTCATAAAGTAATGAAATATGGACAAAAATATTCTAAAATAAATGAAATCTTCAAGAAATAATGAAAATTAAATCAATGTTTCATTATATAATTTTTCAGTAAAATAGGGAAATTATATCGTAACATTACCTTTACATCTTTCCAAAGGGTTTCCTTTGTTATAGTCTATTCTTTCATGGGATAGGTAACATCATCATGTGTAAAATACATTATTTGCATGAGTAGACAAACATTTAATTTAGATTATGCTAATATAGTAGAGAAAAAATAATATTATAAGAAAAATCATAGTGTATTAAAAAAGGAAACCCTTTAGAAATATGTAAAGGTAATGTTACGATATACTTTCCCTATTTTATTGAAAAATTATAAACTTTCCCTATAACATTCAAGACATTTTTTACATTGATAATGATAAGAACCGATTGTGATATACCAATGAAAGGTTCATCCTCGATTGAATTTTTATCTAACCTAAAAATTATTTTAGTCTCTAGAAAGAAAATCAACCAATTCTTGTTTATTGGATCTGAGATATAAAATACTTGTATTATTTGTGATTCTATTATTAATAACTCATCTTTTTCCCCTTCCACATTAGAATTCACCTTCATAAATCCCATTTCATCAACTTTCACCACACTCCTATTGTCAACCCATTTTCAATGGAAAATCGATACTTGAAATTTTGTATAATTCAACGTGTATATCTGTTCGATAATGCCAAAATATGACATATTTTCATAAATTGGATTTCTATACTTGGAACTAGATATGTGCATCACTTCCACCACAATCATAAATCCAATGTTTTAAATCTTATTGAAGTCATCATGTTCATTTGTATATAATTTTTAAAAATTGATTACAAAAATGGTGTAAGATATAACATTTTCATTTGGTCTTCTGTCTATCCATCAAAGTTGTTTGAAAATTGAATTCATATTTTTAGATAACTACTTATAAATTTTATCTCAAAACCATACAATAAAATATTTATTACATATAAGGCCCTAGCCTTAAACCTTACTTAATCTTGAGTTATTACAAGATTACACATTGAGGATCTTTTCAGGTTTAGAGTTTTAGAGAATTAGATCATGAAACTTGCATTATATTCCACACTTAAACAAAGTGGTTACATAAAAGAAAGTATTCATTCTTCCCATCAACGGAAACATATTGAAAATAAAACATGGATTCTTTCTTGACACATCCTTGACACTATCATCACATCATGTACCTTTCCCTTGACCTGTGAAAAACATTTCAAAAACTTGGGATGAGCATAAAAAGCTCAGTAAGGGTTATAAAAATATGGAAAGGAAACATGAGTTCATATATACATAAGAATGAAATCATACTTTACCCATAAAACATAGGCACTCTAACATACCTCATCAAACCATGAATAAATCATAGAAAACATAAGACATAAAGGTAACTTGAGGCATTCATAACATTCTTACGTAGGGAGTAACCCTGTTGGTTACGTTTGGAATACCCATCACAATATATTCCCTAAATCTCTTAAGAGAAACCTTAACGTTTCACTCCTTCGCATTACCCAATGCATTGGAGAGCTATATCGGGCTCACCCGCCCTTAGTTTATCACGGAACCACCCGTCTTAATAATTATGCTTAAGAACCTCAACATAATCGTATCACATAAAACATGCATAAAGGAAACATAACATTTCCACCTTTCAATAACAAGATATCAATACAATACATTGATATAAATACATTATGAAAAACCATTTTCAATACCAAAATAAAATAAAAGTAAAACATGGTATTTATTTTTCTTTTAAAAAGAAGGTATGGCTTGTAGAGGAAGCCGAAACTCAAATAATGGTCACGGCGGCGGAGAAGTCGTTGTCGCCGCATACGTATGACAAAAACATTCCCTTTTGTCGTTTAGTAAATGCTTCGTATAAAAAAGATTCCTTTTGAATAAATGTAAAAGTCAAAGGGGTTTATACACCGTATAAAATAAGGTTGTGTATAAAAAAAAATATGCCTCAATGAAAGGAGATTGAGACGAAGTCCCATACAAAGACAGTATCCTTGGTTTAAGGATAAATCAATTACATAATTATGTGTGACAAACGAATACACCAAATATAAGTGGATATTAAGTGTAAAATAATCAAAGGTCATTCACACATATTCGAAGGATGACATATTCAATAACTACATGTTGAACCCAAAGAAATCGAAATTGGGTTAAGAAGTTCCCTTGACAGCCTAACGGCGTCACATCAAAATGAGTTGATGAGAGATAAAAAGTGTATCTCATCACTTGGACATAAAATTTACATCAATAAGGATATATGAGAACATATCCCAACATAACAATATGTAAATTAAAAGACCCAACAAAATAAGTCTTTTAAAAAAGAGGAGGGTGAAAGGTTCCCTTACCGACTTGGGTATCTTTCAAAACATACACCCCATGAAAGAAGGACAATAAATCATTGATGTAAATACTAATAAACGAAATTATATTACAAAAAGAGTAGAATAATGGGCAGTAAATACACCACTCAAAGGAAATTGTGGCAAATGTAGCATAAATCTCACGGGAATAAAAGTGAGATGAAAAATCCCTTACGAAAACTCGGCAGCCTAACAGCGCCACTTAAAACTTTAAAAAATGGATTGATGAGATAAAATAGGGTATCTAATCACATTAAAATAAAATTTACAGAAAGAGGAATATGAAATAACATACCCCATCATAACAAATATGAGCTTAAAAGAAGTGACATAAAGGGGAGTACTTAAAGAGAAAGAGAGAGGTTAGATCTCTTACGAAAATTTGGCAGCCTAACGGCACCACTCAAAACTTCCAAAATGGATTGATGAGAGAGAATAGGGTCTCTCATCACATGAACATAAAAATTACAGTAAGTGTAATATAAAATAACATCCCAATAACAAGAAAGATGAGCTTTAGAGGGAATGACATAAAAGAGTGTACTTAAAAAGAAAGAGAGGAGTAGGATCCCTTACCTCAGGTCCAACTTGTCTTGTTCGTTTCTTTATATTCCTGAATAATAAACTTTGGTCAATTAATAATTTCCTAAGTACCTCCTTTATAGATTATTATTCAGTTCATATCACATATTATAATGTTATAATAATTGTTTAATAATGTTAGTTCATATCAGACGTTTTTGCCGATGTTTGGTACATGAGTCAAAAATGAACTTGTTTGAAAAAAGATTACCCATGTAGTTATAAGTAAATAATTTCCAGAATATTATTAATGATTAGAATATCATATATATCCAGTAAATATTCATTTAATACTATTCCATATCATTTGGAGATAAAAAACGAAAAGCACCGTTCATAGAGACGGTAGGCCGTACGTACGCATGAACGCTACTTTCATTTTTTTGTCATATTAATGGAATTAAAACAAAATGAGAGAGATATATATATGTTATAATTACATAATGATATCCATAATTTTGATGTAATATATTACATATATATCCATTATATATATGTACTTATAATATTACATAACATTTTGAGATAAGAAATGAAATGTACCGTTCATGGAGACGGTAAGCCGTACGTACGCATGAACGCTACTTCCATTTCTATTTCATATTTAATGGAATTAAAACATAATGATACATAATAGTATTTTAATTCTAGTATGGTATCATATATAATATTATTAAATATATCCTTTATACGTACCACATATGGTATTAACGAATCAAATCACTTTGAGGGGGCGGTAGTCCGCACTTCCTTAAATGAAGATATCGCGTTTACCCATAATGGAAACCATAAAGGTATGACCAAAATGAAAAATACAGAAGCTTAAGGAAATCATAAACATATTATATATCATATATAAATATAGTGTCATCTTAATGGACACCTTTGAAGGTGTTAAAAGAATGTTGAACAATCATCGTTTCAGGAGGCCGAAATTCGCCATCCATGGAAACAGTATGTTCTTTAACCATTAGATGTAGGTGTGTGAAAGTGTAGCTCGAATACTTCTCATAACAACATCCTAGTATATTTATGATACTGTATTTGTTACAAAAGAAATGAATAAAAAGAGTTTAGGGGGTTGGAGAAGCAAAATAAAACAAAAGTACTCAAGTGAAGACATTACCTTAAAATCGGGTAACTCCCTTTGGTTTGAGCTCAAAGGATTCCTTGGGAAGACTTCTGCCCAAAGTGAGGATTCAAGAAGTAATAGAGGGAAGTTTAGAGACAAAATGGGCAGATGTTGGCCGATCCAAAGGCTTTGGGAGTGTGGGTAAGGAGGTAGAGGTGGGGGCCTTTTATAAGAGGAGAGGAGGGGCACTCTTGTAAAGTTACAAAATGTTACTTTATTTTCAAAAGAGTTTCGGATTTTAAAGGTCCCACATTGATTTATTTCGAGGATAAGGTGATAAGGGTTAGAAATAAACTCATCCAATAGGTTTTGGACATGTGTAGGTCTTATATATTACATTATCTTTCCATTTTATTTAAATCGTTAAATAATGAGGTCATCGCTGCATCATCATGATGTCATAAATAATTTAATTTATTTAATGTCCAAAAATTATAAAAAAAATACTATGATGTAGGAAATATTTTTATCTTTCCAATGAATATTTATAGTCAAAAATATTATTTGTATAACCCCATATAAAAATTGTTTTAATAAAACATTTCATGTTTGTCTCTATTTTACTTTAACTTTAAATAAAAAGATATTAATGTCATTTTCCAACCAAAGTGGCTTCATGGGGTCCCCAAGTTGACCCATGGGTTGTATTGGTCGGACATGACACATCCAATGAGGTTAGGACATTTTTCAAGTTCATTTCATATTATTAAAACATTTTTTTACCTTAAACTACACTAATTACCTCTAATCGTGATTAAAAACTTAATAAGTTACTATTCACCAAAAAATTATTTTTATGCCATTGAACCACATTTTACTTCTTAATGACAACCATGTATGTCGGATTTTTGAAATTAAAAACACAAATATGGCAAAATTTCATTTAAACGGAAAAATCAGTTTTTATAAGTACCACTTAGTGGTTTCACTATTCATCAAAAATTGAAGTTTTTCAGAAAAATCCCAAAAATTCACCCTAAGCTATATTTGATATTCCGAATTCAAAAATGAAGTCTATTTTACAAAATTCAAAACATATAAGTCACATTAATTAATTTAATAATTAATTCCCGCTGTCAGATCAAATAGCGTGTTTTTATGAAACAATAAGTATCAAAAGATTGACACTGGTTTAAGTCTGTTTTCAAAGTGAAATTAATTCCAACGACCACTATTGGATTTAATGGTAAAAATATATTATAATTTCACTTTAAAACCAATTAAAAATATAATCTAATCATATAAATAAATTAGATTAAAAATAGATTTTGAATTAAAATACAACATTTTACACTGTTCATTTAAAAAAATGAACTTTATCGGAAAGATACCAAAAATTTACACAAAGTAAATTTTGATGTCCCAATTCTTAAGAAGAGTTTTATTTGGTACAAAAGGATGTATAAGAGTGAACAAAACTATATTTAATGAAGGTTCTCCATCAAAAGGCGATAAGTGAACCTTTAGTGAAAACTAGGGCATATACGCCTAAAATCGAATTATTTCCGTATTTTATGCCTTTATCTTTTATTGGATAAATGTAAAAACATTTAAAAACATATATAATCATATTTTAGTTATTTCTATCCATTCCCGCCAATACAATGGCTACATGTTAACTACCATTTAAAATAATATTATTTTATTATTAGAGTGCAACGTAAGATTCCCAAGAAACTCGTTGTTGCGTGTTGGGTACGCCATCGAGCATAGCGTCCCCTTTAAAGTCATATTAATATTTTATTCAAAAATATGGACAAATATGAAAATTTCATATTCTTTATTTACCTGGGGTGTTACATCCTTCCCCCCTTTTGGGAATTGCGTCCTCGCAATTTTTAAAATTGAGCTTGGAAACATCCTTGAAAGTCCCACATCGAAACAAGATTCGGTAAAACAATCACTTTAAAATAAAGAAAGATAAGTATAGAGGTCACCCGAGTTAACCCATACTAGGACTCCATGTAGGAAAACATGGACATAGAGGAGAAAACATAGGGTCATGTTCTGATGGAGAGTGATAGAAAACATGTTTAGGAGAAAGTTAACAATAAGAAAATCACAAACTTGTGATGGGTTAAACGGTGTTGGGTTCCCCAGTAGGAAAAGTTAATAGACAACATTTTTGTTTTAAGTTACTTTTTATTGAGGAATTTATTCATAAGGAAACATAATCACTTATCATGTTGACTTTCAACTTTTACTAGATTCCTTAATCAAACTCATATTTTTTTCCAAAAGACGAGTATTTAGGGAGACTTGTTCGCATTAAGAGTACAATAATCAACTTCTAGAGAGTCACCTAATCCACAAAAGAGAACTATATACTTCCCATGTCTTTAGACTTTAACCAAAACCAAAACCAAAAAGGTTATTACAAGATCAGATAATCCAGAAAAGGATAACCCTTTATAAAAAGAAAATCTATTCTTAATCTCCAAAATTTGTCCAACAAAATCCAAAGTTCAACGAGGACCATTATATAATAAATTTGTCCATAAAATTATTCAAATTAAACCAAACTAAGATTGAAACCCAAATATTTGAAGGATTTAGTCACATAGTCTTCCAAGTTAAATCGTAACATTTATCTCCAAACAACATCAGTTGCTCCTAAAGTCTCGTATTGAAAAGTAATTAACCTAATCACATATCCTCCATGATAGGTTAATCATTTTCATAAATAACCCAAAATCAACTTACTCTTAATTCATAAAATCATATAACTAAAAATAATCAGTCAAACTAACCAGGGACTTCACGTAGTCCAGTGGTAGGCGATAAATACCAGTCGCACTTTGGTTGTGGGTTCGATTCCCGCAGCTTTGTCCGATGCGACGGGTAATCACACGGTCTGCGTGTTGTCCTTTTACAAAACTATATAATTCTCAAATCATTCCCCAAAAAGGTATAAAATCATAAAAAATAACCATAACATATTTTAACCTCAAGTTTATCTCATGCCTTTCATTTTCCAGCATATCATATAATAACCCATAATTACCTCAAAAGTAAGGATCATATAAACTCTAATGGTTACCTTTATAATTATTACCTGAACTTCCACATGGATTGGTCATCTCGTACATGATTCATTAAAGATCAGACCAAGGTTCAAGTGGTTGATCATGACTCCTTTATATTTGGTTTAGAACAACCACGAGTTTCCTCATTGAATCCTCCATTTTATCTAGTATCTTAATCAGAGAACCACCACAGTTTCCTTCAAACCTGTTGTCTCTTTGGTGCCTGCTAGATCCATAATTTCACTAAAAATAGAAATGTCAGTGTGAGTATATAAACAAAGCCATCATGTACTAATGAGGAAGGTAAACACTAAGATACACTTACTCATTCACTTTATCTAAAACTAGGACTCTTTCTGAAATCCTAACCATTATGGTAATGTCACTTATGCTTAAAGAATACCCTAACCTCTAAAGTTATCTAAACCGACCTTTGATACCAACTATAAGGCCCCATCCTTAAACCTTACTTAATCTTGAGTTATTACAAGATTACACATTGAGGATCTTTTCAGGTTTAGAGTTTTAGAGAATTAGATCATGAAACTTGCATTACATTCCACACTTAAACAAAGTGGTTACATAAAAGACAATATTCATTTTTCCCATCAACGGAAACATATTGAAAATAAAACATGGATTCTTTCTTGACACATCCTTGACACTATCATCACATCATGTACCTTTACCTAAACCTGTGAAAAACATTTCAAAAACTTGGGATGAGCATAAAAAGCTCAGTAAGGGTTATAAAAATATGGAAAGGAAATATGAGTTCATATATACATAAGAATGAAATCATAATTTACCCATAAAACATAGGCACTCTAACATACCTCATCAAACCATGAATAAATCATAGAAAACATAAGACATAAAGTTAACTTGAGACATTCATAACATTCTTACGTAGGGAGTAACCCTCTTGGTTACGTTTGGAATACCCATCACAGTATATTCCCTAAATCTCTTCAGAGAAACCTTAAAGTTTCACTCCTTCGCGTTACCCAATGCATTGGAGAGCTATATCGGGCTCACCCGCCCTTAGTTTATCACGGAACCACCCGTCTTAATAATTATGCCCAAGAACCTCAACATAATCGTATCACATAAAACATGAATAAAGGAAACATAACATTTCCACCTTTCAATAACAAGATATCAATACAATACATTGATATAAATACATTATGAAAAACCATTTTCAATACCAAAATAAAAGAAAATTAAAACATGGTATTTATTTTTCTTTTAAAAAGAAGGTATGGCTTGTAGAGGAAGCCGAAACTCAAATAATGGTCACGGTGGCGGAGAATTCGTTGTCGCCGCATACGTATGACAAAAACATTCCCTTTTGTCGTCTAGTAAACGCTTCGTATAAAAAAGATTCCTTTTGAATAAACATAAAAGTCAAAGGGGTTTATACACCGTATAAAAGAAGGTTGTGTATAAAACAAAATATGCCTCAATGAAAGGAGATTGAGACGAAGTCCCATACAAAGACGGTATCCTTGGTTTAAGGATAAATCAATTACATAATTATGTGTGACAAACGAATACACCAAATATAAGTGGATATTAAGTGTAAAATAATCAAAGGTCATTCACACATATTCAAAGGATGACATATTCAATAACTACATGTTGAACCCAAAGAAATCGAAATTGGGTTAAGAAGTTCCCTTGACAGCCTAACGACGTCACATCAAAATGAGTCGATGAGAGATAAAAAGTGTATCTCATCACTTGGACATAAAATTTACATCAATAAGGATATATTAGAACATATCCCAACATAAAAATATGTAAATTAAAAGACCCAACAAAACAAGTCTTTTAAAAAAGAGGAGGGTGAAAGGTTCCCTTACCGACTTGGGTATCTTTCAAAACATACACCCCATGAAAGAAGGACAATAAATCATTGATGTAAATACTCATAAACGAAAGTATATTACACAAAGAGTAGAATAATGGGCAGTACATACACCACTCAAAGGAAATTGTGGCAAATGTAGCATAAATCTCACGGGAATAAAAGTGAGATGAAAAATCCCTTACGAAAACTCGGCAGCCTAACAGCGCCACTTAAAACTTCCAAAAATGGATTGATGAGATCAAATAGGGTATCTCATCACATTACAATAAAATGTACAGAAATAGGAATATGAAAGAACATCCCCCATAATAACAAATAGGAGCTTAAAAGAAGTGACATAAAGGGGAGTACTTAAAGAGAAAGAGAGAGGTTAGATCTCTTACGAAAATTCAGCAGCCTAACGACGCCACTCAAAACTTCCAAAATGGATTGATGAGAGAGAATAGGGTCTCTCATCACATGAACATAAAAATTACAGTAAGTTTAATATAAAATAACATCCCAATAATAAGAAAGATGAGATTTAGAGGGAATGACATAAAAGAGTGTACTTAAAAAGAAAGAGAGGAGTAGGATCCCTTACCTCAAGTCCAACTTGTCTTGTTCGTTTCTTTATATTCCTGAATAATAAAATTTGGTCAATTAATAATTTCCTAAGTACCTCCTTTAGAGATTATTATTCAGTTCATATCACATATTATAATGTTATAATAATTGTTTAATAATGTTAGTTCATATCAGACGTTTTTGCCGATGTTTGGTACATGAGTCAAAAATGAACTTGTTTGAAAAAAGATTGCCCATGTAGTTATAAGTAAATAATTTCCAGAATAGTATTAATGATTAAAATATCATATATATCCAGTAAATATTCATTTAATACTATTCCATATCATTTGGAGATAAAAAAACGAAAAGCACCGTTCATGGAGACGGTAGGCCGTACGTACGCATGAACGCTACTTTCATTTTTTTGTCATATTAATGGAATTAAAACAAAATGAGAGAGATATATATATGTTATAATTCCATAATGATATCCATAATTTTGATGTAATATATTACATATATATCCATTATATATATGTACTTATAATATTACATAACATTTTGAGATAAGAAATGAAATGTACCGTTCATGGAGACGGTAAGCCGTACGTACGCATGACCGCTACTTCCATTTCTATTTCATATTTAATGGAATTAAAACATAATGATACATAATAGTATTTTAATTCTAGTATAGTATCATATATAATATTATTAAATATATCCTTTATACGTACCACATATGGTATTAACGAATCAAATCACTTTGAGGGGGCGGTAGTCCGCACTTCCTTAAATGAAGATATCGCATTTACCCATAATGGAAACCATAAAGGTATGCCCAAAATGAAAAATACAGAAGCTTAAGGAAATCATAAAAATATTATATATCATATATAAATATAGTGTCATCTTAATGGCCACCTTTGAAGGTGTTAAAAGAATGTTGAACAATCATCGTTTCAGGAGGCCGAAATTCTCCATCCACGGAAACAATATGTTCTTTAACCATTAGATGTAGGTGTGTGAAAGTGTAGCTCTAATCCTTATTATAAAAACATCCTAGTATATTTATGATACTTAATTTGTTACAAAAGAAATGAATAAAAAGAGTTTAGGGGGTTGGAGAAGAAAAATAAAACAAAAGTACTCAAGTGAAGACATTACCTTAAAATCGGGTAACTCCCTTTGGTTTGAGCTCAAAGGCTTCCTTGGGAAGACTTCTGCCCAAAGTGAGGCTTCAAGGAGTAAGAGAGGGAAGTGGAGAGACAAAATGGGTAGAGGTTGGCCGAGCCAAATGCTTTGGTAGTGTGGGTAAGGAGGTAGAGGTGGGGGCCTTTTATAAGAGGAGAGGAGGGGCACTCTTGTAAAGTTACAAAATGTTACTTTATTTTCAAAAGAGTTTCGGATTTTAAAGGTCCCACATTGATGTATTTCTAGGATAAGGTGATAAGGGTTCGAAAGCCACTCATCCAATAGGTTTTGGACATGTTTAGGTCTTAGATATTACATTATCTTTCCATTTTATTTAAATCGTTAAATAATGAGGTCATTGCTGCATCATCATGATGTCAAAAATAATTTAATTTATTTAATGTCCAAAAATTATAAAAAAATACTATGATGTAGGAAATATTTTGATATTTACAATGAATATTTATAGTCAGAAATATGATTTGTATAACCCCATGTAAAAATTGTTTTAGTAAAACATTTCATGTTTGTCTCATTTTTACTTTAACTTTAAATAAAAAGATATTAATGTCATTTTCCAACCAAAGTGGCTTCATGGGGTCCCCAAGTTGACCCATGGGTTTTCTTGGTCGTCCATGACACATACAATGAGGTTAGGACATTTGTCAAGTTCATTTCATATTATTAAAACATTATTTTTACCTTAAACTACACTAATTACCTCTAATCGTGATTAAAAACTTAATAAGTTACTATTCACCAAAAAATTATTTTTATCCCATTGAACCAAATTTTACTTCTTAATGACAACCATGTATGTCGGATTTTTTAAATTCAAAACACAAAGATGGAAAAATTTCATTTAAATGGAAAAATCAGTTTTTATAAGTACCACTTAGTGGTTTCACTATTCATCAAAAATTGAAGTTTTTCAGAAAAATCCCAAAAATTCACCCTAAGCTATATTTGATATTCCGAATTCAAAAATGAAGTCTATTTTACAAAATTCAAAACATATAAGTCACATTAATTAATTTAATAATTAATTCCCGCTGTCAGATCAAATAGCGTGTTTTTATGAAACAATAAGTATCAAAAGATTGACACTGGTTTAAGTCTGTTTTCAAAGTGAAATTAATTCCAACGACCACTATTGGATTTAATGGTAAAAATATATTATAATTTCACTTTAAAACCAATTCAAAAGATAATCTAATCATATAAATAAATTAGATTAAAAATAGATTTTGAATTAAAATACAACATTTTACACTATTCATTTAAAAAAAATGAACTTTATCGGAAAGATACCAAAAATTTACACAAAGTAAATTTTGATGTCCCAATTCTTAAGAAGAGTTTTATTTGGTCTAAAAGGATGTATAAGAGTGAACAAAACTATATTTAATGATGGTTCTCCATCAAAAGGTGATAAGTGAACCTTTAGTGAAAACTAGGGCATATACGCCTAAAATCGAATTATTTTTGTATTTTATGCCTTTATCTTTTATTGGATAAGTGTAAAAACATTTAAAAACATATATAATAATATTTTAGTTATTTCTATCCATTCCCGCCAATACAACGACTACATGTTAACTACCATTTAAAATAATATTATTTTATTATTAGAGTGCAACGTAAGATTCCCAAGAAACTCGTTGTTGCGTGTTGGGTACGCCATCGAGCATAGCGTCCCCTTTAAAGTCATATTAATATTTTATTCACAAATATGGAAAAATATGAAAATTTCATATTCTTTATTTACCTGGGGTGTTACATTACATGTATTTCATATCCATCATTCATCCCTTGATGGATTAAAATCTCAAAGAATTGGTTTTTGGGCTTTAATATAGGCATCAACATCTTCATTATTATGTAAAATGGAAAGGTGCGCTTGCTCCCTCTCCATGAAGGTAATTGTAACAACACATCTTCCTGAAATCCCTTCGACCACAAGGTATCCACTATGAAAATACTTTAGAAGATCGATACTATCAATATCTAATAGGTAATCAATATAGAATTCAATAGCTTCTTCAACAATATATTATTCTACAATAAAACCTTTTGGATGAATTTGATTCTTGACATACGCTTGAAAACTCTTCATATACCATTAAATGGGGTACATCCATCTGTAATGGATAGGACTAGATATGTTAATCTCTCTAAAAAAGTGAACCATCAGGTGGACCATTATATCAAAGAATTATGGTGTAAATAACATCTATGATTCACATAATATGACTAAAAACTCCTTATTCATGATTATAAAATTCATCCAATTTATGAATTTACTGCATATGGATTTGAAAAGGAAGTAGAGTCTTGTTAATGTATGTCGTAAAATTTTAGTAAGAATGCAACCGAAATCAATAGACATCAAATCTTGCATCAAAACATGACAGTAATATGATTTTAATCTCTATAAATTCAAATTAGTCATTGGAAAAACATTCTTGATATTTGTTGAATACCCCTCTGGAACTTTTACACTATTAAAGAAAATAAAAAATTATAATTTTTTCTATCTGGATAAAGTGTAAGCTACTGGAGGAAGAAAATTCTTCCCTTTACCCTTCACTGGTTCTAACTCTTCCCTTATCCCCATGTCAATCATGCCCAACCTAGCCTTGATTCCATATTTCATTTTTCCAAGAAAATTTAGTAACATGACAATAACACTATCAAATATATATTTTTCTATATGCATGACATCAAGAAAACATATAACTTACAAAATATTCTAATATGGTAATTCAAAGAAAATTGAAATCTTCTTCTAACCTAATTTCATAAGGTTTTTTGAAAATGGTTTACCAAAAAAAATGTCAATATATTTTACTTTATCAAATAGTTGATCACCCATTAATGGAGATGGTGTTGTACCTTGTTTGTTATTTCCAACAAATGATGTTGTCTAGGATTGATATTTATGTCATTGAGGTAAAAATTTCTGATGTCCTAAAAACACATCCTTTGAGTAATATTTGAACCGAACTAAGTTTTCACATTCTTCACAAATGGGACACCCCAACACTCCTTTAATGTTATAGACTGATAAATTTACATAAGCAGGAAAGTCATTTATCATCCTATAAAACATGGACCTCAATGTGAATTCTTCAATTATATGAGCATTATAAATTATAACGCCTGTATCCTATATCAATTTTAGATCTTCAATCCATGGATCCAAATAAACATCAATATCATTATCAGGTTTCTTTGGTTCAGATATAAGCGGAGACAACATAATGTATTTGCGCTTCATACATAAACATGAAGGAAAGTTATAATTTACCAATATGACATGCCATATATTGTGAGTAATACTATATACACCAAAATCATTTATTCTATATATAGATAACACAAGATGAAATTTTAGTGGCTCATTTCCAAATTTAGGATACTCATAATCAATTTTCTTACACTGAGGAGAATCTATTGGATAATGCAGGTCTACATCTTTAATTCTTGTATTTGTATTCCCAGTCAATTGTCTCATGGTTTCCTAACATCCATATAGTCTTTTAAACTGTGTAATTATAGGAAAATACCACACATATTTTGAGTTACTTGATTCATTTTTTGTATCAATCCACACCAAACTTAGGGAATTTTATGAGGGATTCATGGTCCTTGAGAAACAATATGCAATCATTTGGACAAGCATGAATTTTTTTAGAGATCATTCCCATTGAATATAGAATTAATTTAGCTTCATATGTTCAACATGGAAGTTCATTTTCTTTTATAAGCACATCATTCAAGAGACCAAGTAGTTCTGTAAAGCTAGTTTCGCTCCATACTCTATCAGCTTTCAAATTATATAATTTCAATATAGCTAAAAATGTTGTGTATTTAAAAAACCCGATATAAAATGATCTCTTAGAACATATATTTAACTTCTCAAACAAATTTGGACAATCATTAAGTCCATATTCAATTTCCATTTTAATTTCTACCATATGATCTCTATAATCATTTACACTAGTATTCATATCAAATGATTCATAAACCATATTATCATCCCAATCGATGTGAAAATTCAATTTTCCCCATGTTTATTCCAACATTTATAGCTTTGATATATTCTATGAACAATCAAATGTTCTTACAACTCTTTTGGGATAATTTGTAATGAATAAAAATAATGTAAACATAGAAAAAGGATTTGAGAAGGGTTATATGTATGCTCTATTATAAACTTGATGAAATCTTTAACTCCATATTTATACTCTTTTTTCAAAAAATTATCATTAATAAATTTTTTATTCATATCCATCCTACTTAGTTTATAAAATATTAATTTTCTATAATAAATAAATAAATATACATAAGATATTCAGTATCAAAGGTGAAAGTTATAGATAATTATAATCAAGGGAACCCAAAATTTGATTGTTTTAAATAATTTTAGTATGATTTGAAGGAAATGGTTAATTGAATTTAAGAAAAGAATTACTTAACTATGGTAATTGTTATCCTTTTAATTAATTTAAAGGTAAAATTTATATAAAAATTTCATCCTCATCAGCTTCATCTCTTGAACAATTATTATTTCATTTTGTTGCTTGAGACTAATCCCCTATCTCTTGTGGACATCCAACATTGTTTCTTCAACTAATATAAGCAGTATTCATCCCATATCAGGTATCGGTGATCATTTTGGATGAATAATACTCAGAGTAGTCAAAGCAACATAGAAAAGATGGGGGATGAGTCTTAAGTAACAAAATGAAATAATAACTATTTGGGAGAAGAAGTTGATGAGGATGAAACCAAAACTTTCTTATCTTAAATAATGGAGGTGCTTATAATTTTTCAAAGTTTCTATTCCTAAAATAACTAAAAATAAAACTAAAACAATTAAATAAGTTTTTTTTCATATGAAAAATAATAATAAATCATATATAATAATGCATATAGAAGCTAATTTCATTTTTTAATCTAGAGTTGTATACTTTTCTAAGAATAAATTTTATAAATATAATTAAAATAAAATTGTTCCTTATAGCCATAGATCTAGTGTTTCATCTAGTTAAGATATAATTGTAGAGAATAAAGATGATTCTTAAGTTGAACCTAAATGGAGTACAAGACTTAGAAATAAAAAATATCCATATCATGAATTCATATATTTCAAATCCTTCATTTTTCTTATTGATAGAGATCAACATAATAATATTATAAAAAATATCCTATGGTTATAACTATAGATCATGATATCAAGTTATATAAATAAGAAACGCCTTTAAAATATGTTGTGTTCAATAAATAATCATTTAATGATAAAATAGATTATATTATGAGAAATAATACTTACATATTTACAAATTTTATAAAATATTAAAATTACATGGTTGTAAATATGTATTTAGAAAAATGTATTACTCCAATGATAACATTCAAATTTTTAAAGATATATTAGTAATAAAAGGTTTCAAAAAAATGGAATGGATTAGTTATTTTGATACTTATACTCATTTAGTTCAAATTATGACAATAAGGATAATATTTTACTTTAAATTTGATAAATCATTTGTGTGTTCATTAAAAGGATGTTAAAACTATATTTTTAAATAGAAATTTAAATAAAAAAATTCACATGGAATAATATGAATGTTTTTTATATAATATATTTAAAATAAATTATGTAAATTAGTTAATTAAACTTATGGTCTTAAAGAAACACCTAAAAAACATGAGAAATATGATTCTATTATTTTATCTAATAAAATTTTACATAATAATGTTGATAAGTGAATTTTTTTAATGTTTATAAAATAATAAAAAGTTATTATGTGTATCTATGTCGATGACATATTAATTTTTAAAAACAACATGGATGGTATTAATGAGATAAAGAAATATTTATCCTCCATGATTAAATTGAATAAAATTAGAATAATATACACAATAATAATTATTAAAGTAATAATACATAGCGGGGGTTATTATTTATGTTAGTCTTATTATATTGTGAATATTTTGAATACATTTGATCTTATTAATTTCAAAGATTCAAGTACTTTATTTGACTCTTGTGTTAATTTTTTATTAATATAGATATAACCATATCACAACATGAACATTCTAGTGAAATTTGTTCTTTAATGTATGTGATATAATATAATAAACCCAATATCACGTTTTTGGTTTGTAAAATGAATTAATATTCTATTAATGTAAGTGAATATCATTAGAAATAAATAATTATAATCTTTTTATGCTTAAAAAAGGCTAAAAAAATTGAGTTTATTTAATAATGATTACCTGACTACATTAATCATGCACTAATTCAAGGTGAAATACCATCATGGGAAATTATCAATCCCAATTTTGATGGATATTTACCCTTAGAGATTGTGCCATTTCTAGGGTGGGAAATAAATAAACATTTCACATTTGATATTAGAGTCAAAATTTCATACTTTAACAACTTGTAGAACAAAAAAATGAATAATAAACTTATTAATGGAATTTAAGTTATGTAATATTCTAATTTATCTTATTTCTATTAATTATGGTAGTGAAGCAACAATATCAAAAGATTATAGTTTCATGTATAATGTAAAGTCTAAACATATTACTTTTAGACATGATACATGAGACAATTATTATAAAATGGAACCATAATAATTATTGATGTAAAATCATCTAAAATCTTTATTGAACCATTTATAATATATATATAAAGGTATATTTCTAAAAAAATTAATAGATGAATTGAACTAAAACCCTTAAAATGAACTATTTTGTGCAAAGTGTGATCATACACTACTGCAATACACATCCATAGATCTTTCACCAAGCTACCCAAGGTTTCTCATGACATGTAAGTGGAGTTGAACAATACAATATAACACATCTCAATACAATAAAAATAATTATTAAAATATATTAACAAAAATAAATCACTTTCACCTTCGAACACCATTTGATGAAAACCCCCCTTCATAATAACATAAACAATATAATGATATCAATGACCCATGATTAATCCATATTACAATAACAAACAACTATTCAATTATGAATCAATAAGGGGCTTAACTTCAAGGTTGTATATAACACAAAATATTAATATAATTGGGAAAACATATCAAACATAGCTTACTTCCTTTGAAAATATGATAAAATACATAAAACTTTCCATTTTAAACCCATCCAAAACATTTAAAATAATGAAAGGAGAAAATAATTCCATGTTCTTTTCTAACGTGAAAATAATCTTGAAAAATAGCCAAACACGGTCTAATTCATAGAAATACTTGATCAAAACATAATAGTAATTCTTTATAATTCATGATAAATCATTACATGAAATCCATTTCTATTTATTTAATAAAAACCATGGATGAAATTTTAATAAACACTTTGTGTGTGTTATTTCCATAGAAGGAAGTTCAAAAAATTTAAACTTAAGAAAATATCCTTTAATTTTAATGAAAACTTAATAAAAAAACTTATAAATCCATAACCTCATCATGGATAATTATAATATAATTTACTTTAGATAAAAAAATAGATTTAAAATATTTTAACATTCATGGTTCCATGTTTAAAGGAAGGTTAATGGATCCACTTACCAGAATGGATGAAATTGGTACCATCAAGAATTATATTATACAATCTTGGATTTAGGTTAAAGGAATGAATTGTTTTTTGTTACCCAAATATACTTTGGGATGTTTCTTTTGCTATTGGAACACCAATTAAAATTTATAAGACTGATATGGCCAGATATGGGCATTATTCTTGAATTTTAGTTGAATTTGATCTCAGTTCAACTCTTGTTGAAATGGTTTATCTTGTTTCTGGTGAATTTAAATTTGAGCTCTCAATTGAATATGAGAATGTTCATGATTTTTTCTTCAATTTATTGTGCATTGGACATGTAAGTGAATCTTACTACAGAGGTCTAAGATGTTAAAACTATAATAAGTATGGACATTATGCTAATAGTTGTAATTTTAAGCTGCCTTTTTCTTATGTGAAGAAAACTTTAGATTACAGTCATACTAAAAACATCTCTAGGAAGAATATTCAAAAAGAGGTGTAGTTTAGGGTGGATGATGATGCCTCACTCCTGAAGGACATCGGGTATTTTAATCCCATGAGTGAGACCAGTTCACTATCAGTTCAAAATGTTATTTCATATGATGATATGGTTGTTAGTACTCATTGGATTCCAGAGGCTGATTTAACTTCAGTTTCTGATGTCAATGATCATGGGGATGTTTCTGTAGAGGGTCCTAGGAATATTGTTTCTAACTGACGAGGTGATTCCCCTAATGACACTGTGATAGTTAGGCCTGACCAGTTGGACGCCGCACCTGCGGCTATTGATTCACGATCACCTATGGACAAGAAGGATGGGATGTCTAATTTTGGGAAGGCAGCAGACCCTCACACTAGTGGTTTGGTGGGGGTCATCCCTATTGTAGGTTACAGTGTGCAGGCATGCATGGATCCTAGAGGCAGTGGGGAGCCTCCTATTCATATGGCCTTTCATGCTGTTGATGATCAAAAAGATTTTTTAGTGTTGCAACCATCAACAATTACTGAGTTAGGATCTTCTGATTCCAAGGGTTACAACAAGGATGTTATAAGTCAAGAAAGGGGAGTCAAGTAGAAGTGATCGAATGAATATGTGGATTGGTCTTATCCAGATCAATTTTCTGATCTCATGAAATCTACTTATAAATCATTTGGAAAGTCCTCACTTATGTAATGTGAAGCTGCAAAGGAAAAAAAATGTCAAGAACCATTTGGTGGATTATGATGGCGAGAGGTACACTTAGGGGCTTATAGATGAAATGGAAAAATTGTTTCACTTACAAATCAAAGTTACCTTCGACAATATGGAACCTAATGTCTTTGGATACAAGGATTATTTGATAGTACAAACATTATTATCAAAGAACATTGAAGACAATTTTTAGCGCAACCCGAGGCTTGAATTTTAGGATCTCTCATGGAAGTACATGAGAAACATCATTCCAGAGGACTCCTTAGACTCATCATCAAGTGATGAGCTTGCACTTCCCCAATGGACTCAGTCATGGTGGAGGGGGTGACACTCAAAGAATAGGGGACAATATCCTCAGAACTTGGGTTCCAGAGGGAGTGGTAGGAGCTGATTTATTATTTTCTATTTGTGGGTGTTTTTAACGCTATTGTGTCTCTCTTTTACTCTTTTTTTGTTACACTTTATGTTTTTTATAATAATTTTGGTGGGTGTGAGTTGGCTTGCCAACTCGTACTTGGACCTTTTTGAGTAAATATACATTTATAAATATATTTATTATTATTTATTTATAATTATAAATATATTTATATCATTATATATATTTATATAATTATATATATATATATATATATATTTTTAATAAATATATATAAATATAAATATAGTAAATATATTCATTATTTAAAGATATTAATTATAATTTTGTAATTATAAATATATTTATATCATTATAAATATTTATATAATTATATATATATATTTAATAAATATATATAAATATAAATATAAATATAGTAAATATATTCATTATTTAGATATATTTATTATAATTTTATAATTATTTAAATATATAATTATATAAATACTTTTTTTAAATAAATAAATAAATAAATATATTTATATATTTATATCATTGTATATGTATATATATATTTAATAAACATATATAAATATAAATATAGTAAATATATTCATTATTTAAATAAATTTATTATAAGTTATAATTATTTAAATATATTTAATTATTTATTTATAATTATATAAACGATTTAAAAAAAAATATTTATTTATTTATAATTATAGAGATATAAATTTATAAATATAGTAAATATACATTTATAAATATATTTATTTATACATATTTATAAATATACTTTTAACATTACTAATGAATATATAATCTTAAATGCATGCATGTTAAAAATGAGTGAATTTGAATAATTAAAAACGAGTACACTTTAAAAATATTGAAAAAGTGGATAAGTTTTTTTTAATTAAATATAAATTATTAAAAAAATATGGATATATATTGAAATAAATATGAATACATATTGAAAATATTAAAACATAGTAAAAAAATATATACATAAATAATGGAAAATGATTAAATTCCCAAAAAATAAAAAATAAAAAAAATAAAAAAATTAAAAAATTAAAAATGAATTAATACCTAACTACAATAAAATTAAAAATAAATAAATAAAATTTATCGATTAATGAAATAATATATTAAATGTATCATGTTATAATAAAATTCTAAAATGAATACTAAAATTTTAATAAATTACATAAATATTAGGTGTATATGTTTATATATAAGATTTCATTAATTATGTAAATATTTGTATGTGTACGTTGTATATAAAAATGTATTAATTACGTGTATATATGTAAAATCAATATATCACACATTTGATACATGTTAAATTGAAAAATCAAACGACATTGAATTATGTCCATTACTCGATGAAATTAGTCAGTATTTTTAATTCATATTGATTTTTAATTATAAAACATTTTTCACTAAATATATGACTTATTTAATGTAAAAAATAAATATTTTTCATTATATAAATCATATTTTAGGAAATATTATATACATTCATATATCTATATTTAATATATATTATTTATTAATATTTATAATCTATATATATGTATATTAAATTTATTCATTTTTATCAATAATTATTTAATTAATAAAATGTTTAATATTTATCTTAATTTACTCATTTTTAATTTTTCTTTATTTAATTATTTTATTTTATTCATTTTACATATCTATATATTTAATATATACCATTTATTAGTATTTATAATTTATATATAGTATATTAGATTTATTCATTTGTATTAATAATTATTTAATTATTTTTTTAATTTATACATTTTTAATTTTTATTTGTTTAATTATTTCATTTTATTTTGTACCTTTATCTGTGCTAAAAATAAAGC
The DNA here is from genome assembly GCA_963277665.1 of Viscum album. NCBI lineage: Eukaryota > Viridiplantae > Streptophyta > Magnoliopsida > Santalales > Viscaceae > Viscum > Viscum album. The sequence continues at coordinate 95,477,832 of OY728138.1, read as the reverse complement.
GTTGATAAAGGGCCTCCTTTATCAGCACTAAAAATAACGTACTGATAAATGGAATCATTTATCAGTGCTAAAGAAAAGCACTGATAAAGGTTACCCTTTATCAGTACTAAAAAAAGCACTGATAAAGGGTACCTTTTATTAGTGCTAAAAAATATACTGATAAAAGGTACCCTTTATTAGTGCTTTTTTTAGCACTGATAAAGTGTAACCTTTATCAGTGTTTTTTGCTAGCAGTGATAAAGAATGATGCTGTTAAATGTCTATTTTGTAGCAGTGAATGTTTAAGGCTGGGTCCTTATAGCTGGTATCAACAATTGGTTTAGATAAATTTATAGTTTAGGAAAATTATAATAGCATATCCTTGAAATATTTTACTATGTGGTTAAGTTGAAATGATATAACATTTTAAGATTTTCATGTTACTTCATCTAAACTATGTTTGTTCAGAATGAGCTTCCATAGAGAAAATAGGGAAGCTATAGTGGAAAGGCACTGAGAGGAAAATATACTTCCAAATCAACATCCTGAGATGGTTGTAATTAGAAGAGAATAGTTTTTTGCAGTGATGGAGGTGGTGGTATCCTTGTCAGAGAGGAACCTGATCTACCATGAAGGCACATGTCTATAGTGGATCATTTTAGGAGGCAACATCCCCTATTATTTAGTGGATCATCTGACCCTGTGGTAGCCGAAGGATGGATCAACTCTCTAGATAAGATATTTTAAGTCATGGTATGTTCATAACATCAAAGTATAACTCTTTCCATTTATCATTTTGAAGGTGAAGACAATCAATGGTAATCTTTGGTTAAGAATACCATAAATAAAGATGATATTGATGCCATAGAATGATAAACATTTAAGGATATATTCCTTGAGAAATATTTCCCTAAGGGTGTTCAACTTCATATGGAAACAAAATTACTAAAATTTAGGTAAAAATATTAAGATTCTATGTCCACGTATGAAGACAATTTTACAAGACTGTCCAGGCACATACCAAATTTTGTTTTGGACATTGATAGTAAAATTAATAGATCTCACTCTATAATGAAACCAAGTCTATGAAGTTAATTAGCCACATTAGAATTTAAAATCTATGATAAAGTTGTTTGTTATGATAAAAAAGTTGATATGGGGTTTTTTGACACTTATGTGCCTTGTGATGATGAAAGTAAGAAGCAGTTAGGATGGAGGGTGATAGGGAAACATAAAACAAAGAAATATGGAGGTAAGAAAATAAAGTTACCATATTTTGGTAAGTATGGTAAAAATAACCCTAGATAATAGCTTATGAAATCTGGTAAGTGTTATCGATTTGGAAAGTTTTTCTATATGGACCTAATTGTAAGGAAAATAATCTTGAATAATTAAATAATAAGGTAAATGATATCCAACCAACAGTGAGGTGTTTTAGTTGCAATGAGTTGGGTAATTATGATAATGTGTTCCTGAATTTAGTAACTCTGGGTGGAAATCATCAAGATCAGAAGAAAAAGGGTGTAGAGAAATATTTTGTTACTACCACAGTTGATGTTGGGTCGTCAAATGGAGTGGTGATCGGTATGTTAATTGTGTATTAGAATTATTCCAATACCCTATTTGTGTAATGAATCCAATTTTTCCATGTTTTGTTTTTAAATATTATATGAATTATTTTTAGAGCTAGGAGCTGAGACGGTGTGAGATTCTGAGGCCCGATGTGCTCATAATTAATGTTTGAAATATATTAAATATATTAAATATCCCACATGCATAGTTTTCCTAAAAAAGTGGAATCACTTCTAAATGAAGGCTCATATTAGAAATATGAGGTCACTGTTGAGTTCATAGTGTGAGTTTTTTTCACACTTGTATTTTTCTTTTTACCCTTTATTTCAGTTCATTTTTGGATCTTGATTTTTATCTCGAGTTCTAGGAGTGACGAGTTTTGATTTTTTAGGTGAACCTTGGGGTACCTTTGATCTCGTGTTTATATTTAGATCTCCCATGAGTTTTTGGAGAAAAGTTGATTTTTGATCTTGTTAGTAGCCTACACATGGTTGGCATAGAGTTTGGTAAACCATGTGGCTCATCCCAGGCAACCGTGCGACTTAAGTGGCGGCAGCAGAGGCATGACACACAACTTTCGCACGGTTTGTCAAACCATACGACAAGTGTATAGTGAGGTTTTATTTATAGAGAGTGTCATTTAGCATGGTTGGCACATATTTTGGAAACCGTGTGGCCAGCCCATGCGGGTGGCCAGGTGTGTCCTATGAGGGGTGCACGGTTGGTGCACAGTTTGGTAAACCGTGCAACCAAACCATGTGAGCTTCCCGGATCTTAAAAAACTATAAAATTCCAATCACCCCTCAGTATTTTTAACCCAAAAATTAACTATTCTACCCCACATGGTTTGTACATCCATATGGGTTACCCTCCATGGTTCTTCAAGCCTCATCCTTCCTCCCTTAGTGTGGATCTAGGGATTTCTTTAAGTTTGGGGATAGATTTTTCATGGTATTCTCCTCTCTTATTCTCCCACTTCCTTTTCCTTCAATTTTATATTAAGATCTTCTTATCCCTTGTTCATATGGATCTAGGGTTTATTTTTTCCTTGATTTATGTTGGGGGTTTTGTGTTTAGGGTTCCTCTTGGTTGTTCTTATCTCTTGGAACCTTTGCAGGATTGTTTTGGGTGTGTGTTGTGGAAGCACCGGGAGATTGAGGTAGGTTTCCCTTTGCACTTGCCTTTAAATTTAAGATCAATTGGTTTCTTACTTTTCAAAAATCCTTGTATTCTAAATAGTGATGTATGATCGTTGGAATAATTTTTTGGCATGCAAAGTGATGTTTTCTTCCTTGTTTTGTAATAAATGGCTTGTTTTGTGAAATGACGCACACCAAGTTTTTGATAAAATTATTGATTGTATTTTGTGAGAAATTTTTTATATTTAAAACATGTTTATATTTGAAAACATATTTGTGACATTTTAGAAGATGGTTTTCATTTCATGAATGAGTTTTCAAAGTGGGTATGAATAAAAAGGAAGTGTGTATTTGTCTTATGAAAATGGTTTGGAATGTGAAGTAAAGTGTGTTGGTTTCCTTTTGGAAATGAGTGATTTCTTGATGGTGTGTGACCTATTTGGAAATTTTATAAAGTGTATTTGGTTTGAAAATGTGGTGCATGTATTTAAAAGAGATTTTATAAAATTATCATGAAATGGAAAATGGTGTGTTTACACCCTTTTTGAGATATAGATTTGGTTCTTTTGAGAAATGATGGTTTTGTGAAGGGTGTTTTGAGGCCTATTTAAAAATCTATGAAAATAATGAAAGTCTTTATCATAAAAACTCTCCTTGGAAAATTATCTTTCCTTATTTGTATTAAATGGATGGGATGTCCTCACTGTGGAGTCCTCGTGTTCCATTTATGTGAATGGGTGGGACGTCCTCGTTGTAGACTCCTCATGACCCATTTACTTTGAATGGAATGGGAGATCCTAGGTGTGGACTCATTTGTGATCTATGATTTGCATAGTAAGAGATTTATCCTTGGGGTGATTCGGGTGATGCTTATTGTGTGAATTATTATTATATATGAGCATGAGATTATATGATCGGTTGAAAACAATTGGATTTCCCTCTTCTATACTCTTGATATTGAGAACCTGGCATAACTATTGAATTTTATAATAAAATTTGTTGTACTAGTTAGGTTACGCATTGGCTAGTGGCCAATATTAGGGGGATATATTTTGTTATTGTTTCTATGGGATAGTGCCCCTCAGACTGTACCATGTAGGGTGTGGTTGAGCGTGTGGGTGTATTTGATATCAATAAGTGAGGCATGATTTCCAGGATGAGTCAACATATATTAGTATGTTCTGGATTATTCACGAGCTCCTAGGTTTATCCCATATTTATTGGAACTTAGTTTCTTGGAGTGATGATTGAGATGTATTGTTGGTTGATTACCCTTTTTTTTATTTTCTATTACCCTTATTATGTGATCATTAATACGTTCCTCTATGTGGTGTATCCCTTTGGAAAGTGATGGGTTGGATTTCAAAGGTTTATGTAATTTTTTTTTAAATTTGAAATGTTTTATACTCTCTTGTTCCAGTTTTGAAATGAAAGCATCACCTTCCCCTTGAAAATGCTAATGTTGTTTTCTTAGAAAAGAATATGTATTTAGAATGAAAAAGGTAAATAGATTGTGTTTTGTTTTAAAGTGGAAATGTGTGTAAAATTTTATTTTTATATATTGTATTTAAAACATGAAGTTGATGTTTCTTTTATTTTAAAGGAATTGAATTGGGAATAGACTTGTTCAGGCACACCTACTGAATTTCAATACTCACACCTATAGTTCTTCTTGTTTTTAGCTTGTGGTGTTGGTCTTAGCTTGGTTCCGATAGCCATTGGAGATGGTTGGTTTTGGTATCGAAGAGTGTTTCTCAGGGTCACATGGAGATGTTTCATTTTTCAAGATCATTTTGATTTTTTTGTTCAGTTTATTGTATTTGAAACTTGTAAAAAAGATGTTCAATTTAGTTATTTATATATCTATTGGGATGCTCTATTCATTTTAAACAATTTATTTTATTTATTTATTATTGGGATAAATCATTCCCTTGGTTACTCTGATGATTCTAAACACTAGTTTCTAGATTCTGGGGATCAAGAACGCCCTTTGAGCTTTCCACAGATTGCCTCGAGTGACCGGTCCGGGGTTTTCCCAGGTTAGTACATAAAAAAATCATATCAAAGGAAGCTAGTTCTATATGGTACCTAGATTTCAGATCACCCTATGTTATTTGAGATTTCAAGGTAGATGGAGTAGGATTATCAGATCTTGGGGTGAAAGTTTATGGGAGTTTTGGGGAAACACTTTCTATAATGAGCCTTGAGTTTCCATGGGAAGTCCAGTTTTATTTGGTTTCTTTGGGTCTTTTAGTTTGTTTTGTGTTTGGGATACAAAAAGAGAGTTAGACTAGAGGTCTCTGTGATCTCACAGAGCCTGGAAAGCCATGTGGAGCTTAGGACATAGTCCTAGGAGACTCTCTGTGTCGGTGGGGTATTTGGAATATGGCCTCCAACCATATGCTCAAGTCACACATTGACACTAGTTCCCTCTTTGGAGTTGTTTTAGGTATTCCTTGATTCTGTTTTTTTTTAACTCTTGTTTTGGAATTGAAAAATATATGGATTTAAAGTGGTAATAGTTTTGTTTTTGGAAAGTGGAAAATGAATTTTCATAATTTACTTTGAGTACGGATTTAGAAAAATTATTTTTTTAAAATTAACCTTTATGAAAAAACAAGAATGGTTTAATGATATTGGATTTCCATAATCAAATCATGGGTTTTATCGCTATTTTTCATTTTAAAATTGAAGTTTGTTTTGGGAATTTGTTTTAAACAAGAAAGAATGGGGTTTTAATTAAATTATCTTTGATGAAATAAATTTTTTTAAGTTGATGAAAATGTTTTGAATGAGATGAAATGGATTTTTTAATAAAATTCATGGAATTTAATTCTTAATCATGATGAAATGGATTGAAGCGTGGAATTTTAAGACTTTGTGGTTAGTGGTATTTTGAAATGGAATGATTTTTTGGGCCTTATGTATTCTCTTGGGTGCTCACATGCATGGTTATGTGTGGAAATCCAGATGAATTACTAGATTTGAATGAGTTGATGGGTGACCAGGGTGGCACGAGAATATACACGTGTGAGACTCCATGGAATACCATTGGTGAGTTTTAAACCCACCAAATCTATTTTATTTATAAATTATTTTCAAGAGAAAAATTGTGATGTTTTGAATGAGTGGTAGTTGCGTGGTTTGTTTTTCCATGATTTGGGAAGTGTTTTTTATACAGTGTTTTGAGTTTAAGGACTCCTGTTGATGAGTTGGTTTTGATTGAGCTCTTGGCTTTCTTGTTTCTTAGTGTTCACCCCCATAGAGATTCTATGGATATTCATGATGTAGCCACGTGTGGTTCCCCATTAGTAGGATTTCTAGTTGATCAAAATAAGGATTTCATTCTTGTGTTTTGAAATTTAAATCCACCAATATTTTATGGTTCATAAGATCCTATCGAATCAGAAGATTGGATGCAGAAAATTTAAAGGAACTTAATCCTCATCGATTTTCCTGAGTCGTTAAAGGTTAAGTTTTCTACCTTCATACCTAAAGGGCCGACCTGAAATCGGTGTAAGTTGGTCTCTCAAAACAAGCCTTGATAAGATCTTACCTAGTAATTATTCAAGGATTAATTCATCTATTAGTATTTATCTGAGGTAGTGAAGGTGATAAGGGGATAAAAATGTGATGTTTGTAGCACAGTGGTGGTCGGTGTTGGAGTAATTACATAATTTTGCAGATCTTGTTTCTTATACTCTAGAGTGGTCCATAGAACATTTCTTAAAGGCTTGAAATTTTGAGTATGGACTTCCTCATGATCTACATTTAAAGGTGTGAGAGTTCAATCTAACCTCTTTTTCCGATGTGGTGAGGCAAGCTATCCATGTAGAAGTTGTGTTAGAAGGAATTATTGAGGTAGTTTTTCCTCCTTCAGTTCCTAGAGGCGGTGAGGGGAATTCCAGTAAGGAAGTGGGGAAGTGGCCTGAAGCTATTGGAGTTGGCTGTGGAATTAAAACGAATCAAGATCTTTCATTAGCTTCTTATGGGCATGAAATCATGGATTGACATCAGTGTAGTAAGCTAGATTATAAGAAGCCTCTATACCTGAGTGCTCTAAATACCTATCGTGAATGTGGAAACTTAGGTCACTTTAAATGGTTATTTTGGGGTGTTGTTAGAAAGAGACGTGAATCTATTTCGCAAGAGTAAAGTGTTGTTAGGGATTGGTTTAAAGTCCCTTTCTATTATATAGTTTCTATCTATTATGGTGGTTGTACTTGGTGGTGTTATCTATTGTTTGTAATTTAAGGGGGATGTTGTGGATATCTTGAGAATTATTGTTTTAATGGAAGCATGATTTTCCTTTAGTAATTATAAATTCTTCCATTCTAGGTGGTGGTGTGTTCAGTGTGTGCATCTTCTAAGTCCCTATTTGGGTTAATGTTCCTTGTTAAAGAAAGTGAGTTTCGTAGTGTTATGATCTTCTATTTCTACTTGGGGTGTTATGTGGATGTTTGTGGAACCAAAGGAGGGAGTTCCAGATGGAAATCATTAGCTCATGACTTCATCACAATAGATGCTTCAAATATTAGGGATCTAGCCATAGGCCTCAGAGTTAATCTTTTCACGTAGTCAGGAAACCTATGAGGGTGATGGGAGCTTTGGATCAGTTCTTATATTCCCCATTGGGGAGTGTTTGGTCTAAATTTTCTTAATTTATATTTTATTTATCATGGGTTTTGTATCATTTGTCTTGAGTTTATTTTGGTAAGGCCCCTTGCGGTGGGGGTGGTTGGTCCATGTGGGAAAGTTCTTGTGTTAATTTTTGTTGGATTTTTTCATGTTGTCTTGTGTAGATCATTTAATATAGTTGGAAGACCCACCATGGGTCTCATTGAGTCTCCTTCTATAATTGAGTAGTTCTAGTTTGTTTCTAATGGTGGAAATTATGTTCTGGCCTCATGTTCTAATGATTCGGTTTTGTTTCTAGCATTGGTTTTGTAATAGGTGGTTTCTTTTTGATGTTTTTGAATTTTGAGTTCCTCTCCATTTGAGGGAATGTTGTGATTTTTTAAATATGTGATTCAATCCTTAAGTTGTTTATTGAAAAGTGGTTTTGGTTTTTCGGTTCATTTCAAGAAAGTGGCGTAAGTTCTGTTTGGTAGTGATTGAGATGTTCATGGTTTAATAGGTTGGATTGCGTGGTTATTAAATCCTTATTCATTGATCAATCAATTAGAAGATGTTGTAGATTTTTGGGGTTGAAAAGTGTTAATGGTAGAGAGAATTTTCACACGTAGATTTTTCTTTTCACCCTTTTTTCTGGTTCATTTTTGGATCTTGGATTTTATCTTGAGTTCTGGGTGTGACGAGTTTTAAATTTCTAGGTGAACATTGGTGTGCCTTTGAGTATGTGTTTATTCTTTAGATATACCATGAGTTTTTGGAGAAAAGTTTAGTTTTTAATATTTCCAATAGCCTTCACACATTTGGAGCACAGTTTGGTAAATTCTGAGGCTCATCCCAGGTAACCGTGTGGCTTAAGTGGTGGTGGCAGATGCATGACACACGGCTTAAGAACAATTTTTCAAACCGTGTGGAAAGTATACAGTGAGTTTTTGTTTCTAGAAAGTGTCATTTGGTATGGTTGGAGCATAGTTTGGAAACCATGAAGAAAACCCATGTATGTGCCCAATTTTATTCTATGAGGATCACACTTTTGGCACATGGTTTGGTAATTCAAGAACCCAGACCTTCTTTTCATGTATGTTTTTCTTTTTCTGGAGTTTTTGAGAAAAGTGGAGTTTTTGGAAATTTTTGAAGTACACACCGTGTACTTTGATGCTGCTCGAGGCCGCATGCTGGCCGTGTCACGACCATGTACACGTCCATGTAGGGGTGATGTGGAGGCCGCCTAAAGCGGAGTACGGAAAAGCCTAGTACACACCGTGTACCCCAAAAGTACACACTATGTACTTTATTTTTTTTACTAAACGCACCGGGGTCGTGTCCTAACCCCAAAAATGTCTTCTTCTCCAGTTTCTTTAACCGAGAGCATCTGTACGACCGTGGAACTTCGACGAAACCCCGAGCCTCCGTCCATTCTCCGAATCAACCGCCGTCGATTGCATTGGAACCGTAGTGGTAAGATCTTCCTTCTCCTAGAGATTTGTTTCCCAATTCCTCCTCTTCCTCAAGTTATTGTGGGTTGAGATTTTTGGGCGTTTTTCTTAGATCTATGACATTCCAAGGAGAATCAAGCTTCAAGGTTCAAGTATATCAATCTCCTAACGTCGAGGTAGGTGGTTTGTGCCTTTCTGTAGGAAGTCTTTGAGTATTTGTGAAAATTCCACCAATACCCTTGAACGGGGTATTGCGTGTTTCCTGTTTTTCCCTTGTTGTTTTTCTAATTTTATTATATACTTGATTAGAGGCTATTGTTTTTTAATAGGTAAATTTTACTATGCTTTGGATGCTTTGACCATACATGTTTTCCTGTTTATGACCATTTGGTCTGGTTTTTCTTGTTAGGATATTGCCAGTTCCATGCCTAGTTGTAGGATGATATTACTGTTCTTCCATGCTGAGATGATGTAGATGATAGCCAAGTAGTTATTGAGGATACTTTGGTCAATTACGCGATGTGATACTTTCTGATTTTACACAGGGCTGTGAGAACATAGTGTAGTAGACCATAGAGAGAATGAACATAAGGGCTTCTCCAGAGTCTTATAATATGATGCGAGACCATAGGGGGAATTGATGTTGAGTGCTTCCTCAGAGAGTCTATAGTTACTCGGCATGGGCCATAGGGGGAATGAGACATTGAGTGCTTCCCTAGAGTGCCTTTAGTACGATATGAGACTATAGGGGGAATTGAAGGTGAGTACTTCCCCATAGAGTCTATTCTTTAGCTGAACCAGAGGGGCGAGACTATGTGTGCCTCCCAGAGGGTTGCTAGTATTTGTAGGTTGAACCATAGGGGTTAGGCTATGAGAAATACCCAGAGGTTACCTGTTTGTTCTACTTGTTTGAGTGGCTTCTTACTTATTTGTAGATTATATGCTAGAAACTGTGGATTTTTTATTGTTTAGTACTTCCCTATTTACTATTTACTGTACCTTTACCTGCCATATATTCACTAACTGTTAGGCACAGATCTTCGGGTGGTTACCTACTGGGATTTTTATCTCACACCCTGTTTGGGCCATGCTTTTGGGCCCAAACAGATTATATTGTTGCATGTATAGATAAGGGAAAGTGCCCTTCTACTTCAGGTTCTTGATTTAACTGGAGCTAGAGAGCATGGGACCAAGCCGAGGCTTGCGATGCTGAGGAGTTTCTCATCTGTTTTTCTTTTGTACTTTGGTTTAGTAATGTTTTTAGCATTGTGACTTGTTTGGATGCTTTCCTAGTCATATATGTACCATGCATCATTTACATATATTTATGCTCCAGTTGTTTATTTATCGGTCTTCCACTATTATTGTTGTTGTATATTTACTTCTTCCATTGTTGTATGTGTTGTTACTTCCGCTGTGTACTCTACCAATGAGGGCATAGATTCCCCACTATCACACCCAAGGCACTTGCTGCTAGTCAGAAGCCTCTGGCATTCGGGGAAATTCACTTGAGGCCATGTGACCAACTGCGTACGGGGCGCCTCTGGGTGGCTTCCAGAACCGGGGCGTTACAAAGTGGTATCATAGGGAGTTCTTTTATCTTGACTTACTTTTTGGAGCCTATAGTCAGGGTTAGGACAAAATAGGTACTTGGTAATAAGTTGTGCCCGAGAGTAGCTAACCCGTGTATAGGGAAAAGCCATACTACCTCATTTATTGTAATTTTACTGGTTTTCAATTTTACAGTTGATTTGATTTCACTGTAGGTTTATTCACATGCTTTGTGATATTACCGTTTTTGTTTTTGCGGTTCTATTTCTGTCGCAACCCGATGAGATGAGGGTATGCCATCTCATGCATCATATAGGCACTTACTAGAAATCACATGTCATGCATTCTTTCCATGTCATCTAGGATGCATTAAAAATTGCATGTTTTTGTGATAGATATTGTGTGGAATATGCATGCTGTTGTGATAGATGTTTGATAAAATTATCTACTTCTTTTTAGAGCTTTGATTGAGTAAGGTTTTACCTGAATGAATGCCAAATTTTGGTTCTTGAGGTGTTATGGGCCCTCATGGACCGGAATTTGGTGGATCATTGACATGTTTACCATGTTTGTGATTTGTTAAAGATTCCAAACTTTGATTCGAGGGGAGTATGGGCCCTCAAGGATCAGAATTTGGAACCTTAACACTTGTTTTCTGTGTTTTCTGGGCTCCAGTGAAGTTTTGAGGCTACTGTCTGGAAAAACCCAGAATACACGGCGTGTACTTTATGACTACACACTGTGTAATTTTTAACCGTGTCACTGACTGTGTGGGTAGGGACACGGGGTTATGAAAAATCTTATTGGAACATACCATGTACTCATTTAGCATGCCATGTAGTATGAAATAGATAACCCAGCCATGTCACAAACAACACAGGTCATGTTATCTTTTCACATACACACTGTGTCTGAATTTTACATGTCGTGTAGTCTAATTTAGGTACCCGACCATGTCACAAACGACACGGGTTAGTGTTAACCTTTCTCGTACACACAGTGTCCATATGAAACACGCAGTGTAGTGTCGAGCCATGTGTCTGACCGCGTCGCTAATAACATGGGCCAGGGAAGGCATGTCTAGTACACGTCTTGTCCTTCTTGAACATGCCGTGTAGTTTTTCCTTGGAAGAGCCGTGTGGCTTAACCATGTAGAAGGACTCGGGTAGGGAGGAATATTCAAGTACACGCCGTGTGTTTGGATAACATTCCGTGTGTTTGGGGTGCTACACGACCTTTTGAAACAGAAGTACATGCCCATGTGAATGACTTAAGGGAACACGCCGTGTAGGGAAAGTACACACTGTGTAGTCATGCTTTTCATAACTTGAATGCCTTATTTTCCCTGTTCCTTCTTGTGCCTTCAGTTTCCAGTTCTTGTTAATGTTGATATACGGTGTACGTTTGACCTTGCAGAGTCATGGCACCGAGAAATCCTCCGGTTGTATACCAGTTTCTAGGCGGTGATCAGACACTGGATGTGGATGATCAGGGACTTCATGTAGATCCTCCTGTTGTGCCAGCCTTGGCACCAACAGTGATACTAGTTATAGATTCCAATGCACAGTTTAGGGAAGGATTTATGAGGATTATGCATAACTTCCAGGGAGGCTTTCCTTATACCACGTCTGTGGCAGACTTGACGTGGGTTTTCCAGCAGCAGCATCCTCCCACCTTCTCAGGGGAAGAAGGACCTCAGGCTGCAGAGTCATGAATAGAAGCCATGATGACGATCTTCGAGCATCTGTAGATGCCTCCAGAGAGGCGGGTAAAGCTATCTACCTATACGATGCGAGACTCTTCCAAGAGGTGGTGGGATGTGATCTCACAGGCGGGTCATCAGCAGGTTATGGCGTGGGAGGAGTTTCAGCGCATCTTTTACAACTAATTCTATCCATAGACCCTGAGGGACGACCGAGCCTAGGAGTTCATGAGTCTGGAGTAGGGTAATCTTTCTGTTATGGAGTATTCCTCTAGTTTCACCAAGATTCAACATTTCACGCCCCTCCAGAGTGTAGATGGTTTGTTCTTGGAAAGGATGTTTGAGGATGGCCTCAGACGGGAGATCCACTCATAGGTTAATATCTTCAGGCTGACTTCCATTGCTTCCATCATCAACTAGGCACTGATTGCAGAGCACAATCTGAGAGATTCCGGAGTTGAGAGCTAGGGCGGTTCCACTTCCAGGGTTAGTGCTTCACCAACTGACAGCAGGAAGCACCGCAAGGAGTCTACGCGCGGTGATCCGAGACAGCGAGACACATCTTCAGATATCCAGGTGGTATGCTACCAGTGTGGAAGAGCTAGGCATATGAGACCGCAGTGCCATAGAGACCTAGTGGAGTGCCGATCTTTCAGAAAGATGGGTCTCCTTTAGCACTTCTGTCAAGTTTTCTCATCAGCAGCTGGTGACAGGGGTTCATCCATGACCCCCCGTTCAGGAGAAGCGCCACCAGTTTCTCACCAGTCTGGGAACTAGAGTTCTTCCGGCCATTCAGGCCGAGGTGGACGTCATGTCCAGGGTGGTCAGTCGCCGGTCTATCAGCGATAGTAGGGAAAATCAGCTCAGAGCAGTCAGGCAGGGCCACAAGGCCGTGGTACGGGTCAGGCTTTTGCAGTGGAGCAGACCCAGCCGGAGCAGGATCCTAGAACCTCTACAGTTTGAGGTATGATCTTAGTATCCTATATTTTATCTTCTGCTCTTTTCGATACAGGGGCTTCCCATAGCTTTATCTCTATTGCTGTTGTGGAGATCCTTGGGCTCAGCATCTTTTCCTCTGCCGATACTTTGACTCTAGACACACCGTTGAGGACTAGAATGATTAGTGTATGTCAGTGCAGAGAGTGAACTCTTGAGGTTGCGGGGTGTCACTTCTTATGGGACCTCTATGTCCTAGAGATGACAGGATATGATGTCATTCTCGGAATGGACTTTCTAGTTCCCTTCTAGGAAGTCGTTGACTATTATCGCCGCATGGTGAGTTTCATATCACGAGAGGGTGGATCTTTTCTTCACCGGGGAGAGTGGGATGTCCAGGAGAGTCGAGTAGGACCCGAGCATCATGGGCTAGGAGGAGTTACAACCCATATTTCCAGTCTATATCTGGATGACCAGGGGACTTCATAGTTAGACTTTCCTCCAGTGGTGGATCATTTCAAGGATGTCTTTCTAGAGGACTTTTCAGTTTTTCCTCCAGAGTGTGAGTTAGACTTTTATATTGATCTCATGCCAGGAGAGGCACCTATGTCCATTCCTCCCTATAGGATAGCTACACCTAAGTTACAGGATCTCAAGAAGTAGTCAGAGGAGTTGCAGACAAAGGGTTTCATTCGACCCAGTACTTCTCCTTGGGGATTTCCTGTCCTGTTTGCGAAGAAGGAAGACGGTACCCTCAGGATGTGTGTGGACTATCGGAAGTTGAACCAGTTGACGGTCAAAAAATGATATCCCTTGCCAAGGATTGATGATCTCTTCGATTAGCTTCAAGGAGCCTGAGTGTTCTCGAAGATTTAATTGAGATTCGGTTATCATCAGTTGCACGTTAGACCATCAGATATACCTATTACAGCCTTCAGGAGCAGGTATGGTTTATACGAGTATATGGTTATGCCATTCGGTCTCATGAACGCGCCTGTAGTTTTCATGTCACTGATGAACTGAGTTTTCCATCCATACTTAGACTTTTTCATGGTGGTATTTGTGGATGATATCTTGGTGTACTATCACACTCGACACGACCATGCCACACATCTTGAGATCGTTCTGAGTACACTGAGAGAGCATCAATTATATGCTAAGCTCTCGAAACTCCACTTTTTGATGGACCAGATTCACTTTTTGGGTCACGTTATCTCAGAGATAGGAGTATCAGTAGACCCAAAGAAAGTGAGAGTATTAGTTTCCTAGGAGCATCCGAAGAACATCTTTGAGGTGCTGAGTTTTCTAGGTCTGACTGCATACTACAGACTCTTCATACAGGACTTTTCACGCTTAGCATCACCATTGATAGGTCTGACCAAGAAAGGGGTGAAGTTCTTATGGTCAGATTCTTGTGAGTCAGCCTTTCAGGAGCTGAAGGGGAGGTTGACTTTAGCACCGATAATAGTATAGCCAGAGCTGGGCAAGATCTACACTATTTACTATGATGCTTTAGGTATCGGGTTGGGAGTTGTACTTATGCAGGGAGATGGAGTTGTTGCGTACGGGTCCTGGAAGTTGAGGCCACATGAGAGGAATGTAAGACCCTGGGACACCCTGAGAGGGGAGGGGTGAATCAGGGTGTTAAATTTTTCTTTTTAAAGTTGTGGACTTTTTTTCCCACATTGGTAGGAACTTGTTAAATCTGTCAAACAAAAGAAAGTAAAAAGTTGAAAAAACACTTTTACTTGGTTCACCACAAAGGGCTATGTCCAAGGAGAATACGCCAATAGGTTGTTGGTCATACCTAATTCCACTATTTTTCACGAGTTGTGGATTACCAAGGTTTGGGAATAGTAACTTTGTCCCAGGCTCACTACCTTTACAAAAGTTCAAGGATAGCTCACTGCGTCCCTCGGGTCACTCCCGTTGACTCCCCCTGGATCACTGCCTTTAATGAAGTCCCACTCAGTTTATAGACTTGAAGGTCTCTTCATTATCATCAATGAATACATCCTCTGTTGTATGTAGATGCTCCGTTGAAGTCCAAATTTCTCCAATAGATGAATCTGACTTTGTGCTACAAGTATCAGGAAATATTCCAGCTTTCGTGCAGCCCCAGAAAGACTAGAATACTTCAACCACACCTGGCACGCTTCTCCAAGCTCGACACGCAAGTTTCAAGATGACACACAAGTCAAGATCTCCCACTTGCATGACACACACTTCTTCAACTTCAAACTTGCGCGACTCAATTCCTTTTACGCCCAAACCGATTTTGGTGCGCAACTATCAACTGTCACGCTGCTTCAAATTCTGGCGTGCACGTGTCACCAAACCACCTGCGTGAAACTTCCTTCCCCAACTCCAAACTTGGTGACCAACACCATTTCTTTCCCAAAGCACCTTGGAAACGCAGAAAAAACTGCCGCGCAACTTCAACTTGCACGACCCACCACCACTTGCGCCACCACTACACCTGCACGACGAGAGCTCTGATTTTATTTAAGTCTGAACTTCATACCGAATGAGGAGGGTTCGACCTCTATTTATAGGAATTTGGATACCATGCACGGTGGCACACAAGTCTCGGGGTGCAAGTCACTTGCTCGAACAAAAATAAAACTTGGATGCCCTTCTTCCTTTTCCATATTTTTATGTTCTGATCTTTAAAAACAAAAGGCACGCAAGTTTCATCTCCTTCAAGTCAACAACGTGCAAGTCTCTTTTCCAAAAACCACTTTTCACCATTTGTCAATTTTTAGACCCAAAAATTTGTCAAACACTGGAAAATAGTGCCACCTTCAATATTGTTATCTGCTTGTTCTATATGATCACTTTGCTCGCACACATTCTGAACTTCCACTGAGGATTGACAACAAATACAAACCATACTCCAATTCATGCATAGAACGACCATGGTTCCAACAATATCCCCCTTTTGGGTTTTTTGGAAATCAGTAAATAAATTCAATAGAGCACCAGCCATAGGAAAACCATAAACACAAGAATCAACTCATCCAGCACTCTAAGTCTATGTGAGCAATGCTCGGTGTAGAAAACAAGAGAGAAAGCTTGAGATGGGTTCCCGTGTTTTAGAATTCTCAATGACACCCAAGAAATTATCTTACAGTGTCACAGAAGCATTATATGTGCAATGTATTCCTTCCCATCCTATCACTAACACTGAATTCTCAATGTTTCACAAAAGCATTACATGCCTGAATTTATTCCTTCCCCCCCCATTGACATTAAACCCAAAGACCAGTAATTTTTCATTGTTCAACTCAAACCACACTCCCCATAGATAGTATCTCCCCCACAAACCAGCATCGCATCCATAAACAGATTAAAAACAATTAACATAACCGGGGAGAGGGGTTTTGCGTAACCTCCTTAAGCACTGGGAGGTGGCTGAACACCGAGGTTCAACCGATGCTTCTCAAACACAGCCACTGACTGTGGCTTGGTTAGGATATCAGCCACTTTCTCATCAGTTCCCACATGATCCATTCTAATCACACCTTGCTCAACTTTTTCTTTGATAAAGTGATACCTGATTTCAATATGTTTTGTAGGAGAATGCGGAACAGGATTCTTCGTAAGATCAATTGCGCCCATTGTTATCACAGTAAATTACCATTGGTTGCTTCACCTCATCACCAATATCTGTTAGTTGTTGCTTCATCCATAGCAGTTGAGTGCATGCCTTTGTGGAAGAGATATACTCAGCTTCAGTAGTACTAAGAGAAGTACTTTCTTGTTTCTTTCTCAATCATCCAACACATTTATTCCCAATATAGAATGCACCACCACTAGTGGAATTTCTGTCCACAACATCGCCAGCCCAGTCAGCATCAGAAAATGCTGATAATTCACTGTCCCTTTATGCAGTAAAGTATAAGACACAATTGTGAGTACCTTGAATATACCTCATGATTCTTTTTACTGCTTCCATATGTTCCTCCTTTGGATTACTCTGAAAGCGGGCCACTAGATAGGTTGCAAAGACAATATCTGGCCATGTCACTGTCAGGTACAGTAGGCTCCCAATTATCCTGCTATACATAGTGGGATCTACAGAGATCTCATCCTCATTCTTTCCAAGTTTAGTTCCAACTACAATCGGAGTTGACATTGGTTTGGAGTCTTGCATATTAAACTTCTTCAGCAGCTCTCTTGCATACTTTTACTGAGAAGTGAAAGTGTAATACTTCTTTTGAATCACCTGAAGCCCCAAGAAATATGTGAGCTCCCCAATCATAGACATTTCAAAATTTGATTTCATGTGATTGGAAAATTCATCCACTGATTTCTACCTGCTGACACAAAAAATAATGTCATCAACGTAGAATAGAACCATGAACTGATCTTTTGGAGAATTCTTCACATATATATTGTGGTCTACTCCTCCTCTTTTGAATTCCAGCTTCTTGAGATACAAGTCCAGCCGGGAATACCATGCTTGTGGTTCCTGCTTCAAACCATATAGAGTTCTTTAGTTTGCAGACCTTTGTTTCATCAGTACCAAGAATAAAACCCACTGGTTGTTCGATGTAGACTTATTCTTCAAGAACACCATTCAAGAATGCTGTCTTGACATCCATTTGATATACTTTATATCCTCTTTAAAGAGCCATGGAAAGAAAAAGCCTGATTGACTCCAGTCTATCCACTAGAGCAAAGGTTTATTCAATATCAACACCTTTAATCTGGGAGTATCCTTTACATACCAGTCGTTCCTTGTTTCTAAAAACACTTCCATGCTCATCAAACTTGTTCATGAAGATCCATTTTGTACCAATCAAATTATGACCTTCAGGTCTCTGGACAAGATCCCATGTCTGATTCTTGTCAATATGATCTAACTCTTCATTCATGGATTTCACCCATGATTCATCCTTTATAGCTTCTTCAAATGTGGATGGCTCTACAACTGACAGAAATGAAGATTGCATGTTATTCCTCATCCTCTTTGTTTGTGTGAGTGCACTCCTATCCCCAATTATGTTATATGGATCAATCTAAACTCTTCAATTTCTCCTATGAGGTTCAGTTGCATTCTCTCCAGCCATATTTTCTTCTTCAGATTCTTCTTCTGAGTCAACATCTTGATGTGACTGCTGAGTGTTTTGTACAGATTCCTCTATTTATGTATTTTTGTTTTCTCCACATTCACTTTCTTCCTCACTTTCTATCACATCATCATATGACGTCCTTGAAGCATTTTTGGTTTTCTCTTCAATTATATTAACATAAATAATTTCCAAAATCCTTTCTAATCACTTGTTGAAACACTTGTAGGCTTTGTTGTTCATTCAGTATCTGAGAAAAATTTATTCATCTGCATTATCACCATACTTATCTTGATTTCCTTCTTTGTTTCTGATGAAGCATTTACTTCCAAAAACACAAAAGTATTTCAAAGATGGCTTCCTTCCATGCCACAATTCATATGGTGTCTTAGTCTCACCATATAAAGTCCTATTTGATTTTGAATATACAATATAGCTTGAACAACCTATTTCCAATAATGTCATGGAATACAACTCTCAATCAGCATAGTTCGTGCCATGTTGTTCACTTGTCGATTCCTACGTTCAACAACTCCATTTTGTTGTGAAGTTCTCACAGCATCTACCTCATGTTGTATACCATGATTCTCCAGGTAATTTTCAAATTCAATGGACGTGTATTTCCCTTTATTGTCAGATCGCAACACTTTAATTGTTCATCCAATATCATTCTCATCGATTCGCCGATATGTTTTCATGTAGTCAAGCACTTGTCATTTCCTGTGAATAACCATTACACATACCATTATACTATAATAATGAATGAAAAAGACAAATTACCTTTCTCCACGAGTTCTGGAAACATTTATCGGCCCACATACAACTATATGAATAAGATCGAGAAGATGGGATGCCCTTTTCTTCTTTGGACAATATGAACTGCAGACCAGTTTCCCACGAATGCAAGCATCACAAGATTTTTCACGCTCATGCTTCAGGTTGGGAATTTCCATGAAAATTATCAATTTTGATATTTTATCCATGTCTTTTTGATTGATGTGTCCCAGTCTCTGATGCCACAAATTGTTTTCTTCTTCAACAGTCATGTAACAAACATTTTTTTTACTATCAACCTGATACAAGTTGCCTTCTATTCTGCATCCCTTCATAAGTGAATTGCCTATCTTTCCCTTGATAGTGACTCCTTTCTGATTAAAATTAACTATAAGTCCTGAGTCACAGAGTTGACTCACACATAGTAGATTATGACATAGGCCATCTACATAAAGGACTTTAGTCTTCTTTATCTCTCCATTATCTAATTCAGTACTTCCACTGCCTTTGATTTTCAGAGCTCCATTATTACCAAATCGTATTGGACCATAAACCTTCCTTTTGATATCCGTTAATAGTCCAGCATTACCTGTCATATGAGACGAAAAACCGCTATCTAGAATCCAGGTACTGTTTCTTTTTGTAGCTTTGAGGGACACCTCTGTAAGGTTGGATTTCTCAATTTTCTACCTTTCTTTCCATGAGACATTAGATTGAGTATAGATCACTGATGACCTTTCAATTATCTCATCTGTGTACATTGGTTCTTCATAGTTGAAGTCTTCTTTGATAGGAGAAAACCTGTTTGTAATAGAAACACTATCTTGTTGACGAGATTTGACTTGTCTTGAATTCTGGTATGAGGTGTCCATGTCCCTTCTCTGCCTGAAATTAACAGCCTTATGACCAAACTTAGAACAACGAAAACAATATCCATAGAAATTGTTTCTTCTAAAAGAATTACGATATGAATTTGTTCTCCTTCATTGAACTCCCATATCTTCACCATTCAGATATATTCTTGCCTCTTCAAAATAAGACATGGTATGGCCTAAATATCCATAGAACTAACACTTCATGAGAGAAAATGTCTTCTCACTTCTGTTTATCCTCATTCCTTCTTCGGTGGGATAATAGTTTGAGGGAACCATTTTCAAGGAGACTAGAGGATAATATTCTTTTCTTCTTTTAGATTTAATTGGGGGTTTCTGTTTCAAACTTTAGATGACTTTTCCACAACACCCACTTTCAGCTTGCCTTTATGTTGGCTACCTTTATTTGCAGCATATCACAGCTCTACCTCACAACCAATTCCACTATTTACCAATTCAGGCAGGTCTTTGATCATTTACAATCTTTTCAACTCCATTAGAGGCACGTTTTTCTCTCTCCAATAGCTCATCATCTGAGAACCTTCCAAACTGTATTTTCTTCCTTGATTCTTTTGAAATTGAATCTTTTTCAAGTTTACTCCTAATAGTAAAAACTTCCTCCTCAAGACGCTCAGTAGTCTTAGAATTTTCCTTTAGTCTAGAGGTGAGGTCATTGATCACCTTTTCCTACTCTTCAATTCTCAACTTCAGATCCACTACATCATCATTTCTTTCAAGTATTTTAGACTGTACTTTCACCAATTCTTTCAGTTGTTCAATTTAAGCTTCAACTTGATCAATATATTCAGTTGATTCTTCTACAATTGATTTCCACTTATTTCAACTCTTACATTTAATATTAAGCTTACTATCAGCATCCTTAAGTTTCAACTCGGGATCTTCACTAGTTTTCAACTGATTTTCTCCACCAGAATATTCTGATTTTTCAACTGTGGCCATCATGGAAGCATGGTTCCCAGTTTTAAATTCTGGTTCTTCTTCATCACAGAATTCATTATCATCTTCTTCCTCTTCGCATACAAAACTCTTCTTCAGAACATTCTTTCTATATTTAAAGTCTCCTTTCTTGAAAAACCTTTTTTGATGCTTCTCAATGTTTTCAGCATCGCTATCATCATCATCGATCTTTCTTAAGCACTAAGAAGCAATGTGACCAACTTTTCCACAACGAAAGCAAGCTAGAGGTAACTTCCCTTTGAATTTCCCTTTTCCCTTCTGGAACTTCTTGGAAATGAGAGAAATAATTTATTTTTCCTCATCATATTCACCACTACTATCTTTTGAGATTTTCAATTTCTCCATGGATTTGAACGCCATTTCCTTGCTTACTCATGTAGTAGAATATTATGGTTTGACTCTCATTTCATATGCCACCAAGATGCTTAATAGATCATCCAAATAAAGTTTAGAAATATCTATTTCCTCAAGGGCTGACAACTTTTCATTGTACAGGGGTGGAAGTATTCTTAATATTTTCTGTACAGTGTCAATGTCTTTGATTTCTTCATCTAGACCTCGAATTTCTCCAACCACTTCAGTAATTCGATTGAAGAATGAGTCTGCATTGTCATCAGGATTCATCTTCAGATCATCAAACCTATTGTGTAGGACTTGTAATTTTGCCTCCTACACTTTGCTATCTCCTTCATAAATATTTTCAAGTTTATCCCACATGGACTTTGCTGAGGTGAAACTCATCACTTTTAGATAGATCTAATCAGAAAGTGCTGCGGTGAGAGCATTTTGTGATTTAGCATCTGAATCAAGGATTCTACTATCTGCATTAGTCATAGCCAGCCCTGTTTGATCAGTAACATATATACCTTCCATAGTGGAAAATAGAACATCAATTATAAGGGATCTTATATGAGATCTCATTCTGTTCTTCCAGATCTGGAAATTACTTCCATCGAAGAGAGGGACTCCCCTAACATTGGATGAATTTTCCACAACGGTATATTGACAGATCAAACACCAACAACCTCACTCTGATACCACTTGTAGGACTCCGGGACACCCTGAGAGGGGAGGGGTGAATCAGGGAGTTAAATTTTTCTTTTTAAAGTTGTGGATCTTGTTCCCACGTTGGTAGGAACTTGTTAAACCTGTAAAACAAAAGAAAGTAGGAAGTTGACACAACACTTTTACTTGGTTCACCACAAAGGGCTACGTCCAAGGAGCATACGCCGACAGGTTTTCAGTCATACCTAATTCCACTATTTTTCACAAGTTGTGGATTACAAAGGTTTAGGAACAATCACTCTGTCATAGGCTCACTACCTTTACAAAAGTTCAGGGATAGCTCACTACGTCCCTCAGGTCACTCCTATTGACTCCCCCTAGCTCACTGCCTTTGATGAAGTCCCACTTAGTTTATAGACGTGAAGGTCTCTTCATTATTGCTAATGAATACATCCTATGTTGTATGCAGATGCTCTATTGAAGTCCAACTTTCTCCCATAGGTGAATCTCACTTTGTGCTACAAGTATCAGGCAATCTTCCAGCTTTCACACAGCCCCAGAAAGACTGGCGTACTTCAACCACACCTGGCGTGCTTATCTAAGCCTGGCATGCAAGTTTCAAGATGGAACACAAGTCCATCTCTCCCACTTGTGCGACACACACTTCTTCAACTTCAAACTTGTGCGACTCAATTCCTTTTACGCCCAAATCGATTTTGGCACGCAACTATCAACTGTCGCGCTGCTTCAAATTCTGGCGCGCAAGTATCACCAAACCAACTGCATGACACTTCCTTCCCCAACTCCAAACATGGGTGACCAATACCCTTTCTCACCCAAACCACCTTGGACGTGCAACAAACAACTGCCGCAAAACTTCAACTTGCGCGAACCACCACCACTTGCGTGACCACTACACCTGCGTGACGGGAGTTATGATTTTCTCTAAGTATGAACTTTGTACCGAATGAAGAGGGGTCAACCTCTATTTATAGGCATTTGGATACCCTTCGTGACAGTGCTGAAGTCTTCCCTCGGCGCGCAAGTTTCAGTGTGTAAGTCACTTTCACGACCAAACATAAAACTTGGGCGCCCTTCTCCCTTTGCCATATTTTCATGTTCCGATATTGAAAAACAAAAGGAACACAAGTTTCCTCTCCTTCAAGTCAACAACACGCAAGTCTCTTTTCAAAAAACCACTTTTCTCAATTTTTTGATTTTCAGACCCAAATTTTTTGCAAACACTAGAAAATGGTGCCACCTTCAATATTGTTATCTGCTTGTTATATATGATCACTTTGCTCACACACATTCTGAAATTCCACTAAGGATTGACAACAAACACAAACCATACTCCAATTCATGCATAGAACGACCATGGTTCCAACAATCTCCCCCTTTGGGTTTGTTGGAAATTAGTAAATAAATTCAATAGAGCACCAGCTATAGGCAAACCATAAATAAAAGAATCAACTCATCCAACACTCTAAGTCTATGTGAGAAATTCTTGGTGTAGAAAACCAGAGAGGAAGCTTTAATTGGGTTCCCGTGTTTTTGAATTCTCAATGATGCCCAAGAAATTCTCTTACAGTGTCATAGAAGCATTACATGTGCAATATATTCCTTCCCATCCTATCACCGACACTGAATTCTCAATGTGTCACAAAATCATTACATGCTTGAATTTATTCCTTTCTCCCCCATTGATAATAAACCAAAAGATCGGTAATTGTTCATTGTTCAGCTCAAACCACACTCCCCCTTGATAGTATCTCCCCCAAAAACCTGCATCGCATCCATAAAAAGATTAAAAAAAATTAACATAACCGGGGAGAGGGGTTTTGCATAACCTCCTTAAGCACTGGGAGTTGGATAAACACTGAGGTTCAACCGGTGCTTCTCAAACATAGCCACTGACAGTGGCTTGGTCAGGATATGAGCCACTTGCTCATCAGTTCCCACATGATCCATTCTAATCATGCCTTGCTCAACTTTTTCTTTGATAAAGTGATACCTGATTTCAATATGTTTTGTAGGAGAATGATGAATATGATTCTTCGTAAGATCAATTGCGCTATTGTTATCACAGTAAATTACCACTGGTTTCTTCACCTCATCACCAATATCTGTTAGTTGTTGCTTTATCTATAGCAGTTGAGTGCATGACTTTGTGGAAAAGATATACTCATCTTCAGCAGTACTAAGAGAAGTACTTTCTTGTTTATTTCTCAACCATCCAACACATTTATTCCCAATATAGAATGCACCACCACTAGTGGAATTTCTGTCCACAACCTCGCCAGCCCAGTCAACATCAGAAAATGCTGATAATTCACTATCCATTCCTGTAGCAAAGTATAAGTCACAATTGTGAGTAACATGAAAATAACTCATGATTCTTTTTTACTTCTTCTATATGTTCCTCCTTTGGATTACTCTGAAAGCGGGCCACTAGAAAGGTTGCAAAGACAATATCTAGATGTGTCGTTGTCAGGTACAGTAGGCTCCCAATTATCCTCCTGTACATAGTGGGATCTACAGAGGTCCCATCCTCATTATTTCCAAGTTTAGTTCCAAATGCGATCAGAGTTGACATTGGTTTGGAGTCTTTAATATTAAACTTTTTCAGCAGCTCTCTTGCATACTTTTCTTGAGAAATGAAAGTGTAATCCTTCTTTTGAGTCACCTGCAACCCCAAGAAATATGTGAGCTCCCCAATCATAGAAATTTAAAATTCTGATTTCATGTGATTAGAAAATTCATCCACTAATTTCTGCCTGCTGCCACCAAAAATAATGTCATCAACATAGAATAGAACCATGAACAGATCTTTTGGATAATTATTCATATATAGATTGTGGTCTAATCCTCCTCTTTTGAATTCCATCTTCTTGAGATATGAGTCCAGCCGGGAATACCATGCTCGTGGTGCCTGCTTCAAACCATATAGAGCTTTCTTCAGTTTTCAGACCTTTGTTTCTTTAGTACCAAGAATAAAACCCACTGGTTGTTCGATGTAGACTTATTCTTCAAGAACACCATTCAAGAATGTTATCTTGATATCCATTTGATATAATTTATATCCTCTTTGAAGAGCCATGGTAAGAAAAATCCTGATTGACTCCAGTTTAGAAACTGGACCAAAGGTTTCTTCAACATCAACACCTTCAATCTGGGAGTATCCTTTACATACCAGTCATGCCTTGTTTCTAATAACACTTCCATTCTAATAAAACTTGTTCTTAATGATCCATTTTGTACCAATCACATTATGAACTTCGGGTCTCTAGACAAGATCCCATATCTGATTCTTGTCAATCCGATCTAACTCTTCATTCATGGATTTCACCCATGATTCATCCTTTGTAGCTTCTTCAAATGAGGATGACTCCACAACTGAAAGAAATGCATATTGCGTGTTATTCCTCATCCTCCTTGTTTGTGTGGATGCACTCCTGCCCCTAATTATGTTAGATGGATCAATCTCAGCTCTTTGATTTCTCCCGTGAGGTTCAGTTGCATTCTCTCCAACCATAGTTTCTTCTTCAGATTCTTCTTCTGAGTCAACATATTGGTGTGACTGCTGAGTTTTTTGTACAGTTTTCTCTATTTCTGTATTTGTATTTTCTCCACGTTCACTTTCTTCATCACTTTCTATCACACCATCATATGAAATCCTTGAGGCATTTGTGGTTTTCTCTTCAATTATCTTAACATAACTACTTTCCGCAATCCTTTCTAATCACTTGTTGAAACACTTGTAGGCTTTGCTGTTCATTGAGTATCTGAGGAAAATTCCTTCATCTGCATTATCACCATACTTCCCTTGATTTCCTTATTTATTTCTGATGAAGCATTTACTTCCAAAAACACAAAATTATTTCAAAGAGGGATTCCTTCCATGCCAAAATTCATATGGTGTCTTTGTCTCACCCATATAAAGTCCTGTTCGATTTTGAATATACAACGCAACTTGAACAACCTCTTTCTAGTAATGTCGTGGAATACGATTCTCAATCAGCATAGTTCGTGCCGTGTTGTTCACCTATCGATTCCTACATTCAACAACTCCATTTTTTTGTGGAGTTCTCAGAGAAGCTACCTCATGTTATATAACATGCTTCTCCAGGTAATTTTCAAATTCAATGGACGTGTATTTCCCTCCATTGTCAGATCGCAACACTTTAGTTGTTCGTCTAGTATCATTCTCGGCGATTTTCCGATATGTTTTCATGAAGTCAAGCACTTGTTGTTTCCTGTGAATGACCATTACACATTACATTCTACTGTAATCATCAATGAAAAAGACAAATTACCTTTCTCCATGAGTTATGTCAACATTTATCAGCCCACATACATCTGTATGAATAAGATCGAGAAGACGGGATGTCCTTTTCTTCTTTGGCCAATATGAACTACAGACCAGCTTCCCACGAATGCAAGCATCACAAGATTTTTCAATCTCATGCTTCAGGTTGGGAATGTCCATTAAATTATCAATTTTGATATTTTCTCCATGTCTTGTTGATTGATATGTCCCAGTATCCGATGCCACAAATTTTTTTCTTCTTAAACAGTCATGTAGCAAACATTTTCTTTACTATCAACCTAATATAAGTTTCCTTATATTATGCATCCCTTCATAAGTGAATTTCATGTCTTTCCCTTGATATTGAAACCTTTATGATTACAATTAACTATAAGTCCCGAGTCACAGAGTTGACTCACACTGAGTAGATTATGACGTAGGCCATCTACATAAAGGACTTCAGTCTTCTTTATCTCTCCATTAGCTAATTCAGTACTTCCACTACATTTTATTTTCAGAGATCCATAATTACCAAATCGTATTGTACCATCAACCTTCCTTTTGATATCCGTTAACATGCCAACTTACCTATCATATGAGATGAACAACCGCTATCCAGAATCCAGGTACTGTTTCTTTTTTTTAGATTTGAGGAACACCTCTGCAAGGTTGGATTTCTCAATTTTCTTCCTTTCTTTCCATGAGACATTGGATTGAGTATAAAGCACTGATGTCCTTTCAATTATCTCATCTCTATACATTGGTTTTTCATAGTCGAAGTCTTATTCGAGAGGAGAAAACCTATTTGTAAGAGAAACACTATCTTGTTGATGATATTTGACTTGTCTTGAATTCTGGTATAAGGTGTCCATGTCCCTTATCTGCCTTCAATTAAAAGCCTTATGACCAAAGTTATAACAACAAAAACAATATCCATAGAAATTTTTTCTTCTAAAATAATTAGGATATGAATTTTTTCTCCTTCATTGAACTCCCATATCTTCACCATTTAGATAGCTTCTTGCCTCTTCACAATAAGACATGGTATGGCCTAAATATCCACAAAACTGACACTTCATGAGAGGAAATGTCTTATCACTTCTGTTTATCCTCATTCCTTATTAGGTGGGATAATAGTTTGAGGGCACCATTTTCAAGGAGACTAGAGGATAATCTACTTTTCTTCTTTCAGATTGAATTGGGGGTTTCTGTTTCAGCACTTTAGATGACTTTTCCACATCACCCACTTTCAGCTTGAATTTATGTTAGATACCTTTATTTGCAGCGTATGGCAGCTTTGCCTCACAACCAATTCAACTATTTCCCATATAGGCAGGTCTTTGATCATTTACAATCTTTTCAACTCCATTAGAGACATGTTTTGCTCTCTCCAATAGATCAGCATCTGAGAACCTTCCAAACTGTATTTTCTTCCTTGATTCTTTTGAAATTGAATCTTTTTCAAGTTTACTCCTAATAGTAACAACTTCGTCCTTGAGATTCTCAGAAGTCTTGGACTTTTACTCTAGTTTGGAGGTGAGGTCATTGATGACCTTTTCCTACTCTTTAATTCTCAGCTTAAAATCTAGTACATCATCATTTCTTTGAAGTATTTTAAACTGTACTTTCACCAATTCTTCCAGTTGTTCAATTTCAGCTTCAAGTTGATCAACATATTCAGTTGATTCTTCTACAATTGATTTCTACTTATTGCAACTCTTATATTTAATATTAATCTTACTAATAGCATCCTTAAGTTGCAACTCGGGATCTTCACTAGTTTTCAACTGATTTTCTCCACCAGAATCTTTTGATTTTTTAACTGTGGCCATCATGGAAGCATGGTTCCCAGTTTTAAATTTTGGTTCTTCTTCATCACAAAATTCATTATAATCTTCTTCCTCTTCGCATAAAAAACTGTTCTTCAGAACTTTCTTTCTAGATTTTAAGTCTCTTTTCTTGAAAAACCTTTTCTAAGTGTTCTCAATGTTTTTAGCATCACTATCATCATCATCGATATTTCTTAAGCACTGAGAAGCAATGTGCCCGACTTTTCCATAACGAAAGAAAGATAGAGGTAACTTCCCTTTGAATTTCCCTTTTCCATTATGGAACTTCTTGGAAATGAGAGAAAGAATTTATTTTTCCTAATCATCTTCACCACTACCATATTTTGAGAATTTTAGTTTCTCCATGGATTTGAACACCATTTCCTTGCTTACTCGTGTAGTAGCATCTTCTGGTTTGACTCTCATTTCATATGCCACTAAGCTGCTCAATAGATCATCCAAATAAAGTTTTTAAAGATCTCTTTCCTCAAGGGATGACACCTTTGCATTGTACAAAGGTGGAAGTATTCTTAATATTTTCTTTACAATGTCAACGTCTTTGATTTCTTCACCTAGACCCCAAATTGCTCCAACCACTTCAGTAATTCAATTGAATAATGAGTCTGCATTCTCATCAGGATGCATCTTCAGATCATCAAACCTATTGTGTAGGACTTGTAATTTCAACTCCTTCACTTTGCTATCTCCTTCATAAATATTTTCAAGTTTATCCCACATGGAATTTTCTGAGGTGCAACTCATCACTTTTAGATAGATCTGATCAGAAAGTGCTGCGGTGAGAGCATTCTGTGCTTTATCATCTGCATCAAGGATTCTCCTATCTGCATCCGTCATAGCCATCCCTGTTGGATCAGTAACATGTATACCTTTCATAGTGTAAAATAGATCATCCATTCCAAGGGATCTTAGATGAGATCTCATTATTTTCTTTCAGATCTAGAAATTACTTCCATCGAAGAGAGGGACTCCCCTAACATTGGATAAATTTTCCATAACGGTATATTGTCAGATCAAACACCAGCAACCTTGCTCTGATATCACTTGTAGGACCCTGGGACACCCTAAGAGGGGAGGGGTGAATCTGGGTGTTAATTTTTTCTTTTTAAAGTTGTGGATCTTGTTCCCACGTTGGTAGGAACTTGTTAAACCTGTCAAACAAAAGAAATTAGGAAGTTGACACCACACTTTTACTTGGTTCACCGCAAAGGGCTACGTCCAAGGAACATAAGCCGACAGGTTGTCGGTCGTACCTAATTCCACTATTTTTCACGAGTTGTGGATTACAAAGTTTTGGGAACAATCACTCTATCCTAGGCTCACTACCTTTACAAAAGTTCAGGGATAGCTCACTGCGTCCCTCAGGTCACTCCCGTTGACTCCCCCTGGCTCACTACCTTTGATGAAGTCCCACTCAGTTTATAGACGTGAAGGTCTCTTCATTATCACCAATGAATACATCCTCTGTTTTATGTAGATGCTCTATTGAAGTCCAACTTTCTCCTATAGATGATTCTCACTTTGTGCTGTAAGTATCAGGAAATCTTCCAGCTTTCGCACAGCCCCAGAAAGACTGGCTTACTTCAACCACACCTGGCGCGCTTCTCCAAGCCCAACGTACAAGTTTCAAGATAGCGCGTATGTCCATCTCTCCCACTTGCACGACACACACTTCTTCAACTTCAAACTTGCGTGACTCAATTCCTTTTACGCCCAAAATTATTTTGGCGTGAAACTATCAACTATTGTGTTGCTTTAAATTATAGTGCACAAGTGTCACTAAACCACATGTGTGACACTTCCTTCCCCAACTCCAAACTTGGGCGACCAACACCCTTTCCCGCCCAAACCACCTTGGACGCGCAACAAACAACTGCTGCACAACTTCAACTTACGCGACCCACCACCACTTGCGCGACCACTACACCTACGCGACGAGAGATCTAATTTTCTCTAAGTCTGAACTTTGTACCGAATGAGGAGGGGTCGAACTTTATTTATAGGCATTTGGATACCCTACGCGACGGTGCACAAGTCTTCCCTCAGCACGCAAGTCTCAGCGCACAAGTCACTTACGCGACCAAACATAAAACTTGGGCGCCCTTCTCCCTTTTCCATATTTTCATGTTCTGATCTTGAAAAACAAAAGGCACACAAGTTTCCTATCCTTAAAGTCAATGGAGCGAAAGTATCTTTTCCAAAGACCACTTTTCTCCATTTGTCGATTTTCAGACCCAAAAATTTGGCAAACACTGGAAAATGGTTCCACCTTCAATATTGTTATCTGCTTGTTCTGTATGATCACTTTGCTCGCACACATTCTGAACATCCACTGAGGATTGAAAACAAACACAAAACATACTCCAATTCATGCATAGGACTACCATGGTTCCAACAAGGAACTACCTGATGCACGATCTCGAGTTGACGATAATTGTTCATGCCTTATGCTGTTGGAGACATTATCTTCTGGGAGAGCACTTTGTGTTTTTTACCAACCAAAAGAGTCTCAAGTACATCTTCACCCAGTGTGATCTGAATTTGAGACAGTACAGGTGGGTTGATTCTCTTCAGTCTTTTGACTTTGAGCTTGCCTATACTCCGGGAAGGGGAAACGCAGTGGATGATGCGTTGAGAAGGAGGACTCAGATACATGTAGTCAATGAGGCTGGTAGTGAGTGGAATATTATGGATCTATTCTTTGAGATGCATTTAGAGGTTCATGACAGACAAGGGAAGAATTTTCTATCTTCTGTTGCTGTTACATCTACACTTCTTGATCGGGTACGAATGAGGCAGCTATCAGACTCAGAAGGCCTATTCCTGAGGGAGAGTGTGTCAGGAGAAGACACTCTTCTTGGATAGACAGTGGGAAAGGATGAGATCTTGCGTTTCCAGGGATGCGTATGGGTGCTATCAGACATACACAAGGAGCTGATGTGGGACTTTCATTCCTCATTTTGTGAAGTTTATCCTAGTGTCACCAATATGTTTCATGATCTACACCGCCAGTATTGGTGGCCAGGTATGAAGAGAGATGTTGCTGGTTTTTTCATGAGGTGTTCCACATGTCAACAGGTGAAAGTGGAACATAAGCGACCAAAAGATCTTTTACAATAGTTACCAATTCCTGAGTGGAAGTGGAATGACGTCGCGATGAACTTCGTGACCAGTTTTTTGAGATCACCTCGAGGGAATGATGCAGTTTGGGTTGTCATTGATAGACTCATGAAGGTTGCTCACTTCTTGTCGATCAAGGAGACCTTCAGTGTTGATGAGTTTGGAAAGTTGTACATCCGAGAGATTGTACGTCTGCATGGAGTTCCACACTCCATCATTTCAGACAGGGATGCACATTTTACTTCTCGATTCTGGTAGGGGCTTCAGAAGGCTTTGGGAACACAGGTACTTTCAAGTACAACATACCATCCCCAGACAGATGGCCAGTCCGAGCGTATGATTCAGGTGATTGAGGATATGATCTAAGCTTTCATTCTAGACTTTGGAGGTTCTTGGGAGAATCATATACCTCTTGTGGAGTTTGCCTACAACAAAAATTTCCAGGTGACTATTTAGATGTCACTTTACGAGGCTCTGTACAGTGGGCCATGCCGATCACCTTTATGTTGGTTAGAGGTGGGAGAGGTAGCTTTTTTGGGACCTCATATTGTTCAGGAGACCTCAGAGCAGATAGATTTGATTCGGAAGAGGATGGATACAACACAGTCTGGAAAGAAGTCTTATGCTGATCAGCGAAGACGACCTCTAGAGTTAGAGGTTGGGGATCGGGTTTTCCTACGTGTTACACCGAGGTTGGGACATAAGAGGATTCAGAGACAGGGTAATCTTTCACCACGGTACATCGGGCCGTTTGAGGTGTTGGAGAGAGTTGGGCCGATTGCCTATCGACTGTAGTTACCTCAGAGGTACCTGGCTATGCATGACGTATTCCACATTTCTCAGCTCCGATGTTACATTTCAGACCCGTATCATGTCTTTCAACCTGATGAGGTTGAGCTCGAAGCAGATGAATCATTTGAGGGGCATCTTATCCAGATTTTCGATCACAGTACGAAGGTTCTCCATGCCCGGTCTATTCCTATGGTATGGGTGCTATGACAGCATGGGCGAGTACAAGACGAGACTTAGGAGAGGGAGGCCGATGTACGATCGCAATGGCCAGAGTGGTTCAGGGTTTCTTCTTCTACGCCTCACTAGGGAAATTCAGGGACACATTTTTTTAAGGGGGTAAGTTTGTAAGAACCCAAACCTTCTTTTCAAGTATGTTTTTATTTTTCTAGAGTTTTTGAGAAAAGAGGAGTTTTTGAAATTTTTTTAAGTAAACACAGTGTACTTTATAAGTACACACCGTGTACTTTGATGCCACTCGAGGCCACGTGCTGGCTGTGTCATGACCATGCACATGGCCATGTAAGGGTGATGTGGAGGCTGCCTAAAGTAGAGTACGGAAAAGCCTAGTAAACATCATGTACCCCAAAAGTACACACTGTGCACTTTATTTTTTTTTCACTAAACACACCGGGGTCACATCCTAACCCCAGAAACGTCTTCTTCTCCAGTTTCTTCGACCGAGAGCATCCGCACGGCTATGGAACTTCAAAGAACCCCCGAGCCTCCGTCCGTTATTTGAATCGATCGCCATTGATTGCGTTGGAACCGCAACGGTAAGCTCTTCCTTCTCCCAAAGCTTCATTTCCCAATTCCTCATATTACTTAAGTTATCATGGGTTGAGAGTTTTGGGAGTTTTTCTTAGATCTACGACGTTCCAAGTAGAATCAATATTTGAGGTTCAAGTATATCAATATCCTAACATCGAGGTAGGTGGTTTGTGCCTTTTTGTAGGAAGACTTTGAGTATTTTTGCAAATTCCACCAATACCCTTGAACGGGGTATTGCATGTTTCTGTTTTTCCCTTGTTGTTTGCCTGCTTTGCTTATATGCTTTAGTAGAGGTTATTGTTTTTGAATAGGGAAATTTTACTGTGCTTTGGATGCTTTTACCATGCATGTTTTCCTATTTATGACCGTTTGGTCTAGTTTTTCTTATTAGGCTATTGCCAATTCCATGCCTAGTTGTAGGATGGTATTACTGTTCTTCCATGCTGAGATGCTGTAGATGCTAGAAAAGTAGTTCTTGAGGATACTTTGGGCCGTTACGCGATAAGATACTTGCTGATTTTACATAGGGCTATGAGAACCTAGTGTAGTAGACTATAGGGAGAATGGACGTAAGGGCTTCTCCAGAGTGTCTTATAATATGATGCGAGACCACATAGGGAATTGATGTTGATTGCTTCCTCAGAGAGTTTGTAGTTCCTTGACGTGGGCCACGGGGGGAATGAGACGTTGAGTGTTTCCCCAGAGTTCCTTTAGTACGATACGAGACTATAGGGGGAATTGATGGTGAGTGCTTCCCCAGAGAGTCTATTCTTTAGCTGAACCAGAGGAGTGAGACTATTTGTGCCTCCCAGAGGGTTGATAGTATTTTTAGGTTGAACCATAGAGGGTAGGTTGTGAGAACTACCCAGAGGTTACCTGTTTGTTCTACTTTCTTGAGTGGCTGCTTACTTTTTTGTAGATTATATTCTAGAAACTATGGATTGTTTATTTTTTAGTACTTCCCTGTTTAATATTTACTGTACCTTTACCTGCCATATATTCACTGACTGTTAGGCATAGATCTTCAGGTGGTTTCCTACTGGGATTTTTATCTCACACCCTATTTGGGCCTTACTTTTGGGCCCAAACAGATTATATTGTTGCAGGTATAGATAAGGGAAAGTGCCCTTCTACTTCAGGTTCTTGATTGCACTGGAGCTGGAGAGCATGGGACCAAACCGAGGCTTGCGATGCTGAGGAGTTTCTCATCTGTATTTATTTTGTACTTTAGTTTAGTATTGTTTTCAGCATTGTGACTTGTTTGTCAATTTTTCTAGACATATATGTACCATGCACCATTTACATATATTTCTGATCCAGTTGTTTATTTATCAGTCTTCCGCTGTTATTTTTGTTGTATATTTACTGCTTCCGCTGTTGTATGTGTTGTTACTTCCACTGTGTACTCTGCCAATGAGGGCATAGTTTCCCCACTATCACACCCAAGGCTCTTGATGCTAGTCGGCAGCCTCTGGCATTCGGGGAAATGCGCTTGAGTCCATGTGACCAACTGGGTACGGGGCACCTCTGGTTGGCTTCCGGAACCGGGGTGTTATAGGTAAACCATGCGAGCTCCCTAGATCTTAAAAAATTATAAAATTACAATTATTCCCCCTTAGTATTTTTATCCCAAAAACACCCTATTCTCCCCCACCTGGTTTATATGGACCTAGTGGTGACCATACTTGGTTCTTCAAGCATCCTCCTTCATCCCTTAGTGTGGTTCTATGGATTTATTAAAGTTTGGGGCAAGATTTCTCAAGGTATTCTCCTCTCTTATTCTTCCTCTCCCTTCTCCTTCCATTTTCTCTTGAGATTTTATCCCTTGGTCATGTGAATATATGGTTTTTTTCTCTTGATTTATGTTGGGGGTTTTGTTTGTTTAGGTTTCCTCTTTGTTTTTCTTAGCTCTTAGAACCTTTTCAGGATTGTTTTGGGTGTGCGTTGTTGAAGCGCCATGAGATTGAGGTAGGTTTCCCTTTACACTTGAATTTAAATTTAATATTCATTGGTTTCTTGCTTTTTGTACCTTCCTTTTATGCTAAATAGTGATTAATGATCATTGGAATAATTATTTGGTGTACAAAGTGATTTTTCTTCCTTATTTTGTGATTAATGGCTTGTTTTGTGGAATAATGCACACCTAGCATTTGATAAAATTATCGATTGGATTTTGTGAGCAATTTTTGATATTTAAAACATGGGTTGGATTTAAAAACGTATTTTTGAAATTTTAGAAGATGGTTTGGGTTTCATTAATGGGTTTTAAAAGTGGTTTTGGATAAAAACTAAGTGTGTATTTGGATTATGATAATGGTTTTTCATGTGAAGGAAAGTGTGTTGGTTTTATTTTGGAAACAAGTGATCTTTTGATGGCGTGTGGCATGTTTTCCATTTTGAAAAAGTAGATTTGGTTTGAAAATATGGTGAAAGTATTTAAAAGAGATTTTTTAAAATGATTATGAAATGGAAAATGGTGTGTTTACACCCTTTTTGAAAATTGTATTTGGTTCTCTGAGAAATAATGGTTTTGTGAAGGGTGTTTTGAGGCCCGTTTGGAAATTTGTGAAAATAGTGAAAGTTTTTATCTTGAAAACTTTCCTTGGATAATTCTATTGCCTTTTTTGTGTTAAATTGATGGGATATACTCATTATGGATTCTTCATGACACATTTATGTGAATGGGTGGGATTTCCTCGCTATGTAATCCTCATGACCCATTTAATTTGTGTGGAATGGGAGATCCTTGATGTGGACTCCTTTTTTATCTATGAGTTGTATGGAAAGATATTTATCCTTGGGATTATTCAGGTGATTTATATTATGTGAATTATCATCATATATATGCATGTGATTATATGCTCAGTTGGAATCAGTTGGCTCATCCTCTTCTATACTCTTGACATGGAGAACCTGACATAACTATTGAATTTTATGAGAATTTTTGCTACAGTAGTTATGTTACGCACTGGCTAGTGTCCCATAGCTGGGGGATATATTTTGTTATTATTGTTATGGGATATTTAACCTCGGTCTATACCATGTAGGGTGTGGATGAGTGTGAGTGCGTATTTGATGTCATCAATTGAGGCATGCTTTTCAGGACGAGTCAACATGCATAAGTATGTTCTAGATTATTCATGATCACCAAGGTTCCTCCCATGTCTATTGACACTTAGTTTCTTATTGTGATGATTGAGATGAATTATTGGTTGATTACCCTTGTGTGTTTATTTTCTATTTACCTTGTTGTTTGATCATTGTGATGTTTCTTTTTATGGTGTATCTCTTTTGAAAGTGATGGGTTGGATTTCAAAGGTTTACGGGAAAAATGTTTTAAAGTGGAAATATTTTATACTCTCTTGTTCCTATTTAGAAATGAAACCGTCACTTTCCCCTTGAAAATGTTAATGATGTTTTCTTGGAAAATAATATGGATTTATAATGAAAAAGTTAAATGGACTGTGTTTTATTTTAAAGTGGAAATGTGTGGAAAATCTTATTTTTACATGTTGTATTTCAAACTTGAAGTTGATGTTTTTTTATTTTAAAGGAAGTGCATTAGGAATAGACTTTTTGGTAATTCCTATTGAGTTTTAATACTCATTCCTATAGTTATTCTTATTTTTTAGTTTATGGTGAAGGTCTCAACTTGGTTCTGATCGCTATGGGAAATGGTTGGTTTTGGTATCAAAGAGTGGCCCTCAGGGTCACATGAAGATGTGGAATTTATTAGGCTTAGTTTGGTTTTATTTTTTAGTTTATTTTATATTCATATTGTACAAAATATGTCCAGTTTGGTTATTTATATATCTATTGGGATTCTTTATTCATTTTCATCTATTCAGTTTATTTATTTATTATTGGGTGAAATCCTTTCCTTAGTTACTCTGATGATTCTCTACACTAGTTTCCAGCCCATGGGGACCAAAAATACCCTTTAGACCTTTCCACAGATTATCTTAGGTGACCGATTTAGGGTTGACCTAGGTTGGTTTGTGATAGTTTTCCCTAGGCATGATATAATCCTTGTCGGCGTTGGGTGTTGGGCTTAAACACCTTCATGGGTGAATAATTAAATAAATTTAATTATATTTATTTAATTATTTAACTAAAAGCATAAACCTAGAGTTCCTTATAAATGCGATCTTATGGAAAATTTGTAGGGTCATCCACATAACACTAAAAATTGAGTGGTTTTATTGAAGAGTATTAGAGGAGATTCTATGAGATAATGATGACTAGATCATGGATTTTCGATCGGTGCACAATGAGAATCTAGGATCTCTCAATCTATATCAACACATAATTGTTCTTCACCAGTGATTGATCCAAATAGAGGTAGTACATTGTTTTATTTGGTTTTATATACATTTTATTATTCATATGAAGAGCATGAATAAACCAACCAATGTATTGATTTGTGGAACTATCATATTGAGGGTATGTGTTTATCTGTGGGGAATTTGGGGATAATTGTTTATTTAATTTAGATCTTCATTTTTCATTATAATGATAATGAATTGAGTTCAATCGAATGTGTTCAAGGTTCATTCCTCTTTTGCGTGCATATTGGATTTTTTTTCTCGAAATTCTTCATTTATTGTGGGAAATTAATTTGGCCCTCAGTTTGAAAAATACCAAATAAAAAATATTTACATGCCCATTTCTTGGAGAAATGGGTTGTTATCATAGATCCGGGTTCAGATCAATGATAGGAATGAGATACAGTGATAGTGATGATGGATTAGGATTGGTACAATGATTCCCATACACTCTAGTTTGATGGTGTGACTATAGACGGTGCATCTGGGCATTTACCAAGTAGTTTTGAAGGCTTTATTTTGGTGATTGGTGATATATAGGTTTAGTTGTACCTGATACACACTATCTAGCATGATTCATGGCTAGATCATAGGCCGAAGGAGTAGAAAATGATGTTGTAGGATGATCCATGGGTTTCAAAAAATTCTTCA
Organism: Viscum album; assembly: GCA_963277665.1. Classification (NCBI taxonomy): domain Eukaryota; kingdom Viridiplantae; phylum Streptophyta; class Magnoliopsida; order Santalales; family Viscaceae; genus Viscum; species Viscum album. Next base: position 95,440,369 of record OY728138.1, on the reverse strand, counting down.
CTACACTGTGTGTAACGCATGAAAACATGCCATGTGTGGGGACCTAGATGAAATGCTAGGATTTTGTATGGATTTAAGTATCAAAAACATGTTAACCCTATCACATAGTGTGTGAAATGACTCAGTGACTTGGCATGTAGCTGAGGAGGTACACAGACACAAACATGGCTAGCTGAACATTGACACAACCAGTCGAACACAGATATAGCATAGAGTATAGATTCTTAGATACACTTTGTACCCAGGAACATAAACGAACACAAGAACATTCCATTTTACATGGGAATAACCTAGTGCCCAATCACTCTTTTTACTTCCATTACACACTATGTACCCCTTCAAATAAGGCTTGGATCCCTTGTTCTCTTAACCTTAGACAAGTTTCTTTAGGGTATGTTCCCTTGATCCTTTCCCTGAGTGTTTATTATGGAATCATGTCCTATGAATAGGATTATTATCCCTTAAAATGAACTTTAATCTTGAATAAAGTTTTCAAAAACCTTCCATGAGGCCTGGAGTGACATCCTCTATCACTGTCTTTTCTCTAGGTAGAGTCCTTGGTATCATCATGAACAACACTATGCAGGCATCGATCCTCTACTTATAAGGTTATTCAAGATTGAGTTGTTTTTATACCCAATGGACCTGAGTGTGATCCTCATATATGTATTTTTCTCTTCAGACTACTAGTGTTTACCTCTTATAGAGAGACCTGACAATCATGAAGTCTCACGTAGACATCATAAGTTCTATTTGACTCATGGAGTGTGTTCTCTCTGACAAGTGCTATGTGGAACCTTCAATCAAGAATCCTAGGCTGGCATTATGATCATGAATTACTTTGATACTATGTGTCTTTGTTGATTATATCTATATATTATTGATATATGTGTTGTTGACATATTTCTGTGATGAGCTGATTTTTATTCTTGAAGTTATATGATTAGTGATTTTAGGGTGTCCTACTGGGTATTATTATAATCACCCCTATATGAACTTTTCTTGTACGTGTCGTTTCTTATGCAGACGATCAACCATTTAATAGTCCTAAAGGGAATTGGAGTAGGTATATCTTAGTGATCTAGACATATCAAGGTGTGTTCCTATGGATTAATTTGATAATATTCCTCACCCACTTTACAAGTTGGACTTGTTTTCAGTTTCTTTGTGGTGATCTTTTATTTGGCCCATTTTTCTTTACATTAATTTTTTTCATACTTTTATGGTGGTATTTAGATGTATGAATGCATGGTTATTAGTTGTTTTACATTTCATCATTGCATGGGCCTGGAGATGTATGCGTGTGTACATGTACTTTAGGTTAATGCATTCCATGTGTAAGACATGTCTACTTGGCACTGTTCACTAGACCTTGGACTATTAGAGGAAAGCTTGGGGTATTTGTAGAATGAGTCCCATTGGGAAGGGTTGTGACATATTGGTATCAGAGCAATTAGTTCAACCTTAGGATCAGAGTCTATGAGATTGGTTTGGGGTAACAATGTTAAGTGTTTCAAGTTCGGCTCTTAGTGTAGGGAATCCAGTGTTGGTATGGTGACCAACATATCCATACAATAGGAATCTAAAAAGTTATTGTTTACTCGATATGTGTAGACACTGGTTGCAGGGAAAAAATTGGTTCATGCATCATATAGGAATGATTTGTGGTTTTCATATCCTTCTTGAGTCATCTCTCCCAATATACTCATTGAATGTGGTAAATCTTTCATATTTCAAGATTCCTCCACAAAGTTTTCTAGATAAAGATAAATATCATGGTCATTAGGATGATCCCCTCAATGATGAGGCTTCCATACAAGGACCTTTTCAGAAGGTGTTACCTCTAGGTGGTGTACCAGTCATGCCACCACCTATCGAGCAGTAGATGGTACCGGTAGTACTAGCAGATGAGGTAAAAAAACTGAGCATGATTTATGAGGTTTAGTAATAGTGAACCCTCAGGATCTGAAGTGAGCTTGACCCATAAGTTTATGAGTAATGGATTGAGGTAGTGACTTGATTCTTTTTCCTTTTCAGGACACTGATAGACTTTATGGTGATCCTAATAGTGATACTTCTTCATGGATATGTAGGAAGATGGTGGGGCTTAGTAACCCAGTCACATGATGAGGAAACTCTAGTATGGTCAAATTTAGAGAACCTTTTTAAAGAGTATTTATCACTATCTATATTTTGGTCTGTATTCATTTAGGATCTTCTATAGATTCAGTAGGGAAACATGATTGTGGATGAGTATTCATCAAAATCTACCAAACTCTCTCAATACTCGATGGATATAGTGCATGATTAGTTTTTTTGAGCTAGGACCTTTGAGTGAGGATTATATAGAAAAATATGATCCAGAATGAAACCTATATTAATTCCCACATATGTCGGGGTGATAGAGTGTGCTTTGGTGGTTGATAGTTTTTTGGCTGAGCAGGCATAGGCAGTTGGTGTTAGAAGTGGGTACACAAGAGTTGAGGCTTTGGTAGTAGGTAGCCAATGATAGACACAAGGACCTGGAAATGTGTGATGTTTCAGAATGAGATATCAAGAAAGAGGGTCTATGGTTTAAGGCTCAAAGTATGGATCTAGTCATCTTAGGGAGAGGAAGTGTTACTCTTGTGATGGTTTTAGAAATCTTATATAAGACTATCCAAACTGATGAGTGAATGATAGATAGACAGTGGATAAGCCACCTAGGTAGATGTAGCAGCAGGAGAAGGTATTTTTGAAAGGCATAATATATAGAAGAGGAGCTGGAAGAGCAGCTGGAGATATCAAATGTTATGAATTGTTGCCACAACCACTCCTAGGTGGTCCACACCAGGCTTAGGGAGCTAGGGGATATGGGAAGGGGAAACTGCAGATGGTTGAGGCTTATGAACCAGAGGCTCCAGGGATGATATGAGTTATGATCTATGTATTTTCTACCTTATCTATAGTAATGATAGATGTAGGTGTGAGTCATTCCTTTATTTTCACTTATTTAGTTCAAGACTAAGATATTACAATTGATCTTTTGGCTCATCTCTTGTGTTTGGAGACTCCAATAGGGGGTGACTCAATGATCACAAACTTGTGCCGATAGTGTGACCTGAATCTTGGAGTTGATAGTTTCTTTTAGGGTCTCATTGTGGTAGCAATGAGGCCTTATGATGTCATATTAGGTATGGACTGGTTATCTAAAGTTCATGCCCATATATAATGTTTCAGGTGGAGGATGCGGTGTGTCCATAATAATGGGTCATTCCAAAATAATGTCACTCTAATACACCTCCATCATCTCTCCAAAAAATGTTTCGATAATAAAGTCCACCCTCATATAAAAAAATGTCACTATTCTATTATAAGTGTTACTACCTTATAGATCCAATGTAAAAAATGTCACCCATCATAAATATTCATTCAAACACATGTCATCACTGACACCACTATAACATCCATTTTTCACACAGAAACTTCATTGTTGACCCTGCATTAACATTCATTTGGATTTTTACAACTCCTTGTCAACATGTTTCATATGCTACCACAAATACGACACTTACCTTCCTCCTATCTATGAAATTTATATTTGTGAAATCTCAACATTATTTTCCAATCCCCTCCCTATTAGTAGAAGTCATCACTCAGATATTTTATCTCCAATTTTTAATGTCTTTATCAACCCCATTTTAAATAAAAATAATATTTAAGATATTATATCTTAAACTTAAAAACATCGTGCAACTATAATGAAATGATTTTAAAAAAACTCTTATCCCATATAATTAGATATAAAAGATTATTATCCCCAAAAGTCAGATATGCAACAATAAAACCTTATCTGCATGTCAACAAATACCACAATGTTTAAAAAACTGGATGATGGAATATTTTCTATCGATATGAACCCTGAAGTGCTTCATTATAGGGAGAAAATGTGTAAGTACTCTATCCTAGATCGAATATCTTATCTTAAAGGTGAAAAACTGTGGCCAGTGGCAGAGCTCAAACCAAGAATTGCATATTTCTGGGGATCAACCAATCATAAAATCGTTCCAATTTGAAAATGGTACTTTCACATAATCCTATAATCTCAAGAGGAATTAGACTGTGTTTGGAAATATGGTAGCATCTAGTTGAAACCTGATGTTCTTTGTTTGTCTACTTGGGACTTTTCCTTCAATCTATTTACACATATAAACTCTATGGATCAAATTTGGATTTGTTTGCATGGTCTTAGTTGGTTTTTTTGGCACCTAAAAATATTGAATGATATCAACTCTTTCATAGGATTCCCTTTAAAAATTTACCAAATAACCTCGAATGATGACCTGGGTCTATATGAAAAAATCATGGTTGAAGTGAATCTTGAAGAAAAAATTCCTCATGTTATTGATTTCAATGTAAAAGATTATAGGACTGAGGTAAGGATAGAGTATGAGCATCGACCACCATTTCATGAACACTTCAAGATAATTGGACACAATATTATGAATTTTAGAGTTGTAAAGAAACAAGCACATCCTCAAGATAAGTAATGGAATAAAGTTAAGAGAAATAAGAGGGACAAAAAGCCTACCTTGGAGAAACCCAAACCATCCATGAAAAGGCAGGAAAAATGGATAAGGAAATATGGTGACCCAACTTCCTCAAATGACCCCACTGGAAAAGCATGGGATTACATGGTTAAGAAGGAATATATTGAAAATTAAGAACATGGTCTTGTAGAGGAAATAGATTCTATGGTTTTGGACACTATACAATAGAGTGACCAGGAAGATGATGTTTCCCAACCTGCTTTGACATGATAAGCAACTACCTCTATTAATGATACTATTCCTGATGAAACAGAAGGCATCACCTCTCAACAAGTTACTAAAAACCTCAATCCTCCCCTACCCATGAATCTGATTCGCTTCCTAGAGTTCCTCCATTTGCACCACCTACAAGTAGTGTGAAATACTTGGATGAGGAACTCTTATAAAGCACAACAGAACATGGGAGGATAAATAATCTAGTACAAAAACCTATTTACAACATTCCCATGATAGAAGCCAATAATGAAAACACTGAACATATGTAGGATGATGACAAGAAATTAGAAAACTAGAAAGACAATAAATCACCCATGATCAAGGGAAAATATTCTAATCCTCTTAATGATAAGGAAAAGAACTTAAAAACATGTAGGAAAATTGGAAAACTCCCACTCGTGATAGGAACCACAACCCCCTAGATGAACTACATATAAAAGGGACTCCTCTAGACTGCAAATCTGAACACTGACTGGGTGAATTCAATGATGAACCCAAGCAGCAAAAAAGTGGTGAAAAATACAAACCAATTAATATTAAAAATATTATTTCTCATAATCTTTCCTTGACCAGGCATGAAAGGAACTCACCAAAGATAAAAGAGATGTCTATAAACCCCCCCAAGAAATCCACAATAAAGAAGAAACCTGTAGGTAATAAGAAAGGGGGGCCTAGACCCAAGTGCAGGTTAAAATGAACATCCTCTATTGGAATTGTCAGGGTATTGCTATCCCTAACACCATCAAAACTTTAAAAATATTTTTATTCATGTATATACCAAAGTTTGTTTTCTATCTCTAATCCTAAAATCAAATTTTCTTCTAGTTTTACTGGATTAGATAAATTTAGTTAAAATTTTATTAGTTCTACTTATAATAATATTTTTTGTGTATTCTCTTTGGATATTTTCACACTCTTATCTAAGAAATGTTTAGGTTTTTAATATTGTCTCTCAAGATATCACATGTGATTTGACTTTGAAAAACTCACACTTCTTATGCACTTTTATTTATGCTAAAAATAGGTACCAAGATAGGATATCTCTATAGAAAAATATTTCTTTCTTAAATAGCACTATTCAAGCCCCTCAGATCATATCTAGAGACTTTAATGCTATACTTGGACCTAGTGAAAAAATAGGTCCTTCTCACTCTAATGTTTCTTCTAAGGAATTTAAAACCTGTATTGAGGAAAAAAACTTCATTGAGATAAACCTAGTTGGAGCTAAATATAATTGGTTTAGAATAAATTATAATAGGGTTATGGCTAGTAAACTTGATAGAGCCTTCACAAATAGTCAAGCCCTTGATAATTGGGATACTATTTCCAGTATTACCCTACCTAGACTTAACTCAGATCATCACCCTATTTTGGTTAGTATCAAAAATAGAGTTTCCAAACCTATTATTACTTTTATATTTAATAATGCATGCACATCTATTGATGATTGTGAAAATATTGTCAAGGAAACCTAGAATTCTATGAACCGCAACAATGAAGATTTTTCCTACATCATAAAATTAAATCTTCTCAAAGAAAAGATAAAGTCCTGATTCAAAGAAAGATTCAATAAAACTAACAATGAAATTTATTCCTTGGAAACCACCCTTAATAAAATTCAGGTTGACATGACAAATAATGAATTTTTTAATGATCCTAACATGAAATTGATCTCTGCACTAAACTAAACTCTCTTATCACCTTAAAAAATAATTTATGAAAATATAACTTAAAAATTAATTGGATTAAGGATGGTGAAAAAATCTCTAAATTCTACAACACTCTGTAGAGAGCTAGGAAATATTGTATTCCCCTTACCTACCTTAAATATAGGGATAACATCATAGAAAATGAGTAAGGTTTGGTCAATCAAGTTGTCTCATTATTTAAAAATATCTTTAATGGCCCTAATCTTAATAAGGAAATAAAATCATATATAATCTCTAGCTTAGTGGGTAACAATGATAACACTCTCCTAACTAGTGTTATTATAGAGAATGAGATTAAAGATGTTGTTTTTAGCCTAAAAAATGATAGTTCCTATAATACTGATGGTTTTACTAATGATTTTTCCAACACTATTGGGATATTATCCAACATGATGTTTGTAAACTGGTTAAGTCCTTTTTTATCTAATGGATACCTTACATATGGAATAAATGCTCAATTCCTTTCCCTTATTCCCAAAGTGAAGAATGCATCAAAAATTAAACTTTTCAGACCCATTTCTCTTATTAACAATATTTATAAAATCATCTCTAAACTATTAGTTAATAGGCTTGATCCTATTACTAGTAAAATTGTCTCTTGGAACCAATTTGGATTCCTCAAAGGAAGAAACATTCAAGAATTAATCTACCTTTCCTTTGAAATTACAAAATTTATAATAAATAAAAATAGATGAGGAATAATTTCCATTAAGCTAGATATTAGAAAACCTTTTGGCACCATTTATTGGAGCTTCATTTTCAAAATACTCACCAATTTTGTCTTTAGTGACATCTTTGTTAACATTGTTAAAACTATTTTTGGTTCTTCTCACATTTAAGTTTTGATTAATGGTACTCCTAAAGTATATTTCAATTGTACCAAAGGTGTCATATTGGGGACCCCCTCTCAACCATCCTCTTTATCATTGTAGAGGACTAACTTAGCAAATTTATCACCAACCAAGTTAACCAAGGAAAATTTAATCCCATCAATGCCTCTAGGAACCTGAATGTACCCTCTAATATTTTATATGTGGATTATATTATTTTATTCATCCAAGGGGAAAAAAGAAACATTAAATATCTCAAATCTTCCCTTTATCACTATGAAGATGTGTCTGGAAAATCCATAAAATGGAACAAATCATACATATTCTTTGGAAAAAGATTTCCTATAAACAGAAAATCTAATATTCTAAATGATCTTGGTATAAAAGAGGGGTCCCTCCCCTTCATATACATTGGAGTTCCTATATTCTAGGTAAATCCTAAAAAAACTCACTTCTCCATTATTGTTGACCAGATTAATAATCAACTCTCCACCTGGAAAGGAAAATCCTTATTGATGGTAGACCTAATTTGTCTTGTTAAACACACCATCATTTCTAAAATGGTATATTCCATTATGGTTTATAAATGTACCATTTATTTAATTAAAAAATTTAACAATAAAATAAAAAACTTTGTCTGGAGTGGAAGCACCCATGAAATGAAACTTTTCACAATTCCTTAGAATACCTATTGCAAACCCATTAACACTGGTGGCCTTGGTATTAAGAACCTCAGCCTCTTTAATGATTCTATTCAAGCTATAATCACATGGAACCTTATAAAAAATAATTCCTTGTCCTTTGAAATTATAATATGTTGATTTATTAGCAATCTTAGAAAAGGTAAGTTTTCTTACATGGACTCCTCCATCTATCTTTCCATCAAACAATCATTTTCTAAAATCATGCCACACTCTAGATGGATTGTTAATAAATAATATTTCTTAAAATTTTGGATGGATAACTGGAATCGTTTCCCTCTTATCTCTATGAATTATTCTATGCATTTATATACATATATTAATATCTCCATTAATGATTGAATGCACTCTCCGGACATGAACTTACATAATGTGATAAATAATATTATTTCCAACTACAATTTTATCAACCCTGATGATTTACTAGTTTGGGAACTAGCGTACTAAAATCATAATTTCAAAAATAATTTCCATGATTTTTCCTAGATTAATAGTTTTAACAAGAAATGGGTTAGACCCTCTAGGATCACACTTTTATGGAGAATAGATCAAAATAGAGTTCCCACTGATTGTTGTCTTCAATTATTTAGTATTCAACTTTGTTCTAAATGTTGTATGTGTAATCAAAACAGATAGGATTCTGAACACCTGTTCCTAACTTGTTCTACTGCCTATGCATTATGGAAATACATATTTGACATTTTTTTATCTCAGATGGAAAGTTTTGGACTCCATTCGACTTCATCTTCAAAGATGTATGGATATAGACGCCTCTCCTCAAATTGAACAGCTCTTCATTGTTTTTGTTGCTGAACTGATTCACGTCATATGGTATAAAATAAATTATACAATTCAAAACAATAATACTTTCAACTTTTATGCATCTCAGGTGAAGATCTACATCACTATCAAGGAAGCTAGAATGATGCAAACATGCACTTGTCACAACTCCGTTAGGGATCTTATAATACTTCATCAGATCAGAATTAAAGGGAATTTAAGTTAGTTGAAAGGTATGTTATAAGTATTCTGTAATCACCCAATCCCTACCTAGATTAAAATTAATGTGGATAGTCCCTCAAAAGGAAACCCAGGCCCTACAGGTTTTGTAATAGTTTACAAAAATCACAATGGGTATATTCTGGGATGCTGCTATGGTATGTGTGGTTTTTCCTCCTCTTTAGAAGAAAAGATGAATATCGTTATTATTATCATCGATATCATCAAGAAATAAGGATGTAATAACATATAGATTGAAAGTGACTTCACTACCATCGTTCAAGCCCTTAGATATGGAGTGGTTCACCTGGCGTGGCCCCTACAACAAGATGAATGATTTTCCTCCAACATCTAACAGAACTCAATCATATTATCACTCATGTTTACTGTGAGGTGAACAAGGTGGTAGTTGGTCTTTAAAACAAAGGAGTTAGTAGCAAAATTACGTGGATGGATGACCTCCCAGCATATCTCATCCTATTTTATGAAAAAGATTGTAATAAATTTCCCTCTTTTATAATTCTGTAATTTTTCTTGCTTTATTTTTATATATTTTTAGTGATTTGGTCTTTTGACCAAGGCATCATTGATAAAAAAATATTTAACAATAATATAATGTTATTAGGCTTGGCGATGTATATACCATTTTTTGTTTCTAGAAGGAGTGACTTTGGAATGAAGTTTATGAAGTTGAATGGATATAGAAACAACAAAACTATTGTCTAAAACAACACCAACAACATAAGAATCATTACCAAAGTGGGGAAGGGATTCATGGATGAAATCTAAAATTCTACATTGTTTAACAAAATATGAAGGTGAAGTAAATGCATTTAGTGGGGTGCTGGTGGTGGCCTTGATAAATAAGTGGTCATCCTTAAATGTTCAAAAAATAGTAAAACCAACAAAATTGACTGGTTTTTATGGATATCATTTATAAATATATGGGTGTAGGTCACTTGTTTGGGTGAAAAAAGAGTAATTCTATTTTTATGTTTTTAGTTGTAGCAATGGTAGTGTGGATGATAGTTCTTTATAGTGGTAGTATTTGTTCTTATTTTTTTATTCTTCTCATTAATTGAAAAATTGAAGTGTTTTCCTCCCATGGATCTTGTCTCTTTTGCATCTACTAATATATAAAGGCCCATTAATTACTCCCCAAAAGTGATCGATAATGGGATATAATGGTTTTTGTTAGTCCATCACTATATCCAATAATTACTTCCATATCCCGTGAGGTGACCTAAACTGAACATGATTATAATTTACAATAATTCCCATATTTGAATATTAAATCTCACAAAATACTCACAAAACCCTAAAAACCAAAGGTTTAGTTTCTTTGAAGGTTAAATATATAAATATATTATTAATAATAATTGAGAGCATTTATCCATGATTGCACTATAGTATTCCTTCTTATAAATGTATCATATATTTTACTCATGTTTATAACATAGGGAATTAAAAACATAAGATGGGGTGAGATAAAATTATCAATAAGAGAAAAAATTATCAACAATTCATGATGATTTAGAACATAATAATATGAGAAAACATGAGAATGAAAGAGATATATTATTAAAAAGGACATAGAATAATAAGTTTTATTTATAAGTCATTATAGAAGGATATATAATAATAATCATATGAGAAAACATGAGTATATGAGAGATATATTATTAAAAATAACATAGAATCATAAGAGTTATTTATAAATCATGATAGAAGGATATGTATTATCAAATGAATAAATATATAACATGTAATAAGAGTGTGGAAATATAAGATAATAAACATGATCCATGGAGCATAATCACAAGTAAACTAGTGAAAAAGGGGTTTTCATGTTTCTTTTTTGGTTTTTAACATTGGTTACCCCATGATGTTATTGCAAGCTACGTTGTAAATAAGATTTCACATCAGTTAATAATAATAGACATTATAAATACATATATGGATAAGGTTTCCATGTTATTTTTTCCATAACGAATGTGATAAAGTCTATTATAGAATATTTTTAATGTTGGTTTTTAGAAAAACCGATGTTAAAATCCAAACTAAAAATTCTTATCCCAGAGGAGTTTTTGTGCACTAGTTTTATTAAAATCGATGTGTAAAAAACTTATGAAGTTGATTATTTAAAAAAAACTTGATAAAAATATTATAAAATTAGTTTTTTCATATCAGTCATTGAAAACATCCTAAAAATTCATATTTCTAGGTTGTTTTCCACGTTGGTTTTTTTAGAAAATCTGTAATGATAAATATTCCTCCTAAAATTTTAACATCAGTTATGAAATAACTAACATGTAAAGTTTTTTAATACAATTCATTAAAATAATCTCTTCAAGAAGTACAGAAAAAAACACCACAAAAATTTACAATTACAACAGAACAAACATTTATAACATCATACCAGAAATAGAATAACAACAACAGTAAAAACATTTACAATTTGAACTTTAAACTTTAAAATATACATTAAAAATAAACTAAAACCCAATCATACCAATTAAATAATTAACCCATTTAATTTTTTAGTGTATTAGATCTTATCTAGTGTAATGATGAGGGTCACTAAAGAGATACAAATTAAAAATAAATAATTTAACATGTATTTTGAATAAAATGAATGAAAAATTAAAGAAGGGTTTATAATAAAATCTATCTTTATATAATTTTGTATGTTTCCTGGTTGAAATTATTTCATACATAAATATTAGAATATTTTATCCACATTCCTTTACTCATTATTATTAATAAAACTTCTATTTAAAAATATTGTTTCAATTCAAAATAAAATTTTAAGTACTTATAGCCATAATGTAGTAATTATAAATGAAAAGTCACATTTTCTTTTATATATTTGATATTTGCGCTATGCTTTCTTATTGTCTCTCTAAAGTAACCCATTCCATATTTTAAAATAATACATATGAAATAAATTTACATGTCATTATAATATATATAAGTAATCAAATATTCAAACTTACATGTTCAATAAATTCTTAAAATTATCTCACATTTCACCCTGAGTATAGAATATATAGTAAAATGTCTTCTCTATTGGAAAAAAAACACACAACATCCAATAAAGACTAATATACAAAAAATAATAATAATTTACATGGTTTTTTAAGAGATATAGCACTTTATGATATATATGTTTCACACTCTTGAATATAAGGAAGTATCCAACACTGAATAATTGCATTCTTTTGAATTCTTTCAAGAATATAAACTGTTCTTTTTACATCAATCATTTACATTGCTATAGTTGAAATAAATTTTGGGTTTATAAATCCATATACTAATTTCGTATCATGCTACATAAAAATTTTATAAAGATACCTAACACAAAACAAACATAATTATAAATTATCAATAAATTAAAATAACTAAAAATATATGATAATCGAATTCCATCGAAAATAATTGCATCGTTTTAACACTAAACTCATCTCTAGTTACAAGCTCCATGATATCTTTTTTTTTTAAATCATCAAAGTCATTGCACACCCACAAATGTCAGCCTCTATTGGAATATCATAAACTTCTAACAAAAAATTTGAATTTTTTGATAATATATTAAGACTATAAGAAGTTTTATATGAATTCATAATAGCCTATATTTGTTTTTGTCTATACAATATATCTTTACCTTTAAATTATTCCTATAGAAAAAGATAAATATATAAAATTTAAAATTCTAAAATAAATTTAACACCAATATGAAATAAAGGATATAATCTACACATACCTCAATGGTAATTTGTTGAAAAAGTCTAGATGAAAAAACTAAAAAATAACTAATAATTTTTCCAAATGTACTGAAATCATCTGTAGAAATTAGAATTCTTTTTGATCTATCAATAATACCCTGTATAGTGACCCTAAGATTCACTATCTTCATCTGTTGATGATGAATAATATCTCCAATATAATATGTAATCCCATATAAAATGATATGATGTTGGGGATCCTCAACATATAACTGACAATAAATGGGAATCCATGGAGGAGGTGTAGGAGTTGGATAAGTAGAAGGAGGTGGAGGAGTGATATTTTCAAGTGGAGGCGGAGGAGTGAGATTCGTAGGTGGGGGTGGAGGAGTGGGATCAGTAGCCTAAAACTTTCTTTGCATTTCTGTAAACATCGACTATACTAAAGCTTTTATCCCATCCTCCATTATATCACCCATATCTTGAACTTTAGATTCCAAATCTTCTATTTTTCTTTTATAAACATCCTCTATTGAAGAAGTTTCAGAATGAACAAATACTTTTGTTACCAATACACTTGTTGGGTATCCACATACATGACCCGGGTGTTAGGACTCTCCCAATTCCATTGCTAAACCTTTTTTCTAAACCTCACCCATGATGGTCCCCCATGTTCTCTACTCCTCAAGGTAATCCTATATAGAATGTGTGAAAAAGTCAGTAGTGAATCACTATATATAAAGATTTGATTTAACTTTAAATAAAATGAATAAATTAAATAACTTCTTATAATCCTCTCAGCTACAACCCTTGAATCTTTCATAAGATATTTCACTTTTTTCTCTTTGAGGCTCCCTTCCATTTTTCATGTCTAGATAGGGGGAAGGAGGGTTAAACTCTGTGGAGCTTAAAGGTTCAGCTATCAGTTTTTGAAAATTTTCAGCTATCATTTATTCTTCCAATAACATATAACCTCCATGAGATAAAGTATGAGGGTATACATTTTTGGATTGTATATCCTTATGAGATCTCCTCATTTTCTAAAAATTAAGAATAAATAAACTGTTAATATGATCATTAATATAAAAATACCTCTTAAATATAACATTACACTTTCAAAAAATTATTCATGTTGTATACTTTAAAAAAACTACTTCCATGTATCTTCTTCAAGAAATGAATATATATCACATTGATTTTGATGTTGTCTATCCCCAAAAATAAATTTTGTTATGCGAGTTTATTTAAAATCCCTCTATCTATTAGCAACGAAATCTAAACATTTATTCTCGATTCCTCCAGTTTCAAGTAAATCATATGTCATCTATTAAGAAGGGGAAAACATATATTAGTAAAAACATTTCATGATAAATAAAATAAGAAAAAAAAGATTACCAAAATTGTCTTCTATAAATGAGCTATAGTCACTTTTTCAAAACTTCTCCAATCATAAATCAAAATAATAACTTTTCTTCGATCTTGAAATGCAATAAATATATTAAATTGTTTTTCATTTGGACCCCTAGGAATATCATCATCATCAAAATCAACTTGTATCCTCTGGTCCTAACTACAGACAATTGTTAATTTTTTTAAATGTGTGAAACCACGTTTGCTAACCCTCAAACTCCATTTTCCCCTTATATAAGTAGATGGATCCTGTATATAAGGAGGAGGGGGAACCTCAACAGTAGCATGGGTATGGTTCTCCTCCAAAAGTATGTGTATAGTCCTCCCTAAAAGAATGTGTTGGATCAGATGTTTGATCTTCCATTATCCTACAAATTAAAGTACCAAATATTTAGTACACATATATAAAAATACATCTATTACATATAAAAGTAAATAAAAAATGAAAAAAGATCAAATAAAAAGTAAACTAATTTTTTTTATTAATATCTATTAAAATAGTTAAATAAAACACTAAAAACATTAATGAGATATGAAATAAAATATACGAATGAAAAAAAATCCAAAAATGGTGTGTGAATAACAAACAATTAGTACACAAATATACAAATCCAACTATTACATATAAGAGTATATAAAAAATGAAAAATGATCCAATAAAAAGTAAAATAAACATAAAACATTTTTATTCATATTTTTTAAACAATTTAACTAAAATTCTAACAATATTAATGAAATATGAAATGACAAAATGAATGAAAAAAATAAAAAATGGTGGGTGAATAGTAAAACGGATCCAATGTGTTACACCATTTTTTACACCGAAAATAATATTCTTTAAAATAATCTTTTATACATTTTTTTTATTTTTATTTAACATATTATATTATAATTATTATTTTTACCATAAAATCAAAAAATATATAAGTTAATTAATGGTAAACATGAAAAAAACTAATATAAACAAACAATTTAACTTATTATTTATAATATGTGTTTTAATAAAGAAAATAAAACTAATATATTTTACTTTTTATGAAATTTAATAAAATTAAATAAGGAGGGGGAAGTCCTGATGAGTTCTCATCAGAAAAACCCTAAATCTCACGAATCTGGTGATGAATGGTTTTCTTCACAATAGATTTGGGGATTCATGGTGTACTTAGATCCTCAATGGGAGAGAACCTTCAAAAGAACCATTCCAGAAACAAATGAGGAAAAAAACCTTGCCGAAGATATTTTGTATTGTGCTCTTCTTGAAAAAGATAAATGGATTTCTTTCTTCAATTCTCTTAAATGTTATGATTTTCACAAGACTTATACGATGAAGACTCCTCTCTACAAAAATAATGAAGATAAAGGATTCTCAGTCTAAGAGAACCCTAAATCCCTACAACAATGAGTGAAAATGTGTAAGTTTTCAATCATGGGGTGCATTTATTATCTTAAAGAAGATAAACCCTAGGAATCTACTGATCTTAAGCCTAGAATTTCACAATTCTGGGGATTTTCTAACTGAAAGGTAGTCCCAATCGGTAGAGGTTATTTTCATGTTCTGTTGAACTCTCAAGATGATTTAGACTGGGTATGGAATATAGGAAACATTCAACTTAAGCCCAGTTTCCTACACATATCTGATTGAGATTATGCATTTAATCCTTACACTCATAAAAACACTACGACTCAAATTTGGGTTCAATTGCATGGTTTAAACTAGTACTTTTGGAATCCAAATATCCTAAATGACATCACCTTCTGTATAGGAGTCCCTATTAAGATAGATCAGAGAATATTGAATTGTGAATTAGGTCTCTATGCTAGAGTTATGGTTGAGGCCAATCTAGATTCAAAACTTTTGCAGATTATCATCTTCAATGTGAATGAATATAGAGCATATGTTAGGATATAATATGGACACAAGCCTCCCTTCTGTGAATTATGTAAAATCATTGGTCATTCAATATTGAACTGTAGAGTGGTGAAAAAATAGGTAACCCACACCAATGAAAATGACTAGATTGAAGTTAAAAGACACAATAAGGAAAAAGGACATGTCCTAGATAAACCTGAACCTTAAAAAATGAAAAATGAAAAATGGGTTAAAAATTCAAATGAATTGAATCACAAAAAGGATGCATTGAAGAAAACTTGGTGTAAAATGATTGATGAAGAGGATAATGAAACTGAGGACTAATTCATTGTAGAAGAATTTGAGAATCTTGTAATGGATATAGTCAAACAGAGTCATAATGAATTGGGAATAGAGACTAAGTCTTGCAAAGAATCAACTCTAAAATAGCCTGTTTTAAATGAATCTTTCTCTACTATACATATTGATAATGAAACTAATGATAAAGGTGGGAATAGTACTTCCACAATGAATATAGTGAAAAATACCAATACCCAAACTGATGAGACTATTCAAAACACACCCCTTTGGGATACTGTTTCTTCCCAACCTGGTTTAGGTCCAGTGTAGATACATGTCCCGAGCAACACCAACAAAAATTCTAGGACATTGAAGCCTGCTGCTAGGAAGAACCTACAGAGGCCTGCATAATTTATTTTAGAAGCCAAAGCAGGAAAAGACAAGGAAGGGGACTCAAACCAGAAATCTTCATCTCCTATCAAAAGGAAGGAACTGCCTACAGAGGGGAATTCTACACACTGCTCTTCTGAATCATTAGATAAAAAAGGGCCATATGAGAGAAACCAAAGACTTCCATCATCTGATCAGATTCAGATTGATGTTGGTAGTGTCATCATGAAAGAATGAAAATGAAAGATTATGGATTACAAGCTGGATGATAATAGGCAACACATTGAAGAAGGATATGTTTCTAATCATCAAGTTAGGGATGAATAAACAAACAGTCAGGCAGAAAACAAAACCAGTACACATAATATCATTAGCTCTCATATCATTCCCATTCTCAAATAGGATAGTGACACACAAGGAGAAAGAGATAGTCTATAAAACATCTTAGGAAATACTTAAGGAATAATAACTCTTGAGGTAAAAATAAAGGGGGGCCCAACTCCATGAATAGGTATAAATGAATATTTTTTACTAGAACTGTTAGGGTATTGCTAACTCTGATACCATATCAACTCTAAAAAGACTTTTATTCATAAATAAGCCAATTTTTTTTGCTATCTAAAAGTTTAAAATTAACTTTAAACCTATATTTACTATCTTAGATAATTTCAATTACCATTTTATTGGTGCTACTTCTAACAAAAATTATGTGGACTCTCTTTGGATCTTTTCTCACTCCTCTTGAATCAATGTGCATGTTTTTAATGTTGACACTCAATCTTTCACCTGTGAATTGGATTTTCAAAACTTGCATATTTTTTTCACCTTAATTTATTCCAATAATAGATACCAAGATAGAAGATTGCTATGGAAAAACCTATCATACTTAAATATAAATATCCAATATCCTTGGATTATCACTAGAGACTTTAATGATATCTTCAGAACTGGTGAGAAAATGGGTCCTTCCCACTCTAACATTTCCTATAATGAATTTAAAGATCATATTGAAGACAACTACCTTATTGAAATAAATCTTATAGGTTCCAAATATACTTGGTATAAAAGACATCATAATAGGGTTGTGGCTAGTAGTCTAGATAGAGCCTTCACTAATATTCAATCCCTTGGTAACTGGGATACAATTTCTAGTATTACCCTACCTAGACTCAACTCGGATCATCACCCTATTTTAGTTATCCTTATTTTTAAAGTTTCCAATACCATATTACCTTTTATATTTAACAATTATTGGACCACCGTGAGTGATTGTGATAAGATTGTTAATGAAACTTGGAATTATATGAACTTTAATAATGATGCTTTTTCCTGTATTATGAAATTAAAACTTTATAAACAAAAACTAAAGTCTTGGTGCAAAGAAAGAGTCAATCAAACTAATAATGAAATTTCTTTCCTGGAAAAATATCTTAATCAAATTCAGGTTGAATCTACCAGAAAGGAATTTTCTAATGACCCTCAATAAGAAATTGACCATAACACTAAGTTAAATACCCTTCTCACCTTGAAAGATAATCTGAGAAAGAAGACCTTCAAAATTAGTTGTCTCAAAGATGGGGACAGAAACACTAAATTATACAATGCTCTACAAAGAGCCAAGAAATCTTGTAGACCCCTTTACTTTCTTAAGGATAGAGATAACATCATTGAAAATGAGTAAGGTTTGGTGAATCATGTTGTCTATTATTTTCAAAATATATTTAATGGTATTGATATTAATAAAGACATACAACTGGATATAATTCCTTGATTAGTGAGAGATAATGAAAACACCCTTCTGAATACTGTTCCTATAGACCATGAGATTAGAGATTATATTTTTAGCTTAAAAAATGATAGTGATCCTGGTCCTAATGGCTTCACTAATGCTTTTTTTCAACACTATTGGGATATTGTCCAACATGATTGTAAACTGATCAAATACTTTTTTTATAATGGATACCTTCTTTATGGGATCAATACTCAATTACTCTCACTTATTCCCAAAGTGAATAATGCTTCAAAAATTCATCTCTTCAGAACCATTTCCCTCATCAACAAAATTTATAAAATCATCTCAAATTTTTTAGTTAATAGACTTTCTCATATTGTGAGAAAAATTGATTCTCGGAATCAATTTGGCTTCCTTAAAGGAAGAAACATCCAAGACTATATCTTCCTTGCCTTTGAAAGTACTAACATGTTAAATAATACTATTAGAGGAGGAAACATTTCTATTAAACATGATATTAGAAAATATTTTTACACTATGGACTGAAGTTTTATTTTCAGGGTCCTTAAAATGTTTGGATTTCAGGACAATTTTATTAACCTAATCAAAACTCTTTTTGGCTCTTCCCACATTTCTATCTTGATTAATGGTTCTCCAAAGGGATATTTCAATTGCTCAAAGGGTGTCAGGAAAGTATACCATCTATATTCCATTATCTTTATTATTTCTAAGGACTACCTTAGTAGGATCATCACCAATCTCGTTAACCAAGGAAAGATTAATCCCATATCTACCTCTAGAAACCTGATTTTCCCCTCTCACCTATTATATGCAGATGATATAATTATTTTCCTTCAAGGGGATAAAAATAATATCCAAAATCTCAAAGATACCCTCTCTCACTATGAAGATGTGCCTGGTCAATCCATAAATTGGAGAAAATCTTCTGCTTTCTTTGAAAAAATATTCCCCATAAATCGAAAGAATAATATAATAAATGACCTTGGTATAAAAGAGGGATCCCTCCCCTTCATGTACCTTGGAGTTCCTATCTTTTGAGGAAATCTTAAAATCACTTTTCCAATATTGTCGATCAAATTTATAATCAACTCTCTTCTTGGAAAGGAAAATATATTTCTATTGTAGGCTGAATTTGTCTTATCAAATATACTATTATTTCTAAAATTGTTTACTCTATTATGGTTTACAAATTTCCTATTTAATTAATAAAAAATATTAATAGTAAAATAAATTTTTTTATCTGGATTGGAAGCATTCTTGAGATGAAACTTGTCATTGTTCCTTGGAAAAATTGTTGTAAACCCCAAGACAATGGTGGAATTGGTATTAAGAACCTATTCCTCTTTAATGAATACCTTCAATCCAATCTCATGTGGAACCTTCTTAACAATAATTAAATATCCTATAATTTCCTTAAAGGAAAATTTTATAACAATCTTAGACAAGGTAAAACTTTACACATGGTCTCTTCTATCTGGCATTCCATTAAGAACTATTTTTCAAAAATAATGTCTCACTCTAGGTGGATTGTTAATAAGGAATATTCTTTAAAGTTTTGGTTAGATAACTGGAATGGTTACCCTCTTTCCTATATGAATGATTCCATGGATTTATCTATTGAAAATAATATCTCTATAAATAACTGCTTACACTCCTCATATGTGGATTTACCTAATGTGATTAAAAATATTATCGCTAACTGGCCTTTCGTCAACACTAACGATTTTTTGATTTGGGAACCTGCTCATAATGGTATCCTAAAATCTAAACTTTACTAAAATCACAAATTTAAAAATGAAAACCAATATTTTTCTTGGTTAATAAAATTCAACAAACAATGGGTTAAAACCTATGGGTTCACTCTGGTCTAGAGGATAGCCCACAATAGAATTCCCACTGACTATTGTCTTCAAATTTTTGGTATTAAAATTTGTTCCAAATGTCATATGTGTAATAAAAATAGATAGGATGATGAACACATGTTATTATATTTTTCTACTGATTCTGCATTATGGAAATACATATTTGAAATT
The DNA here is from genome assembly GCA_963277665.1 of Viscum album. Lineage (NCBI taxonomy): Eukaryota > Viridiplantae > Streptophyta > Magnoliopsida > Santalales > Viscaceae > Viscum > Viscum album. The sequence goes on along the minus strand of OY728138.1, from coordinate 95,419,865 downwards.
TTTGATCTTAGATGGACAGATTTGGACACCATTTGGATTCATCTCCAAATATGCACCACTATGGATGTCTCCACTCATATTGATCAGCTTTTTATCGCTATTGTGGAAGAACTGATTCACGTCATCTGGTATGAGAGAAATTATATCATTCACAAAAATAATACTTTTAATCTTTGTGCAGCTCAAGTGAAGATCCTTATTGCTATCAAAGAATCTAGAATGATGCAAACATGTACCTGCCACAACAACATCAAGGATTTTATTATTCTTAGTTGGATTGGAATCAAAGGAAGATTTAGTCAAATGAAGGGTATACTAGAAGTTTTATGGAAACCCCCTATGGTGTTGTGTGCAAAAATCAAAATGGTCATGTTTTGGGATGCTGCTATGGTTCATGTGGAGTCACCACATCCTTAGAAGCAGAGATGTTCAACATCATTATTGGTGTCGATCTCATAAGAAAAACGTTGGAATAACATATGGATCAAAAGTGAATCCACTACCATCTTCCAATAACTCCAACATGGGGTGGTTCACCTGACGTGGCTCCTCACAGAAAGATGGATGACATGCCTCCAACATCCGATGAAGCTTAATAATATTATCACTAATGCTTACCGCGATGCGAACATGGTGGAATATGGCCTTTCTAATAAATGAGTTAATATAATTATTGTGTGGATGGATGATATCCCAACAGATCTCACCTCGCTTCAGGAAAAAGACTATAATAAATTTCCCTCTTTTAGAATTTTGTAATCTTATTTCTCATCTTTATATATATTTGAGCTTTGGTATTTTTATCAAGTAATCATCATCTTTAAAATAAAAAAATAAAATTAAATAAGAAATAAATATATGTAACCTGTAATATTAAGAAATTACTAAAGAATTCTCCCCCTAATTTCTTTTTCATGATCATTCCGCATGACACAAACCATGTCTATGATATGCTCATCAATATTATATCTTAATATTTTCATGGAATTAGGGATCTCACATAAATAAGTATATTCATCAAGTTTTTCATTACCAAAATATTATTTTTTACATGTAAAATGATAGACCACTACATATCAGATTGATCAAGAACATAGAAATATTTTTACATGTGTTTCCATGATGGAATGATCAATTTTGTATTCCAATCTATTTATATTAACTAGTGTCATTCCAAATTCATTATGTCTGAAACTATTGTTATCAATAACCCATTTGTAGTTAAAACCCTAAACTCAAAATTTAATGTAATAAACCTCCCACATTTCTTTAATGACTCCATAATATGAACTTGATGTATAGATTGGATTTTTGTCCTTCACACTGAAAAAATGAATTGCTTCTATAAAAACCAATACAATACTATTATGAACTGCAATTCTATTTTCTAGATCTTTCATATGAAATTTATAGACATTAATGTCAAACCCGGATCATGTTATTAAATTTAAACATGGGCCACTCACTAATCATCTCAATGTTTTTGATGCATCTGATCTACAAAGAATGATCTATTTAAACCATGGTAAAAAAGTTTTGTTATGCTCATTCAAAATCCACATATCTTTATTCTTTGGATAACATTGATTTAACACATTAATATGTGATTTTATATATGGATGAGCATCATCCATGTTATTCAAGATTTATAAATGCACCTTCCTTATTTGTTCATCTGTCAAAAATTTTAATTTCAATCCATGGATCACCATTCCCCCATAATTGAATCATTCATGGAGTGATTAGGCAAACTTATGTTCTTTGCTGTAGAAAAGTAGCTTATACAAAACTTTACAACCTCCTAAAAAAAATACTTCTAAACAATGGAGGCTTTAGGTTGATATAGATTCTTAACATACCCCTTCAATATCTTCCTATACCTATCAAAATGATACATATAATGTATATATACAGGTTCTAAAAGCATTATTTATCACAAAAAATGAATCATTAAACGTACCATGATATCAAAAAAATATAGAGTAAAATACTTTTCCAGTTGAAAAAGTATAGAAACTGCTTTGTTCTCTAGATTTTTCAAATCATCAATATCAATCACCTTATTAAAAATTGAATTAAAAAAATTATACGCCTTCATGATAATCATTATAACATGAATGGACAATATTCCATGTAATGAAATTGGTAGGAGTTATTTCAACATGATGTGAAAATGATGAGATTTCATAGATTTCAACTTAAAATCATTTAGTGACATAATTTTTTTACATTTAAAGAATAAGCCTGCGGCACTTTGATACTATAGAGTCACCAAAAAAAGATACTTTTATTCCTCTTGGATAATTTATGATAAGAAGAAGATAGGTATGTCCATATTCCATTAGGAGTGAGAGGTAAATCAAAATGTATTCCCATTGAGAGTAAGTAAAATCTTGAATTCAAGCCATATTTACTCTTTTGTTTAATATCTAACAATGCTCTAATCAATATTTCATGGATATTATTCTACACATGCATGAAATCAATGTTATATTTGACCTCATGATATCTCCATTATAGAATTTTAAAAAATATTGACAGTTTATTCTAAATATTTCTATCATTACTTGATTTTTGTGTCTTTTCAAATGCGATCTGATTGTTTTTCACCCTCACAAAATACTGATTAGTGGATAAAGTTTTTGGAATAATATCAAACTCTTGTGAGTTTTTGAATGCCTTTTTTCATATTTGATAGGATTGATCCACAAAAAAAAACATTCGATTACCCATGTAATGGCCCAAAACTCTGTGGTCCATTAATTTTTCAAAATATAATGTTTAGTTTGGTTATGGGAGGCATTGATAGATCGCATCAGTAGCTCAACATCGGTGACTCAGGGTGCCGGTGACTTAGGGAGTCGGTTACTCAGGGCGTCGGTGACTCAAGGAGTTAGTAGGTTGAGGCGTTAGTAGGTCAAGCCACTAGTAAGTCAAGGCATTATTAGGTCAAGGCGTCAGTAGGTCAAGGAATCATTAGGTTGACATGTTGGTAGGTAGAGGCATCGGTAGTTCCAAGCGTCGGTAGGTTGAGGTGTCAATAGGTCGAGGCGTCGGTAAGTTGAGGCGTTGTTATGTCAGGCCATAGGTAGGTTGAGATGTCGGTAGGTCATGTCGGTGTCTCATCATTGGTAGCTCATGTTAGTGGGTCACGTCAGTGACTCACTGTCGGTAGGCTGCGTTGGTGACTCACCCATCGGTGACTTATTTCCAATTTTTCTCAATTTTTCCAGTTTCACCCCTTTGATGTTTCCTTTGAAGTAAATCAATTTTAAAGCCTTGTTTTAGCATTTATAAAGGTGTTTTAAAGGATATTAATTATATCTTTAATATTCTAATTCTCTTGGGGATTTGAAATAGTCAAACCACACGGTCTTGACCATGATCTAACTTTAATGGCCTTTGAAACCGTCTCCCTTCCATTGATATAGGATTTGGCTCTTATAATTCAAGATCTTCTTTTCCCTGTGTGTTTCCATTTTCTCTTGGTTTTCCTAGAGTCTTTACTCCCCATGGAGTCATGTGTTGTGCCAAAGATATCGATCCCATTTTCCTTTAAGTTTTCCTGCTACCCGCACGACCCCCTGTTTTGGCGTAAGGAAGAATCATTGATCATCTGTTACTCCATGTAGGGATGTCCTTCATCTCTCCTTTAATTGTGTATCATGTAGGGTGGGTGTGCTCATGTACCCTTGTGAATAAGGTTGATACCAATTTAACGAAGATAATAAGAAGTAATAAATGATGGGATGGGAGTTTGATGGCGATGATCGGTTTTTTTATATGTTATCCTCAATCCCTGTCGTGTTTTGTAAGGGTTTTATGCCTTCTAAAAATCATGGCCATTGGTCATCTCTATTTTCACAGCTATATGATTTTTGAATCACTACTGTAAGAATTAGAATTTGGTTAATCACATATATTCAATTAATTATATGGATTCCCTAGGATCAAACTTATTCTGTGATCACCCCTATTTTATCAAGTGGGATTAAAGCATGAGTGCTGCTAAATCTGAATAAACCTTAACTTGATGGTGTAGCTATGTGTTGTGTGTGGTTCTGCTCTGCTTTTGTCTGTACTGTTCATGTGGTGTTGTGGTTGGGAGTGTGGTTGTGAGTATGAGTGGTGTAATGGTATATCTGCATGAGATATTGATTGATTGTGGAATGGATGAACTTGTTATGTAGTGAGAATGTATCTAGGAAGTGGTTGGGAAGTGGGGATGTAGGACTGGGTTGTGTCATGTTCATATTTATGGGTGTGTTGGGCATGGTGTTGTTGTGTAGCGGGGCTGCCAGGTATGGTAGTAATGAGTTGTGTTGGGGGTTTTACTTATTGAGAGGAAGAACAAAGCGACATGACTTTGAAGAATGATAGTGTCAATGGTTGAATGGGTGTATAAGAAAGGGGAGTGTGTAGTGGGAGTGCAAGATGGTTTCTTTCTATTTATTTTTATGAATGTGGTGTTTTTCATGTAGTGGGGATTCCGAGTATGGTTTATGAGGGATTATTTTTAAGAAGGATGTTTTTACCTTGTGTGGGATTTTCACCAGGAGTTTTTAGGGACTCTATGAAGTGTGTTTGGGTTATAATGCTACTTATGGTGTGTTGTGTTTGGTATTTTATTGGGTAGGGATGGAATAAATAAACGAATTGATAATGTAGAGTGAAAATTGGTTAAATGATTTGGTTGGGGGTATGTTTTGAGTTGTGGGTTGTAGTGAAGCAACATTCATTTATTAGATTAAAAAAGTGACCATCATTCATGGTGGTACATGCATTTAAAGGTGGAAGTAAGGGAATTTTGTGTGGTCTAGTAGTTTGTTTTGAAAACCCATAGGTTGGGCTGAGTGTTTGGTACACACATATATATATATATATATATATATATATATATATATATATATTTAGTTCCTTATGATTTGTATACGTACCCCACCCATATTGAGAACTACGTTCCGAACACCCCCATTGTTATGGCGGAGGGCGTCCTTTACCAACATCCTGGTGAGATGATGGATGGATGGTTATTGGCTCTCATATGATCCTTATTCTAGGCATTGGTAGCCCTAGATTCTTTGGGTAGGTTGTGGTGTGGTTGCAGGGCCCAAGTGTCTACGGGCGAGGTGTGCTTCCTAGGTGTCTTCAGGATGAGTTGTGTGGTGATTCCCAGGTGTATTTGGGATGAGGTTGTGGTTTGTGGCCTAGGTGTTTGCGGGAAAGATGTGATGTGGTATGTAGCCCAGGTGTGTGCAGGAAGGTTGTGAAAATGGGACTTATGGAAGATCATGGTAGCATCAGGATGTTTTCCATTAGGGATGAGAAGTTAACTTGTGGGAAGTGGTGCGAGGTGCCCAAATATCTATGTGCTTACTAATTTATTTTACTTGACTTGAATTATTTAGTGAATATTCCTTGGTGAGGTTGGGGAAGATAATATATATTGTTAGGTTCATTTAAGTTTCTACTATTTTCCTCATAGGGGAATTAGTATGCTTCTCCCACTTGTGCACATGTGACTTTGGTTTTTCCCTACTGAGTAAACTTTTATACTCACGCTACGTATGTAAAACTGTTTTCAGGTTTCTAGGGAGATTAAATGGACTGTGTTGGACCTTACTAGCTCAGAATTTTGGGGCGGTTTCTGTGTCACTACTTAGTTTTATTTTGGTACTTAATTTGGAGTTTTATTTTATTTCTCACAGTTTTACTTTAAACATGCATGTGCGATGGTTTTTTCTTTCTTTATATATATGTGTCTTGGTTTTTTTTTTGAGGTTGATACATCTGATCTTCTGATCTTGGTTACTATAAAAAGGGTAATGGTTCTTATTTTTTATGAAATTTCTATACCTTTGGTGCTGGTCGCCACCCCTGGGGCTATTGGAGGTGGGATTTAGGGATCATTATTTGTCCTTCATCTTGAGGAAGGAATGTCTTGGCATTTTTCTATCCCCTCCGTCATCTTGAAGAAGGCGGGTCATTAAAAAATGGTATCATTGGTTATGGTTGAGAGATAGGATGAAGTTTGGAGTTAAGAACAGTGAGGATTACATGGGTTGGTAGGTAAACAGTGTTAGGTGATCTTGGTGCGCGACATAGGCCAGGTAAGACCAGCTAGGACATGGTATTTTAGGCCCCCCCATGATTTGATGAAATGAATCTGAGCTTACCAAACAACCAAGTGAGGCTACACCGATTGCGGGGTAGAGACCCTAGGAAAGGTACATGCATCATGATGACTTGTGTTCTTGTTTTTTTTTTAATTTTTGGGAAATTAAAATAAAAAATGAGTTAAAATAAATCCTAAATAAATTCTATACTACTCAGGATTAGGAATTTATTATTTACCTTTTAGCTATGGAACCTGGTTTTCATCCATGAGTGGCTTAGGAAATTGAGGCTCAACATTCCAATATGGATGATTAGCTAAGGGTTGATCTAGAGGAGGAGTAAAATCAGTGGCATAAGATGCTTCGTGCTTTCCAATGTAAGGATTTGGGAAGGTATGATGGAATTAACTCAAACATAGAGAAAAAGAGTTGGCTTGAGGAGTTGGTGATCATTTTCAGCTTGATACAGGCTCCAATAGAGTACTATGCTCCCTTGGTAGTGATCCAGATGAGGGGACTAGTGCATCAGTGGTGGATGATTTACCTTAGGGAGAAGAAGAAGGCTGATGTTCTATGGGTCGAATTTGAGAAGGAGTTCCAGGAAAAATTCTTTTCTTTGACGATGAAGGATGATAAGCGACAAGAGATAATTTCCATCCAGTAGGGGAGTATGTCAGTATGGGAGTTGGGGATCAAGTTCAAGGATCTCCTACACTTTTCTCCATATCTCTTTCCAAATGAGGAGTCTCGGGCGATATTCTTAGAGGAGGATCTTAATCATTCTTTTCAATATACGATTACTCCATTCACCCTACTGACATACTTAGAGGTTCAGAAGAAGGCTGATGTAATATAAAGAATGAACTCATGAGGAGGACTACTACAAGAGAGGACCCAACCAAGTTCTTCAAAGCAGAAGGCTATCAGCAGTAGGTCTCTAGTGTCAGGACCTTCCAGGTTTCGGTCGGTGGGGATCCGACCCCAACAGTTTTAGTTTTTACCTTCAGGTCCTTGTACTTTTCCCATAGGCTTAGGACTAAGGTGTTTCTATTATGGATTCCATATGCACCTTCATAGTTAGTGCCCAGTTTGAGCTCAGTACGGTGGAGGTGGGAAGGTCCAGCACCCACCTCAGTAGCAGTTGTCGGCCAGGCTATTTCAGCAAAAGGAAGAGCAGGCTCCAGCTCCACTGAGGGGAGATGGAGCAGGCAGAGGCTGACATAAGGGAATTCCATAGGGACCTCAACCCGAGCATCGTCTGTGAGGTGTATGACATTATAGGGGAATATTATATGGGTGTGGTTAGTTTCACACTGTAAAGGAAATAGTTCCAATGGGTCTAGAGATCGTTCAAGGTATGATTAGTGTGTTCCGTACACTTGCTTGCGATTTTTTTTGATTCGGGAGATTCTCACTCCTTAGTTACACCCATTTTGGCCCATGCCTTGCGATTATACATAGATAGACATTCTGTTATCCTAGTTTTGTGTATTCCATTTGAAGGTCAGACCATTTTTTTTGACATTTTATGGGGATGTAGACCGATGTTGGGGCCGCATTAGTCCAGTGGGGATCTGTTTTTTCTATAGATGTAGTCATAGAATTCCATCATTGGAATCAAATAGTTGTTTTCGGTGAATACTGTTATCAAATTCTTCTAGAGAAGAGTCATGTTTTCAGACGTGAAAGTCCAATGTGTATCTTTCATTGGCAAGAGGAGCTTTCAGGTGGGTAGCTAGCATATAGAGCCTCTCCTTTTCTTGTTAGATAAGCTATCAGTGGAACTAGTGGATACTGGGATGGTGGAGTTTTGAAGAGTTTTTAGGGAATTCTTGTATGTTTTTCTCTAGGAGGTTGTGACTCTACCCCTTCGACGTGACATTGAGTTCAGGATAGACTTGAAAACTGGTGCTAGTACAAATTCAATGGATCTTTATCAGATGAAACCTTTTGAGATGTGAGAGATAAGGATTCATATTGATGATCTAATGAGAAAGGGCATTATCTGGCCTAGTGTGTTTCTATGGGGTTATCTGGTCTTGTTTTCAAAGAAGGAAGATGGTTATTTAAGGATGTGTATACACTACCAGAGGTTGAATCAGGTAATGGTCAAGAACCATTACCCTATCCTGAGGATAACCTATCTTTTAAACCATATAAGGGGAGAAATATGGTTCTCTAAGATCAATATGCGGTCTGGGTATCACCAGTTGAGGGTGAAGGAGGGTGATATCCCGAAGAATGCTTTTAGGTGCAGGTATGAGCACTTCAAGTTCATGGTTATGCGGTTCAGTGTTACGAATGAACCAATTGTGTTCATAGGGCTTATGAAATCTATCTTTCATGAGTTATTGGACCAGTTCGTCATCATATTGATCAATGAAATCCTGATCTAATCAAAGTCATATGAGGAGCATACCAAGCATCTTAGGACTATCCTAGAGGTCCTTTAGCACCACCATCTCTACAAAAAGCTGTCCAAGTGAAAGTTTTGGGCATGAGAGGTCCAATTACATGGACATGTGGTTTCTTAGAAGGGTGTAGTAGTGGACCATTCAAAGTTCGAGACAAACATTTCTTGGGAAGCACCTAATAATGTGGCATAGGTTCATAGTTTTCTCAGTCTGGAAGGATACTGCTAGAGATTCATGCCTGATTTCTCTAGAGTAGCATCTTTATTGATGTATCTAACCAAAAAAGGCCAAGATTTTGTGTGGAGTGGGTAGTGCCAGGCAGTGTTTGATTATCTAAAGGGGAATTTGGTTAGCACCCCAGTTCTCAGGTTTCCAAAGGAAGGGGTGATGTTCAAGGTGTTTTGTGATGCTTCCTGTCTGGGCTTGGGGTGTGTACCGATGAAGAAACGAGGAGTGATATCCTATGAGTCTAAGAAGTTATGCCCCCATGAACATAAATATGACACCCATGACTTGGAGTTAGTAGTGGTTGTGTTCACACTAAAGTTTTGGAAGAATTACCTCATTAGGGAGTGATTTGTGGTATTCACGAATTACAAGAGCTTGAGGCACATATTTTCCCAGTGATATTTGAACTTGCAGTAGTGGAGGTGGATAGATTTTCTTTATGATTACGATATTGAGATCTCATACACCTTAGTAAAGGGTAATGTTTTGGCCGATGCTTTGAGTGGGATGTAGTAAAAGGAAGTAGTTGAGGAATCTTCGAATGCTTGGATAGGAATGGAGGATTTGGATACCTTGCGCTTATATATAGGAATTTAAGGTGGAAGATGTTGTCTATTTCAGATGAATGTGAGGTCATCTCTAAAGTACAAGGTGGAGGAGTCTCATTGGGGATACTTGGAGGCAGAGGTGATGCATGATCATGTTGACCAGGGTGATTCTCTAGAGGGATGGTTGGAGGATAGTTTGAACTGGATGATATTCCATGGAAAGCTATTTGTCCCAGTGGAAATATGCGAGACAGTTATCCACGAGTTTCACAAATCACCCTTAACCGTACACCCAGGAGTTTCCAAGATGTACTGTGGCTTGAGAGAGCAGTTTTGGTGGCCCAGGAAGAAGCATGGTGTGGAAAAGTTTGTAGTGAAGTGCTTGGTGTGCCAACAATTGAAGGCCGAAAACTATGTTCCCACTGGGTTTTTGAAGTCCTTAGATATCCTTAATTGGAATTGGAATGAAATATTGATGGATTTATTCACAGAGAAACCCAGGGATCAGGGAGGCTTTGATGCAATCTGGGTAGCAGTGGATCGACTGCTGAAATCAGCTCACTTCTTAGTGATTAAGGAGTCGAGCACTGTGTATGCCTTGGAAAGAAGGTATATGGATGAGGTGGTATGGTTTCATGGAGTTCACAGATCCATTTTCTCAAATCAGGAAACACATTTTACGTCACGATTTTGGAGGGGATTGCAGTGTGCTTTTGGAACTCAGTTATGTCTCAGCACTGCTTTCCACCCTCAGACGGATGGGCGGACAGATAGGACCATCTAGACATTGGAGTACATGTTGTGGGCATGTGTTATAGACTATAGTGGGTCTTGGTTGTGACATTTTACCTTGGTAGAGTTTTATTACAATAATATCTATCACTCTTCCATTGGTATGGCTCTATTCGAAGCTCTATAAGGATGGTCGTTTTTCTCACCCTTATGTTGGATGGAAGTTGGGGAGGTAGGTGTTCTTGGTCCGAATGCAGTACAGAGTATGATGGAGAAGGTGCATCTTGTCCATGAGATAATTAAGGAAGCACAAGACCGGTAGAATTTTTATGCCAATCATTGGAGGATTCCCTTGGAGTTTGAGGTTGGGGACCACATGTTCTTGAAGGTTTCTCCTCAATGTGGGAAGCAAAGGTTCAACAAAGGGAGTAAGCTTTCTCTCAAGTTCATCGGACCCTTCAGGGTGTTGGGACAAGTTGATAAGGTGGAATACCAGTTGGAGTTACCATCGTAGTTAATAAGGACCCACAACGCCTTTCATGTCTCCCAGCTTCGTCGTTATCTTCACAATGACTACCATGTCATTGACTGGGGAGAGTTGGATATCGAGGATGACGCAATGTTCATGGAGAATCTAATAGAGATCAAGGACCATCAGGAGAAGGTGATGCATGGAAAGATCATTCCTTTGGTTCGTGTATTGTGGAGGCATGGTGGCATGGAGGAGAGTACTTGGGAGTGGGAGACGTAGATGGGTGCCTCAACAGTATATGGAAATAACATACATCAATAAATGGATAAACAATTATGATAATTTGTGTTTCTTGATTAACATAAACATCACTAATGATAAATCAAAATCCATTAGTATCTAATGACCTTTACCAATGAGCCATAAAAAATTGATAATTATTTAGTTGGTTGAGTTCTTTAGTCATTGTATGAGCAACTCATTCATTCATCTTTTGAATATAAAAAATTCACATAATTAAATGGATGGTGGATTTTTCAAATTCACCTCATATACAATATAAATTATTAAATCAAATTTATATACCTATATAGGTCTTAAACACCCCATGAAATATTTTTAAATAAAAATATTATATTTTATGATCAATGGAATGAGAATTTTTCAATTTCAAATCATCAATACACATCCTAAGTTTCAAAAAAAATAAAAGATAAAGAATAAATTAAATATAAAAATTTAAAAAATAATAGGAAAACTATATAAATTATAATATGAATTTCATAACCAATGGATAGTTATAAAACATATATTGATGATCTCGAATCCAATCATCATTGTCTATATCAAACATCATCCCTTATAAAATTAGAACTTCATCAGTCCATGAGGGTTTATATAATTTTATTTTAACCTCAACAATATATTTATAAAAAAATTTGATTCATTCATCCATTAAATAACCCTTAGTAATCAAATATTCTAGATAATATTTATTGTTCGCATACTTTTTCAATGTATTTATGTGTCTCTCTCTTGGAAACATCCACTAAAATTTTGATAGACTACATATAATAATTTCACTAGTTAAATGTATGGTCATGTGGACCATGAAATTAAAAATATATTTCATAAGTAGTTTCTATAGACGACATAGTGTAATAAAAATATCATCATGTAACTTTTTCAAACCATTCATGCGATGATTTCTTAAAGAAATCTATTTAGAAAAATTAGAAACTTAAATCAATGACTCAACAACATGGGTAGAAAAATAATCATGAATTATAAATGGAATTAAATATTTATATAGAATATAATTATCATAAAATTTCAACACTTATAATTTCATTCTCTCTACATTAACATTCCTGGAAATATTAGAATAATAAACACTAGAAACCTTGAACATCTTCAAAATTGATATATTTTCCTATTTCTATTTTTTACTCATCATGTATTGTGATGAAGTAATGTATACCATAATACCTTCACCTAATAGTATATGTAAAGGTTTTATTAATCCTATTTATTGTAAATCACATTTAACTTTATAAATGTTCTTTTATTTCCCCTTAACACCCAAAATAATTAATAGTATATTATCACACACATTATTCTAAATGAGAATAAAATCCAAATTGGGCCTTAAAATATTATCATTCTAATACGTAAATTTAAAGAAAAGACATTTTTTCTTCCAATTATGACCACACTATCAATTTTATACATGAATGGACAACAATATTGAAGCCAAAAAATCTGGAATATCATACATAGTGAAAATGTTTTTGATTCTCGCTCAAATTTACCCAAGAGAAGAAGGTAAGACGGTCCTTGTAGTTTAGCTTGGGTTATCGAATCCACAGAGACCTAAGAAGAAACCTATAGACACGTACATTCTATGGACTGTTTTTAGCTATGAAGTGGCCAACTTGGATTGATTTTGGATGGGTTTTAAAGATATCTAATTGATTTAAGTGAATTCAATTTAAAAGGATGAGTTGATCCTAGGTTATCGCTCGGGGTGGATTGGACGTATATCCTTTTTAATGATTTCAATTTCTTAAATTTGAGATGGGTTCATTTAAGGAGATAAAACAACATCATCACTTACTGGTTTAATGCCTACACCCTTTAATACTAATCACCTATACACTTGAAGGATCAAAGTTTTGAGCACTTCAAGGTAAAGGTTCGTATTATTACTTGAAGTGTGTGGCCTTAAATTCAACAAGGACGATGGAGTTTAAAAATCATCAAATAAAAATCCCAATTAAAGAAGTGATTATACATTAATTAGGTGATAAATAACATCCAATCCAGCACCTTTCTACTCCCTTGGATCAACTCATAAGTGGGTTAGCCATCCATTGATCCCATGGTTTCAATGGAAGCGGAAAGTAGACTCATGAGGGAGGAAATGGAGAAGTAAAGAAAACAACAAAAATAAAATGATCACTCCACCGTTGTGTGAATAATTTCACAAGGGTTGGTGTGAATAAATTCACACCTTGATCCAAAGGTATCAAAGTGATATGAATAACAACATAATAAGAGTAGAAGAAGAAATTTTATTAAGAAACTAAAGTGAATTGAACAACTTACATGTGAAAGACAAATTTGAGGCAACAAAAATGCAGCATAACATTACAATTGAACAAAGCATCCAAGATTTTTAACTCCTTCACCACCACTGCCTTAAATAGGAATTTTGGGAGCCTTGGGTCGAGCCTCCAACAGTAAAAAGAATCTCAATTAATTTTGGTAGGCCATAGGTGGTGGAAAGCTTGTGGAATTTGAACTTTTCCACATTTGACCCGAGGTAGCATCCACCTTTCCTTCACCGAACAGACGCGTCTGGAAGACCTTCTAGAAGGCCGAATCAGAGTGGGCCACAGAATAAGAAAATGGATCTCCGGATGTCTTCTAACCTCCTGTAAAATTTGGGCCCATGTGGAGTTGCGGATTCCGAGATATGATCAAATTAGTGGGATGTTTTTCTGGGCCGCAGAATCTGGCCCAGAATTGTATCTCTAACTTGGGACGCCTCAATGACCACCATATAGGCCGAATTAGCATTGGATCATGAATAGTTATTTGTTACTATACATGCCTTCTAGCATCCCTCGAAATTTGGGATTAATTGGGATTGTATGTTGGGCCCCACAATCTCATTAGTGGGATGATGTCCAATCTGCCTTCTCCAGAATTGCTTCCTTTCATTTCCAAATATCTCCATCATCCTCCATGAATTCTCCACTGATCCCTGAATCAAACATATTCATATTTAAGTTTATATCAATTTAAAAAAATATAAAATTAAAATATGTATAATTATATTCCTTAAAATCAGATGAATCATTGAGTACTTTAAATGATGTTAAAAAATGTACCACATAATAGTGCATTTTAAGAAGGTATTACAATCATAATGTGAAATGATGTTCAATGTGTAAAATGAACTAAAATGGTGTTTATGAATAATAAAGAACATGAATATTATATATATTAACAATTAATATTAGCCTCATTTAGTGGCTAATCACACCCCCCAACTTGAGTTTTGCTAGTCCCGAGAAAAATAGATCTTGACAATATGAAATTCGAATTCCCTTTTCTAAAAAAATTTTAATACACAATGATCACCAAAAAACCTTATACCAAAAAATCATGAAACCCATAAAAATATTTTAATACAAGATAGTTTCATAAGCAGATCCCAATCCCAAGCCCATTCCTTTGTTCAAATTCATTGCCATATTTCATCCAATATCAATTAAGTATGAGGATGTGTTGTGCATCACAATAGACATGAGGGTTCATCTTTATTCAAGGGGAAATTATGGAAGAGCTAGGTGGAATCACATTTCAATATTAAGATGAGTATTCATTTTTTTTGTATAATTTTTTTGTTTTTTTTGTTTTTTGCAATTTTGCCATGGTAATTGAAGTTGCACTCAAAAGAGTCAACCCCTGTAGCGAGACTTTGCTGATGACTCCCAGGCTCAAAGACCTTAGGGCACCAAGTGAAGCCCACATACTCAGGCATCATCTCAAGTTAACTCAGTCAAAAACAAATTCAAATTACCAAAAATAGAGATAAAATTACTAACTCTAGGCCAGACAACTATAGAGTCGCAATCCCCAAGTGCTGAAAGCCACACATTAGGTCATTTCATTGCTCTACGCGCAATTTTTTTTTAAATTTTTTTTTAATACTCATATTAAACTAAAATGATCACCAAACCTATGCTATTTATTTATGGGACCCTATGAACTCAAACTAATACCCCACTATCCAAGGGACGTGCATTGTGATCTTTTTTTTATTTGGATAAAAATATAAACGGTGAAATATCACATTGGACAGCCACACTTCCCAAAATCAATGCTCATGAAATTATACAAGGATTAAAATCAGAATCAGGGTATTCTAAATTATTTGATATTCAGTTTCAAAGTATGCAATGTGTATTACCATGTTTAAAGTTAAAGGAATTTTTCCTTCCATTTACACAATTTTTTTTTCAAATCATTCATTTTTTTTTGACACGGAATCATTTTTTTATTTTATCTCCCCACCAACTTAAAATAACACTTTCCCTAGTGTTTAAAGAAAAGAAAATTTAGAAGGAGGTAGAGGTAGAGAATGAAAGTTCAAAAAGGAAATTGAAAATGAGGGTCATGGAATGAAGTCACCTGGTGGTTGAAGTTTGAAGTTCTTGCTGCTCCAATTTAGTCCTTTGATATCCATGTCACTTGCAGAGTTCCCTAGTGGAAAAATGAAAAAAAAAAGAGTATATATATATATATAAGTAAAATATAAGTATATATATATAATAAAATAAACTGATGATACATTGTCTTCTTTTTAAATTTCTGGGTAAGGTATTACTCAAGGATCACACCACGTGACACGGAAGAATATGGTGCTCCCCTTTCATACCCATCCATACTCATAATAGAAGAACATGTCAACAGTCTATATTTTTTTAAATATAAAAATGATTAATTAAAATATAAATTTTATTAAAACAACAAAATTATAGGAAACTTAAAAACCATGGGTTGCCTCCCATGCAGCACTTTGTTTAATGTCATTAGCTCGACTTGAACTCCCCAACTTATCCAATACCAATTTTTAACATTTTAAGGACCCCATATTTCTCCATGTCCACTAGATTGATATTGATTCTTCTTTTATAATTTTTGTTGTGTGAAAACCTATATTCTAAAATAAGTGGTAAAATCCAAGGAATATCAAAAATGGTTGATCCAGTTTCCTCTGTAGTCTTTCCTAAGACATAAATGACCATTACAACTTTTTTGGTTTCAAGAGAAGAATGAGTTTCAATTGAAAGGTCATTATTATACCTTATGAAGGTATTATTTAGTGAGGAGGGAAGGACAATAATTTTGGGCTCGGTTTTGATAGGACATTTAGACACAAGTTGATATTTTGAATCCAACTCAGTTTCATTTTCCAAATTTCTTAACAAAATTAGTTCCTTTTGAATAGAAGATTCAACCAAAAAATTGGAAAGATCAGTGTTTGGAATGGATATGGACTCAAAGTTTATGATTTCTCTCAATGGTTCAAAGGTTGGTGTTTTTGAAAATTCATCAATGGAGTTATACTTAGGAGACTCAATCCATGATATCAAATTCTCCTCTTTTGAATCCAAAAAGTTAATTTCCTCCTGATTTAAAGTCCCTTCAAAATTTCCTTGATCCTCTTCATCTATCCCAAATCCAAAGGTTGGTTCTTCAATAAATTCATGTGGGGTTTGTGTGAAACTAGACACTTCACATAAGGTTATGGAAGGGACAGTTTGTGTAGGGATGTATTCCTCACAAGTTTTAATACTTTGTAGTTCTAACCTCAATGATGAAACCTAAAAATTCATTATCTTCATTTGTTGACACAGTTTTTCAAGTAATGGTTGTGGATCATGATGGTCAAGGGGTTGAGACAGATGGTCTATTCCAGGAGGATAACTATGTTGTTGGAATTCCATAGGAGGATGTTCAGATTGGCCTTGTTGGGATTGGAACTCATAATATGTTGGAATGTATTGTGGATCATATGAATAAAAACATTGTGGTTCAGTAGGTTGTTGATGATCCCACAAGTAGGAATTATGATGGTCATTGTACATCTTACATGGGGTTGAGTGATCAAAGTAGGGAGAGGTTCCCCATGTTTGGATTTGTTCAAAAGGGTTTTCCATAGGAATGAAATTGGGGATGAGATGAGAGAAGTGGGATGAAAAAAAAGAATGATAGTGTCTAAGATAACTTACTTAGGTCCCCAGAAACGGCGCCAAAATTTTATTCTCGCTCAAATTTACCCAAGAGAAGAAGGTAAGACGGTCCTTGTAGTTTATCTTGGGTTATCGAATCCACAGAGACCTAAGAAGAAACCTATAGACACGTACATTCTATGGACTGTTTTAGGCTATGAAGTGGCCAACTTGGATTGATTTTGGATGGGTTTTAAAGATATCTAAATGATTTAAGTGAATTCAATTTAAAAGGATGAGTTGATCCTAGGTTATCGCTCGGGGTGGATTGGACGTATTTCCTTTTTAATGATTTCAATTTATTAAATTTGAGATGAGTTCATTTAAGGAGATAAAACAACATCATCACTTACTGGTTTAATGCCTACAACATTTAATACTAATCACCTATACACTTGAAGGATCAAAGTTTTGAGCACTTCAAGGTAAAGGTTCGTATTATTACTTGAAGTGTGTGGCCTTAAATTCAACAAGGACGATGGAGTTTAAAAATCATCAAATAAAAATCCCAATTAAAGAAGTGATTATACATTAATTAGGTGATAAATAACATCCAATCCAGCCCCTTTCTACTCCCTTGTATCAACCCATAAGTGGGTTAGCCCTCCATTGATCCCATGGTTTCAATGGAAGCGGAAAGTAGACTCATGAGGGAGGAAATAGAGAAGTAAAGAAAACAACAAAAATAAAATGATCACTCCACCGTTGTGTAAATAATTTCACAAGGGTTGGTGTAAATAAATTCACACCTTGATCCAAAGGTATCAAAGTGATATGAAGAACAACAGAATAATAGTAGAATAAGAACTTTTATTAAGAAACTAAAGTGAATTGAACAACTTACATGTGAAAGACAAATTTGAGGCAACAAAAATGCAGCATAACATTACAATTGAACAAAGCATCCAAGATTTTTAACTCCTTCACCACCACTGCCTTAAATAGTAATTTTGGGAGCCTCGAGTCTAGCCTACAATAGTACAAAGCATCTCAATTAATTTTGGTAGGCCATAGGTGGTGAAAAGCTTGTGGAATTTGAACTTTTCCACATTTGACCCGAGGTGGCATCCAGCTTTCCTTCACCGAACAGATGTGTCTAGAAGACCTTATAGACGGCCGAATAAGAGTGGTCCATAGAATAAGAAAATGGAGGTCCATATGTATTCTAACCTCCTGTAAAATTTGGTCCCATTTGGAGTCGTGGATTCCGATATATGATCAAATTAGTGGGATGTTTTTCTGGGCCGTAGAATCTGGACCAGAATTGTATCTCTAACTTGGGTCGCCTCAATGACCACCATAGAAGCCGAATTAGCATTGGATAATGGATAGTGATTTGTTCCTATAAATGTCTTCCAGCATCCCACGAAATTTGGGATTAATTGGGCCTGTATGTTGGTCCCCACAGTCTCATCAGTGGGCTGGTGTCGAATCTGCCTTCTCCAGAATTGCTTCCTTTCAATTCCAAATATCTCCATCATCCTCCATGAATTCTCCACTGATCCCTGAATCAAACATGTTCATATTTAAGTTTATATCAATTTAAAAAAATATAAAATTAAAATATGTATAATTATATTCCTTAAAATCCGATGAATCATTGGGTACTTTAAATGATGTTAAAAAATGTACCACATAATAGTGCATTTTAAGAAGGTATTACAATCATAATGTGAAATGATGTTCAATGTGTAAAATGAACTAAAATGGTGTTTATTAATAATAAATCACATGAATATTATATATATTAACAATTAATATTAGCCTCATTTAGTGGCTAATCAGTTTTTCTTTGTCATGTTATGATAAAATTTTAAATCCATACATTATTTTTGGTAATGAGACATAATCCATATTTCAAGAAAGTTACACACTTTAAAAAGATGAATAAAGTGTCCATGACCAAGGTATTATTTCTTTCTACAGTACATTAGTCAAGTTGATTTATTATTTTTATTGAATAAAGGACAAGAGAATTGTCTATTTTTACTCTAAATTGGTAAGTTAGTATATGATGGGAATTTATTAATTTTCAATAAATAAGTGGATTGAGGTATACACATTTCTTTACCAGTTAAATCAAAAATTAAACACACCATTAGAACAAAATTCATGTAAATAATCAATCATAGGTAGCATATTAACACTAATTTTATCATATAATCCTTTTAGTCCTTCAATAATAGTAGAAAGTAATAAAAATGGTTTCTTTATGCATAAAATTGGGGAATGTTGTATGGAACCAACACCACTAGAAATATAATATGTGTCAAATAAACAATATACTTAAAAAGGTTAAAACCATTTGCAACCAAATAGAGTTAAACATTATGACTATCCTGGGATAAATATAAGTGTATTTTGTCAAACTTATTCAATTCCAAATAATATGTCAAGTGATTTAACTTATTAAACACTTTATTTATATTTTAATTCCATATCATCATTTTAGTGATTTTATATGACATGAATACAATCTTCAACCTAAGTTTCAATATAAATTAAAACATATTATTTTTGGTGATCTAATTCTTATAGTTCGAATCCCCACCAGGAAGAATCTGATGACCTAGATTAATCTTATTGTCCTTTCACCTGGTTCAGTTACAAAAAATAAATGAACTAAGATAAAAATCCAATTTTTTAAAAAACATAATATTAACGGGGAATGAATCAATGTTCATATATATGAAACCATGTTTTTTAGTTAACTTGTGGGTTTTATAGAAAAAATCTGGCATCTTATCCCTAATAGGGAGGAAATTTTTCAACAGCACTAACAACATATTGAAGGAGTTGTTTGTCGAATTATTTATTATAAATGATAATTTATTAAATATAGTGAATCCATATTATAATTCATTATATGCATCATCAATAATTTCAATGATTCTCCACCTGCACTAGAACGTGAATTACTCCCTCCAACATCATATTTATTGATGTTACTCTCTTCAGGTTGAAACTGACATATAATTACTTTGAGGATTATGTTCATCAAATCAAATTTTATGGGATAAAAAACATTTTAATATAGTTTTATTAGTTAAAGGTAATATACTTTTCTCCATAAGTTTCCATATCATAAAGTTTTTCAAAAAACTATTCATAAATGTATTTTCTGTAACAATATCTTATTTAAAGTGATATAAATTTTTACATTTTGTTCAAGGGTAACTAATCAAATAGCTTTGAAACCCACTAGAGAAATAAATAATTTTTTTAATCTACCTAAAATATTCAACAGAAAATATATTCGATAGATCAATCCAACTCTTATCCATATCCATATCTATATAAAAATTAATAATTCAAAGAAGTGGGTCACTATTAAATAAAAAAAAAATTTAATAAGAATATATGACTTTTAAAAAATATTCATATATTTATACATATAATGATTTAGATGAAGATAATCATATATAATTCCTTGAAAATATACAATTATTTTGATTAAAAAAATAATAATATATATAAATATATTATATTTTTTATAAATAATCATCATGTATAACCACATTGAATTTAAAATTAAAAAATATATAAAATAAGATGGGTTTTAAATGAAAAAACATCATATATTTGTATATATGATGAGTTTTTTTGAGAAAATAATCATATATTTATATATATGATGGTTATATATAATAAAAATCTTAAAAAATAAATATGAAAATATTTTTTTATTTATTTGTTTTTATATATAATGTTTAACAAAAATATCATAAGTTTTTTTTCATTTATATCAATTTTTTTATTACTAAAAAAATAAGTTATAGTTTATTTAAAAAATGAAAATAAGTAAAGTTATTCAATATAATTTTTTTAAAAATAATTATAAATATATTTTATTTTATTATATAGTGAAATTAAATTTATTTAATATATTATTTAATCAAAACTAATATTTTCTCCTTAAAAATTAAAATCCAACACTAAATGTAAATTTATGAAAAATTAAATTAGTTTTTTACTCAAGATTAGACAATATTGTAAAATTTATAAAAGAAAAACATGGTTTTTAGTTGATATCAATATTGAATATTTTAATTTCTATTCAAATTTATTTTTTAAAATAGTGACCAATCTCATAACATATGTATATTGTATTTTAAATTAGGCATTTTCTAGTCACATGTAGATAGTTGTGATGGAACCTCTAGGACCGCACAAGATTTTAAAACCAATATAAAACATCAATAAATTCCGATCAATATTTTTAGAAACTTATTAGATATGAAACTAGTTATAAGTAAATGATTATGATTCAATAGTGAAGCTATTATCAAATTATAGTTAAAATCACTATTATAAGACTAAGATTTATTAGCACTAAAAATATACCAAAAAAATACTAATTAATAAAAATTATTCTATCAAATTATGATTCAAGATGAAATATTTAATACTATATTTGGATTTCATAAAAAGTTCAACCATCAAGGGAAGAAATGTGGAAACCAACTAGACTAGAGAGATGCATGATCAACCTGGTGGAAACAAGTTCCACCATCAACTTAGAGGACTCATATTAAGGAAAAACTATAGGGGTAGGAGTGTTTTTGTATGAGAGGGGTGTTAGTGATTAGGGTAGGGAGGGGAATTAGTGATCGTAGGAGCGATGTTGGTTGAGGGGAGGGCCATTTACAAGGAGATGCATGAGGATAGGGGCATCCGTAAGGAGGATTTAGAGTGTGGGGGGGGGGGGGTTGTAGGTAATGGATCAGGGGCATGGGGGGATTTAAGAATTTTTTAATAACATAGAGACCACTATTAAGTGGTCCCTATTGGTAGATATTGAAACCTCCAAAAGTAATTCTTCTAATTTCACATTATTGTAAGGATAAAATTATAGCGGTGATTATTTTTTTATAAGGTCTTATTTAGATCATGGTTGCGATGTGGCGCATAGTCAGGGTGAAAAGTATTCTTCGTTATTGATACATTGGCATCGCCTTTCATTCCATTTTTAAGGTTCTAGATAATGTTCCATATTTTTTTGTTATGGAATAATTCCTTTGAATTTTTGGGAGGGTACCAAGTAGTGGCATTAGAGCTTGGTAACAAAGTTTGTTACAACAAAATTCTTTTCAGTTGTTTAGCGATCAAAGTTGAATGGTTTTATAATCATGGAATTATATGAGACTTTCAATTTATAATTCTATCATTTATGATTTTTTTATTTCTATTTGAGTTTTATTTTATAATTATGACATTTAAAGAAGGTAAATTATATATTTACAAGTTTTAGAAGTAAAATTTTGGATTTGGGAGGATATTGATTGAGGAGTATATATTACAGATATAACTAGAGTGTATTTTTAATGGAATAAAACTAGAAGTTACATCAAAGTAATAATAATAAAATATTGAATGAAAGTCATTAGGATTTGTTTGGATAATTTTGGACTCAAACACTACCTAGAATATCCAATAAGTGAAGAATACTGTTGAGTTAATGTATCTAATTTCCAACTTGTATGATAAGATAATTGCTATGAATAAAGTTTTTATGATGCGGTGAATTTATGGCTGAAATATTTTGGAAGGAAGTTAAGTGGTGGAACATGTCAATGAATCAACATGATTTAGATTTAGTTGGATGAAATGAATATAAATTTCATAGGGGTAGTGTGGGAACTAACAATTCTATCATTGCTACTAGAATGATGGGATGTGTTAGTTAATATAGTGAGAAATTCCAGTTATATGAATGAATTGGTGTATGATAATGACCAAAATTTGAATTTTAATAAAGAGATTCATTATAAGCAGGTCTAGGGTAATACCAAAAATGAATTTAGTGAAGAAGTTAGAGGATACCCTACTTAATGAAAAATTCAGAAGAAGTGGAAAGAAAAAATATAAATGAGTTGAGGTGATTCATCATAACTCAAATTCATATGCTGGTATTATGGTAATAGAGGGAATGTCAAGAGGAATGGAATGGACTTGAGGTTCAATTATACAAGGAATGATTTTTAAAGTTCGTATCTGAATATCATTCCAAAAATAAAAGAACAATTTAGTACAAAGTGTATCAAATATGATTGAGTTGTGAATTATTAACTATAGGGATTATTTTAACTCTATGTTTGAGAGGGGATTTATGGCCAAATATATATCTTGAATATTCAGTTTGGTTTACCTTGCTGACAATGATTTTTTTTAAGATTGTTTCAAGTAGGGTTGTTATCATCTGAACACCGAATGAATTATTTCTTGAGTTGTAAGGTGTATGAAACATATTGAGGTTATGGAAGAACCTAATCTCTATAGAATAGTTAAACAATGTGGGCATCTGTATAATGTTTGTGGATTGAATGTGTAAGATCACATGGTGTTGTATAGAGGTGTACAAAGGTTTCAAGGATGGGAAAATGTATCTTACCATTAATTAAAAAGGATTAATGTATAATGGAAATGTTGAATTGTAATAGATGGAAATAATGGACTAGAGGGGGTGAATTTTCCTATAAAACTTTTTAAAAAATAATCAATAATAATTTATTACTATATGAAAAATAATGTAATGCAGTGTTGTTGGCACCATGAAATGTGTACAATATACTTTTCTATAAAATTAAATATGTAAACCTCACTTAAACACCAAAAGTTGAGTTTGAGTATAAATATGTATTTATGTCAGAATAAAGAGAAAAATGGATTTCCATGTGTCACAATCCAAAGAGTCCTTGACTGGGATCAAAATGTTCACAGTGCGACTGCCCATTTTTTTAAGGGGGTTAGTGATGGTAGTGAAGGGATCGAATAGACTCGAAGTCCAACCAACACTATGATCTCCCTAGTAATTATCTCAAGCCCTCTATAAAATTTTAGGTAGTTTTATAACACCCGAAGAATAGGTAATTAAAAGTGAAAAATGTAACTAAATTCCTCTCAAGGTTTCAAATAAACAACACCTGCACGAGGCATTCTCCCAAACCCTGATTAGTGAAGTCTAGCTTGAGGTACCCTTCCACAAATAGGGACCTATGATAATTACATATAGGAATATATATGGAGACCATTGAAGGCTTAAGAAAAGTATTTCATGAGTGTATTCACCCAGGTTTTATGTCACCCAAGGTGCCATCTGTTCACCCATACCTACCTGCATAATGAACCCCTTGTGAGAGCCTCCTTGGTTCTCCCTAACCTCTAGCCTATAAGAGCCATTCATGAGTCCTTATTCAAATCCATCCATGGTAGGCCCTCTACTTATTTGGATCACTTTTATGAAAGGGACCAAGTTGAAACCTCCACCAAGACCTCTGAACTTACACAACCATGGTGAAAGGCACACATATATGTCTCCCATTTGTATTTTTATTTCTACAGTCATAGGTTTCCTGCAATTTTCTTACCAGATGGTTAAGATCCTCGGGGAACATGTAGATTTTTATTTCTATGGTCATGGGAACCCCTTCCCCAGGAACAGTGTCAGGGAGTTCCAAGTCTCAGATATAATCTTTAGGACCATGTCATTACCTTCTTTTCTTTGAGATATGAATCCTCCAGTTCCCAGTGGGGAGTGTGATGATTAATATTTATTTTTCATTCAATATGGAATTTGATCTTCATCCTGATGCAGAACTAGTGTTATGGAATACCTTATAAAGTAATCCCTTATAATTTCTTGTAGGAGGTTTTAGTCTTGATCCTCTCTACCTCAATGTCCTTTTACTTCATTACTTTATTGGGGTAAAGTTAAGAGGGGGAAGTGTTGTAACCTCAGACTATTCCAAAATTGTCCCCATCCTCTTCAATTAGAGGAGAGAGGTTATATGAAATTGGTACACTCAACACCCCATCCCTCTCCCTTTTGTATTTTTCTCCATGTCCACTAGTGGACAAAGGAAGGATCATGTTTTATTGGATATTCCATTTCCCATTGTTTATCACACCAAGCATGACTCACATTATCTTAGAGGTAACAATGATCACAACATCCACACAATCCATGCAACACATTAAACTATGAGAACTCTGATTCCTGCTAATCAGGATACATAGGAATCCTAGCTAAGGTCTGAGCTCAATGGGAATCCTCATTAGGAGTAATCCCCAATCATAATTTATTTAATCAGAGCATCCTCCTTAGGATTAATCCCTGAGTTAATCCCCCTAACCACCATTATTTAAGACATTCATCATGGTATATCTTACCAGGGAATCCAATTCAAGAACAATCCCCAACTTAATCCACTCAAAGGGACATACTCCCCTACAAGACATGACCGAATTACATAAAAGTTTGATTCGCATCCAAATGGAATACATAAGAAGCCTCTATGAGGTCCAAACCCAACACCCTAAATAAACCCAGTTCTCTCTGGTCCATATTCTCAGTAGGGTCTAATTCAACTTGTAAATTCATAAATTTTCTAGGTTCCCTGGGTTTCTTCAACCTAAGTCCCACACCAAACTTTGACTAGGAATATTTTGCCTAGACATCCTTTCCACGTGACTTTAAACTATATAGTTAGGTCCTTATCACATGAAATTAAAAGTTATAATGTTCCCCATTAAGTGGAACTAAACTACATGGGTTCTAATTAATTTCACAAGGATATATAGGAAGACCATCCTTGGGTTCTTTTCCAACATCAAAACAACTCCCATCTCCCTAGATAATTATAAAATTTAGTGTAACCCCAGTCTCCCTGGATGATAATAAACTTTAGAGTTCCCCACTGTGTGTATATAAAACAAAAATCCTTGTAATAATGACCAAAGAATCATTAATCTGTATATAAGATGATACAATTTATGAATAACCTCAGATACATACAGATGTATCCATTAATGAAGAACCTTAGATATATACAGATGATTCTACATTCCATACATGCTAATAACTGATTGTTAATTAGTGTAATAAAAATCATAATTGGGATTTAATAAAGTATTTTAGAATATGTATTAAATTTATGAGTGGGTTCTATAGTAGGCAATAATTCCCCACAAAAGGGTGTGATGGACCCAACCTACCATCCCCTTGACCAATGTGGGTTCTCAAGCATCGCTGGACAAACCTAACAATGATCACCTTCCTTTATAAAGTTGGTCCCCTTGGATATAGAACCATTGGGTGTTTATGGTTCCACAAAAAAACTCATTAGAAGCCATTCATAAATAGTAATTCCTAAGCCGAAGTCCCATTTACATTGGAAACAAGTGTTCAAAATATATTACAGTGAAAATAAAATATGAGAATAGTATTTTTATATTAGTTCAAATCACCAAGATCCTATTCTACTATTAAAAATAATATACTTGTTGAGAAGATCAGTTCCCACTAATAAACCTCACTTTCAAAGGAGTGATAAAATGTTTACAGACTCTGAATTTTACAATACCCAGAGGCATAACCAATACCAAAATTTTTATAGAAGTTTAAATTTGATCTGACATGAATTTTATTTAGGAGTAAAAAACCCAAGGACCTACCTTTTGGTTGGTATAATAACCAATATGAGACTTTATTTTTATTAGGAAAAGAATAAACTGATTATTATAATTACAAATAGATGAAATAAAATATAACATAGTGAAAAATAGAAAACAATGATGATGAGTAGAGAGAAAAATATATGAAAGTCGATATAGTTCATGGATATTTGATCAATTCAAAAATAATGAAAGGAACATTTAGGTTTCTTAGGGATCACATAAATTGAATAGTAGTCACAAAAGATCTGAGTTGAGTATCAAGAAAAATTATTGTCATATTTATCATTGTATTCCTCAATCTTTATTTATAGACAAATTTCCATCATCTATCTAGCTGCCTCCTTTGATTATTATTTAGAATACCTTTACTAAACTCAATAATTATATTAAATGATTAGAAATATTTAAAAATATAAAAACATGTATTTACCCATTTAAACATCCCACATATTCAAAGAATAATTTTAGCATGCTATAGTTACTATTTTGAACTCATTACAATAACTTCCAATATTCTTCTTAGAATAAATGATATTTTTTTCAAATAAATAAAACAATAAAAAAAATACTCTCATAAACTTACAAAAATTCATTTATTGAAATATATAAAAACATAGTATAAAATAAATTATATGAAATTTATTATTTTCATAATTATTTTCATGATATTTTTCTATGAAACATATTAACAAATAATACTTCAAGCAGTTTCGTTAAAAGATATGTGTGTTATAAAAATAAGGAAATAATTGAAATATATTTTGAAATACTTATAGTAAATAAAAATATAAAAATGATCATTACACATAATATATTTAAATTCTAACTTTGACAGTGTGTTTAATGAATAAAAATTTAAATCTTCAAAAAAATATTTTGAATATATTTTATATGATTTTATGAAGTAATTAAATTATAAAAAATATTTAGATAAAATACTAAATTAAAAAATTTATAAAAATATCAATAAAGAGAGAGTGTTTTATAATTCCAGGAAGGTTATATAATTGACAAAGTTTTGGAGCGACCGTTAGGTTCACTGTCGATAGAATTACCATGTAGTTGATGTACTTGAGTGTTTGGTTGATCCATAAGTCTTACTATATAGTCTATATATTGGATCATATGGTCGATACATTCTTGGTGATGTTGATTAAAATTTTTTCTATAAAACCAATATATAAATGATAGGTAAAAAAAAAACATGCTGACGATTCATTATATTGGCATACAATGGAAGAAACTTGAGATTTATTGATTTTTATCTCTATGTAAAGGTTATTTACATTCATGTGTAATGGTAAAATTGAAATTATAAATAATAAGAAAATGGTAACTCATAATCCATTATTGTTGTGTAAAGGTAATTCATATTGTATAAAAGCTATATAAGGGTAAGTGATATGGTTACGTAACAGTAAAATAATTTTTTTAAACACTATTTAAGGGTAAATGAAACACTACATAAAGGAAAATAAAAGTTCATATGCGCTATGTAGAAACAAATTGGTTTTATTACTAGCTGTGTAGGGGTAACTTGTAAGTTTCCCTACTCATGTAAAGGTATTCTAAACCTCATGTAAGGGTATTTTTAGTTTTTTAATACCCATGTAAGGGTAAAATGATACTTGTGTAAGTGTATCAATCTAGATCTAAAGCTCGTGTAATGGTAATCTAAATCTCATGTAAGGGGCAACCACTATTTCTCATAATTGTTTAAAGGTAAGTAAAATCTCATGTAAGGGTCATCCACTATTTCTAAGGCATGCATAAAGGTGGTCCAAATCTCATATAAGGGTATAAAGAAACTTATAAGACTTATATAAAGGTAAAACTATATTTTTAAAGCATTTATAAATGAAATAAGAAATTAAAACATGTTACATAAGGGTAAATAATATACTTAGAATTTTTTTCGCAAGTTTTAACCAAAAATAAGAATAATAAGAATAAATGATGAATAAAACTAATAAAATAAAATATAATTAAATAAAAATATTGATAACCATAAAAATAAAATTAAAAAATATTGTTTCTTAAAAAAATAAAAAATATTTAGAGGCATTTGTAACATTAAAATCGTAAAGAAAATAAATAACTCATATATAATCTAAAATAAAACAAACACCCTCTCTAGTATTAAAAATCTCTAGCTTTTTGGAAATTACAAAATAGAACAATATTTTTAAAAAATCCCTTCCATTTTTGAGATTTATCAGAAATAATTATAGGAATGATTTAAATTAGAAAATTAAATCTCCCCCTTAATAATAGAAAAATAAAATAGTATATTCAAAATAAATTTCCATCATTACATGTTCTAATTTTATTTTCTAAAATCTAGAAAAATCCTATAGTTTAGTGTATATG
Source organism: Viscum album (assembly GCA_963277665.1). Taxonomy (NCBI): domain Eukaryota; kingdom Viridiplantae; phylum Streptophyta; class Magnoliopsida; order Santalales; family Viscaceae; genus Viscum; species Viscum album. The sequence continues at coordinate 95,391,224 of OY728138.1, read as the reverse complement.
TTATCAATTTGTATTTCAATGGGAACCAACTCTAAACTAATGACTCCATTATTCACACAATCCATCATAAAATGAAATCCAATATCTATAAGTTTTGTTATAGAGTGTTTCAAATTATTTTTACAAATAAAAATAACACCAAAATAATCACAAAATATTATAATTTTACTAAATATAATATTAAAATCACATAAAGTCTATTAAATCCAAATACTTTAAGAATAAAAACTAGAAGAAACAACATATTTAGCCCCAGTTTTAGATAATTCCATTGATAGTTTTTTTAGAAATTCATGAAATTAAATTCTTACCAAGAAATTGACACACACTTATTGTGATTTTATGATTAAGAATACAACCTTTAAAATCACAGTCATTATATGATTTTAAATAAAAATAATCATGGTTTAAATAAACTAAAATAGTATTAATTATTCCTTTAATATATATAATAAAACTCTTAACAACTTTCAGATTAATTTCCATAGGATTCAAAAAAAATCACACAAACAGACTAAAAACATTATATTCTATCTAGATAAAGTCAAATATATTAAGCTGCCTATCATACCTATATACAGTTTAAAATTAACACACATTCTAAAATCATTAAAATAATTTTTTTAATTTTTACTCCTCAGTGAATTAATAGAATTTTATGAATCAATTCCAAACTTTTAACAAGTTCTTTAGCATACTTAGACCAATTTAAGAAAATTCCATTTTTATTGGGTTAATTTGTAAATCCAGAAACAATTTCAATTCTCCCATTAATCTCATATAAAACTCACTATTACTTAATATAGAAAAATAATTACAAAGTGAATCATTTTTATAACCAAATATTATATCACCAGCATATATCTATACAATCATAATATCATTTGATTTTTTTATAAAAAATTTATGATCAAATTATAATTTTAAAACATAATTCTACAATAAAAATTGAGTTAATATTTCATACCAATAACGAGGAGATTACTTATGAACATATAATTCTTTATTATGTTTAAAAATATTATTAGGAAATTATCCATTTTAAAATATAGGGGGTAGTTTAACTAAAAAACCTTTAAATATTATTTCATTTAAAATGAACTCTTAACATCAATTTGATGTAATTTAATATTATGGAACCAAGAAAATTCTAATAAAATTCTAATAGCCTATATCCTAGTGTAAGGATAAAAAAATATTTATATTAAATTACCACTTTTTAAGAATAAAATTTATCCACTAGTCTTACTTTATACTTAAATATGTTGTTATATTTATCATGTTTATTATGAAAAATAAACTTAATTAATATTATTTGTTTATATTTGGAAATTTTACCAAATTTTATACTCTATTTATTTCAAATTGATTTAATTAATCATGCATAGAATTGATGCATCTTGAATCATTTAAATAATTATAAATATTAATAGGCACACAATCAGTAACAAACATAGAAATAATATAGTAATTTAAATCATATTTTATAATTTGTATTATAGATTCAATATTTCTAATTACTTTTTCAATAGGAAGATATTTATGAGTTTTCCACTCTTTAATATTATTTTGGGAAGAGATCCCCCCCTAAAATGATTCATTATCACTATCTTGAACATTATCTTCACCAAAATTGAATCCCCTGAATTCATCATCATCTTCATTTAATTATGAATTTTGCTTGATATTGTCATTTTTCTGAAATTTCATATGCACAGGCTCTTTATAAATAAAGTTACTTTATTGAAAACATTATTTTCCTTAATATTATAATAACATAAAAATTATATAATCACATTTATAATAAAATGAGTCTAAATTATATTTTGTATTTAAATTAAAAACTTTGTAACCAAAAAATTTTAAATATCCAATTATAGGTTTAGAACTTTTAAAAAATTTATAAGGTGTTTTATTTAGGAATGGTTTAATATAAAATCTATTTAAAATATTAAAAGTTATATTAATAGATTTATCCCGTAAATATTTAGGAACATTAAACTAAATAATCATTGATCTATCTCTTTCTTGAATTGACCTATTCTTTCTTTTAACAACACCATTTTGTTGTGATGTACTAGGGGAAAAAATAATGTTTATATCTATTTCCTTCAAAAAATTTATAAAATAATAAATTATAAAATTCACCACCTATATTAATTTTAATATATATGATTGAAATATTTTTAAATATTTGAAAATTTTTATAGAAAGCTAAAAATTTGGTTAGAGTTTCCCTTTTGTGAGATAAGAAATGAATCTATATGGATCTAGTATTATCCTAAACAATTAAAAATACATAATTATTTCCATATAAACTAGTAGGTTGTATAGGATATGATAATTCACGATGTAGTAATTTAATACATATAAAAGTAATAACATCATTCATATATTTAAACCTTTATCTATGCTGCTTACCCTTTAAACATGAATCACAAAAAAAATAATTACTTGTATTTAAATTTGGAAATGGTAGAACCTGCCCATTCTTTGAAAAATTATGCTACAATTTTATTTTTTCATGTCCAAGTATCCTATACCACAAAATATCATATCCTTCTACAATATTTAAACATTTAACTTTTTATTTTATTAGATCAGAAAAATTAGTAGTTTAAAAATTATCTTTTCTATTTATAGAAAATAAAATAAAATTATTCTTCAAAATTATTCATCTATAATTTTAAAATGTTTCATTTAATCCACTATAACAGAGCTATGTGATACTTATTTAATTGTGTTTTAAACCATCTACAAATAATAACTTTTAAATAATAACCATTTTAGAAAATCCAACCTCTAAAATACATGTAATGTGACCTTTATAATTGTCTCCAAATGTAACTAGGCCTCTATCACATGAATTAAAAGATAAAAAATTATAAATATCACATGTAATGTTTCTAGAAAACCACTTTATAAATTCCTTGAATAGTTGAGACTTAAAATTCATATTTCTTGAAATGAATCAATAAAGTAGAATGTTTTAGTACCCATGCTAACTTGGGTCCAATTAGATTAGTATTATAATCCCAATATATTTAAGACATATATTTGTAGACTATTTTGAAAACAAATGTTTAGCAGTAAATTTTTTAGTGCTACTAAATTATTTTTTAAATATCAAATCAAATTCACTATCATAATTCCCCTGAATTCTATATTTAACGTATGTTACACTTTAAATACCTCCTTATGATCTTTTAACAAAATTAGTTTTATTAATCATTGGTGAAAAGATGTTATAACCAAAACCATTATTGTTATAATTTGGTTTCATCATAAACATAATTTTATCATATTTCTATTTTCCTTGAAAAAATGTAGATAAAATTTCTTGAATATTAGAAACTTTTTTTTTCAAATCCAAATTCTCTTTTTGAGTAGCTTATAAATTAATATATGTTTTTTCATTATAATTATAAACTATATTTCTTAATTTTTTATTTTATTAATTAGGATTATTAGATGCATTCTCAACTTTAGTCAATTTCTACAAGATCGAATTAAAACTTCTTTAATGATATTTATCATTTACTACCGTAAAATATTTAAGTAAGACATTTTCTTATTTTAGTTTAAATATCCTCAAATCAAAATTCTTTTTAGATTCAATATTTTTAGAAATATCGATATTCATCGTTTCACATTCCTTTTTAAGTTTCTCATTTTTTGTGACCAATTTATTATATTTAATTTTTATATTAGTATACTTATTAAAAATCCCAACACTATAATTTCTTAATTCATCATTATATTCATATAATTGTTTGAATTTATAATTCACAGAATCAAAATCATAACTAGAATTAGTTTCTATTTCTTTTTAATTTTTAGTGATTTCATTATGATCAAAATTTGTTGGAGTTATCAATTGAGTAAAAAATGAGTTAAGTACCTCAAAATGCATAACCATCAAAGAAAGGTTCGCTATCTCATGTACACTTCCTCTGTCATTTCTATAATCTTAACTATTTGAATAATACCATCCTCAAAAAATGATTTATTTTATTTTATCCTTTTATATTTTTATTTATTTGAATGTTTGAGTTTGTTAAATTGAGTCATGCGGTTTACTTTGTTCCATCACTCATAATAGGTTAAGTATGAAGAATCATTATTATTTCTATTATTACCTTTATTGTACCTTTTTTGTTCATTATTTTGAACTACCTCTTGCCTCCTTATTTTTTCATAAACTTGTTAATATTATTTCTAAAACTATATATATCTTTATCAATTTTCAGGAACATAGATTCAAAAGATTTATTTAAATCATTAACATTATACTTAAAAGCAATAAATTTATTCTTTTAGACTCCTCATCGGTAATATTTTTCAGTAAAAGTTCATACCACAATAAAGAATCAATTAGTTCATAAAAATTAAACTCTTTAATATTCTTACTTCTATCAACCACCAAATTCATTTTATTCCATATTTATTGGTAATTATCTTTGTAAACTTTTAAAAAGATATATATTTTCTAGTAATTCACCAAATATACTCAGACCATTTATAATAATTTTAAACTGATAAAACATCTGGTTTATAGAGTAATCTTTATATATCATGAAATCTTGGTATTATTCTCAAATCATTCCCATCTTGGTTCATTTAAGCTTATATTTATCATAGTGAGTAACTTGTATAATTATCAAAATTTCATGATCTGTCTTACAAGTTGAAACATGGCTATAGATGCTTACACTTATAACAGAATATAAAATATTCTTCACTTTATAATTCAGAACATACTTTCCCATATCATTACCTAAAGGTGTCTCTAGACCAGCTTCATGTAGTTTATATGATTTCTCCATGATTTTATAATAATACACACTTAAATGATTTATGTATGCCTCCATTAAGTCTTACTAGTACCCATAATCACTTCCATTAAAAATGGGGTTTTTTGAGGTATCCAACCATCATTTAAATTAATACCTACCATATTAAGGAATTGATATTTATTCCTTAGACTATTAAGTCAAGGATATTCAGGTTAGTATAATAGAAAAATAAGCTACATAAAATATATCCAAAGGAACTAAACTTTGATACCAATTTTTTGACTAGAATAAATGTAAATAATGAACTGAATGGGTGGGGGAGGTGAATAGTCCTTTAAAACTTTTAAAACAAATAATTAATCAGAATTTATTATTATATAAAACAATAATGTAATGTAGTTTTTATAATATAACATGATATAAATAAAATATGAACATAATATTTTTATAATAGTTTGGATCACCAATATCCTACTCTAATATTTGATCTTATCTACTTGGTGAGAAGAACAATTCACCCTAATAAACCTCAATTTTAAAGAAGTTATAACATGTTTACATACCATAACTTTTACAATACTTGGAGCCACAACCAACCCCTAGATTTTTATAGGAGTTACAACTTAATTTGAATATAATTTTCTTTAGGATTCAGAACCTAAGACCTTCCTTTTTTTGGTAGAATAACTAATACAAGAATTTGTTTTTATTTTAAAAATCATAAACCAATGCTTACAATTACAAAAGATGAAATAAATAATTACATGGTGATAATTAGAAAACAATGATGATGAACAGAGAGTAGAAGATGTAAAAATTTATTTAGCCCATAGGATTTTGATCAATTCCGCAATAATGAATAGAATGTTAAAGTTTCTTCATGATCACATCAATGAAATATTAGTGGCAATGAATCTCAGTAGAGTATCAATAAATTTTTTCATTTTATTTATCTCTCCAATCCTAGGTCTAAATCTATAGATAAATCAAAAATAATCATCTAGCTCCCTCCTTTGATTCTTTTTGAGTGGGAGTTTCCTAAACCCATCATTTCCACTCAATGGTCAGAAATATCTACAAATATAAAAAAATGTCATTACTCATTTAAATCTCAAACATTTTCAAAGAATAAAATTTTCATACTCTAAATTCTTCATTTAAATCATTAAAATAACTTCCAATATACTCTTTATAGTAAATGATATTTTTTTCAAATAAATAAAACAATAAAAACCACTCCCATAAACTTATATTAATTCATTTATAGAAATATATAAAAATAGAGTATAAAATAAATAATATGAAATTTATTATTTCCATAGTTATTTTCATGATTTTTTTCTACCAAAATTATTCAAAAAAAACTTCCAATAGTTTCATTAATATATATGTGTATTATAAAAGTAATGAAATAATTAAAATAAATTGCAACATACTTGTAGTAAATGAAAATATAAAATCTACAGTGAAAGAGAGTATATTTAAATTTTAACTTTGTTGAAGTGATTAATGAATAAAAAAATTAAATATTCAAAAAAATATTTTTCATATGATTTATATGATTTAATATAGTAAGTAAATTATCTAAAATATTTAGATAAAACTTTTAGTTAAATAATTTATAAAAATATGAAGAAATAGAACATGCTGTATAATTTCAAAAAAGTTAAAAATTGACAAAGTGTTAGAGTGACCGTGACCTTTATGATCAACATAATTATTGTGTGGTCAACGTACATGAGTGTGCAGTAGATCCACATGTATTACTATGTGGTTGATATATTTGATTATATATTTGATACATTCTTGGTGCAGTAGATTCAACAGTTTTTTCAAAACTAATATATACACTGTAAGTAGAAAATAATGTGCGGTCTCTTCATCATATTTCCAAAAAAGAGGAAACTAGAGATTATTTAGAGTTTTATCTCTATGTAAAGGTTATTTACATGTATGTGTAAAGGTAAATTTGAAATTCTAAACAATAAATAAAGGTAAATCACAATTCATACATGCTATGTAAAGGTAACTCCTACTATATATACACCACATAAGGGTAAGTGATATGCTGATGTAAAGGTAAAATAAATTTTGTAAACACTGTGTAAGGGTAAATGAAATGATACATAAATGTAAATAAAAGTTCATATGCATTTCATAAAATTAAATTGGATTTATTAATGTTTTCATAAGGGTAAATTTTATGTTCCCCCACTCACGTAAAGGTATTATGTTACTCCTTAAGCCCCTATAAAGGTATTATGAAAATTAGGTAAGGGTAGTTTATGTTTCACCAATACCCATGTAAGGGTAAACTGATACTTATTTAAGGGTATACCATGATATATAATTCTTGGGTAAAGGTTATAAAAATACCATGCAATGGTTAGACTTTGTTTCTCAAGATTGCATAAAGGGTAAAGATAAGCCATTGTGTAAGGGTCAACTACTATTTATAAGGTTTGTGTAAAGGTAAGACAAATATCTTGAAAGGGTAGAATGAAACTTATGATACTTATGAAAAGATAAAAAATAGATTTTTAAAATTTTCATAAAGGTAATAATAAATTCAAAAAACATTATAAAAGGTAAATAAAATTCTTATAAAATTAATTTTTGATAAGGTTTAACCAATAATAATAATAATAAGAATAATTGATGAATAAAATTAATAAAATAAAATATAATAAAATAAAATAATTAATTGGCATATAATACAAATTAAAAAATATTGTTTAAAAAAAATATTGAGAGGTATTTTTAATATTCAATTAAAAAAGAAAATAAATAACACATATATAGTTCAAAATCAAGCAAACACTCTACCCAACTATAGCACAAAAAATAAAATTTTGGAATTGTGAAGTCATGGAATGAGGGTCTTGTTCACATGGGTGAAAAGGGGTTGAAAGTATGGGTTTGTAAATTCATATTAATACTTATATACATGGGGTATGTAATATATGAGGAGTGTATCCTTAGAACACAATGAGAGGTGTCCTTCAATATGGAGGTAAATACACTAAATAATAAAAAGTTATATCTAGTTCATATTGATGTATGTAGGTTATAAAAAGTTCATTCTCATGGAGGATCACTGTAATATTGTAACTTATTTGATATTGTGACACAAAATTTTTGGGTTTTATTTCTCAAGAACAAGTATGAGGTTTTCAAAACCATTTTTAAATATAGATCCATTATGGAAAACAAGAGTGGAATTAATATGAAATACTTGAGGTATAATAATTATGGATAGTGTAGAAGTAAAGAGTTATAAATATTATATTTGGTGGAAGGGAATATGGTGTGAGAAGACCATACATAAAAAACTATAGCATAATTGTGTTATGGAATGGATGAATTGGATGGTAAATGAGGGGTCCATGAGCATGAGTTTGTGTACTTATTTCCCCAGGGAGTTTTGGGTAGTGGTAGTAAATTTTGTGACATATCATATAAATTTAATTACTTATAATTTATTGGGGAATGATATTGTAAAATAGATCTATATAAAATGGCTGGTTGATATCTCCTACCTAAATATTTTCATAAGTATCACATATGTCTACATTGATACCAAGGAAAGAGACAATCTGGGGTAAATATCCTAGTTATGTTTCATTATAGTTTATGGTGATAAAAATTGGGATTTAACTCTAAGAAAATAAATTATTTATGTTTATTATAAGATAAAATTTCCTCTTCATTGAGAAGATATGATAGAAAGATCAGAACATGGTAGAAGACACTATGAAAAATACATAATTTTTGCTTTCCAAAGTTCATGTGAATGTAATTCTAACAGGGATGCTTAGTTTAGGGAGAAAATCAGTTTTAGAGTTACCAGACTATCCAAAAGGTGATGTTTTAGATATATTTTAGATTCCATTAGTTTTACCAAGTCCATATATACTATAATAATTGATTATTGTGGAATCTTAGGGTTGATCTTCTAAAGTTGGAGTTCCAAAAGTATTGGTTTTGGAAATATCAGAGCCTCCAGTTGAATTGAGGTAGTCTACCAATGCTAAGCACCCAATACAAAGGTTCAAAAGTGATGATCACTTCTTAATTCCTATAAATCTTAGAGAAATCAATATCCTAAAAGAAGAGGAAAGTATTAGTGATTCAAGATAGTGGGAGTTAACAATGAATGATAAAATTAACACCTTAATTTTTTTATAACATAAGAGCTAACAAAAAATCATTCTTAGAAAAAAATTCTATAGAAAAAAAGAATCTATAGATTGAAATAATAAGTATATGGTAAAAAATCATGCAAGGAAATTATTAATGTGAATAAATTTTAATAAATTAATGGTATAAATTTTAGGGAAATATTTTCACTAATTCTAAAGAATTCTATAATTTAGACAGTGATTAAAATAGTTTCTATGGAGAGTCTATATCTTGATCAGTTAGATGTAAAGATGAAATTCCATCAAGGTGATTTAGAGGAGTAAATTTACATAGATAAACCAAAGTGTTTCATATAAATCAAAATGAAATGACTAGTGAGTTGGATCAAACAACATTTTTATGGGCTGGAACAAGGACCTAGGTAATGAAACTAGATGTTCAATTCCTTGATGGTATATAATGAATTAATATAGAATTATATGGATACATATTTTTATCAAAATTTATTTTATTATATAATTTTCACTTTAATTATCTTGAATGTCGATGATATACTTCTTATAGTTATAAGGAGTGATCAAATTAAGGATATAAAAGTTTATTTTTTATAGAAAGTTTGAGATATAATATCTTAGTTCTGTAAAGAGGATTCCGAGGATACAAATCAAAATGGATGTGAGAAATTGATATTTTTTATATCTTAATCAGATTAAATATAGAAGGTATAAGAAAGATTCTAAATAATATAATGTAAGACTTTGATGAATCCTATATAAACACTTAATTTATAGGCATCAATAGTCATAAGCTTAATATATTCAGTGGTTTTTATGAAGTATTACATTGTGTATGTAGTGGGAGTTGTCATAAAGTTCATGATGAATCCAAGAAAGAAGAACTGGGAAGCAATGATGTGGATACTCTAGTATCTCAAAGGTTTAGGAGACATGTCACTCTATTTCATAACAAATGATTCATTATAGTAGATCTCATATTTGGACATTTGAAGAGATACATACACATAGTGAAGTACCACTTACTCTGTGTTCACACTCAAAGAAACGACTGTGAGTTGGATGTATATAATTCAACTAGTTTTTTCATTGTCTAAAATGTAGGCATAGTATGTGGTAATAATGGAATACATAGAGGATTTAATCCATTCTAAAGGGATCTTGTAGGATCATTGAAGAAGAAAAGGCTATATAACATTTTTCAATAGTAATTAATGCGTGATATATCATTTTTGGAGTCATATATTTTAATATAAGAAAAATAATATTCATATTATGTATCAAATCATCCATAAGTTGTTAGAGTATGGATTATTGGATCTATAAAATTTTGATCTATGTTGGAATCCAATATATATGTTGATGAAGGTGATAGTTCAAGAAATTATAAGTGAAATGCTATGCCTCAATGGGGCTTGAACATCTAGAAGCACAGTTAGAGGATCATGGTTCCACTATAGAAGAAAATAAGAAGGTAAGATAGTATAAGTGACCATAGGACTTGGTGAAGCCTTGAAAATAGTCTTCAAGTGGAATATTTATATAATCATCTGTGATGAAACTGTTTTATTGACGAGTACTTGATTTTCATGAGTGAATCCAAAATGAAGGTTGTAGAATTATTAGGAACTAGACACCGTAAAACCAAGGTAAAAAATAGTATTAGTAAAAACAATATATTTTAATAAGATTTAAATGGATAAAATATTACTTTTGTATGTATGCACTATTCCCTAGAAGATGAAGTCAGAGATGGTGCATGAAGGATCCAAGGCCCAAAGAAATTATTTGTTTCTATGAAAAAGAATATTTATCTTTTGTTTCATTGGATATAAACAAATGAACTTGATAAAGTAACCCCAAATTCTTCATAGAGTATATATTTTAATTTATTGTTTATAATTAATTTTTTAAAAAATAATTACCTCATCTTGATAATTATTTTGTTTGTTGATAAATTTGATTACTTCTCATTAAATTTTGTCTTTGTGGATAAAAATATAAAGTTGAATTATTTTAGTGGTCTCCACATGTGCTACATGAATTTTGAAACATCACCATTTGTATTACAGGTTCTAGCATGGAGGTACCAATCACCTTTTATTGGTTATCATTGATCACAACAATACATATATCACCCTTGAAGAATTATTTTTCTTGTTCTAGTAGTATTGAGTAGGGGAAGGAAGATTGTATCTCATTCATGATAGAGTTCATAACAGGTTCAATCAGTCTTGAGATAAATGTATTGAGAGGGAATGTTGCACACAACAATTCAAAATTCCCTAGAAATAGATATATGATGGAATTTATAGTTAGTGTTAAATATTTTACAATTATACTGATAACCTTGATCAAATATTCTCTCTAATATATTCCCCATGTTAAATAACAATAATAATATTACATTCTATTACATGTGATAAATTGTGAATATTTAAATATTATTTTTTAAATAAATGAATTAATATTAATTTAAAAGATATTAAATAAAATATATCATTTTTATCAATCTCTTAACTTGGCCCATCAATCCTCCTTGACATTTATCAAACCTTAAATAAAAAATATTTACTTAAATAAACAAATATTGTTATATTATTTTTTCAATAAATAATAAAATATTATATTCAATAAACTTATGAATAAATAATTATTTTAATTTTCATGTAACTAAATAATAAATAAATATTTATTTCCATGTGAATAATAAACCCAGGATAAATAAATAAATATTATACATTCACTAGCTCACAAATAATATTTATTCAATTTTTAACTAACATATATTCTAAACTCAAATAACTAGTGATTAAACTTATATGATCAACTTAACCTAAATAATTATTAAACTATAAGTCGTTAATAATATTCTTTATGATTGTTAAATTCAAATAAAATTTAACTGATATTCTAGATAAACTTAGTGTGTGACCCTATAGGAGTATTTCTTAGTTTTATTAGACATTTTTTTCCTAAAGTCCAATGTTGGCATCTAGAGAAATTCCAAAGAACCCATAGAAAAATAAGTTAATGTCACAATAAAATCAACTATATACAGATGCTTTCTATGTAAAATAATATCATTTTTTTGATATCTTATCAATATATATGGATAATTTTTTCCATCATCCTATAAGCTTGATTTATCTTTCTTTGAATACAAAAATTAAAATTGTTGATGAACTACCATAACCATGGATTTAATCAAATATTTCTATTTCAATCAAAGGGCTAGAGATATCCTCTTTAATAACTAATAAGGGAAAAAACATCCTCTCTTGAATTATTCAATTAATGTAATATTACTTATGATTAATCCAATGCATCCTACCTCAACACAAGCATATGTCATCCTGATTTTCATTAATACATCAATGTACACTATTCATGATATACATTAATAAAAAATATCAATTCTAAGGACTGATATACACATATACAAATATAAATATCCAATGACACATATAACATATTGACTTCTTAGTGGATGGCCTATTCTCATAACCATATTTCTTAGATATTACCTTTTATAGAATATCATGTGTAGAATCCTCATATGCTTACAAGAATCTATCACCTGATATTCTAAACATCATTTGTGTCTTGTCATATAAATGTCATAATTACCCTAGTACATATGTTTTTTGATATTATCATATCATTTCTAGGATCTCATTTTAGCGAGCAACTGTTATAAAAATTTGATGTAATAAATACTCTAATAACATTATCACGTTAATTTTATATAGAAAAAAATCACTATATGATGAAATATTTATAAATATTAAATTATTTGAATTTTTTTTTATCAAAATTTAAAATTTAGTTGGTTCTAGGACACTAAATCCAATAGAATCTCACTTTTACTAGAGATAACTGTTAACTAACTTGTTAGATTTCACATGATAAACATAATTATTCTAAGGTATGGTTATATATTCTAGGCCTACCACACTCTTTAGTTGTTATTCATCTTATTATGACTTCACCCTTTTGAATAAATTAACCAAGCAGTGATATCAATGCATATTATACTTTTTTATCAGGCACAAACTTGATATCTTAGCTAATACCATAGTCTGAATTTTATCATTATGATAAAACATTACTATCCTGAAAAAAATTCAAAAATATTGAATAAATCATTAATAAACCACTACTTAAGATACATCTGAAGTTGTAATGTACTCAATCTATGTTGATATTTCAAGTACCATCCTAAATAAGATTCTATTTATTATTTACTTAGCCATACTATAATAATAGATCAAATTGATATGAAATAAGACTAGTTTTGTTCCACATTATTAATAATCATTCCTATTTATATAATTACAAGGAAATCATCCATTCTACTTACTTAAGTACTATCATAAAATTATGATTTCCACCCCAAGAAATTATCTTGTATCTGTATGATATTTACTCACTATTCTTTGCACTTTATCAATAAAAAACCTCATTATATATCATGATATATGAATTAGTTCCCAAATTACTCTTACGGATATAGAATTCTATTCATCATAATAATATCTTCCCATACTTCGACACATAAAATTGGAGATATTTAATACCATTTGATAGATATGATAATTTGGTCTTGAATTTTTCCATTATGTATTTTATAATACCATGTCAAAGTATTCACTATAACTTGATCTAAGAAACCCCATAGATATATGACTGTACATATTTATCTATAGAACATGGTTTTATTATTTAAGTAATTCTTGGAGAAGTATCTTTTCTTTAATATTAAAAAATTGGAATACTTAATATCCATATTACATATGTTATCAATATATTTTCTTTAGAATACTACAAATCTCCCACTAAATTATTATATAAACTTGGAATACTTTAATTATTAATAAAATGAAACTCTTATGTCATCATTAAAAGACTATTCTATGATCATAATGTTTTCTTAAATCCAAAAATTGATTTTTTTCTTCTCATATACCTTGATATATTTATTTTATGAAACCAACCCTTATTGTTAAATCATGTAGACATATTTTAGTGGGATACCCTAAAGGAATGATATATTCACATCTAATTGTTAATATAATGGTCAAATATGGTTGTTATGAAAAGTATAATTGAAGTTTATTTTATTATGAAAACTATTAAAAGGTTTTTTATAGACAATGCCTAGAAATTTATTGAACCTCATGCAACCAATTGATATTTATTGGTTCTAACTTGTACCATACTCATAAAGTTTCTTCTTGAATACCCACAAATAGTTTTACATCATCTAGAGAAACTACCAAAATACAGAGCTAAATTTTTCTACATGGAATCCATTTATGAATTTATATAATCTTGAAAATTAGAAAAGTTTTCTGTTTTATTATTCTATATAGGATTAATTATTATTAATGAATAATATATCAATTATATTAGAGAATATAAAACCAACAATTTGAAGGACCTCAGAACACCCTAAGAGGGGAAGGGTGAATCAGGGTGTCAAATTTTTCTTTTAAACAAATGGATCTTGTTTCCATGTTATTAGGAACCTGTTAAACCTTTCTGATGAGAAAGTGAAGAAAAAAAAACCACATGCAAAGAAAAGAAACAAAAAATTTACTTGGTTCACCACTAAGGGCTACGTCCAAGGACCATATGCTGACAAGTTATTGATCGTACCAAAGGACACTAATATTCACTAGTTGTGGAGTACAAAAGTTTAGCATAATGACTCAATACCAAGGTTACTACCTTTATAAGGTTTTATGAATAGTACACTATGTCCGTAGGATTACTTCCATTGAATCCCCCTTGATCACAATATTGGGAAGAATCTGTACTCAGTTTATGGACTTGAAGGTTGCTTTAATGGGTTGGAATTAAATCATTCATCCTTAACTGTAGATATATTCTCTATTGAAGTTCTGTTTTCACTTGTAGATGTATTTCAATTTTTTGTACATTGTTAGTTTTTGAGATATTCTTCCACATACTGACCTCGTTCTTCCGAGAAATGTACTACACTGTGTACCGTGAGTGCTTCCTCTATGAACTGCTCCTGCTATACTGCGTACTGCACTGCTTATACTGAATACTGCCTTACTCCACCTACTATGCAGATTTATCCATGTACTACCCTACTCCACGTACTATGAGTATTTATCTGCAAACATCATCCAAAAACAATAGCTACATACAACCTTTCAAAAATCACATCCGCGTACTGATTCTTCTATACAAGCCAATTGATCCTCCAGAATCTATCTTCCATGAAATAACATTCTTCCTCCATGTACTATCTTCTATGAACTATTCTAGGATTCATCAAATTCCTTTCAGATTATTAATTAAAGTCTTTTTGGGGTTGTCTTCCTGTGAATTACTTCTAGATTTCACTGAATTCCTCTCATATTTTTAATCTTAGAGCCGCTTGCTAATGAAGGGATTGGTGATCCTTATATAAAAAAAGATCATCATAATCTGATAAACCAATATTTACCAAATATTTGGTAAAAAATTTCCTTTACCACATGTCATGCATCTCCCATGAACTATATCCCCTACGCGGTTTGCAAACCGCCATTCTACCTACACAACGGCTCAAATCACCGCATCGTTTAAAAAAAAAACACCCTTCGTGGTTTCTCAAAACTCCACCTTGTTTTCACAAACGACATGCAATCCTGTTAACCATCACACCTTCCATGTACTAACAGCTTTCCCATGAACTGCAAGTCTTCATCGCGAACCTCCTCCACTCCAAAAACCATTACTCCTACGCAGTGTGCGTACCATTTTCTATTCTATAAACCATTTCCGATATGTGGTTCATTGTTCTCTATTCCATGTACCATATTTCATGATACACAAATTGTTCCCAGAAATCCCATTCCTCATACTTCCTTTGTAGAAAACATTCCTTTTCCAAAAAAACTCCTAATTTTGAGGCCCAAAAATTTGGAAAATACTAGGAAACTATGCCACCTTAAACACCTACTTCAGCCTGTACTGTATGATCACTTGAATTGAAAACCCCTTGATAAAACCAAAGTGGACTGAAAAAAAACCATACTCCATTTCCATCAAATTATAGCCTTGGTTCCAATAATATCCCCCTTTGGGTTTGTTGGAAATCTGTAGATAAATTCAATGAATCACCAGACACAATCAAAACCTGATACTCGAGAAACAAATCATCCAACACTGTAAGTCTATGTGAGAAAATCCCAGTGTAGGAAACCAGAGAAGCATTAATTGGGTTCTCGTGTCTTGTAATGCCTAAAGATGTCCAAGCTCAGCTCTAATTGTTTCCTCATAACAACGAATTGTTTTCTCCATTCTCATTTTATCCCTTTTGTAACTCATCATTATCCCCCATTGTAACATTTTTGAATTTCTCTATTATCTATATTCTTGCAACCGACCATAAAAAAAATTATATTATCATTGAATTTATCTATTCTCCCCCATTGTTAATAAAAAAAAATAATTATGTTTTGACTTGTAAATCTTTATACACACTCCCCTTGGATTTTATCTCCCCCATAAACCTACAATACATCAAAAAATAGATTAAAATAGTTAACACAACTTGGGAGAGGGGAGAAACCAAAATCTCCTCATTCACTGGGAGGTGGTTGAACACCAAAGTTCAACTGATGTTTCTCAAACACATGTGATGATAATGGCTTGGTCAATATGTCAACTACTTTATAATTAGTTCCAGCATGATCCATTTTAATCACGCCTTGTTCAACATTTTCCTTGATGAAGTGATATGTGATTTTGATGTGTTTTGTATGAGAATTTGGAACACAATTCTTTATAAGATCAATCACACTCTTGTTATCATATAGAATCACCATTGGTTGTTTCACCTAATCATAAATATCAATTAGTTGTTACTTTATCCATAGTAGCTGAGTGAAATCCATCCCACACAATTCTTTCCAATAAAGAATTCTCCACCACTTGTGGAATTTCTATCAACAACATATCCAGCCTAGTCAGCATAAAAAAATTATGAGAGTTTACTATCTCTTTCTACATAAAAGTATAAGACATAATTTTGGGTTCTTTGAATACACCTAATGGTTATTTTCACTACTACCATATGTTCTTCTTTTGGATTACATTGAAAGTGGGTGGCTAATAATGTTGCATAGATAATATCTGGTTGTGTTTCAGTTAAGTACAATATGCTTCTGACAATTCTCTTATACCTGGTGGGATCTATAGAAGTCCCATATCCATGATTTCCTAGTTTAGTTCAAATATAAATCAGAGTAGATATTGGTTTGGAGTCATGAATATTGATTTTTTTTTATCAACTCTATTTCATAATTTTCCTGAGAAAGAAAAGTGTAGTTTTTTCCTTTAAATAACTTGCAGCCCTAAGAAGTATATGAGTTCACCAATCATAAACATTTCAAATTCCGATTTCATGTGATTGGAAAATTCATCCACTGATCCCTTCTTGTTTCCTTTAAATATAATATCATCTACGTAAAATAGAACCATGAACTAATATTTTTTATAATTATTCACATAAAGATTGTGATCCACTCCTCCTCTTTTAAATTCAAGATTTTTCAGGTAATAATCAAGCTGAGAGTACCATGCCTGTGGTACCTATTTCAGACCATATAGAGACTTATTTAATTTTCAAACCTTTATTTCATCATTAATAAGAATAAATCCCACTGGATGTTCAATATAGACTTTTTTTTTCAAGAACACCATTTAAGAAAGTTGTATTGACATCCATTTGATACACTTTGTATCCTATTTGAATTTCCATCGAAAGAAACAGTCTGATTGACTCCAATATAGCCACTAGGGAAAATGTTTATTCAACATCAACACCTTCAATATGTGAATAGACTTTACACACCAGACATTACTTTATTATGATAACATTTCCATGCTCGTCAAATTTTTTTTTAAAATTCCACTTCATACCAATCACATTTTGGTTTTCAGGTCTCTTAACTAGATCCCAGTTTGGTTCTTATTAACCCAATCCAATTCTTCATTCATACACTTAACCCATGATTCATCCTTGGTAGATTCTTTAAATGAGGATGGTTTCATAATTGAGAGGAATGAAAATTGTGCACAATTCCTTATTATCCTTGTCTGTGTGGGAGTTATCCAAACCCCAATGATGGTGGATTGATCAATTTATGATCTTTGATTTATCCTGTGATATTTAGAAGAATTTTCTTCATCCATAGTTTCTTCTTCTGATTCTTCTTATAAGTCAACATCATGATGTGACTCCTAGATTTTTTTCATGTGTTCTTCTACTTCTATATTTGGATCTGTTCCATGTTCATATTCTTCCTCATCTTCTATGACATTAGAAGATTAATTCTTTGATCCATTTTTGATTTCATCTTTAATGATATTTACATCATTTCTTTCCAAAAATTTTCCAAGACATTTACTAAAGCATTTGTAGGATTTACTATTCATTGAATATCCGAGGAATATTCCTTCATCCATAGCATCACCATACTTTTCTTGATTTCCTTATTTGTTTTGGATAAAACATTTACTTATGAAAACATGAAAATACTTCAAAGAGGGATTCTATCCATGCCATAACTCATAGGGTGTCTTGGTTTCCCCCATATAACACCCTGTTCAGTTTTGAATATAAACTAAAGATTTAAGATCCTCTTTCTAGTAATGGTGATAGATACAACTCTCAATCATCATAGTTCTGTCCATACTGTTCACCTATTGATTCTAGCACTCAACAATTCCATTTTTCTGTGGAGTTTTCACAGCAGCCACCTCATGTTGTATATTATATTTCTCCAGGTAGTTTTCAAACTCAATGGATCTATATTCTCCACCATTGTCATACTTCAGAACTTTTATTGTCTATCCAGTATCATTCTCATCTATTCAGAGATAAGTTTTCATGCAATCAATCACTTGCCATTTCCTACGTATAACCGTCACACAAGCCATTATACTATAATCATCAACGAAAATAATAAAGTACCTTTTTACATATGTTCCAACAACATTTTTAGACTACATACATCTGAATTAATGAGATCAATACTATTTGATTTCCTTTTCTTCTTTGGATGAAATGAACTACATACCAACTTCCCTTAAATGAAATAATCACAAGTATTTTCCTGTTCACATTTTATATTATGGATATCCATGACTATATTTAGATTATATATCTTTCAATTTATTTTTGATTGATGTGACCCAACCTTTGGTGCCACAAGTTGTTTTTTTCTTCAATAATCATGTAGAAAATATTCTCTCTACAATCAACTTGATATATATTTCCATCTATTCTGTAACCTTTCATGAGAGAATCCCTTTTTCTTTATTTTATAGTGCACCCATTTTGATTGAATGTCACTATAAATCCTGAGTCATAGAGTTGACTGACACTTAGGATATTGTGATGTAAACCATCCACATAAATAACTTCGGTCTTCTTCATCTCACCATTGGACAGTTTAGTATTTCCACTACCTTTGATCTTTAAATCACCATCATTACCAAATATCAACATTCCATTGACATTTTTCTTGACATTAATTAATAGGTATGCATTTTCCATCATATGGTATAATAATCCACTATCAAGAATCCAAGTTCTACTGTTCTTGGTAGCTTTGAGAACCACTCCTAAAAGGTTTGATTTTTCAATTTTATTCTTTTCCTTCCATGAAAAATTAGTTTGAGTGAAGGATAAAAATGTATTTTTAAATCTATTTTCCATTTGAAAAGGTTAATCATAATCAAACTCTTATTCCATATGAGATAACTTTTTTTTAATAATAATACCATCTAGTTGGTGATTATCAAATTGTATATGATTTTTTTTCAAATTGTTCCTACCATTCGTATGCCTTCAATAAATAGCTTTATGAAAAAAGTTAGAACAATGAAAACAATATCCATAGAAACTATTTCTTCTATAAGAATTAGGATATGAATTCTTCATCCTTTATTGACTTCCTAGATCTTCCCTATTTAAATAGCTCCTTACCTCTTTACAGTATGACATGGTATGTCTCAAATAGCCACTAAATTGATAATTCATAAGTGGAAATGTCTTTTTGCTTATATTCCTCCTCATGTAAACTTTCATAGGAGGAAATATTGACTATCTATAATCTCAGGAAACTCAATTATAGTTTTTATTCCTCCTTTCAGTCTTACTAGAGACTTTATTTTTTTGGACTTCAGGTGTCTTTGTGAGTTGTATGACTTTCAATTTTTTTTTATTTCAGCACATTTTATTTCCATCATTCGATGTTTTATCATTACAACCAATTACTATGTTTCCCATGCATGAGGGTATTTTATCATTAATAACCTTTTAAACTCCATAAAAAATACACTTAACTCTCTCTAGCAGCTTAACATCTAAGAAATTTCCAAATTGATTTTTTTTCTTTGTTTATTTTGGAATTGATTCACTTTCAAGTTTAGTACTAAGAGTAATAACTTCTTCTTCAAGTCCCTAAACATTTTTGGACTTCTCATCTAGTCTATATGTAAGGTCATTAATAACCTTTTACTGTTCTTAAATTCTAATCTTTAGTTTAACTATATCTTCTAAGCTTTCAAAATTTGTTGAATTCTCCTTTACTAATTCCTCAAGTCGATTAGTTTTAGCTTCTAGAATATCAACATATTATAATTAATCTTCAAAAATTACTTTCCACTTTTTTGTATCTCTTTTATTGATTCTCAATCTTACCAAAATCATCCTTAATTTTCAATTTGAGATCAACATCAGTGGTAAACTGATTATTTCTAGCTTCATCTCCCAATGGTTCTGATTTTTTAACAGTATCCATCATTGACGCATGGGTTCTAGATTTAAAATCCAGTTATTCTTCCTTAAATAATTCACTATCATCATCTTCTTATTCATATACAAAATCCTTTCTATGTATTTTCTTACCAGACTTGAAATATCAATTTTTGTAAAACCTTTTCCAAGGCAACTGCATGTCTCCAGATTCACTTTCTTTATCATGAAACTTTCTTGAGAATTTAGTGGCAATGTTCCCAAATATTCCACAATAAAACAAGCCAGAGGTAACTTACCTTAAAATTTACCTTTTCTCTTCTTGAATTTCTTGGCAATAAGATAAAGAATTTATTTTTCCTCATTATCTTCATTAATACTATCTCCTAAAATTTTAAGTTTGTCCATGTATTTGAATGCTATTTATTTACTTACTCAAGCCATTTCATATTCTAGTTTGAATATGATTTCATATGCCACCTGACTACTTAGTAGATCATATAAATAAATTTTGGAAATATTATTTTCTTCAAGGGATGAAACCTTTGAATTGTAAAGTGGTGGAAGTCTTCTCAAGATTTTCTTCACGATATCAATGTCTTTGATTTCTTCACCAAATCCTCGTATTTGTCTATCAAATTCAATAATTCAATTAAAAAAGGTATATTAAATTTTGTGAGGATGCATCTTTAGATCATCAAACCTTTTATAAAAAACTTTTAGATTTTCCTCCTTCAATTTGCTGTTACCTTCATAAATATTTTTTAATTTGTCCCAAATTAACTTTTCTGACATAAAAATCATCACCATTAGATAAATCTGATCAGAAAGAGTTGTAGTGAGGGAATTTAGTGATTTGGAATCTACATCAATCATTTTCCTATTTGTATCAGTCATAGACAACCTTGTTGGATTAGTGGCCTAAATTCCTTGTGCAGTTAAAATAAGACTTCTATTCAAAGAGATCTTATATGTGGTCTCATAATATTCTTCCAGATCTAGAAGTTTCTTCCATCACAGAGGGGTAATCCCCTAAAATTCACTGTATTTTCCATGATATAAATTAAGGATAAATTTAACCCAAAAAAACTTTTCCCTCTGATACCACTTGAAGGACCTCGAAACACCCTGAGAGGGTAGGGGTGAATAAGGGTGTAATTTTTTTCTTTTAAACCAATGGATCTTATTCCTAGGTTGGTAGGAACCTATTAAACCTATATTATGAGAATGTAAAGTAAAATAAATAACCATATGAAAAGTGAAGACAGATCAATTTTACTTGGTTCTCCACTAAGAGTTACATCCAAGGAGTATATGCCGAAAGGTTTTAGGTTGTACCAAAGTCCATTAATGTTTACTAGTTTTGGATTACAAAAGTTTATCATAGTCACTCTATGCTAAGCACACTGCCTTTAAAAGGTATTAGGGATAACACACTGCATCCCTCATATCAATTCAATTAAATCCCCCTTTCTCACTGTGGTGGGAAGAATATGTACTCAGTTTATTAACTTGAAGGTTTCTTCAATGGGTTGGAATTAAATCATATATCCTTAACTATAGATATATTCTCTTTTGAAGTCTTTTTTTCACCTATATATGTATTTAAATTTTCTGTACGATGTTATTTTTTGAATTGTTACTCAGTGTATTGAGCTCCTTCTTCTATGAACTATACTACACTATGTACTACAAGTTCTTTCTCTGAAAACTACTTCTGCTCCTCTGTGTGCTGCACTGCTTCCACTGTGTACTATCTTTCTTTTCATACTATGCATATTCATCTGTGTACTTCCTTGCTCCGCATACTACAAGGGTTCCTCTGCAAACTCGACCATGTACTACCTTTTACAAACTTTGTCCATGTGCTTCTTCTCTTCAGACCAAATCCTCATCCACAAACTTTCTTCCGTGAATTATACTTCTTCCTCTACGTACTGTCTTTAGTGAACTATTATGTACTTCACCAAATTCCTTTCATATTTTTAATTAAAGTATTTTTGGGGTTGTCTTCCTAAGAACTACTTCTATATTTTACCAAATTACTCTTGGATTGTTAATCTTAGAGCCTCTATCTAATGAAGGTATTAATGCTCATTATATAGGGAAATAGATCCGTATAATCCACTAAATCGATATTTACCAAATATTTGATAAGACACCACTTTTACCATGTACCGTGCATCTCCCATGAACCATATCCCCTACTCGGTTTATGAACTTCCATTATCTCTATGCGGTGGCTCAAATCATCACCTATTTTCTAAAAATGACACCCTTCACAGTTTCTCAAAACTCCGCCTCATTTTCATGAACGATATATCATCCTATAAACCATCATGCCTTTCACGTATTGTGGGAATTCCCATAAACCACAAGTCTTCATTGTGAATCTATTTTACTCTAAGAACTGTTACTCTTATGAGGTCTACATACCCTTTTCCATTTCACGAACCGTTTCTACTATGTGGTTCTTGGTTCTCCATTCTGTGTACCATATTTCATGATCCACAAACTATTCCTAGAAATACCATTTTGCATACTGCCTTTGTGGAAAACATTCCTTTTCAAAAAAAAAAACTCCTGATTTTGAGGCCCAAAAATATGGAAAACATTGGGAAACTTCACTACCTTAAAAATCTACTTAGTCCTGTACTATAAGATTACTTGACTTTCAAACCCCTTGATCAACCCAATGTGGATTGATAGAAAACACAAACCATACTCTATTTCTAGTAAAGAACAACCTTGGTTCCAAAAAACTTTGGTTTTAACATTCCTATATAGTCTATTTCTCTAGAACAATTACTCCCACTAATTCTTGTAGAGTTTATTATTCTTATTCTATCTCATGTTAATATAGACTCTTAACTTCATTAATGTCTTACCAGCTACAACTATCCCAAAATAGATGTGATTCTATATTATATAAATATAGTCAGTCTTTACCAGTACTTTTATATCTTAGGGATATTAATATTCTATGTAGCTATAGGATAAATAACTAAGATGAAATTAGTGTTTTCCTTGATGTAAGTTTTTTTTCTAAAATTATATTTGAAAAATGAATCTAATTAAACACATGAAGCTCCGTATTATTAGATTCCAATTATATTGTAACTTATATGATATTTATTAGCCAATATAGTTTTTATACAGTTAGATATTACACTAGTATTTTAGAAACATGTCTTGAAAGAAAGTATTGAATAATTTTAATATATATAAGATTCATTATTGATCCTCCTTTCACAACTATCACCTCTTTGGTGTGTATAAGGTAATGTGAGTTCAAGAGTATCTCTAATCTAAATTTATATGATTGATGAATTCTCAGTTATGATATTCAATGAAAAATACAACTGGATTATGGTATGTCATCCACTAAGTTCATTTATTTCTTCTATTTAACATTTCCAAAATGTATTAAATTGATCTCATGAAGTAAATGAATTTA
Source organism: Viscum album (assembly GCA_963277665.1). Lineage (NCBI taxonomy): Eukaryota > Viridiplantae > Streptophyta > Magnoliopsida > Santalales > Viscaceae > Viscum > Viscum album. Next base: position 95,367,029 of record OY728138.1, on the reverse strand, counting down.
CCTTACATTTTCCTTATAATAGTTCACGAATTTATTATTTAATTAACTCTTGAATATTTCTTTATATACCTTTATATATAGAGGTTTATTTTTTTATAAATAAATAAGTAAATAAGTCAAATAACTATGTTTTATAGCTCCAAGTGTCTAAAACACATTTCTAGTTATAAAATTGAAAATTAATTTCAGTTTTACTTGAAAAAGTATTATATTTCTATAACTAGGTATTAGAATTATATTTTTTATATTCATCATTAATTGATTATATTAGATATCTATGATTTAAATATTACTAAATTATTTAGTATGAATAACCATAACAACATTTATTTAAAATATGAAATAAATTATCATTATGTCTAGAATTGTACATAGATACAAATTTTTTAAAAACACATAATACAAAACAATAGCTTTAAAACAATCAATCCACATAGAAATATGAATTCATGTGATTCTATTTACCAACTTAGGAATAAACCTATTTCAGATACTTATTGAATTTATATTACTTCATGTAATATTTCTAAAATTCCATTGTTCTTTTATTTGGATACAAATACAAGATTTTCATATTTTATTTAATACCCAAGAATTAAAACACAAATATTATATAGAATGATGAATATACACGAAGTAGAAGATTTCATATCCTCTTTCTTCAATTCATTATAGTTCCCCTTCCAATGACTTTCCCTACCGCATGTGAAACATATATCCACCTCTTCATTTATCACTATAAAAATATTTTGTATTTTTAAAGGATACTGTAAAGGATCCATTAACCATGAAATTTTCATGGCATTTTCAACCATGTTTTTCACCTCATTAAATAAAATGGGTAAAGAACCATTCCTTCACCAATCCTTATATAAATAGAAAATCCCAATAAAAAGACTCCTAAGTTACTTCTCTATACAATTCATCTGTAATTATTGATGACCAAAGATAATATTTTTGATAAAGAAAATAATATGATATTAATGCATAATTAATTTTCCATATGGAATCCCAATTTTTCTAACTGATCAACATACTTCACCATATAGAAGGAAATATCATTATCTAAATATCTTTATTCTAGTTTACACTTGTATAATGTAGTGACTATATCCTTTATAATTAGCTTATCTTTATCATATTCATGTTCTAGGTGATTATTTATAATAGTGTTAGCATCCATGTACTCACGTTTCATCTTAAAATATCTAGAAATAGATAATAAAATGATATAATAAGCATTTAAAGCATCCTATATGTATTTAATATAGGCATACTTATCACCCTCACTTTCTTATTAGGGTGAATTATTAGGATTATAGGATTCTAGAACATGGTAAAAAATTTCATATAGTAGTGTTGTGTATAAATGATTATACCACACTTTGAAATTCTTGTTCATGTGGACATGTTCTTTTTCCAGGAATGATTGTGGTGCTCATATGGTTTCACATTCCATTATATACAATATATAAAAGAATATTTTAGTACATCATATTGATTACCAATTGTGATGTAATAAATTTTATTTTATTAATCTCCCACTATTTTATTAAATCCCAATAGTCATAACCATTGGATTTAGAATATATTTTTATATGGATATTCTAATGACAAGGATCACGATTTACCTTCTCATAACCCAAATAAGGGTATTATCAAATTACTCAGAGTTTTTTGGTTAGATATTATTTCTAACTATATTAACTCATAATTCCTTAATCCATTTAGTGGACCCCCAAATCCTAAAATCTTGGAATTCAATTTCCTCAAAACTTGCCTCCATGTTTCACTAAGTATTGAAAGGATAAATACTCTTAATTATATATTGGTTAAGTAAACCCATAAATTTCATTAGAACTCCTAGATATATTGAAGTATCCTGACATGGTCTAGACCAATACTTCAATATATGGGTTTATTCTAACTCAAGTAATAAAATAGGATATCTAAATTAATATTTTCCTTGAGGGATTTTTACTGATATTTATGTTAAATATTATTTATTTAAACCTTTACATGGTTGTTAATAATATTTGGATTTTATATAATTAATTAATAATATCTGGTAAAATAATTTTTTGAATAATCTATTTATTTTATTTCATCTTGTAGGTGAGGGGAACTAGGGTATAAGAATTTTATAAAATAATCTTAACACATATGGCTGTTCATAATAAAGGTGGAAGGGAAAATACACTAATAAACATATTTAATTTAATAATTAATTTATTACAAAACCCATGAAATAAATAATAAATAATATAGAAACCCAACACAATAATATATTATTCAAGATAATGATCATTCACAACATGCAAAGACTATACATTAGACTTACTATCATTCATTTCAAGTTTTCTTTCTTTAAGAAAAATTTATTGAATTAATAAATTAATGTTATAATTAATTAATTAATTATCTTAATTACCTTTATAAACAGTCCCGGAGACTATCATACTATATAAAATTAAATAAATTTAAAATCAATTAGTACATGGGGTGTAATGACCAAGTACTTGACATTTACTCTCCTGCCCAGATTAAATTCAGTCCAGAATTTAATACACATACATGAAAATTACTAGAGATGACACATCGCGATCCCTTTATCTATTGATTAAACACATTTATTTTGTTTAACACTTATATGATATGTACTATCACATGATATGATTTTTGAATAATGTCATGTATGGTCCTTGTCATGTACTATTTACTTACATGACATGTATACCTTAATGACATGTCATGATATTACACAATGTGTTGTTCCATGGTTCAAGGAATGCAATATGTATGACATATCTAAACAAAAAATATACCTTGAATATTTTTGGTGTGTACCACTGGTGATCCAAATGATGTACACAGTGTGTATGATGACCATACACGACATTTATTTCTATAATAACACAAAAAATATTATTTAAATCATATAATTCTACATGGGAAATACAAACAATGTAGTTCAGTCTTAAATTAATTAATTATCAGTGTGTTGAATCACATGAATTATAGTTTTGGTTTATAATCTCTATGAGTATGTGAAATTTACATGGATTTTATAATAAACTACATGTTGACTACTCAGTTTTTGGCCACCCGCATAACACAACTAGGTACTCAATGTGTATTTTTCATGGGTTATCTCATGTTATATAACATGTACAACCATTTACACACCATGTAATCACTTTTTCCCCATTTAGATCACCTATAAGTCAATACAACATGTGCATATTCTTACACATTTCATACTTTGACCACATAGTTTCCAAAACATGTTGGCGTTACACAAATTCTACACTAGCTACGTGCAGTGTACTCCCTATCAAACCATGTGATAACTATTGGTTTATGAAAACTACATGTATCTATGGTATTAATTAATCAATTAATTAAATTAATTTTAATGATTTTTGGGTAATTGAGTGTTTTAAAATGAAATTTTTAAATTTTTATCTTTTTGTTGCTACGTACAATTTACGCACAGTTAGAAGTAACCGTGTACTAACCATGTATGAGGGGTATTCTCTTCACAGTGCCAAGTCACACGATTTCAGCATTGTTATATCAACTCTGCAAATTTTTCAGGGGTAATGGTGTGGGTAAATTATGATTTTATATTAGGGACAACATGATTGGTGTACATTTTGGCATACCATGCACCTAAACCATTTGTGAAACCCAATGTATTAATTTTGTTTTGTTTTTATTTTGAATTATTTTTAATCAAAAAACCTAAATTAAAACACTCCCCTCCCCCTTATCACCTATCCCTTGCATGAAAAACCCTATCCAAACTTCCCTATGTGTGTGCCTATCCTCTATTTATCTCCCTCCATTCTAGTTATTTCACCAAGATTATTATAATTTCTTGGTCAATTTTTAAAGGTATGAACTTTTCTTTCCTCCTTCCTCCCATTCATGGTGATATTCACTCTTCCCATCACCCCTCATTTCTCATCTAAAACCTATGTCAAAGTCTTGACCCTATTTTTGTGATTCTTTCATTTTTAGGTCATGTGATGGGTCTTTTGGTCATCTTCTTGAATGTTTCATCATTATCCACCAAAGGCAAAGTGATTTGGACCATTTGTCTCACCTGCCACTATTTTTAGGTATGTGTATCTATTTACCCTTTTGAAATCCATGTTATAAGTTTATTGTGTATTTTAAATGCTTTTATATAATTTTATAAGATTTTTATATGCCATAGTATTCTAGTTTCAGTGTTTCAACTGGATTTTTCCCTTAGAATGGGTCCATGACACATTCTATGTGATTTCAAAATTAACTAAAAGGATATTTAAAATTGTATCAAGAATTTGTAATATTTTTTTGTGAAATTATAAGTTTCCAACATTACAGTTTTAATTTTCAAGTGGTCCTCAAAAGTTAAACCACTTAGAATAGAACTTGGTCACATTACAAGTGTTGGTTAAAATGTACACTTGGATTTTCTATTAGAATTTTAATATTTTTTAAATTTAATTTAAATTTGGAATTGTTTTTGAAAATTTTGTGATTAATTTTAAAGGATTATTTTATAAAATTGGGGGGGGGGGGGTTTCCCCCTTTATAAAATAAAATGGGGATTTATTTGAGTTTTTTGGGTTGTGTACAACGTTTATTGTGAATTTAATTGGATTAAAATTTGGATTCAAAATAGTTTTTATAGGGATTTTTAGGATATATATAATAAGTGATAAGTGATAGGCGCGGTTGGAACTCTATGACTTGATGATTAATTGATTAGTTTTTTGTGAACTTATTGAGACCCTTTGTATTTGTGATTATGTTTATGTATATCCATGTGATAGATTATTGATTATGATTCTTGATGTTATTATGATTTAGGGATCTTTCTAAGGAAAATGTGGGAGGTGAGAAGGTTGTGATTACAGTGTTAGACTTTGGGATTTGTTATTGTCATGGAATGGATTTTTTTTAACTTGTCCCACCTCCTTCAGTTATTACATTAGGTACCCTAGGATACTTAGTGGGAAGCTATTGGATGTTTTGAGGCTTTTTGAGATTATGCCTTGGCCATTTTTTCTAGTTTTACACATTTCTAGTCAATTGGAGGTTCATCAATGACATTGAGTTTAGAGTGATTCAGTTGATGGTTGTGTGAATGTTAACATGATTGTAGTTAGTCAAACTTTCTTGTCTTATACTTGTCCCATTAGTAAATTAGGATTTTTCTAATGATATTTATGATATATTATTTTTTTTGTTGTTTATTGATCACGCGAATTTCTTACCTATTATATTATGCATGTGTTGGCAAGTTGGTTCTTTTATAATTGAGCCTTTTCATTATATGGTTTTCCTTATTATGGTGTTATTGTTTTCAAAGTTCTATTATTTATTATAAATTCTTTTGAAATGTTTTAAAACTTGTGAGGGTTTGTTTTCAAAAGAATGGTTTTAAATGGAAAATAATAAATGATTTAAAAAGGGTTTTGGTTTATTTTCCCTACTCTAAAGCATTCATTTAAAATGTTTAACTATTAATTTTTTTATTTTATAAAAGGATTGTTATTTAAAATAGGGATTATGTTTTGGTTTTATCAATCATGTAGAAACCTATTTTTATAATTTATATTCAAATTAGAAATATATAAACTATTTTAACAAGGTATTTCTATAGATTCGGTGGGTAGTAGTGGCCTACTATGTGATTATGTGATCACACGAATATTATTATCTTAGTTGAAGGTTCTTGAATATTCTTTAGATTGCTCATTGAGTATTGATTTATTTGTGATTTTGAGGTGAGTTATTTATTCTAATACATTCTTCCAGTGTTATTATTACTTGATATTGGTAGGACCAACCTTTACTTTAATATAATTATTAATAAATTTACCTTTAAATGATTTTCTTTATCCAATTAGGATTTTATTTATTTATATGTTTGGATTTGTAGTGATATTCTAGTGGCTAAGGATAGAAATCTGGTGGGTGTCTTTTCCTTACAGAAGTGGGAGACCGGGGTGTAGAGGGAGGTTTTTGGTGCTTGATGTATTTACTACTTTCCTTATTAACTATTTTATTTATTTATTCCTTTTCCTTTCAGTGTGGAAATCTGATATATGGAAGGGTCATGCTAGATTTTTTTTATATTATTACTATCTATTTTTATCTAATTATTGGGGAAAACCATTCCCAAGTGTGTTCCTATGATGCCCAGACACTAGTTTTAACCTCATGGGGATCAGGAACACCCTTATGACCAGTAGATATCAAGTTCATGTATCCTTAAAATGGATGACCCATACTAGTTTTTCAAAAATGGTATCAGAGATTCTAGTTATTCTTTTATATATAATCCTAAGACTTTATAATACCCATTGTTATTTGGGGTGTTATAGTAAGACCGAGTTATAATTTTTTATTATAAATTAAGAGGTAAGTACAATGAGAGTATATATATCTATTTCCTTCCATAATCCTTGAGTTTCCATAGGATGTGGGTATGAATTTTGAGTTTGATATTTCATTAGATTTTTGATTGATGCCTAGGAAGTGGTGTTTTGATCCTCATCGGTATTGCATGTTTCTCCTTAGGGGTCATATTTTCTGTTTGGGGATGGTGGAAAAAAGAAATTCAATATGAAAGGTTATTAGGCCTTAAAAACCATGGGACAAATGAAAACATGACTCTAGAAACTTTTTAGGAACTAATGAATAATTAGTATATGGCCATAAATCACGTGGCTACGTTAGGAATGGTTCCACATCCCAGTTGATTTTTTTATTTATAATTATTGACCCTTGAATTGCCTAGTGTATGTAAGGGTAATGAGATATGGTTCATTGTTGGTCTTATGATATGTTGGTATCTTCATATTTATTTTATGGACTGTATTATGAATTTTTATGTAGTTTGTACATGTTATTTGAAATTCATTTTTTTCATGTGAAAAAATGTATTTCACAAGAAAAATATTTTTGCTTTTAAAAAAAGGCATTGGGACTCATTTGTAAAGTTTACTTGATTTCATTAGATGTTTTGAATTAGTTGATTTCGTTTTTGAATATGGAAACATGTTTTATATGTGTTTTATTATTTTAAATCAAGTGTACACAATGTTTTAAAATATGGAATTCCTATTTTATAGAAAAACAAAGAATTATAAATTGGGATATTACCCTTAATGGGTGGATTTCAAAAGGGTAAAGGAATTGAAAACTATTTCAAAAAGGAAATTGTGTGTTTCATTTTGAAACCCAAATTAGTGTTTTAGTTTTAAAATAAGTAATGTTTGTTTTAAAAACAATTTTGTAAATGCTTTAAAATCAACCAAGTTAAGTAAGGGCTTAGGGTTTGAATTTATAAAATGGTTTTCAATTTATTTTAGATGAAAGAATGACCAATTTTAATGGATCCTTGGTTTAAAAAATGGGATTTAAAAAAATCCTATTTTTTAAAGATATCATATGTTTTATTTTTACTCTTGTGAATTTTAGGACAATTTGGTATGATTTTAAGGAAATGACCATGTAAGGGTCTATGTCTCAGATTAAATTCTATGGGCCCCTACCCCCAAAAATTTAGAGTATAAAATTACGGTGTTTTTTTTGGGGTCCTTACAATTTTTTTTAACACTACCCAGGCTCCAAATAGAGTGGTAAGTGTGGTTTCCTTCTTGGATTGATGTGATTTGGTTTTATATAAGGTAGTTCTTATTTAGTGGTTTCTTTAGAGATTTTGGGTCTAGTGGTTTAGACCTGTGAGCCTTGGCATGATATTTGGACAAGTGAGGGTTAGTTTTTCATAGAAACTATTATGTGAACTTTGGTATGGAATGGTTCCTTGGGTGATCTTGGATGATTTTTTGGTTTTATAGATAATTGACCATCATTTGGTGTAACCTTTAGGTGTTGGGTTGAGTACGTTTTGGATGAAAAATCATTTTGGGATTTATTATTTGACAGTTTAGAGAAAATTTGGATTGAGGAAGACTTAGCCAAGAGTTTCTTAGGTTCTTATTTGATTGATATATGTGGGTGATGTTTCCCTTGGGAATTTTTTCATGCATTATTTCTTGTTTATGTTAGTTGTTTCCCTTCCTTGGTGTAGAAAATGGGTTGTTTAGGCTTGTTTCTCTGGTTATGGGTAGAAAATAGGGTAAATTATTGGATACATTGGGTGTAGTTTTATTTCCAATTTTGATGATTATGCCACCAAATTTTGTTTTCTATTATAATTAATATGGGATGTTATTGTAAAAATCAGGATCTAAGCGCCCTCATATACTAGTTTTCACCCTTTGGTTAGAACACCATTGTTTTTCTTTTAATGAGGAATATATTCTATTCTTATGATCCTTATTTTTGGATAGCTTTAGTTTTAGTGATATGTTTTTATATCCTTTAGGATATTTCTTGGAGTATTTCTCAAGTTTTGGTTCTAGATTAGTTGGATAGAGCTGATGGGGATTTGAAAATTCACTTTGATATTTTTGGAACACAGTTGATTTATAGAATTTTATGGAAATAGATTATCTGTTATTCCACCATTTTTGATTAATTATAAATTATGGAGAGACTGATGTTTTCTTTCCATTTCATTATAGTTTTTTAAACCAAGTTTTTGATTGTTTTTTCTTGAGGATTCGCTCAATTGTTTGATGAATTATCATTTTCTTAGGAGTTGTGTTAGAATTCATGCCTTTTCAACCTCTACTTTTATCTGAGACTTTATGAGGATAGTGAGTAGTATGGTGGAGAGTTTTTGACACCTTACGTGTCACTATGGTATTAATCAATTAATTTAATTAATTTTAAGTCGTTGTGGATACTTGAGAGTTTTATTAAGAAATATTAAAAATTTTATGGTTTTTAGTGTTGTGCACTGTTTTCATGTGGTTAGGAGTAACTATGAACTGACCATGAATGGGTGGTTTTCCCTTGATAGTGCCAATTCATATTATTTGAGCACAGTTTGTTCAATAGTGTGACTTTACTAGGGGTAACCGTGCAAGTGACTCATGATTTTCTAGTAGAGATATTACGGTTGGCGCACATATTAGTAAACCATGTGTCTAAACCATGTGCATATAGTAGTGTGTTATGTTTTTTATTTTTTTAATTAAAACCCCTAAATTAAAACACCCCCTCTACCTCACCCTCTCTCCCTTATGATACCATCCCTAGCTAAACCCCCACTTGCGTGCCTCTCCTATGGTGAGCTCCCTCCATTTTGGTGATTTAACCAAGATTATTGGAATCTCTTGGTCAATCCATCAAGGTGTGACCTCTGATTCCCCCTTTTTACCTTTCATGGAGATTTTACCTCTCCCCATCACCCTCCCCACTCAGCTGAACCCTAGGTTAAAGGGTTGATCAAATTATTCTGGTTATTTAATTTTTAGGGTGTGTGATGGGTCTCTCGGGTCAAGTTATTGTGTGTTTCAGCATCCTCTGTTAAAGGAAAAGTGATTTTGACTCTTTCATCTCAACTTCCATTGTTTTGATCTATGTTTCTCTATTAAACCCCATTGTAATTCATGTTATACATTTCTTGTACATTTTAAAGTTTTTATTATAAATTCAGAAGCTTTTTATATGCCATAATATGCATGTTTTGGTGTTATAACTTGTTTTTTATGCTTGTTATGGGCCTAGGAAACATTCCAAGTAATTGAGAAATTGACTAAAAGGATCTTTAAACTTTTGGAATATTATCTTGTGAAATTATAAGTGTATGAAATTTTTGTTTTTTTATAGTAGACTTTTAGAGGTTAAACCACTTGTCATGGACCTTGGTCATATGGAAAGTGTTTTATTAAATGATCATTTGATTTTTCTAAAGTAATTTGAATATTTTTAAATTTGTATTTAAATATATAATTTTTTTAATAGGGTGTTTATTATGTTATAATATTGTTTGATAAAAGTAAGGTTCATCCATTTTATAAAATTAAATGGGGATTTCTTTGACTTGTTTGGGTTGTATTTTGTATTGATAGTAAATTTACTTAGGTTTATGTTTGTATTGAAAATAGTTTTGTAAAGGGATTTAAAAAAAAATATTTTATAAGATCTAAGTGAAAATCCCGATTGGAACTTTTTGAAGATATGATTGATTGATTAATTTGTTTCATCCTTGTTGAGCCCTTTTTATTTATGATGATGTTTATGTATATCCATGTGAAGGATGATTTATTGTGTTTCTTGATGTGATTATGAGCTAGGGATATTTCTATGGTAAATTTGGGATATGGGAAGGAAATTATTGTGGTGTTAGAATTTGGTATTTGTTATTGTAATGGGATGAATTTTGTTCTGATCATGGCCCACCTCCTTTAGTTATTCCATGAGGGACCCTAGAATACTAAGTGGGAACTTTGGGTCGTTTCTAGTCAAGTTGAGATTATGAACTGGCTAGTCATCCCTAGTTGTACATATTCCTATCTAGTGAGAGGTCCACTGATGGGTTTGGGTTTAAAGTGAATCAGTTGATAGATGTATGACCATTAAACTAGGTCCACCTTAAATGTCTTATACGTTTTCCATTTTCCCCTTAGGTGTTTCCACATGTTATTTATAGTATGATATGCATTAATTATTATATATTAAGCATGTTATTTTCTTAGTTATTATATTATGCATGTGTTTACATGTTAGTTCTTTTATTAATGACCCTTGGGATTATATGGATTTCTATGTGATGGTGTTGTTGTTTTCAAATATCTAGTTTTTATTAGAAATTATTTTGAAATGTTTTAAACCATTTGAGGGTTTGTTTTCAAAAGGGGGATTTTAAATTTAAATAAATGGCTGAAGTATTTTAATTTATTTTCCCTAGTTTAAAGACTTCATTTGAAATGTTTAACTATCAATGTTTTTATTTTATAAAATGGGTAGTTTTTTGAAATTGGAATTATGGTTTGGTTTTATAAATCATTAAAAAACCTATTTTTATACCTCATGTTCATACAATAAATCTATAAAATGTTTTAACAAGGTATTTCTATAGATTTGGTGGGTATTTGTGTCCTACTGAGTGCATATCTACTAAAACCTATATTATTATCTCAGTTACAGGTTCTTGACTCTCCATCCGATGACTCTTTGATCATTGATTTATATTGTGATTTGAGGTGAATTATTTATTTTAATACATTTATCCAAAGTTCTTATTACATTATTTTTTATGAAATTGCATTCAATTTTTTATATTTTCTAAAAAGTTCCCATTTAAATGATTTTCTTTGGGTAATAAGGATTTTATTGCTTTCTATGATTAGAGGTGTAGTAATATTCTGATGGCCAAAGATAGGCATTTGTTGGGCATGTTTTCCTTGTAGGAGAGGGATACAAGGGTGGTGAAGTAGATTTTCAGTTATTTAGTTATTTACTATTTTCATTATTATTTGTTTTTTATTTATACCTTTTTCTTTTGGCATGGAAATCCGACATACAGACAGTTCATGCTAGATTTTTGTTATATTACTTTTTTTGATTTTACTTTGATTATCGGGTGAATTATTTCCCATGTGTGTTCCTATAATTCCCAAGATCTAGTTTCCATCCCATGGGGATCAATAATTACCTTTGGTTCAGTGGAAATCCAGTTCGAGCATCCTTTAGATGAATGATCTGAGTTGGTTTGTTATATTCTCAATACACGATTTTTAGTGATTTTTTACCAACCCCCACATGGAACACCATGATTTATATAATTTATGATTTTTTGTTCAAAAAGGGTATAAAATTTGTAATTTTTATTATATTTCATTTAAACTTGTCTTGTAGATAGAATTATTAGCACCCGTAAATGGGATCATAAAGTGTTATTCTAATGTTCTTGGCCTATTAATTTTTATATGAATGTAAAAAATACATTATTTCTACTTTTGGATTAATGAAAAAATGAATCTTTAAAAAAAAAATTGAAATAGATCTACTAAATAAAAAAAATTATAAATTATTATGATATTTATATGATATTACTTGAAGGATTCATGGTGTAGTAGAAGCGGTCATGTCTTTTCCCAAAAAAGTTTTTCATTGTTTTATTTGGATAAAATATGATGAACTTAATGAAGAACAAAATATTTATAGATAGTAAATTTTTACATATAATTTATAATTAATTTAAAATAACAATTACCTCTCCTTGATAGTTCTTATGGTTTTTGATCAATTCATTTGCTACTATTTCCATCTCATCATTGTGGTGTAGAATCCAAAGTATAATTTATCTATAGGTATCCATAGATGATCCATGAATCTTTGTATTCCACCATTGGTATTGAGGGTACTAGTGTGTAGGTACCAAACTAATTACTCCATTCACCATTTATCATAATAATAATTCTATTGGCTTTGAGAATTCATTCTCTTGTTATCTCAGTCTTAAGAGGGAGGTAGATGATTGCCTTTAATTTTTGAGAGAATTCCTTAGAGGTTCTCCTGGTCTTAAGAGAATTATCTTGAGAGGAAATATTATGCATAATAATTTACATTACCCTTTAAAATTATATATATTGGAATATATAGTTAGGGTTAAATATTTTATAATTATGTTGAGGCCCTCCATCAAATATTCTCTCTAAAAGATTACCCATGTAAAATAATAATAATAATATTATTATTTTTCCACTAAATGCTTTAACTCATGAATATTTATATGTAATTTATTAAATAAAAAAATTAATATTTATTTAAATAATATTAAATAAAATATATCATTTCCATCAGGCCCCTAACTCGGCTCATCAGTCCCCCTCATCTTTTATCGAGCATTGAATAATAAATATTTATTTAAATATATAAATATATTTATATTATTCATTCAGTAAATAAATAAATATTATATGTACTAAATTCATGAATAAATACTTAATTTAATATTTACATAGATAAATAAATATTTATTTTTATTACCTTGAAAATAATAATCAAGAGATAGAAGAATAAATATTATATACTTGATAGATCACAGATAATATTTATTTAATTTTCAAATCATGTATATTCTAAAATAAAATAACTAGATATTGAATTTATAAAATAAAATTAACCAGTATAATTATTATACCACAAGGAAGTAATAATATTTATTTAAATAGTTAAATTAAAATATAATTTAACTAAAGTTTTGGATACACTTAGCCTTTGACCCTCTAGGATACTTTCTCAGTGGAATTAGGTGATCTTGTTTAAAGTCCAAGATTGGAATCTAGAAATATGTCTAGGTACCCAAATAGAAAGAAGTTAATGTCTTAATGACAATAATATTTTTATGAATTATAGTTTGTAATTTAGTCCCTTTATATTGATATATCGTCAAGTAGGTTTCATAATTTTTGTCATCATTCCATAATATTTATTTATCTATCCTTGATTAATTTAAATGAACACATATATGAACTACTATGTCCATGGGTTTAATTATAATATTCTATTTCAATCAAAGAGATATAGATATCATTTTCAATAACTATATAGGGATAGATCATTTCTTAACTTATTCAATTAATGAAATATCAATTATGACACACTAAATGCATCCTACCTCTGTATGAGTGTATTTTTTTTATTGTTTTCCACAATACATCAAATTATGTGATTTATGATATATATTAATTATAATATTATGTTTAAAGGACAATAAATGCATCCACATATATAAATATACAATTACACATAAAACATATGAAATTTCTATTAGTGGGTTTATCTTTAGAACCTCCTCTCTTATAGATTACAAAGTATAAAACTTCATGAGTGGAAACCTCATCTACTTATTGGAATCCAACACCTAATAGTCTAAACATCATCTGTGTCCCATCATATTGATGTCATATAAACCATAGGAAATATGTTTTAGAATATTATAATAGCATTTATAGGTTCTCATTATGGTGGGGAACTAAAATAACCTTCCAATGTTATAAATAATTTAAAAGCATTACCATATTAATGCTATTCAGAAAAAATAACCATTTTATAAGATCTTTATTAATATTAATATCTTTTAATATTTAGGTAATCAAATATTCAAATTCATTTGGTTCTAGGGAACTGACTCCAATAACGAATTCAGCAAGAAAATAATGGTGAATTTAATCAACCATTGGTTGTTTGTAAAGATTAGATGGGATTAGAACTTATGGAACTAAATAGCTATTATAGAGCTTATTTATAAATAATTGATGGGGGGGGGGGGTTAGTTTTTTAAGAGATGAAAGATTATATATCTTTTTTTGTTTATGGTTTTAGTAATGGTAGTGTTTTTATTAAGTCTTTGTTATGGTGGAATTTATACTCATTTAATTTCTTTTTCTCCTAAATTTAAATGTTCCAGTGTTTCCCTCTTGTGGATTTGGGAATGTTTTGAACCACATAAATTCCTTGTATTGTTTTTATATTTCTTTATTAAGTTTGTTTCTTCTAGGTTATTATGTTTCATAATGTCTTGTTTTACTTGTGGTTATGATACAATGAATGGTTGGGGTGTAGAGACTTCTTAGTTTTAAATTAAAAAAATCAAATGTCATTATGTTTTTGGAGTTTCAAAATTTATTCCATGTTTGAAGTTATAAAAGGTTTCATATAATTTAATGGGATAAAACACCAACATATGTATTATAAGTATAAATATTTTTTATTTTCTATGATTTATTTTTATTTTTTTATCTAGTTTTTATAAAATTTTATTTATTATAATTATATATTTTTTGGATTATTCTTTCTTATTTGTATAATTTTATTCCATTAAATTATTCTCATCACATTCATTTTGAAAATATCATGTTATAATATAAAAAATTATTATATTGTAATATTATAAAATGGATATTTTTTCCTTTTACTAAGAAAATAAAAACACGTGGAACGTTATTCATGAAACAGAAACCAACATCCAAAATGAGTTTAAGAAGTGAGTTTAATAATGTTTATATTATTTTTAATTTATGAAAATAATGAAACACAAAGATAAAAGATAAAATGAATAGAAAAAATAAATATATGAACCACATTTAAAATAAAAGTTCCAAAAGATAAATAACATATATATTTACATATTTTGGACTACTTTGGACTGATGTACATGAAAAGAACACCATATCACATTATCATTTATTAGGTAAATGAAACAAACATGTATGCTTATAATAAAATACAATAAATAAGTAAAATAAAAATAGGATTGCAAAAAGTATCTAAGAATGAGTTTCTTATCACTTTAGGACATTTTCATCAAATCAAGATCGAGGAATACCACGTAATTATCTAAACTATAAAGACTCACTCAATGCTCCTAAAATAACAGAGCACACCAAATTTACAAAGGCATGAATGAATAAAAAGGTGAAACTCACTAATAGATCCAAGTTATAAAACTAAAATATTGGTTATAGATTGATGATGATGGAATTGAAAAGTTGATAGTTCTATACAAATTAATATAATTTAAGTTTAAATCTCTCTAGGTATGAAAAGATTATAAATCTATACCATAATGATATACTAAGTTCAGGCTGTGTGGATCAAGGAAGGTGACCTCCTGATATAGCTTCTCCAATAAATATCACTCTCACTCTCTAAAATTATCTCTCAGATACAAATAAAATAGAGTTATTAATTCATAAGAATAATAAACTTAAGATTACTTGAGAAAATATATAGGTGATCACTCATTGCACCCACCCAAAGGGGCATAGTTTTAGGGCCGCTATCATCTCAGGAAAAGGCAGTGAAATGAATATGGTGATATTTATGTGGAATAATACCAAATATTTATCACATAATAATATTAAAAAAAACATGGGATACACAACATAACTCAGTTGGATAATAGGTAATATACCCTAATCACTGGTTATGTAAAAGAAAATTAGCACAAAAAACACACAAATGGGTTGCACCAAAGTTATCAGATGATATTCATTAATGAATAATACCATTGAGGGATATATTGAATGGTAAGTCCATAATAAATCCAAGTAACACCAAATATACAATTGGTTTCTACTCAAAATTCAAAACATAAGATGTAAACAAGATGATAATAAAAATAGATGAAATGAAAACTCCAGAGTGTGGCCATTCAAGATGAGATGAATGAACGAATAAGGAAAATAAACATAGAAGCATAAGAAAAATAAAAATGTAAATAACATAGGGATTCAATTTCTTTTAATTTTTTTGGCCCTATATTCACAAAAAGAGCATCACCCACTCACATTTTTTATTTAAGATCAAAATAAATAGAGTACAAAATATAACCTAGGAAACATAGATTAAGAACAAAATCACATTGAGAAATAAAAATTTAAATAATAAAAGTAAATGGATACATATAGGGAAAGAAAAATTACCAATGTATAGAGGTACATTGTGAAGGATTTAAAGGGTGAATAAGACATTCTTGGATATGGAATCATGAACTAATATCATGAATTATATGGTTCTTCACTATGAATTCTTGATTGGGATTAACAAAATTTTTTGAGTGTAAAGTAAAATCATTGAAAACTCCACTAAGAATAGAATAAGAAGATTTAGATAATGTATTACTTCTTCTATAATCTCTCTAAAGGATTTCACACTATAAATTAATAGGATTTTTCTAGATTTAATGAGATAACAATCCTCAGAATATAAAATGGTTCATTTTTGTGGAAAGAGTACCCTAAAAGGGTCATCAATTCCCCTAAAAATGCAATGAATAAATTGGTGATGAAACAAACCTAGAAAACCAGAAACCACCACATGCGTCAGCTAAATTACCCAATAAATGAGGTAAATCCATGTCGGTGGTCTATATGAAGTGTATAAGATTATGTAATCAATTATTGAGAAGAGTTTCAGAAAAAATATGGAAGATAAATAAAGTGTAATGGGGATAATATAGTATACCAACAAGCATGTATGACAAGTCCCACAACCCATATATAATAATCCCAAATGAACAACAAACAACCCATATCTAACAATAATTCTAAAAATATAATTGATTATAATAAATTGAAACAATTTAAATTCTTATGAAAAATGTAATATATGAAGGGAATAATTAAGAAGTCATTTTTCATATAGAAATCAAATTTCAAAAATCTCCACCATTTTGAAATTAAAATTTGTGATATTATTTTAACTAAGTCTATTTAATTAGAACCAAATTACATAAATTTAAATAGTTATTTAATTTTTAACACATCACATCTAAAGTCAAACTAGCAGTCATATTATTTTTAGTATGTATCTTATTGACATATAAAATTTCTAACTTAGTAATACATCTAATAAAATTAAGATTTATTTCAATGTGTTTATACCCACTAGGGATGAATAAATTTTTAGATAGGTGTAAATTAGATTTACTATTATATTAAATTGTTATAATATAAATACTTAAATAAAGTTAAAAAATAAAACCATTAATTCATATAACTTATTTAATAACCTTGGTTAAAGTGATATATTCATCCTTTGTGGTTTAGATAGGCACCACCGACTGCATATTTCAATTCCATGAAATGGTTCCACTATATGCTATAAAAAAATATCCTTTGAGGGACTTCTAGGTGTCAATGTTACCTACACAATAAAAGTCTATTAAACCATTAACAAGTTCAACAATATCATTATTTCCACTAAATAATAAAGATAATATCGATTAATGGGAAATTTATCTAAGGATCCATTTAAGGGTATTCCAATTGTTCATACTCAGGTTATCCATAAATCTATTAAGGGTGTAGAAAAAAACACAACATTAGGTCTAGTGCATATCATGGTTCACGTCATACTTACAACAATGTAGGAGTATGGGATGTTACATATGTAATCAATGTAAACATTAGTTTATGAAAACTAAGTAAGATATAGCTTTAAATGATATGAAAATGGAACATTAACCAGTTTCATAGATTCTAAAATGTATCTATTTAACACTTTAAGAATGTTAGCATGTTGAGAGAAATAAAAAATTCTCTTTCTTTTATCCCTAAAAATGTCCATTCTTATATTTTTTTGGCATTATCAATATATTTCATCATAAAGGTGTTATTTAATTATGATTTCATACAATAAGTTCATTTCATATCTTTTTAAATGATTAAAATATCTTCAAAATACAATAGTAGATAAAAAATTTAAATTTTATCAGAATTAAAATACACACATGCATCATATATAAATTTTTTAAACTAATTATTAATCACGAATGATTCAAATTTTCTATACTATTTCCTAGTGTATTTATTTAAAACATATAAAGACTTATTTAAAAGAAAAAAATCATTATTTTTTAACCAATTCATGAAAAATTTATGAGTTTTTATATACAATTTCTCATCAATGCCACCATGAAGAAAAAAACTTTTAACATCAATAAAATCAATGTGAAAGTCCTAATAAGTAGAAAAGGAAAGCACCAATGAAATCGATGAATGTCTCACCATAGGAGAAAATATATCATATTAGTCATTCCCTTTACATTAGAGGAATCTATTAGCTACAAGTATAGAATTGAATTTTATTTTCTTATATCTAGTGTTATCCTATTTCAATTTAAATATCCTTTTATATTCTATGATTTTAGAATTTTTGGGTTTATTAATTATAGAAAATTTTGATTCTTTTTTAAGGAATTCATTTCACCATTCATGGTAGTGATCTAATGTTTAGAATCATTTTCATTCATATAATTCTTATAAAATTTTTGATCCTTAGATATAATATCCTAGTAAATGTTGAATGAAAAATAGGTCATAAAATAATGGCCATAGTGAGTAGGAAGCCTAATGAACCTCCTAAATATGTCTATAGTAAGTTGATAGTGACCAAAAACATAAAAGGGTTCACTTTTTGACTCCGAATATGATCTATAATTAGGTTGGGATTTAGGTTGAGGTTTATGAAAATAAGGATTGATGGGATCCGCAAACTGGATAGAAGTATCAATTTCAACAATCCTTGTTTGAGGTGTGTGATCATTATCATCAATGAGAGACTCAGTTTAAAAAAAAATGATTCATGGAAAAAACATATCAAATTATTATATATAATGAACATCAATATTAAGTAATGTTTATAAGTTGTTAATTATTGTTCTTTTGGGTTTGGAGGTGAGCTTGAGTTTTCTAGAATTGTTTCTATAATTTCACAGGGGACTATGTCATGGAGGGGTCATATATGGCATGGAGTGGGCTTGCTGTGGAATAGAGGAGCTGGCTATAGCGTGGAGTCATAGAGGAGGGATTTCTATAAAATTTCTAAATTCAAAATGGATGCATTGCGGAGTAGGGTATATGGTGTAGGTATTTTGTTTAGTTTATCTATGAAACATGGAGGTATAGGATATAACATAGATTCCTACAGGTGTGAGTTGGTCGATTCTTCCAAAATAGGCACCCCTATAGTGTGGAGGTAGAGGTTTTGGCATGGAGTCCGACATGGGTGGGTTGGTGGGTTCTTCCAAAATTGGTACCCTTATGGAATAGAGGTTGGTTACGATGTAGCCTTTCTTATGGAATTAGTACTTTGTGGAATGGTGATCTCAACCATGTCGTAGTCCACTCTCCTTAAAAATAAGATCTTCACCATGGTTATTAGACATGGTTTTGACTAGTTGTACTATGACGTGGTTCCTCTAATTATTCTATAGTCCCTCTAGTGTCATCCCCTTTTTGTGACATGGTCTGGGAGGCTGCGACATGGTCTATACCTCATGTTCCTTGGTGTTGTTCTCTAGACTATGATCTTCTATTTTATAGATTGCCTATAAATACTTAGAACCCCCTCTAAAAAACTTCTTCTTTTAAATTTTATTCTAGAACCTTAGGTTTCCAAGAGGGTACTTTGAAGGCCTTAAATCACATTTTTGATCAAGTTCACCCCAATCTTTGTGAGATCGATTCTTGGATGCTTCACTCCATTATTGAGGTAAGTGAATCTATAAAAAGGTTGTAACTCATGAATTACTTGATTTTATTATAAATTATTTTGGTTTGTTTTATTAAATGGATGAATTTAATATCAAAGTGGATTTTTTTAAATAGATACATGTTTTAAATATTTTTTATTTAAAATTGAAATTTCAAACACTATGTAATTTGATATAATTCCTTAAGGGTATTTTTTCTTCTAAAATGAATTTTCAAGCATGGAATCAGAAAGGTTTCTCTCTGAAAATGTTTTTATAAAATGTAAGAATGGGTTTAAAATAGTTTTATAGGAATGTAACATTATAAACCCTAGGTGTGTTAAGAAATAGTCAAATCAATTTAGTGTTTGAAAAACCACTAGGGGTTTTGATATCGGCAGACAGTGTGACAAGACTCCATATTGGCTGGATTCATGCGATGCCTAGATTACTTCTTTCATTTTATGTCTAGTATAAATTCCTATAGGATAGAACCCAAATATTATTCTTTTTCATTTATGATTATTTTTACACATGATGATATATTTCATGGTTAGTTTCTAGATTTCTTATCTTATGGTGTATCCATGGAAGGTTTTTATTATTCTCTAATTATTTCTCAGATGTACTTTTCATATTCCTTACTTGTGTGAATTTTAAGGGATTTTATGAAAAAATAAATGGATGTTTACAAAGAAGATTCATCTTATGAAAATTATTTATAAACTAGATTTTTTTTAAATCTATAGTTAATGTTTCCTTAATATTAGAATATATATAGATTCTTTGGTAAAATCTTAGTAGGATTTTTGACTACACCCTATATTTTTCCTTTGGGAATTTATAAATGTGGTTTTATAGGACTCCGGTAAAGTGAAGGGTGTCATGTAATTCTTTTAATTCTCTTGGTTGATGTTGATTTTATATTGATAAATCTTGGTGGTGACAGATGGTCACATGGAAAATTGTTTTGGTATTTTCTTGGTTGTTTTTAGGTTTATCTATTTGTATTGATATTGTATATCTCAGGGTTTTATCTTTTTATTATATGTTGTACTCTAATTTTTGACTTCTTTTGGTTATAAATGTGAGTTATTTGATGTTTTATTGCAACTCACCTTGTGTTAGACCTTCTGGGGTGACTTTTCTAGTTGACTAAGGTTGGTTCATTAAAAAATGATACTAGGGCCTTTTTCTATCTAGAAGTGTTTTGAAACTACCTGGTTCTGGTTTTGGGTATTTGGTAGATAGGATTTAAGACCATTATAATTCTTGTAGTATGTATGGTAGAGTACCTAGCCAACTCATTTATGTGTCTGAAATTGAGTTACCATGGGTAGTCAATAATTTTTAACAAGTTTAATACGTAGTGTTTGAGATCATTTAAATTAATTGGATTTGGGTTTTTTTTAAATGAAACTATTCATTTTTATGTTTTTTATTTCATTAATAGAATCCAAGACTACTTTAAACTATTATTATTTAAAATAATTAATGTAAATTTCAGATGTTGGTATTATGATTTGGGAATTTTCTCTTAAGATGATTAGTTATTGTGTCGTGTTTATTAGACAATTCATACTATAAAATCTCTTCCAAATACAAGAGAGGAATATATGAGAAAAGTTCTAAAATACAATCCTCTTGTGGTATCATATTTGGTGAAAGATATAATTTTCACTATTCAGAATCTGGGTCAGGTGGGTGTTGGACACACGAGATGAGTGGTGGATCATGGCTTGAAGTTTACTAAGAAAAATACACCCATCTTCCATGGAAGGATGTACCAAGGAAGTATGTCTATATACACTCTCAAAAAGGGTTTTTTGATCTGTTTTGATGCTTCTAAGGTTATAATATCTTATCCTCATGCTAATAGGGATGTTCAGGATGCTAATAAAGCTCAGGGAGGAGCTGAGACTAGATGTATTTATGTAGTGTAGTATGCTCTAAATGAATATGAGGCATGGTCAAATACTATTAGAGGTATGATGTTTATTTTTCCATCAATTTTGATAAATTTATTTGATATAGGTGATAATAATTATTTTATATCATAAATTTTGAATGAAAGCTTGGGATTTTATTCAGAACTTATTCCTTTTTTATTGTATATTTACACACATTTGGTAAATAAGTCCAAAAAGGGTTTCAAATATCCCATGTTTCAGGTAACAATAACCAATATTGAGGTGGTGTGGGATTTCTTGGTTCTTGATCTTGATATCATCGACATGATCATTAGAATGGATTCGATGACTAGTGTTAAGGTGTAGATCAAATTTTATCCACATGAAGTTATGTTTTAATCTTCTTATGTGGTCTCCCATGTCTTTCAGGGTGAGTGGGATTATAGATCTGTGAGGGAGGGGAATTTTATTTCTTATGTAGGAAAAATCTCATGCCAATTTTTAGAGATGTTTCTTGATGTTATTTTTTCTCTCTTGAGTATCCCACTCCAATAGTGGTGAATTCACACCCTGAGGTATTTTTAGATGATTTTTTCTTGGTTACCACCATAGATAGAGGCTGAGTTCACTATTTACTTACTTCCTAGTGTGATTCCCATTACTATGCTATCTTATCACATGGAACTTGTTGAGTTAATGGAACATAAATTCTAGATTTCTAATCTTTAGGCTAAGGGATTTAGTTACCTTAGCGTGTCACCTTGGTATTTACCTATCCTCTTTTCCAAGAAGGTATAAAATATCCTCATAACTTTCATGGATTATCAAAAGTTAGATAAGGTTAAAATTAAGAACATGTATCCCTTTGCAAGAATTGATGATATTTTTTATTAACTTAGAGGGCATCATTGGTTTTCTAAGATTGACCTATATTTGAGGTACCACCAGTTAAGACTTTGAGAATAGAATATACCTATGACATCATTTAGAAGATATTATAGGCATTTCTTGTTTATAGGATTTCCATTTAGTCTCACCAATTCACCTATAGTATCAATGGATTTGAATAAACATATATTTCATTAGTTCTTAGAATAATTTGTAGTCATGTTCATGGATGATATTCTGTTGTAATACAAGTTATAGGAGAGGAACATGTATCATTTGGACATCATATTTAGAACATTGAGAGAACATATCTTGTAGAATTATCATTCTAAGTGTGAATTTTGGATCCTATAAGTAATGTTTCTGGGGAAATTTATATATGAGAGAGGCTTCTAAATGGATCATAAAAATTTACAGGTAGTAGTTTCTGAGGAGGAAACCAAAATTGTGTTTTAGATCCCAAGTTTCTTGGATTTGGATGGTTACTATAGGTATTTTGTTCAATACTTTTCTATTCTTGAATCTCTAATGAAAACTTTGACCCCAAGGGTGTAAATTTTGAGTTTAATGAAAAATCATATATATCTTTTGACGAATTGAAATTAAGGAATTATTTAGATCTAGTTCTGATTATTCTAGAATCAAGTTAAGGTTATGATGTTCTATATAATGCTTTAGGTATGGGATTGGGATGTTTCTTAATGTAGGGGAAATAGGTGGTGGCCTATATCTCTCAATAGTAACAAACTTATGAGAATAAACACCCTACCCACAATCTTGAGTTGGAAACTATTATTAATTCACTCAAGATGTGGCGTCATTTTCTCTTTGGGGTGTTGTTTATGGTATATTATGATCATAATAACTTAAAAATTATCTTGAATTAGAGGGATGTGAACTTGTGATAAGGATTATAGGTTAAGTATCTAATTTTCTTATTTTGATATCGATTATAATCATGGGAAATGGAATGTGGTTTCTGATGAATTGAGCAGGAAACTAATGACTAAATCCTTAAAAGAGTTAGTGGAAGTGTGGTATTTGATGATTTTGATACTTGAGATGATATTGGTAGTGGAAGAGGCTGGTGGGTAGGTGTTATTATCTTTATTAAATGTTTAATCACCATTCAATGACAGAGTTTAGGTTGAAAAAGTGTTAGAAACTAATTTTTAGTTCTTGAGTAAAATCCTAAATGGTGGGGAGACCTCAGGTGAGTGGTTTTGATCTCCTAGTGGATCTATATGTTTCCAAGGTAGGTTGGTTTTTCATATTTCACCGAGGTAGGAAGTTATAGATATTAGATTCTAGTCTTTCAAATATATACACCCTGGTACTACCATGATGTATCATGATTTGAGACATCAATATTGGTGTATAGGGGTGAGGTAGTTGATTACATATTTTGTGTCATGATGCCTCAGTTGTTAGAATATTAAGGTGATTCACAAGAGACCTACTATGTTGTAATAATTTCTTATTATGGTATGAAATAGGATGATATTTTAATGTAATTAATCACTATCTTTCCATAGAATCCTAGTGGGAGGTCTTTGATTTGGGTGATCATTGATCAACTTATGAAATAAACTCATTTATTCTCTATTAAGAAGAAGAAAAAGGAAAAATAGATTAAGAAAATGTATGTTTGATAGGTTTTTAGACTTAATGGGGTTCCCTCTATGATTATTTTTTATAGGGATATGAGGTTCACATCCAGTTTTTGTAAAGGTTTACAAGAGGTGATGAGTTACCAATTGAAATTAAGCATGAAATCTCACCCACGAATGGGTGGGGAGATAGAGAGATTTATTTAGATTTTTAATGATATGATTTGAGCATGTGTGCTTGATTTTTGTGGTTCCTGAAAAAAAATTCCTCTGGTCAAATTATCCTATAAAAATAGTTATCAGGAATCAATTAAGATAGTACCCTTAGATGAGTGGTATGGGAAGCCATGTAGTTATCCCTTATGCTGGGAAGAGTTGGGAGGATAGTCCTTGGTTGGGCCCCGACTAGTTCAAGAGATTATGGAAAGAGTGAAGTTGATCAATATGAGATTTTTTACAACACAAATTCATTATAAAACCTATGTAAACCATCATTGATAGCTCCTATATTTTGAGGTAGGTGATTGGGTATTTATTTTTAATGTTCCACAGCTTAATACTCCCTCACATGATCAAACCAGGGTTGGTTAAATGATATAAGGCACACTTCCCCGTATTCTAGAGGCTTCCGACTAGTAGTGAGGGTGTAAGGGATATAATGAGGAGACTATAGCCTCTGAAAAAAAGTAGAAAATAACCAAAAATAATTACAGAGTTTTTTAAATAACATAAATAGAATAATAAACAACCATATATCTATAATAGAATAATAAATAATTCCAACAACTAGATAATAATAGAATCATGTAATGAAAGGATGGATGTAACTAAATGAAATGATGAATGTCAAAAAAAATAAAATACTAAGAAGACTCAAATAAAGACTCTAAGTCCCCAGTCCTAATCCCCATTTTAGTCCAGCTACTAAGATCCAAACCATAATGAAATAAATAATAAAAAATACGGTCCATTACCTATTTTTAGACCTAGATCCATGAAATCTGTCTGGGTAACAAATGAAAAATCATCTAAGGTGTTATTATAACTCAGTAGGTCAACATCAAAGATTCTAAAAAAATATAGTCTAATATGTATGTAACATGCAATCAGGTGATAAATAGAGTATTAATTAAATCAATTAATACTTCATGTGAACTAAATTTTCTGACCCTTAAGTTCTAGGTTAACACCCAGGTCAGCCAAACCTACTTCAGTATAATTCCAAATATCTGCAATCATATCATAGAACCAAGACATGCATAACCATAACCATCCCAGGGTATAACCATAAATCATCATAGGATATCTAGGAAAATACCTACAATAATTAAAACATAACCAGGCCATGCCCTATGAGAATTACAACATAACTAAACCAAGCCCTATAAGCATTACTACATGACCAGACCATTTCTTATAAGCATTAAAGTATAACCGGGCCATGACCTATAAACATTAAAGAATAACTGATCCATGAGATATAATCATTACAACATAACCAGGACAAGCCCTATAAGCATTATAACATAACACATATCATAAAAATCCATTATGTTAAAATCATCAAACTACAGTTTTTCTAGTCATTTACATCCCTTAAGTTTGGAATCCCAACCAACACCACAATTATATCAATTCCTATTCCATTTATCATTTAAACTCCCAAGGTCGTTAGTATGAAAATTAACCAATTTTAGTCCATGTGATTTTATCTCAATAAATCACACCAATTTCATAAGTTATTCTACATCATAAAAGTAAGCCATCAATCACTAAGTTCTCACATAAGATCAAAGGCTATAATACATATCAGGTGGCCACAGATCTGAGTCTCAACACATAAGGATCTAACAAAATCTAGTAGGAGTTATATAAAATTGTAACTCATTTAATAGAGGATAAACCAATTATTTAGGTTGCACATAAAGTGTGACAACATGATCACATATATTTCATATATTAGAATAAATGAAACAGAAAATCAGGATAAGTTCTAGACCACCCACTTAAAAATGAAGAAGATGCAGACAAGATCCTGACACCAAAGATATCATTTGCTTTTTATGCCTTACCTTTATTGATGATAAGAGAAACTACCAATAAGGGTTCTCTAAGATGAAAAATAAAATAACGAGAATAAGGAGATAAGATACAAGACTTTCTATCTAATCCGTGATATAATTCAATCTACACTAAATTATTTCTACATGAACAACATGAACATCCCATTCTCCTTGGTGGACGTAGCTCCCCCTTATGGTGATAGTAAGGTAACTATCCATTGATAATTTTTTATATGATATGGGTACATAACTTGATAATCTATAGAAATAATCAAATCAAATCATATCATTTATATCCCAAAAATGTCCCAAAGAAAACTGTAGCCACCAATTTCTATAGAACATGCCTTGCAGCGAATGATACCCTATGACCGTACTCCCAATGATGTATCGATGGACATAATCCCACCCAAGATCTTAACAACCAAGGCTAAATTTTTTTTAGTTTGATTAGATAAAAAGGAATGTGATTCTACTATATAAAAAAATACAAAATAAAGGGTATATGATACAATAATCTTACATTTGACAGTATAAGGTCCTGCTTCCAAACTATCCAGAGTAGACTTTTTATCATGTAGCTGACTCACCCTCTACCTTGGGCTATAGTCTGAATCACCTATGTAATTATTTATGAATAGTATTTTTACCCCTTTACTGGGGTACCATGTCCAATACCTTGTATTGAATATTTTATAGAACTCCAGCTATCAGTTTGATGAGGAGTAGCTAGGACCCCCTAACTCAGGTGTCAGTCCCGGTCCCCTTCCATTGGTCTACTACTGTGGGGTCCTACAAAACCTTAGAAGATGGCCTATCCAGCTGTAAGTGTGACACTCCAGAGTGGGGAAATAGAAATTATGGAATTTTTTTCTATCCTCTATAAAATAAAATCACTTCAATAGTTCATGGTTATGAGATGGCTTCCCACTTCCTTGTCTTCTCTTCCCACTACTGCCCTAATAAAAACTATCATAGTGGTGATTCCTAATGCCAGATGAAGAGATAATAGATTTAGCTCCATACTTTTTCTATAAAAAAATCAAGTTATCTCTTATATTTCCTTCCATTATTAGATACTAATTCATCATGTTTAAAAAAAATAGAGAAGGGAAATCACATGTGACCTGATCTCATAGTGAAACCAATCTTGAAAATGTCTTACCCTAGAAACCTCATCCACTACTAAGAATAAACAAAAAACCAAAGATATATGAATTATCCGATATATTCTATCATTGAAATAATATCCTATGTCACGTTCATGAACTCACAATAATTCTCATCCCTCAAGGTCTCTGGGTATAAGTGTCTCAAAAAAATCACCTCAAAATCTGTCTAGGATAACCGTTCCTACTACCCAACTTTCTATAGGATATCCCACCAATGCTTGGCTGGTCCTCAAAGAATATATACAGAAAGATTCACCCACCTATCTGTATGTTTATTGAGGTGATTAAAGATATTATGTACTGACTCAATCAAGAACTTAGTTTCCTAGGGGTCTCCCTCCTCGGTGAACATAAGCAGATGATATAACTGGAACTCTCTTGTCATCTCAGACATCAAAGGTGTGGTTTGAATAGTATCCCTTTCCATGGATCACATGAATATATAGAATATTCCATTAAGATGATATTCCATCAAATTTTATATATCTGTAGGATGTTATGGATCATCTATGCTTGGAATGTATTGGTTACCATTCTCTTGACACTCAAGTCAAAGAAGAATTGGATACATTTTTCTCAACAATGAACCAATACACTCCTTAGAACACAAGAACACAACAATTCTAACCTAAACATGTGGTAACAAATAAGAACCACTAATTCAAGGTTCATATATACTTTTCTTAACAATTTAATTGGAATAACATAACAATTTGTTTCTCATTTAATTAATTAGATATAACAAGGAGTTTCATTTTATAGTTTATATGGGAAAGTATGTCACATACAGTAAAGATGTACCTATCATGAACAATGCATGTCATTATATATACCTATGTGATTATTATGATGAATATGTACTCATTTCATCCCATACCAGACCATGAATAAAGATCTCAATAAATAATACTATCACATAACAAGTGAATCACCCAAGGTGACATAATGTCAAAACTGTAACAAGTGAACAACATGAACAATAACTACATCCCTAGATACCTGAACATTCCCTCATCTATTGGTTATCTACATCCATGAAAAAACTCATTACCAAGTCCCCACACATCCTAGTATCCTTCATAACTTTCCAAAATAGTAAATAAATAGAAAAGAAATTTGGTCTCTAACACCACTTTGTAATGTTTGTAGGCCCAATACTCCCTCACATGACCAAACTAGAGTTGGATACATAACCTAAGGTGAGCCTCCATCTATGAAAAATGCTTCCAACTAGTAATGAGGGTGTAAGGGATATAGTGGGGTGATTATACCCTCTAGAACATATTATAAACAAAATAGAAAATAATAAAATAATTGTAAAAATAGTGGAAACATAATAATTAACAAACATGTATCCATAGAAGAAAAAAAAACTATTCCAACTACTCAATAATAATAGAATCATGTAATGATAGGATGAATGTAAATACATTAAATGATGAGTTTTAAAAAAATAAAATACTAAGTATACTCAAATAAAGACTCCAAGTACCCATTCCTAATCCCCATGTTGGTCCCATCAACAAGACCCAACACATCAAGTAAGTAACAATCAACAATAGGGTCTATTACCCTTATCCAAACCTATATCTATGAAATTTGACTGGTTACTAAATGATGAACTTTATATAGTGTGAGCACAAATTAGTAGGTCAACACCATCTTGTATAAAAAAAATTGAGTCAATGATATACAATGCATGTAATAAAGTGACAAATAGGGTATTAATTAAATCAAATAATACTACATGTGAACTAAATCCACTAACCCTTGAGTTTTAGGTTGATACATGGGGTTATCCAAACTTGATTTAGCACAATTTTGAATATCTATGAGAATGTCATAGAACCAAGCCACACATAACCATAACCCTCATAGGTCATAACTATAAATCATCATAGGAGATCCAGGAAGAGACCTATAAGCATTAAAAAATAACTGGTCCATTCTCTATAAGCATTATAGAATAACCATGACAAGCCCTATAAGAATTATAGTATAACCAGGTTATGAACTATTAGAATTAAAACATAACCAGACCATTCCCTAGAAGAATTACAACATAATTAGGTCATTCCCTATAAGCATTACAATATAACCGGGCCAAACCCTATAACCATTATAGATTAAAAAATATCATCACAATATATTATGTTCAAATCATCAAGCTACATTTATTATATCCATTTACAACCCTTAAGGTTAAAATCCTAATTAACATCATAAATATATCAATTCCCATTCCATATATCATTTAAACACCCATGGTTGTTAGTATGACAATTAAACAATTTTAGTCCATGTGATTCTATCTCAATAAATCACACCAATTTCATAAGTTATGTCAAATCATAGAAGTAATCCATCAATCACCAATTTATCATGCAAGGTAAAAGGTCAGCACACCTATCGGGTGGCTATATATCTCGATCTCAACACCCAAGGATCTAAACGAATCCATTGGGAGATCTATATATGTGTAACTCATTGAATATATGATAACCCTATTATTTAGGTTACATTTATGGCATGATTAAATTAACATATATATATTTCACATACTATAATAAATTAAAAAAATAAATTGGGATAAGTTCTATTCCACCCACCTTAAAATAATGAAGATGCGAACAAACTCATGATGTCTAAGATATAGTTTGGTTCCTACACCTTCCATTTATTGATTATATGAGAAACTATCAACATGGGTTATCAAGGAGGAAAATCAACGAATGAAAAGAAGAAGAGAAAATATAAGGCTTACTTAAAAACTATAGGCCTGAGACACCAAGGTTGGAAGTTTGTGGTTGAATCCATATAAATATAGATCAAAAAGACTTGGAAGAGATATCCAGGATTCCTAGGTGTAGAGATGAAATAATTGGATCAAAACGAGTTCAGATGGGATTGAGGGTATTTATAGATAGGATGCTAAAAAGAGTACCATAATGTAACCTTGTAGACCATTCCACAACCTACTAACATGGGGTATACTATGGAATAAACCAAAGGACCACATGAAACCCCCATTCTTAAAATGTGTCTAAAATATATGCTGAGGTCCATTGAAAAAATCCTATTTACCTGAGGGTAAATCACACCACATCACAGGACACCATGCCACAACCATACCCTTTCCAAGGTAGGAGTTGTGACACAACCTATCTCTTCACCTTAGGGGTAACATATTGGGTAGAATAAACCAAATCCAACCTTGAAACCCTTATTCCACAAAAACCATTACTATATCACAGTGTCAAACCAACCTATACTACAAATTTCTTCCACATAGTAGCTATGCCAAAATTGGAAGTAGCTCAGATTTTCCTCCTCTGAGGACCCTAAATCACAACTAGGATATCAACACCATAGCCACCCTTCTTATGATTCTAAATTTATATCTATGATGAAAAATCCTATAAAACTGAGAAATACAACATAAATACCTTATTTCTCCCTCCTCGAGTATCCAAGGATCAACCAAACAAGAAAAAAAAACCAGTTTCAAAAGGTTTAAAATAAAATTTAAAAATGGAAAAACATAAAAAAACACAAGATCATACATTATTTGAGTTTCACATTTCTTGGTACACCATCCACTGGGTAAGTAGGGTAATTTGGAACTGATGTTTTTTGGCCCCTTTGAGATCATCAGAAGTATTGGAAATATGGTGTATGGTTATAATTTCTATCTCTCTTGAAATTTATTCAGGATTTTTTTTATGTTTCCCAGTTGAGGAGGTATTAATTGAACCCTTCACATTTTATTTAATGGAAGGATGTTGATCTTTTGGCTAAAATCCCTATGGTTGAACAAACGGTTCCAATTATAGATCAACATGATAAGGTACTATTTTGTAAAATTATTTTTTTATTCCATATACTATAGTGGTGTGGATGAGATAACCATGAGATGTGGGAATGGGAATTATTGGGGAGGCAAAATGGACTCATCTCGTTGCGAGTCCAGAATCATTATTTTTTTGGGGATATAAAGATTTTGTGTTAGGTAGAATTATAATTCTTTTTTGGATTCAGTATTATATTATTTAATGTTTAGGAGTTGGTAGTTCGAGTTCCTACAATTTTGGAGGTGATTTTGAGGTTTTTATAATTTTTTATATACTTTTATATGGTACTGAACTATAGAGGGGACAGTTGTGGTGTGGAGTGGTCTCGGTGAAGAATGTATTATATGGATGTGGTGTGGATTCTTAGAGGCGTGATTTTAGTGCCACTTCTATATTCTACATGGATATGTTGCATATAAGAGGATACAGCGTAGGCCTTCTAGTCAGTTGATCTCTATAGTGTGGAGGTAGAGGCAGTAGTGTGGAGTCCTATTGGGGTAGGGTGATAAGTTTTTCCTAAATTTATTCCTCAATTGCATGGAGGTAGAGGTTTTTATGTAGATTATTATAGGGGTGATTTGTTTATTTTCTCTAAAATCATTACCCCTATAGAATAGAGGTTGGTTGTGGTGTAACCTTTCATTTGGTAGTGGGACTCTTCAACATGGTGGAATCAGCTATGACATAGTTTCTTATCATAGAAAAACGGATCTACAACATGGTTATCAGATATTGTTATGAAAATATGGGATGTTATGTGGTCTCTTTCATGATGACACAGTCCCTTCAGTGTTAACCGCTTTCTGTTCTGTGATCTATGAGTCTATGATATGGTTCGGCTACCCCCCCGCCATGGTGTCATGGGCTATGTTGTAGTCTTCTATTTCATATACAACCTATAAATACATGTAACTCCCTTTGAATAAATTATTATGGAAACTTTATATCTTTATCCTTAGGTTCTCAAGGGAGGGTTTCAAAGGACTTAAAGCCACTTTTTGATTAGGTTTAACCCTAGGATTTGGGATATCAATTCTTAGTAGTTTCTCTATTCTAGAAGAATTTGTATCTTTAAAAAGTCTCCGAACATGAATTACTTGATGTTAATGTAAATTAATTTGTTTTATTTTTTTTAATTGGTTGTATTTTATATCAAAGTGGGTTTTTGTTAAGATGTATATGTTTTTAAAGTGGGATTTATTTAAAATAGGTATTACACACACTATATGATTTGATAAAATTCCATAAGAGGAGTTTTGGTTCTAAAATGGGTTTTCAAGAATGGATACAATTATAATTCACAATGAAAATGTTTTTATAAAATCTGATTATGGTTTTAAAATGGTTTGAAAATCATAGAACATTGGGAACCTTGGGTGCATCGAGAAATGAACATGTTTCTTTAGTATATGTAACACCACTAGAGACTTTGATATCAATAGACTATGTGAAAGGATCAATATTGGTATGATTCATGTGATGCATGGATTAGTGATTTATTTTTATGCCTAGCATGTATTCCCATAGTCTAGATCCCAAGTATTCTATTTTGTCTTTTATGCATAGTTTCACACATGATGTTATATTTCATGGTTGGTTTCTCACTTCCAAATCTTATGGTGTATACATGGATGGTTTTTTCTTATTATCTCATGATTTCTCATATTTACGTTTCATGTTCCTTGATTGTGTGAATATGAAATGATTTTAATAAAAACTTAAGGTATGTTTTAAAAAAATGTTTTATATTTTAAAAATTATTTATAATCTGGTTTGTTTTAAAGATAGAGATAACTTTTTCATGATATTAGACTCATTAAATATTTTTTTTGGTGAAATCCTATTAGTATTTTTGATTACACCCTACTTTACCTTTGGGAATTTGTAGAATTGGGTTTATAGGACTTAGGTAAAGGGAATATGATCATGTAGTTCTCTGGTTTGTCTTGGTTGTCATCACCTTTAGGTAAAGGTATGTAAATCATTTAGATAACTAGATTCTCTTGGCTGTCACCACCTTTGTAGTGGGATGGATTGGGGGTGAAATATGGTCACATGAATACTCGTTTTAGTCTTGTATTGGTTTTTTAGCTTTATCCATTTGTATTGATATTGTATTTCTCATGTTTGTATCTTATTCTTCCATGTTGTACTATGATGTTTTGACTTATTTTGGTTATATACGAGACTTATTTGATGTTTTATTTCAACTCATCTTATGGTAGACCTTATTGGGAGAATTTTATAGATGAATTTGGTTGGTTCAATACATTATAAATTATTGGTAATCAGTTTTATCAACCAAAACTTTATACCCTTTAACTCCTATTGGTTAACCAATAAAAATGAATTTAAGATATTTTAGCTTCATATTATCAGTTTTACCATGAGAATAACCTATAAAAACAAAAATTATCAACTGATTGTAAGAGTGTGTGTGTGTGTGTGGGGGGGGGGGGGGTCAGTTACACCAAAATTATTTTGGAGAATTAGAATAATTTTTAGTTATAGGAAATATTTTAATGCCAATGACTGCATTAGTTCCAGCCTCAGCCCAAAAATATTTTGGTAGGGCTGAGAATAAAAGTATTCTATAGACCTGCTCTAATATAGTGCAGTTCATCTACTCATCCAACCCATTATATTGAGAAGTTTCCCTAATAGTATGATGTTTAACTATTCCATTAGACTCACAAAACTATATAAAGTTAGGTGAAAACTATTCTAAACTATATTTTTCTCATAGCTTTAATTATTCTTCTATTTTTATTTTCAATAAGGTATTTCCAAGTCTTGAATGTTTCAAAAACATCAAATTTGTTACAAAGAAAATAAATCCAATATTTTCGAGAAAATCAACTATTAATTCCACAAAGTATGATCCTCCACCATGAGTGATAGTTATAGTAGGACCTCATAAGTTAGAATGGGTGTATTTTAAAGGAATATTCAACTTAAAATAAGATCTATCAAAAATAAATCTTTTTTGACTTACCGAGAACATAATCCATATAAATTAGAATATTTTTATGCATGATATCATTTAAATCCCTCACCTACTTAATTAACTTTGAACTTTAGAGCTAACATGACCTAACCACCTTTGAAAAAGCATAATATTGTTAGTATTAGGGAAATATATTCTACCTAACTATCTAAAATGAGTTTTACCATCCAAAACATAGATCCCATTAATAAGATATTCTCTAATGACTATTCTAGATCCTTAAGAGATATTAAGAAAACCTGATTCAGAATTAAAGGCATTTCCTTTCTAGTCTAAAAAAATTAAGGTGATTAAATTCCTATTCAGATAAGGGAACCACCATACATCTAACAAAATAAAAAAAACCGTTATAAAGCTATAATAAAATATATCCAATACCATAGGCCTAATACTTACTATTATTTCCTAGAATAACCTCTCCTTATACTCTCATAGCTAAAGAAATAAATGATTATCTATAAGGATACATATTGTAGGAACAACTATATTATATCACCCACTCACTAGATATATCATGTTTAGACACATTATGAACCTCATCGATATCATAAACAATATCAATAAAAAAATACTGATAAAAAGTTCTGCAGGGTTTGAATTATTATTTTTAGGTTTTCTAAATTATATACTAATATGTCTAGGCTTTCCAAAATTACAGTAGTTAAAATTTTTAGATATATATTTATATATATTATGGTATGGTTTCTTATTTTTATTTCCATTACCCTTATTATTGTATTTATTATTTCCTCTATTCTTATAATTACCTCTAGCAAACAATATCTTTGCATTACTCATTAATTTAGGTCTATTATGAATTATGTTATATAGTAAAGCTAATTTATTATCCTCTAGGGTTAAGGATTCATTCACATATATCACAGTTTCAATAAGAGTATTATTGGAATTTACATGTGAAATAAGAAGAATCATGTATTGGTCTTTATCATAAAAAAACATTAATATTGAAAAAATAAAGCATAATTCTGTTAAATTCATCAACACAGGCTTTGATTAAAGCAACATAATTTATCTTAAAAGAAAACATTATTTCCATTTTATATATATGACCAACCAATGAAGAATTCATATACAATTTATCAAGTTTCAACCAAATTCCAATAGCGGATGACTCATAAGATACTTCTATAAGGAATTTATCACTAGGATAATAAAAGGTAGATATGGGATTTGAAAAGAATATTAGAAGAGACATATTCATAAGTAGTAGTGGTCTAACCATCATCAAACTGGGAGATAATAAGTTTCCAAGGGCTATATAAGGCATCAATGATCCCTTATTGGAAAAGTGGTGCTCTCATATTGATTCTCTATTTGTTAAAGTTATTATCACCATGAAATTATATATTTAATTCCTAGAAGATTCAATTTTTTATTTGGGTAGCCCTGATACTAATTTATTGGGGCTATGTTAAATGGTAAGTCCCCAAAAAATCCAAGGACCACTGAATATGCAATTTGTTTCACCTCAGTATTCAAAATAGAAGATAGAGGAAATATAATTATGAAAATAGCTGCAACAAAAAACATGAGAGTTAGGAGATTCAAGATGAGATGAAACCGTGAATAAAGAAAGTAAGAACGAAATAAAAAAAATTTAAAGTAATAAAGAACACACAGATTTATATTATTCATAACTTTATGGTCCTATGTGCGCAACAAAAATACAACTCAATCATTCATTTTATTTAATATAAAAAAATATATTATAAAATATAACCCAAGAAACATAGATTAATAAAATAATAACTTTGAGAACTAAAAATTATAAGAAACAAAAAGTAATGTATACATATAGGTCCGAACAACTTACCACCATCTTAAAGTACTTTCTGAAGGCTTTAAAGGTTAAAGAAGATTATTATGGATCTATAATCACACACTGATATCATACATGACATTGTTCTCTACCATGGTTTATTTATCATGATTGACCAAACTTATTGAGTTATAAGGAACATTGTAAAAACCTACAATGGGAATAAAAAAAGTTTCTTAGAATTATGCATGAGTTTCTCTCTGATCTCTCTCAAGGATTTATCAATAGAAATATCTAGATTTTATTCAGAATGAATGATATAGAAAGTATCATAAGAAAAAACATGTCATTTATTTGGAAATATGATACTAAAGGGGTCATCAATTCCCTTTAAAGGTGAAACAAATGAATAGGTGAGTAAATGACCTAATTGAATCAGTAACTACCACATGGGCTGGCTGAAAAAACAAAGTGATGAGGTTTATCTTCATGTATGGTTCAAATATAGAACGTGAGAATATGTAATCAATAACTGAGAAGAGTCCCATGCATGAAATATAGGATAAATGAAGTGTAATAGGAACAATCCAATGTACTAAAATGTATATGTTCCAAATCCCACTACCTATATAGAATAATACCATCTAGATAGAAAATAATCTAGATCCAAGAATAATTCTAGGAATATAATTTATAATAATAAATTGAAATAATTTTCATGAATGAGAAATACATAATATATTAATGGAATAATTAAGAATGGAATTTCCATATGAAAATTAAATTTCACAAAGATCATGTTTACAATAAGAAAATAATTGCATAATAAATATACCAGGAACAAGTGGTCATAGAAAAAGTCTATCACATAGGTCCACATAGATCCCATTAATCCAAGCCTAGGTATAAATTCATTCCTAAGTAAATATATTTTTACTAGATAAAAAACAATCCATCCAATATAATTAATTAATAAAAACACAACTATTTTTCCATATAATAAAATGCATTGAAATAACATGTAAAATTTACAAAAATATGTTATATAATTTAATATATAAAAAATCATGTTATAATTCACAAATATCCACCTTATAAAGAAAAAATCAAAAAAATATGATGTTTTTGAAACACAACATATCAATTGGATTGAGAAATTTTAATCTAACATAAAAAACCAAAGTAAAACATAAATTAACTATTTTAAAACTATTAGAAAAATATGTCCTTAATATAGATTATAGAAATACATGTCTTCCATAAATCAATTACATATATTGCTAACTAATACCAAATAATAATCATAAAATTGATTCCTAATCTAAGAAACATAAAAAATAGATATTATCAATAATATACATGATACTCCACCTGAGATAATCCAATTAAGATCTATTGAAGTGATCACTGATAATTGAAACTTAAATAAAAAACAAATCAGTACCTTTTCTTGAAAAATACATCTAAAAACCCATATATGAATAGATTTAAAGAAAATATCAGTAGTAAAATAAACTCCAAATATAGAAATAAAAAATTAACACATAGAGATAACCATTATCCATATGAATCTAATATATTCAGAACCTCTACATTTGAGACAACACAAGCAATATGTAACTAGATAACACTCCCTTCTAGTTAAAAACCATGTTATTTAAATACAAATATATTCATAATAATTCACAAGGAATAAAAAAAATCTACACCTTAATATTATTCCAAAATAGCACTAGAAAGGTTCAAAGAAAAACTCTATAATCCAAATTAGGGTGTATGACATTAGGTTGGGCTCCACCATTCCTAGATTTATTTCTCTTAGGATAAAATCTATTAATGTGACTAGTTTTATAAAAATTATAATTATTGAGATCCTCAAACTGACTTCTATATTTCTCCTCCTTTATATTTTTAACTTGAAAGTTAGAATTTATTAAATCCCCATTATACCTCAACCCCATATCTTTTTCCTTCAAACCATTAGTTTGATGATCCCTAAACATGAACACCGATTTAACTACTTTAAGTGTAATAGGATCTCTAGAATACATCACTGATGATATGACCAATAATAAAATATATAAATATTACATCATTTCAGATGAATATTAAATACATTTCACAAAATACATACTCAAGGGTCGTAAAGGTTTAGTGTCTATGGAAACTAGATACATGATCAAATTATTTCTTAAAATATATTCAACATATCCCACAAGGATCTTCATATTAGTACCCTTCTAGAAATATCATACTTAGAACCTCCTACAAAACTTGGGAAAGGAAAACATAATAAAGGGTGATCTTAGATTCTTAGTAAGGGAAGACATTGTATATATCAATCATAAGAAAGTATAAGATAATAATAGGACTATGATAATGAAATATATTGAATTATTTCAATGTAATTGAATCATACCTAGAAATTATGAGATCATAAACACCAAAATCAAGTCATATCTAGAAGCATGATAAATATGGGTGTCAAATAATAACTCATCATTCAAGACCCTTGACATAGGATTGTGGAACATAAGCATAGGAAATTATAATATTTTGAGCATATTTATTTTAAATCATGTCCACTCACAATACTTTGAGAATAGCTTGAAGTGGTCATATTCACACATTAAAATGTGAATATATCCATTTACAATCATGTAAAATCATAATATCTTGATCATAACTAGAAGAAATCATACTCAAGAATAAATATGTGAACAAATCTATTATCATTCATGTCCAAACTTATCATCATAATCTCAAGAGATTATAATATCACAAAATATAGTGAATTTGAGGGATATAATATAACCAACAATCACATAATTTTAAACATTCATATATATTCCATAAAATCATAAAAAATTTATCATTTCATCATAGCATAATTTATGGAAAATGAATGAGATTTATTAATATCTCATCATCATAATCATAAACCATCCATAGAAAGAATAAGGATGGTATCAATTAGTCATATCATCAGTAAATCATAAGTAAAATAAAAGGATGTTATCAAATATAAAAAATACCTTTAAAAGATCACTTGAATATTTATTGAAAAAAATACCCTTTTTCATTTTAAAATTACATATTTTAAATCACAAAAAATTAAAAAATATTATGGAATAAATTTTATTTTAAAGGAACCATGTAACATTTAAATGTAATCTTCAAATCAAATAGTAGAAATGACATTGGGAAAATCCATTTGTACGGTATACATTAAAACCAATATTCAATTCACACCTTTTGTAGAAATACCTCATTTAGAAAATGAATAGATAATTCTATTTAAAACTCATAAAGAAAGTCAAAAATTGATAAAAAAGGCTTTAAAAAATAATTTAAGAATATTAAAAATATTTTTGAAAACATTTTAGGGAATAGGGATATGGAAGGGAAAGATTCCCGAACAATAGAGGAGGAATAATGTAGACTTTTTTATTTTTTTGAAATATTTTGATTAAAAAAGAGAGTAAGATGGTACAAATACATTAAAATTTTAAAAATAAATAGACGAGACAAAAAATAAATGGGTTATTAGAGAATAATTATATCATTTTCCATAATATAAATTCAAGCTTAAATAATCCCAATTAAAATGATATTGAAACATAAATCCATTACCTTAAGTATCATATTAATTTTTATGTGTTCAGAACTCATATATAATAAATAAATAGTTATTATATGTCTATTATGTAATCATAATAATATATATCATAACTTATATGATCTATTTATAATATCTTATCACCCATTTATTAACAATTATTTAATCAAATCACTGTTTCAGGTGACAACTGCTTCATTTTTCATGTATGTTTCAATTTGGAAGTCCCAGTCATTGTACTTTAATCATGATTAAATAATATATAGAATTTTAATCATGTAATTATTATCATATTTAATCAATATATATAATTTTATAACTATTTATATTAAGTGGTTATGAAAATTCAATTACATCACTTTGTGGAGACAACAGTCCTTATGTACACACGAGAGATGTTTATACTTTTTGATGAATGGTACAAAAGAAAATTAAACAATAATTTAGCTTAAAATAACTTTAATAACATCATAAATATAATATATATTCATTAAATCTATCATTATAACCAGAAAAGGGAAATGGTGATGAAAAACAAAACCCATTACTTTATATAGAGGTGGTAGTCCACACATACCCACAAAGGATGTCTTCTTTTACCATAGGATGGAATGTAGATGGATAATGGTTTTTCATTAATTATAGTAAGAATTTAAGATTTTTAATATACTTAATTAATTATTTTATAATAGTTATCATATATTTCGTGTTTGTAGAAGAAGAAATAAAATTGAAAGTAGTCGGTTAAGAGTTAAACCTCTTTGTTAAGAAACCTCCTTCATCTTACATATTAAGCTTTGAATGGATGGAATTTTGTAAATAATAGAAGATAAAATACATGGTAAAGAAAGATAATATGTTATTAATTTATTTATTATCCGATAAAGGTAAAAAAACTTTGTAAATAATGAAGTATAGGTGGTTCACTTTTATAAGCGTGGGGAGGGGAACCCTTGGAATTACATAAAGTATTAAATTAATATAAATTAATTTTCTGGTTCATGTAAAGTATAATTGATATATTTATAATAAATTATGAGTTAAAGTAAAAATAATATCATCCAATAATATTTTGGTGAATTTAGGTAATTTTTTATCCCTTATATCATAGTTTTAACCCCCCTATTAACCCTTTGGATGATTTCCATGATATAATTTTTTTTTTCAGTTTAGGGGTCAAGAATGTTACTATAAAATGAAAATTAAAAAATATATAGAAATTAGTTGTTATTATATACCATATCCCATTCTATTTTTTAAATATAATATTTTTATTAATTTTAATTCATTTAATAATATATTAATTAACATAATGTACCATTAGTAATTTTCGGGTCTATTTATATAGTAGACCTTTTAAAAAATAAAGGCAGTAATATAATTATGATACAAACTTTTAAAATATTTTTAATACATTATATTGATCTGAAAATTTATTGGAATAATAAAAATCATCCAAAAAATATTACTTTTTATGTTTTTAAAACCATTTATTTTATTTTTCTACTGCTTGTACTAGCACTGTGTTGGCGTTGTGTAATAATTTAAGGTAATTATTCAATCACTAAGGATTAAACATAATATAAAATGATTAAAAAAAATCATTCATATTTCATATAATTATTTATAACCAATCAGAACCATTTTTATCCCTATGAAAAAATATTAGAGATATTACAACAAAGAGAGTGACATTTTTTATTTATTCCATACTTGAAATAATATTAAATTAATTATCAAATAAAAACGGAAAAAAGTTTCCATATCATATAAAATTAGATGATAATAGTATAAATAAACTCAAAAAATATAAATAAGGTGGGTGTTATATACATATTTGAATCCTTATCACATTCTTTTTAATGTTTATTACCCAATTTACCCTTTTTGAGTTTACAAATATTTACCACCATTACTATTCTTTATGATCAAAATAAATTTTTCCTATTTACCAAATTTGTATATTATGATTCCAAATATAAAATCCATTTTTAATATTAAATTTATAGAAATTTCATAACTCTATTTTAAAATAATCTCGCAACACACAATGAAACCTATTTTTAGAGTAATGCGTTTTTATGCACAAAAATTTATTTATTATTATCCCATGACTAGTAAAAACCATTATATGAATGTTAAAATATTTTATTTAATATATAATATATAAATTTCATTAAAATCATTCATCAATCATTATTAATTTAATTTATTATTATAAAAATTCATTATATGCATAAAAATAGTTTTTTTTCCAGAAAAGTCTCTTTTTTTACTTTCAAATGACTAGTTGATAATATAATAGTATATTACGGTTTGTTTAAACCCTGTGTTGGGTGTAATGCAAGATATAAAATAAATTAAATTTATTTAAAGAGAAATATATTAAAAATATAACGGTATTAAATTATAACCCACTTATAATAATTTCACACTTAAAATTATATCACTCTGATATAAACATATGAGGATGATTCTACCTCATGACATCCTTAGGTTTCCATGTAGATTTCTAAAATTTATAGTTTTGTCACAAAACTTTGACCAAGTGAGTGGTATTATTTTGCAACACTTTATTTCTTTGATATAAAATCTACCTAAGTTATTTCTCATAATGGAGGTATTGATCCAATGGTATGACCACTATTTTTATTACATGTGAAGGATCAAGTATATACTTACTCAAGATAGATACATGGAACACCTCGTGAACATGGGATAAATTTGGTGGAAATGCCAAGCGATAAGAAACCATCCTGATATAATCAAGAATTTAGAGGGGACTGATATATATTAGGTCCAATATAATTTTTTTTCTAAATATCACAACCTTCTTCCAAGTATATATTCATAGGTATACATTGTCACTAAATTTATATTTCATCGATGATCACTAACATAACTTTTATATTGGCTCCAAGATTCCATTATATGATGATGAATTTATTTAAACTTATTTTCCATTTCCTCAACCATCTAAAGTCCCAATAGATTTATTTTTATAACTTTATCCCATAAAATTTTGGATATTCACTTCTTTCCATTGAAGGCTTTATAAGGACCCATCTGAATACTCGAGTGAAATATAGTGTTTTATAAAAATTAAACCAGAGGAAGGTGTTGATCCCATTGAAATTTATAATCCATATAATCGGATCCCAACATATCTTAAAGGTTTTTAATGGTCCAATCAAACTAAACATCTATCTGAGGATGATATAAATTTCTAAAATTCAACTCCATATTCGATTACAACTGAATAATTCTCTAGAACTTTTAGGTAAACCTCATATCCAGATCATATATAATAGAATGTGGTAATCCATGAAATAGTTTCACTTCCTTAGTGTATATCATGGAAATACGATCAAGATATAAATATTATATAATTGGGATGAAATGTTCTGATTTTATAATGTTATTGAATATAACCCAAATAACATTGTTCCCTTTAAATGTTTTGAGGAGTCTGATGATGAAATCCATGGTAATGTTCTCCCATTCCCATTATGGTATTGATGGGACACATACTGAGTTCTTGAAGCTTATCATTATATCACAATCATTTTTTAACATTTCTCACATTCTTCTATAGTTCCACATCCTCCTTATTAACCTCTTTAACCCTCACATGGATGGATGATTGAACATTCAAATAAGAAAGATATGATTTGTCCCATTTAATCATGATTTCATGCTATATATTCTGAAAATTCATAAATGTTGGATTTATTTCAATCCTCATCATGGAAAAATAGAATGGTCATTATGACATAGAGTATCATCCACCTTGTTCGCTTTCCGAGGGTGGTTATGTATTGAGAAGTTATAATCCTTAATCATCTTCAACCATTTTTATGGTGTATATTAAACTCTTTCTATGTGAATATTTAATTTATATTTTATTATCATATATATATATATATCATATTTTTCAAAAAAAATATAATGAATCAATATTTTCAATGAAAAAATTATTATTTCCAAATACAAATCATGATTCGAGTAATTTTTCTAATGAATTATCAATTAACATGAGGAAAAAGCTATCACCATATCATTATACATGAGGATTAATCCCAATACCTTATTCTATAAATCAATATAGATCACAAACCCTTATTCACTATAGTTTATTATGAGCATAGGTTCACTGAATTATTTTATTTTTAGTTACTTGAAATATTCATGATATTCATTTCTCTATAGAAACTTGTATCCCTTCCATGTGAACTTGGTTTGTGTATTAGATAGTCATGATAAATTCTTCACAAAGAATCAATAATATCCAAGAAACCCAAGAAAAATATTTATTTTAGTTACCATGGTTGGTCTAGTATATTTTTAATAACTTTAATATTTGAAGGACATATCAAAATACCCTCAAATGGGATTATATTAAACAAGAGTAAAACATTATTTATCCAAAATTCACACTTCATAAATTTTGAATATAGATTCTCCTTCTTGAGGGTCTTCAAAATAATTATCAAATGATCTTTATTATCTTTATTGATCTCTCTATATATAATATTATCATCTATAAAGACTACTAAATAATAATAAAGGAAATATATTGACACTATACTTATTAGATATATAAATATTTTGGTGGAATTTATAAGTCCAAATAAAATTACTATAAACTCATAATGAACATACCTCATGTGG
Organism: Viscum album; assembly: GCA_963277665.1. NCBI lineage: Eukaryota > Viridiplantae > Streptophyta > Magnoliopsida > Santalales > Viscaceae > Viscum > Viscum album. The sequence continues at coordinate 95,322,558 of OY728138.1, read as the reverse complement.
AAGGTTGTCTTAGGTATATCCTCCTTACTGATCCTGAATGGATGATATCCAGAATGAAGTTTAACCTTTGAAAAGTGTTTTTCTCCATGAATTTGATCAAACAAGTCATAAATATGAGGTAAATTATTCTTATTCTTGATAGGGATATTATTTAGTTCTCAATAATCCATACAAATATTCATCAGACCATATTTATTATTAAAAAAAAGAAAAAGTGCACCCCATGCTAATTCACTCATGCGTATGTATCCTTTATCAATATTCTAAAGGGGATTTTACTTCAATTTTTATAACTTAATTAAGTTTATCCTATATGGATTATTTTAAATAGGTGTAGAACTAGGTATGAGTTATATTGAAAAATCAACTTCATGATTTTGTGGAAGACTAGGAAAGTCTTTGGGAAATACAATATAATAATCTAGAACAGTAGAAATATCTTCAATGTTGAGTTTCTCCCCAACCATTTGTGATAAATACCCCTCATTAATAATCATTAAGATATATATAATTGAAGTGACTTCTATTATAATTTCATATTCTTCCTCACACTAACTAATAATTATAGGTTGATTCAAAATATCAAATGGGACATCCCTTCCATAGAAACTGATATGTGATCTATAAAGAGAGATAAAATCTATACCCAAAATATAATCAAATTAAACAAGCGGTAGAATCACAATATTTTTAAGAATCAAATTCATACACACTTTTATTAGAATTATATATAGACTTGATATGCGATCATTATAATTTTAGGTTTTTTTACTACTAGAAAAACATCTAATCATTGAGGTGGTTATGTGATACCCTTAACAAATTCTTCCGATGAAAATGAGTGGTTAAATAAAAAATCAAATAATATATTTTCAATTATATATCCAAGATTAATTTTACCTTTCACCATGTCGTTCACTTATCCTACTTCAGTTGTGAGAGAAAAGTCCATCCCTTTATCCTTTTTCGTAAGTACGTTATGTGGATTACCATCTTCATCATCTCTTTTATTAGGGAATTGATTCTCATAATTCCCAATCTCCCAACATCTAAAACATCAAACTTCATTGGTTGAATCATTTTTCTACTCTGTTTCATTTTACAACATTTTCACCCCATCAAAAATCACTTTCTATATGTCTAAACTTTCCAAAATTAATGCATTTCTCAATTCATTTTAGAAAATTTCTTGAGTGATTTAAACCAAATTTTTAGTATGTAGGTGGTTTTAATTTATTTCCTTCATGGTATTTACTATTTATGTTTCCTAGAAGCTCTATTTTTCTCCTTTTTACCCTAAAATTAGAAGAATAATTAATTTTCCCACTCTCTATTTCTACCTTCAGAGCATGTTGAATGATTTATTCATAGTTACCAAAGTATCATATGAATAAAACCTTTTTAAGACCTAGTTTTAGGACACTAAATAATTGATCAATTTTTTTCATAGGTTTGATAATAAAGACAAAATCATAACTTGAAAGTATTGTAAAATTTTATTTGTGTTTACTAATAGATTCATCATCCATATATTACAGCTCTAGAAATCTATTTTTTATCTTAGTATGAATAGTTAAAAGAAATTATATATTAAAAAATACCCTCTTAAACTCCTCCATTTCTGTGGAGTTTATTTCTTACTCTTCCCTCATGTTCTTGATATGTGTACAACATTGATCATCTTCCCCTTCCAAGTGATAGGCTACTAAGACAACTTTCTCATCTTTGAGGCACTGAAAAATTGAAAATATATTTTACATTACATTAATGCATTACTGGGAAACTAGTAGATCATAATAACCACATAATGAGGGTGTTCATTGATATTGTATAAATGACTCATTGGAATGTTTCTACCTCATCGGTGTATTCATAAGCTCAAAATTATTCACATTATTACTCAGATATTGAGAGAGTTGAGTGAGAATAGCCACGATACATTTCATCTGAGCACCAAATCCATTTGTTTAATCATGAGGATATTCATTTAATTGACCTTCACATTTATTTATAGCATGATTCATTCTAGTTGTATCCATTTAATAAAACCAAAAATAGCTTACATAAGTTTTGAGTAACAATAAACAGAGTAAGAAATCATAATAAAATCATTTATGAGATGTTCTAATTTATGGAAACTTTTTATATACCTATGATACTTTAGGTTCATCCGATATCACCTTTAGTTCACCATAGGTTTTCTTAAGCTATATCATCATATTTTCCAAAACCTAATATCAAAATATAACTAAACTATCCTTTGATATCAATTGACATGATATAATCATAACACACATAAATATTACATCATTTTAGATGAATATTCAATATATTTGAAAAATTAAATGATCAAGGATCATAAAGGTTTAATGTATTTGGAAACTATATATATATTGAACATATTTCTTAAATGATACTCAACATATTTGAAAAATATATTCATATCAACAACCTTTTAGACATATCATACTTAGAACCACCTATCAAAACCCAGGTAAGAAAAACATAATATAGGGTGATCTCAAATGGTCAGTAAGGGTAAACATTTTTGATAAAGTAGAAGATAATCATAATGGTATGATAACATAATTAAGTTACTTTTCTCAATTTAATAGATTCATACCCTAAAAATCAAAGATCATAAACCCCAAAATGAAGTTATATCTAGAAGCATGATCAATAAGGGTGTCAAAGTAGTAATCATATTTCAAGAATCCTAACATAGTCTTGTTGAAACATAGGCATAAGAAATTTGAATCATGTGAATATAGATATGAACAATCATGTCCACTTATAATATTGTGAGAAAAGCTATAAGTGATCATACACACACATTAAAATGTGAAAATTTCTATTCAAAATCATCCCTATACATAATATTATGAGAATAACTAGAATTAATCATAATCATACATGAAAATGTAAACAAATATATTATAAATTATGCATAAACTTGTCATCATAATCTCATAAGATATCAATATCAAATTTCCCAATGAATTTTAGTTCTATAATAGACCCAACAACCACATAATAATAATCTGTTTATGTGTTTTCCATAAGATCATAAAAATTTCATCTTATCATCATAGAATAAATTGTGGAAAATAAATGGGTTTAGTAAATATCTCATAATAATAATAAAAAATCAAACAAATAAATAATAATGATGATATCATTATAGCATTTCTCTAGGAAGGAATAAGTAACATCAAAAGATGTTATCATAGATGAAAAATGACTTTAAAATATCACTAGAATACTTATTGATGAAAATAACATTTTAATTTTGAAATCATTTAGTTAAAATTTAAAAAATTTAAAAATATAATGGAAAAAATTTCCTTTGAAAAGAACCATGGAATATTTTAAAGGAAGTTTCAATGTAAATAATAGTTATGATAGTGATAAAATATGTTCATGTGATATATATTAAAACAAATATTTCATTGAAAAATTTGCAAAAAATACCTTGTTCAGAAAAAAATAAGAATATTATTTTTAAAAAATTATAAATAAATTCAAAAATTGGTAAAAATTACTTCAAAAAATCATTGTATAATATTAAAACCATTCTTGAAAACATTTTATAGAATAGATATATATAGAAGAAAGATTCCCAATTTAGAAACATTTTATGAACCACTTTGACTACCAAATAGAGAAAAATGGTACTAAAACATTAAAATTATATAAATAAATAGAGTATAAAAATATTAAATGTGTTTATCACATAAGTATCAAATAATGTTTCTCAATGGAATTTCAAGCATAAATAATATCGATTAAAATGATATTGAAACTAAAATCTCTTACCTGAAGTATCATCTTGCTTAGTTTGTGTTAAAAACTATAATATAATAAATATTGATTTATTATAAAAATATTAAAAAACCATAATATTATATATCATACCATATAATATTTAATTATAATTTTTATCACCTTATTATTAAAAATTATTATTAAAATCATTGTTCCAGGTGATAACTGCTTTATTATTCATTCATGGTTGGATTAGATAGTCCCAGTCCTTGTACTTTAATCATGCTTCCATAATATGTAGAATATTAATAATTTATTGATTATCATACTCAATCATTTTTATATAATTTTATAACATTTCATATTAATTGGTAATTAAAAATGAATTACACTTCGTGAATATGGTATTCTGTATGTATAAAAGAGTAAAGTTTCCACTTTTTGATGGATTGAAAAAAAAATTGAATAAAAATTCACAATTAAATAACTATAATAATATTATAAATATCATATATATTCTATAAATTCTCCGTTATAACCATAAAAGTAAAGCATTAATGAAAAAACAGAACATATTACTACGTAGAGGTGGTTGTCCACACGTACACACAAGCAATGTTTTCTTTTCTTATAGGATGTAAAGGAGGTGGATAATGGTTGTTTCATAATCATAATAAAAATTCATTATATTTAATATACACGAATCATTATTTTATAATGGATACAATATATTTATAGTAGGTATAATAATAAATAAAATTGAAAGTACTCAGTTAAGAGTTATACCTCTTCGTTGAGAAACCTCCTTCGGCTTACACCATATTCCTAGAAAGGATTTTATTTTGAAAATAAAAAAATATCTAAAATTTGGGATGAGGATATTCAAAATAAACTAATAAAATATAAATAATTTAATTTTTTTATATATTTTTAAAGCCTTATTACATTATATTTTACCATAACTACTCGATTTATTCTCACCAAGGTGAAAAATATTTACCATTATTATTATTCATTATGGTCATAATAAAGTTGAAATATTTTTTTTTGAAATTATAATTTAAAATATGGAATAAAATTTTCAATATTAAATCACTATTAGTGAGAAAAATCCATTTAAAAATAAGCACACAATACACAATGAACACCGTTTTTAGAAAAATGCATTTTTATGGATAAAACTAGATTTATTCTTATCACATGACAAGTAAAAACCTTTTGATGAATTATAATTTTTTTTGAATATATAATATATAAATTTTATTAAAATAATTTATCGATAGTTATTAATTTAATTTATCAATATAAAAAAACATTATGTTTACAAAAAGAGTGTTTTTCTTCAAAAATACATTGTTTTTTTACTTTCAAATGATAAAATCAATTGAAAACTAATGAATTCATTCTATACATTTTTAAATAATAAATTTTCATAATCAATATCATCCTATTCATGCTCACTAATCGAATTTCTATGCGAAACATAATGGTATATTGTGATTTGTTTAAACCTAGTGTTATTTGTAAATAAAGTCATCAAAGAAATTAAATTAGATTAAAGTGAAATATATCATAAAATATCAGGGTGTTACAATTTAATCCCATAATGAAATATATGACACACCTAAAAAATTCAACACTAAAATGTCCTAGTATTCATATTATAATTACTTATATATATTAGTTAAAGTTAAAATAACATTATTAATTTCATTTAAATAAATCTAGGCTTTAATTTTGTGAACCATTTTAAAGGTGAAAAGTCTCATAATATTATAAATCCTACCATCTAGGGACATTTTTATACTTAAATTACAAAAAATTAAACTAGATTATTAAAGTAGTAATCTCATAAATAACCTCATGTAACACTTTATCACCTAGATAAAACTACCACATACTATGGGATTTTTCAATAATATTATAATGAACGTCAACATAGGACACTGTACATTATCCATTGGGGGAAAAGGTTGTGATATTATTATTAACAATTTAAAAAGTACCATTTTTTTGAAAATAATTAGTGGTCACATATCGATTCTTTACAATTTAAATTATTTTATTTATCAAATTCATTGATTTCAAATTTTATAGATCGCATTATTAAACTCAATAAAGGTTCTAATACCAATTATTATGGAAAATTTTCCATTTTTTGTGGTATGAACACCACATATAATGTTTTTTAGATTTGAATTTAATTTGTATAATATTTAAGATTTATTAAAAAAATAAACATAAAGATATAATAGAAAAGGTAGATACATAATCAAGATATGAATCAATTGTAAGAGAAAAGTGTAAAAAGGTAAAGACCAACAAAATTTATTTACTTTATCTAGTTTTTGATCTATGTGAATGAGAGGAACACCTCCCTATGTAATTATTTATTATATAAACAAAATATATATAATCATATAAAAAATATAAGAAATAAAGAAAATAAATAAAGGACTAGATAAAATATCCAAGAATGAGGACCTTGCCACTCTAATAGATAATTCTTAAACTGAGCACAAGGAAGGAAATATACTCCTCTAGACTAAATAGACTCACTTTATACACATTAATAAACAATATATATTTTATTTACAAAGGAAAATTTGATTTAAAATATGATTCTAACTTACATAGACATGTTCCCCTATAAAGAACCCAATTAAAGATTAAAGATGGTGGAACTACTAAGATGATGGTTCTATGTGAATTAGTATTTTATTCATATAAATATTTTTATCTATGAACCTCAGTTAGATCAACACTAGAATTATACACCAAGATTAGGCACTTTGGGTTAAGGAATGAGAACTCTATATGAAACTTATCTCTCACCTATCTCTCTCCATATCTCAAATTCTCACTCAGATGAAATTGAACTAGAGTAAAACTGTCATAAGAATTAAAAACCAAATTCTCCCAAAAAGAATTAATAAGATACCATTGACATGATCTGACCTACAAAGACCCCTCCTATGCAATGGTAAGTTGAGTTTTCCACCCCAATACTACTTCCAAAAGACCAAGGGTGGGTGACTATCACAAAGCTATAATAACACATGTAATGGGAGACCAATGCATAATACTCCTTCATACACACACATATAAGCATGTGACATAATAATAAAACATTATAATTAAACAAAAAAAATTGAAAAAAATATAATACATTTGACTACCACTATAAGAAAGTACATTGTACATAAAAAAGGGGAAAGATGCATCCCTAAAAATTGAAAAAAATTAACCTAAATAGATAAAGTGAATAGGTCCCTATGACAAAAAAACTCTCAACATGAACACCACCCTATACAACTAGCTCTAGATAACACTAAGCTCTACTAACACCATGTCTAGGAATATATCCATCAATATATCTATAATTTTAATAAGAAAAAACATGTGTGGGTAAAAAAACTATACAAGGGTGAGTATATATATACTAATAGGACACCCCAAATCTATGAAAGGAAATAATGTGGAAAATATTAATTTCAATTAATAGAGATATGAAGGAAATAATAAACCATATAAATATAGAAATTATTTGAAGGAGAGAACCCAAGACATATGAGAAGGTATCATTCTTCATAGCTCATCCATAAGAAAAAACCAAAAGAATCTCCAGTAATCATAACTACCAAAATAGATTGAAAATTATTATTTCTATTTTATTATCAAATCAATTTTATAGGAGAAGTGAGAAACCCCAAGTCCATCAAAAAAACCAAAAATAACATCATAAAAGGATGCCAAGAAAAACACTGGTCCTACCTCTTCCTAGCAACTCAACATTAAAAGGCCTCCACCAAAGCATGGGAACTCAGGAAATAGTCCCGTACAAAGATGCACATGCATGGAACCAATGGCCAAGCCATACCCTCTCTTTATTCCGCTCCAAGTTCCATGCAGAAGTGACAACCTTGTGCTCTGACCATCATCTAAGGTAGAACAATAAAACATGCTATAATTAAAACACCCAAATTCACCTCGAGATACAAAAAATAAAAAAGAACATTCTCATTTCCAAACACATCAATAAAAAGTGAACACCCAAGCATTAGTCAGAAAATAGAAAAGAAGAATCGTTGAAAATAAATTTAACTGTGTTGGATACCGTATCCCTATAAAATATCTAGGATATAGAGGTTACCTGAGTATGAAGATATACCTTTATCAAGTCTTCAAGTGAAGAAGTCAGTTTATCCCGGACCTAAATGTACTCCTCAAGCCTGATCATCCACTTATTGAAGCCCCCAACCAGGATCGTGTCCTATTTTTCAACCCAAATATATTGTTCCTCATTAAGATTCACTTCAATATCCTGGCCCATCATCTTGGACACTTCATCATCTGAGGTATTGAGAAATAACACCTGCTCTATCACCTCATCATCCGAACATAAAATAAACTCCAAGGATAGTTCAGCCTGACCAGGTGGTTCCAGTTGATACCTAACCTTGCTGTTCAACTTCTCATCCATTATATTTTTTGCTAACCGAGTCTTCATAGGAGGTGGAAATGATGAGTAGTCCTTCCTACCCATCCTCATCATATTTCTCCTTTTTCTCCTCAGAGTGGACTCCCATATAGATAAACTACTACTGTCTTCAATGGATTCCTCCAACCTTCTTCCCATAGTACAATTTGGATAATCATGGTCAATGTTCCCAACTTCCATATTGAGGCAATATAGGATCTTTCTGTTGATTTCATCTTCCTAAACTGAAATATGTGATTCATCTCTCGACCCTACCTCCAAAAGTCCTTCAAACATATTTCTCAAGATGACTGGGGTCCTAGTTGAAGAGACCACAAACCCTGGTAGGTTGGAGGGACCCGTAAGGTCCTATATCAGCCGATTGAACACATCAATAACCTTCAGATTACATTGGTGCGTCGTGACATCATTCCCCGCACCAGAACCCACCCCAGCCTCCGGGCTACATTCCATTGCCTCGTTGCTGGTAAGTTTCTCCACACCCAGTCGCAGTAACCTATATTATCCACCTCTATCGTCTCCTCCTATTTCCCTCTATACTGTTCTAACCTCCTCATATGTTTCCATAGTCTTCCTCTGAACGGTGGCCGCCATCCTTGGTGGATCCAGAACCTCTCAATATCCAACCTTAAACTATTTTTTAATCCCCTTCCCACCTTCAATGAAGGCTCCCGAGAATAGACTTCTAAGGAATGTCCCAGATAACCACATGAATAGAAATAATCCATCCAACTCTCATAAACCACACACTTATTGCATCTGTACTCTTATCCAATCATGATCCAAAAAAATTATAAAGGAACTCTAGACACATCAACCTTGACACAGACTCACGAATTCACAGGGTGACAAACCGAATCTGTGCAGCTATTTAAACATAGATACCTATTGATAAGATTACCGAGAATTCTGATAACAGATGTATTCTAGAAAGGTAATGGAAAATTTGGGAAACTAACACAGATTTCAGTGGAGGGAAAGTCACATTTCATGTAAAAATCGAACGACCATCGGAACAAGAAGAACCGAAGACCATTGCAGCAACGGAGGTCCCTCGACTAGGCGTTGATGAGGTCATCCTCTGATATGAATCAGATTATAATATGGTGGTTGTGAATTAATTCCACTATCTTCCTATCTTGCAAATCCAAAGCGCCGAAGACGAAGAGGTCGAAGGATTCAACTGAATGTCTTCGCTGCTTAAACCGTGCCACCGGTGTGAGCTTCAAAAGCACGAAAGTTTCCATAAACTCTGATGTTGAGATATGAAGGTTCAGAAAACCATCAAGGAGATCAGGTACTTTAGGGAATAATGCTGCTTTTGAGAAAGGAGGTAATAGGTCGGGATTGGAGAAGGGACGAAACTTCGAAGATCCCCCCCCCACTGGGAGGGGAGGGATCCACCCGACCACCGCCTTCTTCTCCGAGAGGTTACGACTCGCCTAGGGTTCCTAACCCATAACTACCAAAATAGAAGCCCATAAAACCTATTTAGAACTATAATTGGGGACCCACACCTTACTGAATGAAATATATTAGTTGATGGGATTCTAAATCCAAGGGAGGATCCATACTATATCTGAGAAATTAGATAGGAGGATGTTACCTATGTAGAGAGAGGACTCACTCTCTAGGCATGTAGGTGGATACCCACCCTATCTATGAGATGTGGGGGAATATTTCCCTAACATAACTATAAAAATAGGGTGTACCCAACCCTAATTAAATCCTAAATCTTGTTATATTTCCTCAAAAATAGCCTTGGATGGAAAACAGAACATTTTGTAGCAATCTAAATGAGAAAATTCTTAGGATAATAAATTTTTCCCCAAAATTTGTAAATAGTTGAAAATTTGTGAAATAACACCACTTGGGTGAGAATATATATATATGTTAGCACTTGATTTCACCACACGATGTTAACTATTGGTGATTACATTATCCCTACACGCATGCGGTGGTGAATGGAAACATGGTTCCCATGGACGCCATGATTTGATTCTTGGTTGAGTTGGGTAGGGAGGACCTGACTAAGAAGCTCACACTATCACAGGTATGGTCATCCTGAGTTTCCAAACCCATGAATTACCTAGGATAGCCCATATTATGTTGTTTGGTTGATTCCAATCAATGAAGTCAGTATATTATGGACAAATTACTATCCATTTCTAACCTATGATATCCCGGGGAAATCCACCCCCTCCATGCAATGCCATCTACTGATGCATCCAACCTTTTCTATGAAACATCAACTGCCAATGTGGACTATCTTCTCCACATACTATGAGCCACCTCATCATATTTACTTGACTTCCTATAATAATTTAGCCTCCTCCCCTCATACAAACTGACCTCACCCAGTCTTCCATGGTTAGACATCCTTCCCTTGAATTTTCATTTTTAGCCAATGTTGGCATTGATGAACTCCTTTTGTTTATATGGGAAAATAATATAGAGAGAGATAGAGGGTGGGAAGGGAGAGTGATGGGGGGGGGGTCATCCTTTTCTTTATCAATCCCCCAATGATACTATGAAAAAATATATAAAAATATTATGGATAAATTATTCTACAATAAAAATCCATGGAGAAAGAATCATGGTTTAATAATTCTATAACAAGTTTCAATTAAAACATTATATACAAAATTATTGAATGATGAAGTAATAAAAAATACATACCCTATATTTACATTTATTATTTCATAAGGTTTTGTTGGTGATTACGTTAAAGGATTCTATTATTTAATCTCATGGACTCTCTGAATATTTGAAATCTCAAGTTCACTCTCTGGATCCATCTGCTTATAATTCTAGAGTTTATAGTGGATAACCCTAGGATTAGAAAAAAAGTTATTAAATAGAAAAACCCTAGGTTTCATAGTGTTCTATTAAAACACTTGACACCAAGTTTAGTTCTAGAAACTACTAAAGAGAACTTAAAGTATAATAATAACATAATAAACCCACCATTTCAAACTCAATAGAGGTATCAGATTTCCTATAAAAGTATTTTATTTTAAATAATAGAATTATTCCCATGAATGAGTGTGTGAATAGAAAAATTAATATATTATTTTTAATATATCATTATTGAGGATTTATGATTCCCAAAACTTTGTGCTAGCTTCACAACTAATCCAAAAAATATTATTTAAAATACTTTAGGGTATAAAATGGAGAAAAATGGAGTCACTAAATTCTCATAACCTTCATGGATTTTCATCCCAAAATCCCAAACCACTCAAAAAAAGGAGGGTACTGAGTCCACATATAGACTTACACTCCCACAATCTCTCCAAAATATTCCAATACTGCTAAGGGATGTGCACCAACATAACAAATTTTCCATGAATATTCTTGTCCTTCGGGACCTCTTTCACTATTGGCTAATCCAAGAAAGTGAAATAGTCATTGATGTCTATATCACCCTAGTTGATGACATGTGATGGGCCACACATGTATATCCTCAACTGTGATATGTGGAATACATCGTGAATCCAATTCGTATGTGGGTGTAACAACAAACAATAATAAACCTCACACACCATACTTAGAATATGGAATGAACCAATGAATCTTTGGGATAACATGACTCCCTAACTAAATCTTCACAAAATTCACTATGTAGAGACCTTCAAAAATACATAATATCACATGTAAAACTGCACATGCCTCTATCGTCAATCCACATAAGACTTCCAATGGATTTTAGTGGACTTCATCTTCTTGTATATCATATGTACTCTCTATATATTCACTCACACTAAATCTATCCACATTATGGGAATCACTATGATCTCCATCCAGTAATGGGGTGATTTACAAGACCTCCCCTAAAGCAACTAAAAAGGTGTTATATGGATAGCGGATTGATACCTATTATTATATAAAAAATCCACTAAAGGAAAGTGATCCTTTTGGATCCAGCAAAAATCCATCATGATAGCTCTTAGCATACCCCTGATAACTTGAACGGGTTTCATGTTCTATACATATTTCTGAAGGTTTAATGATGTAATAATATGTAACTGGGCCCTAAATGCCTCCTATAAGCCCATATAAGTGGTATTTAATCAAGAATCACAATCCAAAACAATCATCGAGGATATACTATGCTTCAAAATGACCTCCCCCGTGTACAAGTAGGAGAAGATCTCTATAAGAGTCTTCTAATAATAAAAAAGAAGTGGGTATAATTATTTAGTCAGTTGATGATCACCCAAATAAAATTGTGACCTATCACTGATCATGGAATCCTCATCATGAAGTTCATTGATATATCATCCCACTTCCACACTCAAAACTCAAGGGTTTGGGACAAAACTATTATAACTGGGTTCTATACCTTCACATGTAGACATGTCATCTATCAGAATATAATCTTATAAACACTATGCTTCATACATTTACACTAAAAATAATTCATAAGGTTATGATGCATATTCATTACTGTAGGATATACCACTAAGGGTGAAGTATGAAATTACCTCAGTATTTTTTCATGAAGTAATATTAGTTCCACAATTTATACTCAAAAGAGGATGACATAATCACCAAATTTAGAGTACTAATCTAGGGAATCATCTAAGAAAAACAGTCACACAAAAACTTGTAATCGATGTCTCCCTGTTGATACTCTTTTATGTGTCGAATAATTTGAGGGCTCACCACTATCAATTGAAGATAATACACTACTCCATTATCTACTAAGGATGGTTGTATTGAGTCCAATTACTCTGAAACCTCCCTAAAAACTGATATTGGGACTTTTGGTTAAGGTAATTGACCAACATGTTTCTCTTCGCTAAAGTATAGAAAATTTAAAATTCATAGTTCTCTAGAAATTTCATCCAATTCATATGAATTAGGATAAAAATTGTTCTAGTGAAGATATACCTATGAATATTATTTTATGTATAGAATGATAACTTCTCTTTGAGAAGATAGTGCCTCTATGCCTTTAGCAAGGATATTAATGATTCCAAATACAAGTCATGGATCATGTAGTTATGCTCATGTGGCCTCAACTGTTTGGACTTGTAGGAAATCAACACCTACCTACACATCAGCACATAGCCAATACTAACTCCAAAATCATCAGAGAACATCATGTACTTGAATTCCTCATCTGAAATACTCATATTAAGATCACCCATCAATCCCTTTTTCAACTTATTAAGGAATTTATGGTATTAGTTGGACTAAACAAATGATTCCCCTTTTGGAAAAGGCTACTCATGAGGCTCAAAATCTTGGTGAAGTATTCCATGAATATCTAATATTACCCTACCAACCTAAGAAAAATATGCACATAAAACCCTCTCTTGGGTGGATCACAAGCTATCATTGGCTCAATCTTCACCATTCCATATCTACTTTTCCCTAATAGATGACATGCCCTAGGTGGTGGACCTATCGAATCCAAAACGTTCACTTTGATATTTTTTTATGAATCTTGTTCTATGAAAATAAATTTAGGAAAATAATGAAATGATTAATATGATTTTCCACAGGTTCTAAATAAAATAGTATGTATTTGATTAATTCTTCCATGAACTTGTCTAAGAATGGATGAAAGATCATATTCATAATGACAATAAACTGTAGGACCCCGGGACACCTTGAGAGGGGAGGGGTGAATTAGGGTGTCAAATTTTTCTTCTTAAAGTTGTGGATCTTGTTCCCACGTTGGTAGGAACTACTTAAACTTGTATGATGGATATGATCAGTAATGAAACATTCACATGAAAAGAGATAACACATCAATTTTACTTGGTTCACCACTAAGGGCTACGTCCAAGGAGCATACGCCGGCAAGTTTCCGGTTGTACCAAATTCCACTAATCTTCACTAGTTATAGATTACAATGGTTCGGGAACAGTCACTCTGTCCCAGGCTCACTGCCTTTACAAAAGGTTTAGGGATAGCTCACTGTGTCCCTCAGGTCACTCCCGTTGACTCCCCCTGGCTCACTGACGTTGGTGAAGTCCTGCTGAGTTTATAGATGTGATGGTCTCTTCAATAGATTTGCATTGAAGTCTTTGTATCCTGTTCATCATGAGACTTTGCTTGCATCAAGGTTCAGAGTTGATGATCTTTTCAGTTCAATCCTTCTCCTTTAGTGCAATGACTGAATGAACTAGATCCTCTTGTCTTTGTTTGCCTGGATCACAACCACATATTTGATTGCTCAATAAATGAAGCTCAGCTTACTTGGTATTATCAGAATCATTACTCCATGTATGCATGAGATCATGCATGTATCATTTAGATTTCCTCTTTAATCTCACTTTGCGACGAAGGCATCAGGTAATCTTCCTACTTTTGGGCAACTACAAAAAGACGAGCGGGCATCAGCAATACCTGGCGTGCGTCTCCAAGCCTGGAGCGCAAGTCCCAATATGGCACTCAAGTCCAAACTGGCATGAAAGTATCACCAAACCACCTACATGACACTTACTTCCTCAACTTCTAACCTGCGTGACACACTTCCTTTCTCACCCAAACCGCCTTGGGTGTGCAAACAACAACCGGTGCACAACTTCAATCACTGGCGCAGAAGTCTACCTGCGTGACCGCACACTACTTGCACAACTTCCAAACCTACGCGAAGGGAGATCTGATTTTTCTAAGTGTTAAAATCCGTGGAAATGAGGAGGGGTGGTCCAGTATTTATAGGCATTTGGAACCCCCTGCACGACGGCGCACAAGTCTCCCCTCGACTCGAAAGTTTTGGCACGCAGCTCTCTTCCCCTGCTAGTCACTTGCGCGACCAACTTCCAAACTTGCACGAACCTCTTTCCTTTTCCAAATTTTTATCTTCTGATCTCGAAAAACCATAGGCGCGCAAGTTATCAAGCTTCCAAGGCATCGGCGCGCAAGTCTCTTCACGGTGCGCAAGTCACCTGCGCGACCTCACCAAAAATTGCGTGACTCTTATCCCTTTGCCATATTTTGATGATCTGATCTTCAAAAACATATGGCGCGCAAGTTTCCTATCCTCCAAGACCTCAGCGTGCAAGTCCCTTTTCCAAAAACACTTTTCTTTATTTGTCGATTTTTAGGCCCAAAAATTTGTCAAACACTGGGAAATGGCCCCACCTTGTATCTGCTCTTTTTTTCCACCTTCAGATCATCCATTGATTTGTCGATGATCCTTGAATAAAACATGGATCATTATCCACAGTCCTTGAACTCGACATGCCACTATGGAATCTCCTTTGTCAACAAATTTGTATGTCGTTTGTTTGCTTTGTCAACAAGCATGATCACCTCAAAATAACTTCTTCTTGGTGATCTGTATCCTTCAGCAACTCTTCTTCTTTTATCCAAACTCCACTATTGTGATATGTATTCTTTGAAGGCATATCTTTAGCATCATCATAGTCTATGACAATGTGATGTGCATGTCTATCTCAGAATTCCAATCTCCGCACGACCATCTTAGCATTCCAATCATTTGCACATTGTCTTCTTCATCAACCGTCATGATCTACTTCATGCAAACCATATGATTCAATTCATCAAGAAGTCTCTTGAATGGTTCACATGAAATCATGAGTAATTGCATGGTATTCATAAAAAACCCATGGTTCTCATTCAATAATGAGGAATTGCATGGTCTTCATCAAGACCCATGGTTCTCATGTAATAAGGAGGAATTGCATGGTCTTCATCCAAAAACCCCATTCTTCTTTAATCTTTCTCAGATGGATTACACCTCACATTATTCATTGTTGTAAACAATGTATCACCTTTGACACATGTTCTCTGAACTTATGATCAGTACAACAATCGTCTGAATTACCATTCCTTCATTTCATTGGAGTACTTCTTGATCTCCTTCATTTTGATCTTCATTGACAACTATTGACAACAAATACAACCTTATACACAAAGTGGTTCCAACAATCTCCCCCGTCGTATTTTGTTATCAATACCTTATACATCTTCTGAAATGAATTTGTCAATGTCAAAATGAGAATCTTCTCTTCAATCAACATTTCTTTTCAAACATTCATTTCACTTTCTCTCCCCCTTATTGACAAGAAATTCAAAGCGCATGGTAGGGAGGGTATCGATCCATACTTAAGCAATGTATCATTAATCATTTCACTCTAAGTCTACTTGAGCAACGCTCGATGTAGAAAACAAGAGGATTTGATTAAGTCAACAAGGATGTCCATTATTCACAGATCATGATACCAACATGAGATGAGAACTCATGTATTTTTTCTTCAAGGGTTTACCACTTTTATTTCAGGTAGTATAAAATCAAATGTGATAGGGAATAATCAACCTGAAACTCCTGCACTCACATCAGCAAACAGATCAAAAAAATTCAAGTGCAATCAGCATGATAAGTGACCTTGGGGCACATCCATTCTTCTTATGTCACTAATAAATTCAGTTACTCTCCCTTTGTAGAATGATCTTTGATCTGAGTAACCAAGGGATAGAGATTTATAAATGACATACCATCTCCATTGACATGATCTTCAAGAAATTCACAGAGTAACTACATTTGAGTCCAGCTGGAGTTGATATTGACTGAAACAGTGATTTTGGAAGCTTCTTCATTTTTCTACCCCTCAAGGGAAACACTCCTCATCATCTTCATCAAGAGTGATCCTTTATCATATTAATATTTGAATATCAATTGAAGAATCTACTAAGGATGGAAACTTCTTTAGCTTGGATATCAAGAGTTGACAGCATTCACTACTTCTCATTTTCTCCCCCTGAGAGAATGCTTCACCTTCAATTCCCTACATTATTAGCATAAATACAATACAAAAATGAATAATGGAATATTGTGGTTCTCTCTTGCTTCATCAAAATGATATGTATGGTTGAGGTTATTTTCTCAACCAAGTTCCTCTGTTCACTCTAGTCTTCATGCCTACACATTTGAACAAATGTTCTGACATCTATTGATGTGGCATGGATTTCTTCACATTCTCTTCTACTTTTTGTGAAGAATTGTTCTGCTTAACAGCCATCATGAATGATACATTCTTAATATTCTTAAGGACTGATTCTTTCTTTGGTATTAAGGTTAGGCAACCTTTTGTAATGTGACTAGATTTCTTGCATCTCTCACACAGAAATTCTTTAACACATGTGATTCTCTTGGTTTTTAATCTCTCCTGCACTCTATCTTCATCACGTGAAAGTTTTCCTTTTCCTTTATCACTAGCCTTGGCATTTTAATCTTAAAGTTTCCTCATTCTTTTCAAATATTCTGGACAGATGACCAATATGTCATTTGGAACTGTTGAAGCTAGTTTTGGTCTTCCACATGGGTTTATGTGAGTTTCATCCCACTTAGTGTTTCTTTTGGATGAATGAACATTCAATTTCATGCATCTAAAATCTTGGGTCTTCTCAACTTCCCTACTTGAGATCTTCTTGGGGAAATGTGTGTTCACAATATTCTTCTGATTTCTTCCCAAGGAATATTCTTCCTTATTATCTAGCTTGTGTGGTCTTCTGTTCTTATCAGCTCTGGATATCTGTTGACATAGGCATGCACCATTCTTGTGACCACTACTGCTGCATACATCACAGATGTTATCAAGCATTCCAAATCTGTTTGTTGTAAACAGATGCTTCTGGACCTACAGATTTTGCTTCTTCTTCTATGGATTTCTTCCCTTTGATACAAGCTTTATTTGTGCTTTTATGTTAAAGGGATTGTACCAATAATCTAGTACACAATGCCCAAATCTGTTGCAGCACCAACATTGACCCACAAATATTTTCTTCTTTGTATCTTATGTATGAGGTTGTTGGGCCTTTTTCTTAATCTTTTGTTCTCTATTTGAGGAACCAACTTTTTCCTTTTTCTTCTCATCCACCCTAGCCATGGTGGTAGGTTTATTCTTCTCACCTTTCCTCATCCATACTTGTTTAGAACTCTTCTTCCAGCCTGCACTGTTTGGGGGAACGTATTTAGAAACACGAGTACAAGATGGTTTGGATGGTACCTTCACATTCTCAGTTGTTTGTGATAGATCAATGAGTGAAGTCATGATCTTCTTATCACATGTTGGAGGTATTTTGATAATATAATCCTCTAGTGAGCATTGAGTACCATTAATAAGTGATTCTTGATGTGGATAATCAAGAGTTGTCATAATCTTCTTGTCACATGTTGGATGTATTTCAGCTTTAGATTCCTCCAATGAACATTGAGTACAAGAATCACTCATTTCACTCTTTTGTGAAGTCTCAATATGTGTATTCTCAATCTTGGTAAACTAGTATTCCAATTTTTGACCCTCAATATCGAGGATGATCTTCTGATCTTCAATCATGATCATCTTCTCTTCACAAGTCTTCTTCAATCTTTCAACCTCATCTTCATGCATATTAACTTTGTTTTGTAACAAAGAGTCAATTTCCCTAAATTTCATGGAAGTTTCTTCCAAACAAAAACTCGGGACTTCATTGTTCTTCTTCATCTCAGCTTCAAGTGCATGGATCTTTTCATTTAGAGTCTTATTGAGTTCCTCATTTTCTTCAAAGAATTTAATCTGTTTGGTGAGATTCATACTTTCCATAACTTTTATTTCCAATCCCTTTCTCATATTGTCAGCTTCCCTTTCTAATTGAGTGATCTCAACCTGCATAGATTGGAATAGGCTACAAATAATAGCAACCCTTTCTTCAGGAATATCATGCAGATATGTTTTGATTTTTTCTTGAAATCTTGAATTAGGGGTGTCATCCATTCCTCTGGAAGAATTCTGAGCCACCTGCTCGATACTTTCCAAGACTGATGTTTCTTCATTATTGGAATGGCATGAAGAACAAGACACGACATCTTCTTTGGATGTGAGGGACTTCTTTAGCTACTTTTTCTCTTTCTTTTTCCTGTTTTTCATGGTCTTGCTAGATATAGAAATATGCTCAGAAATGACTGAATCTTTATCAAGACTGCTCTTCATTGTTGACTTTAGGAAAGAAACTCAAATCCTCTTGTGAATAGAATAACTGGAGAATATCCAACATACGTCAACCTTGCTCTGATACCACTTGTAGGACCCCGGGACACCCTGAGAGGGGAGGGGTGAATCCGGGTGTCAACTTTTTCTTCTTAAAGTTGTGGATCTTGTTCCCATGTTGGTAGGAACTACTTAAACCTGTATGATGGATATGATCAGTAATGAAACATTCACATGAAAATAGATAACACATCAATTTTACTTGGTTCACTACTAAGGGCTACGTCCAAGGAGAATACGCCGACAAGTTGTCGGTCATACCAAATTCTACTAATCTTCACTAGTTATAGATTACAATGGTTCAGGAACAGTCACTCTGTCCCATGCTCACTGCCTTTACAAAAGGTTTAGGGATAGCTCACTGCGTCCCTCGGGTCACTCCCGTTTACACCCCCTGGCTCACTGCCGTTGGTGAAGTCCCACTCAGTTTATAGACGTGACAATCTCTTCAATATATTTGCATTGAAGTATTTGTATCCTATTCAGCATGAGACTTTTCTTGCATCAAGGTTCAGAGTTGATGCTCTTTTCAGTTCAATCCTTCTTCTTTAGTGCAATGACTGAATGCACTAGATCCTCTTGTCTTTGTTTGCCTGGATCACAACCACATATTTGATTGCTCAATAAATTAAGCTCATCTTACTTGGTATTATCAGAATCATTACTCCATGTATGCATGAGATCATGCATGTATCATTATATTTCCTCTTTAATCTCACTTTGTGACGAAGGCATCGGGTAATCTTCCGGCTTTTGGGCAGCTCCAAAAAGACGAGCGGGCATCAGCAATACCTGGCGTGCTTCTCCAAGCCTGGCACACAAGTCCCAATACGGCGCGCAAGTCTTCGGCGCGCAAGTCCAAACTGGCGCGCAAGTATCACCAAACCACCTGCACGACACTTCCTTCCTCAACTTCTAACCTGCGTGACACACTTTCTTTCTCGCCCAAACCGCCTTGGGCGTGCAAACAAGAACCGACGCGTAGCTTTAATCACTAGCGCGCCAGTCTACTGGCGTGACCGCACACTACTTGCGCGACTTCCAAACCTACACAACGGGAGATATGATTTTTCTAAGTGTTGAAATTCGTGGAAATAAGGAGGGGTGGTCTAGTATTTATAGGCATTTGGAACCCCCTACGCGACGGCGCACAAGTCTCCCCTCGGCGCCCAAGTTTTGGCGCACAACTCTCTTTCGCTTCTAGTCACTTGCGCGACCAACTTCCAAACTTGCGTGAACCTCTTTCATTTTCCAAATTTTGATCTTCTGATCTCGAAAAACCATAGGCGCGCATGTTATCAATCTTCCAAGGCATCGGTGCGAAAGTCTCTTCACGGCGCGCAAGTCACCTGCGCGACCTCACCAAAACTTGCGCGACCCTTATCCCTTTTCCATATTTTGATGATCTGATCTTCAAAAACATATGGCGCTCAAGTTTCCTATCCTCCAAGACCTCGGCATGCAAGTCCCTTTTCCAAAAAAACTTTTCTTTATTTGTCGATTTTTAGGCCCAAAAATTTGGCAAACACGGGGAAATGGAACCACCTTGTATCTGCTCTTTTTGTCCGCCTCCAGATCATCCATTTCTTTGTTGATGATCCTTGAATAAAACATGGATCATTATCCACAGTCCTTGAACTCAACATTCCACTATGGAATCTCCTTTTTCAACAAATTTTTATGTCGTTTGTTTGCTTTGTCAAGAAGCGCGATCACCTCAAAAGCACATCTTCTTGGTGATCTGTATCCTTCAGCAACTCTTATGATTTTATCCAAACTCCACTATTGTGATATGTATTCTTTGAAGGCATATATTTAGCATCATCATATTCTATGACAATGTGATGTGCATGGCTATCTCAGAATTCCAATCTCTACACGACCATCTTAGCATTCCAATCATTTTCACATCGTCTTCTTCATCAACCGTCATGATCTACTTCATGCAAACCATATGATTCAATTCATCAAGAAGTATCTTGCATGGTTCGCATGCAATCATGAGTAATTGCATGGTCTTCATAAAAAACCCATGGTTCTCATGCAATAATGAGGAATTTCATGGTCTTCATCAAAACCCATGGTTCTCATGTAATAAGGAGGAATTGCATGGTCTTCATCCAAAAACCCCATTCTTATTTAATCTTTCTCAGATGGATTACACCTCACATTCTTCATTGTTGTAAACAATGTATCACCTTTGACACATGTTCTATGAACTTATGATCAGTACAACAATCATCTGAATTACCATTCCTCCATTTCATTGGAGTACTTCTTGATCTCCTTCATTTTGATCTTCATTGACAACTATTGACAACAAATACAACCTTATACACAAAGTGGTTACAACATAAACACTTCTGGGGAATTCGTTACATTAAAGGGAATATATAGAAAATAATAATAGATATAACAATATATGAAATCCATATTCAGTATATACTGATTGAAAACATGAAGTTAGTGATAGCCAAACCTAATTTTGATCTTTGAGAATAATTTTCTAACTTCATCTAGTCAAAAAGGTCATAAATCCTTAGAAGGGAAATTTTTTCTTAACCTTCACTTGATTTAGGTGGTGATAGTTAATATAGAGGATCAATATCTTATAGTACTTATTATAAAATAAAACTAAAGCTACCAAGATAGAAACAATCATTCTGATGAAACCCTTCTCCTAAAGGTCCTCTAAATACACCTTCGGATCACCAAGATTAGCCGGAGTCATCCCATAAGATGTTGAAGACATCATAGTGGTATCAATGTGTTGATTGATATATATTTATACCTATTAATGAGGGGGAAATATCAAAAAATCATTTTTAAAAAAATATATGAACTCCACCACCACTTCTAGAAGATGATATCCAGAGGTTTCTTCCAAACATAGAGCCAAATTCACTAACTATTGGGTGATCATCTAAAATTTACTATGAAAATGATTTTCTCAACTCAAATAAATATAACACTCCCACACAAAGAAGATAATCGATCCATTATCCTATAATAATATAACTCTATAATGGTAATATTCAAATCTAGTATTCATTTTTAATATCTAGTCCATACTAAGAAGGATGTCGTAGGGATTCATTACAACCACTATGAGGTCCTATGAAAACCTCTCTTCATTGAGCACAAACTCTCATTGTCAACATATGTGGGTGAACTTGGTATTAATTACTATTAGAGTATCCTTCCTTATGTGGTATGCTAGGGGATATACCATCATCTATAGTTCATAAAATATGGGCAAAATAATGAAAGAATGGTTTATGCTTGTGTCAACTATCACAAGTACCAAAGTAGAGTAGACACAGATTTAACATCATATCATTTTAGGAGCTTCATTGTCACAACCTTCCATTTCCGACATCTAACTTCATCCCTAACCACCAGGACTCTGATATTGGTGAGGACTACCTAGGGGTGGCAGTGGTGGTATCATGTCATAGTATCATCCTCTTATAACTCCTCCCATCAATGCACCACCAGTTCCTATGCCAAATCTTCCACCCTAAGGTTTACATGATCACCTTTGGGAGGTCCTTGGTCAGGTCACTTACTCGAATGTGAGGGCCTACCCACTAAATTAATAACCTTTTATACTGAATGGTTTAGGTATTCACACACCATATGAACTCATCTCTCCCATGCATAAAAATTTCAGTCACCACAGTGAATAGATCCTTTATATGAATAATGGTTTTTTAATCATTGGGGCCTAAAAATGATCATGCAGGCAACCCCCATCTCATGAATTAGATAGATGGAATCAGATCAGTATAACTAATGACTCCTCTCTAGGATGAACCCCACTAACACTAACTATATTCTGCCTCACCCCCATAAATATCTCTATCACCAATGGTTTATCCAATACCTCAACATATATTGGGATAAATAAAGAAAAATTTCCTTCCTAAATATACCTATAGATTCTATGATAAAAAATTTATTCCAGGAAGAATTCATGACATACTATGTCGAGGGAGTACCTCATGAGATAAGTGAATCTCAGTTCATACTCACCAAATAAGATGTTATAATGCTATAAATCTAATAGCTCATAAATGTGTATGAACCTTATCATTTTTGGGTAATAATCCTCATAGAAAAGGCACCCGAACTCGGCCCATGAAAGATTAACCTCATCGTTAGTTTGGAAGATAAATATCCACCAATGAACCTTTTTGGAATAAAGAAGATTGGTTACAAGAACTGCCATATGATCAATATGTGTTTGAATGATGTGAAATAGTCTAAAAACTGTCTCAATATAGTCCTCAACCACCTAAGTGTTTGGATCTTCCCAATACTCAGGTGGCCTATGATGATGAAACTCATGAAACATGCTCAACCTACTCATATCCTTATTATGTACCACAACATTAATTATATATCCAATATGAAGAGAAGTTCCTTCCAACAATATGGGAGGTGGGCCTAATTATTTTGAGATGGGTAGAGGCACCACACCTTATATTATCGATGGAAAAAAATCATTAAATGTATCTTATATAAAATCATTTTTATACAGGTGGAAATCTATGTAATGTACCAAAATTTCCACATGAATTTTTTTAATTATATGGAATTATTTCAAGACCACGAAATCTGACATTGTGCGATTCTGAGGACCAGAGTTCCCGAAATGATCTGTCAAAGTTTTTTTAAGCTTTCATTAGCGAGCGTAAGCAGTTTTCCTAAAAAAGTGGAATAACTCATAAATGGTTTCCCAGATCAGAAATCTAAGGGCACCGTTGCATTCAGGGTGGCGGGTTTACCCTAGGAATGACTTAAGTTTAGTCGGCGCATGCCTCCCATGAAAAATCCTGAAAATGGAATAACCGTAAATAAAATAATTAAATAGAGTTATTTTATTTTTCAAATGCTTATAACTCACAAACGGTAACTCAGATTAAAAATATAAGACCACCAATGAACTCATGAGGGTATTATTTATTTAGAAAGATACTAACATTGGATGGTGCATGCCACTAGTGAAAGTTAGTTTTTGGTCGTAAATAAAATAATTAAGTGAAAATTATTTTATTGTAAAATCCATACCATTTAAATGGAAACTTAGATTGGAAATTTGAGAGTACCGTTGGGTTTTTTGGGGCATGTTTCACTTAGTAAGAGCCTAACCTAGACCGACATGGGTTAAGGGCGACTGTTAAAAATTTTCTAAATTTTTTTTCAGGTACGTTCAGTAAACACGCGAGCGGCATTTTCTCACTTTTGAACCAGTGCTCAGATTAAAAATCCGAGGGCTCCATTGAATCCGCAGTGCTGGGATTCACTTAAAGGAGGTTTTACTATGATCATAGTGAGTTGAGAGAAAAAGTTATGTTTTGAGACTTTTTTTAAAATAAAGGAAATAGAATAATTTTGTTATATTATTTCATATCCTCCAATAGACAAGTAAAGGGGGCGGGGCTAGCGACATGTCAAGCCAATAAATGGATTGACCTGCCAACCCTAAGTAATGACGTCATTGGGGAATTAGGAAGCTTCCAAATTAATGATCCCCATTAAACTCCAACGTCGTTACTTACCCTCCCTCTCTCCCATATATATGGAGCTTTGGGGGAAGGTATCAACACAACTTCTCCAAACAATGAAGTGCTAAAGGAGCATCGTGACGCCGGACCCTTAGAAGATGGAGCCGACCCAGGGGGAGGTGACAGATGACACCGAACCAAAGGACGACGTGCGATTGGAGTCCTGGGGATTCGATTGAAAGAACTAAGAACACCGATCCACCGTCAAGTGCAGACATTTCTATGAAGTTTCGAGGTAGGGGGTTAATTCGTTTGTGCATTTTTGATCCCCTCTTCCCTGTTCTTGAAATTACATGAATAACACGAGTCAACTGACTAACGGGTTGACCCGTGATTCATTCATCTTACGGGAGGTCAATGCAGGGAACCATGTGGGGTTTATCTTATAGATTAATTCAATTTTTATTAAAACCTTAACCCCCTCGTGTTACGAGCTAACGCAGAGGGTGCAAGCCTAATGAACCCAACCCAAACCCTCTGCTATTTTGTTACATTTTTGTGCCTCAATGGAAGACTGTGAGCACGTCGACGCACACCATAAGAGGAGGTCCACGACTCATCAGCCGTGACGAATGAAGGATGTGGCTAGCATGATGGTCAGTCGTGGGAAAGGAGGCAGCACGACCGCTGTGCTGCTGGTGAACGGAAGCCGCGGAGGAGGCCGAACCCACCTTCGGTGGGTTCCGCGACGACCGAGCGGTGCCCACGTAGCTCTGCCAACAGAACCACCACTAGGCTGTTCGAGAATCCGGGAGACCGGGGGGGGGGGGGGGGGGTTACACCCCTCGCATAGGACTGAACCAGGCCGCCACCCCTCACGTCGGGCCTCCATCCTCAAGCTGGAATGCCGCCCAAGCACCGGGCCACCGCCCTCGCCTCGGGCTGCCACCCTTGAGCCAGGCTGCCTCCCTTGATCCGGGCCTCCACCCTCAAGCTGGGTTGCCGCCATTGAGCCGGACCGCCACCCTCGAGTCGGGCTGCCTCCCTCGAGCCGGGCCACCAGCCTCAAGCCAGGCCCCCTCCCTCGTGTCAGGTCGCTGCCTTCGAGCCAGGCCGCCACCTTCACACTGGGCCACCTCCCTCAGATTGGGATGTCGTCCTCGAGCAGGGCCGCCACCCTCAGACCGGGCTGCCTACCACGCGGGCTTCCACCCTCGGACCGGGCTGCATCCCAAGCGGCCTACCGCCCGAGCGGGACACCGCCCCAGGACCAGGACGCCCCCCTAGCGGGGCACTGCCCCACTCGAGCCACCCTATTTTGGTTGGGCCGCCCCTCTTATAGGCCGTACCGGACATCAACCCAGTAGGCTGAGTTCACCTTGGCCCAGCCCAGACCGGGTCGGGCCTGGTTGGTCCGATCAGGTCAGACCGGACCCGGTCCCAATAGGGCCCAGAAACACTCAAAGGACCTTATCTTGGGAACCAGATGCATGTTTGATGAACAGTATGCAGTGTTGGAACACTTGGAGCAAGAAAACCCTTTTGACTTACTGTATTATAGTTTTAGAGAAACTTGGAGTATGGTCGGGTTGGATCACACCCGAATCCAACCGGGTCCTCGGCACTGAAATGTCAATAACGTGCAGACCAGACGTCCGATTAACACGCTGTCTATTGTGTTGGAACCCTTATTACATGGCAGGACATCAGGTTACTTCTTTGTGAGACTTCGTGCTGGTTGAGATATGACTGATGGCTTGGTGAGAGGTTCTCCCAAGCGCACTACGTACGAAACCCTGTGATTGACTTAGACATGAAGACTGCTGACTTTTTCGACTCGAAGTGACTCGATGACCACTGTACGCGATGGGGAGGAGTACCTAAACAAGCCACAGTGGAGAGAGGCCATGGTACGCGATGGGGAGGAGAACCTTAGCAGTTCACATTGGGGGAGGGCGGATTTGTGTGACCTGGTAGACCCACTATACGAGATGGGGAGGAGTACCTCAGCAGTTCAAAGGTTGTGGGAAGCAGATCGCAGTGACCCGACATGCCCACTATACTCGATAGAGGAGGACTTATCTAGCATCTGAGGAGTTCAATGATGTTACTGGGGATGTTACTTGTTACTACCCCTAGAATAAATCCTAGTGTGAGCTATCTTTACTTTGTTCTTGTGATTGAGGTTATGCTTTGTGGTACTTTACCTGTGTGGTACTTTACCTTCATGGTGTTACCCTGTTGTATTTATTTGTGGAACTCTAGGAGACCTTCAGGGTCCCTACTGAGTATCATTATACTCACCCCTACATGGGCTTCACCTGCACCTTGTTTTGTCTTGTGCAGATCATGAGCAACTGGGCTGAGGATTGAGGGAGCCAGGACCTGGTGGAATGTAGAGTAGATAGACGGACATGGAGTGCTGAGGAGGTGATCTATACCTACCCTTCAGGTAGTAACTTTAGTGGATGACCCAGTAGCTATTTCACTTTTTATTTTCAGTTGTTTTGTACTTTTTCATTTGTACTTTTACTTTTTTTAGTTGGGATTGTATTTCAACCCCTTTTTACTTTCATCACTCTTTTACTACAGCAGTTTATTTCACAGTTGCTTCTTGTTGTGTTCTTAGACTGTGGGTTTATACAAGTTAAAGGAAATGCCTTCCCGTTTTAGGGAATATGCCTTTCGGTGCTAGTCTCCAGCCCCTGGACTATGGAAAGCAGGCTTGGAGTAGTCACGACACGGGCCCCGGGGGACGGGTCGTAACAAAGTGGTATCAGAGGAGTTCAGTTCTACTGAAGAACTAGGACTCTGATATTTTCTATGTGGAAATATTGTTAAGTGTTATGAGTGTGGTCTTCAGTTTGGGAAGTCCAATGTTGGTGTGGCGGCCGATGTATCCATACACTAGGACCCCAAGTTCTGATTTCAGAATCAGTGCACGAAAACATTAATTGCGGGTGTTTTGAAAAGTCTTTCTTGTGTTTTCTTGAGTTAGATCACCAGGTATAACCTAATGATCATGGAACACCTATTCTTTATTAGGATACTGCCAAAAATACAACCACTGAGGTTTCCCGAGATAGTACATGATGACAACCCATCGAGCGATGAAGCCTCAGTGTAGGCCCCCCTTACGGCATTGGCACCTTCGGGTGGTGTACCAGCAACACCACTACCCATTGGGAAAACATTTCCACCAGCACCACCAGTAGAGTATTCATTAATAATGAGTGCATTTCACAAGTTTCAGTGGTAGAGGCCTTTAAGGTTATGAGGCGAGATGGACCCGCAGGCGGTTGAGGGCTGGCTGGAGGCCGTGGCCAGAGTTTTCTGCCTAGTTGAGACACAAGTAGAGCAGATGGTGATCTTAGATTCTAGTCTTTTCCAGTGAGTGACCATGAGGACGGTATGCATGGTTATGATTCTTTGGTACGTGGACCTTTTCCCGAGATAGTACCTCGGGTAGTGTGTTAGCTATATCACTGCCCATTGGTCAGCAGTTACAACCGGCAGTACTGTTAGAGTAAACATGTAGGCTTAGTGCCTTAAACATGTTTCTGCATGAGATACCCCTCATGTTTCGAGGTGATCCCGACACACAGGCAGCTGAGGATTGACTTGAGGTGGTGGTTGATAATTCCCTAGAGATTTTATAGCTTCGACAGGATGACATGTCAGTAGCTGAGTATTCATAGAGGCGTATCGACCATTCATAGAACTCGATGAATACAATACGATCGGTACTTCGAGGCTCGGACTTCTGAGCGAGGTATGTTTAAAGAAGTTTGATCCATCACTATTCCTCTATGCATTCCTACCTATGTTAGGGTGCTAGAGGGAACCTTTGTGGTTGAATATTCTTTGGCTGAGCGGATATATCCTATGAATGTTAGCAGTGGGTACATAGAAAAGTAACACCAGTCTTAGAGACTTGGGCATGTAAAATGTTTCAGAAGAGGAAGTTATAGGGACAGATGAATTTGTAGGGAAACAGATGTGGAAGAAAATCTAGGAGAGTAGCATGAGGTGGTGTACATTTTGACATGTTACAAACCACCCCCAATGTGGTCCCCACCAGGCTCAGGGAGATGAAGGACATGATAAGGGAGTAGATGCATGCGGTCAAGGAGTGAGACCCAAGGTCTTTATTAATGATTTGAGGTACGATATGTGTCTACTACTAGCTGCCGTATTAATAGACATATGTACCAATAATTCCTTGCTTCCACAAATCTTGTCCAAGACATAGAGTTTCCAGTTAAGCTGTTGAATTAACCCTCACTTCTGGAGATACCTTTGGGAGAAGACTCAATAATCACACTTATGCCGATGGTGTGATCTGACAATTGAAGCAAGAGTTTCGGTTGGAACCACTTGGTGATAGTGTCGAGTCCTTACAACGTTAGCTTGGGTATGGAATGGACATCCACAGTTCATACTCAAATTGATTTTATTAGTAAAAAAGGTTTTGGTTTACCTACAATGATGGAATTATATTTTCCTTGGTCAGAGAAAAAGGAAACCCATGTAGCACAGGATAAACTCATGCATAGGAGGGTACAAACTATCACTCTTGAGTCATCCAACCTTACCCTCGTGGCAATATAAGTTTTGAGTTTTCAGCAGAAGTGGCAGAGTGTGGGGACATATTTTTAAAAGATGTTTTCCAGATTACCTTCTCAAAGGGAGAGGGACTTCTAATTTGGCTGGGTACTACTGGAGTTTTGGACCAGACTTCTCCAGAGTAGCAGCACCCTTGTCAGCTTTGAAAAAAAGGGGGAGCCTTTCATGTGAATGGATAAGTGTCAGCAAAGCTTCAGGAGATGATACAGAGGCTGAAGAGCAGAACTATGATACCCATGACCTGGAGTTAGCAGCAGTGGTCTTTGCATTGAAGATGTGACGACACTAATTGATGGGAAAATGTTTTACAGTCTACTCTAATCACAAGAGTCTCAGGTGTATCTTCTCTCAGAAGGACCTGAACCTGGGACAATGACGATGGCTAGAGTTCCTCCAGGACTATGAATTTGAGATAGTATATACCAATTGTAAGGGGAACATGGTAGCAGATGCACTCAACAGGAGGTCTGGTCTGCAGTTGCTGAGTGAGGTGACAGAGAAGCTAGCCACGTTGTAGATATACTTCATGGATAGAGATAGAGCAACATACCTTTAGTCTATGGCTGTCACTCCCCCACTCCTTCTGTGAGTCAGGGAGGCACTGCTTGGGGAAACTGACTGCGAGGCTCGACGTGCTCAGATATCCTCAGGGTAGGAACCAAAGGTATTTTATGAAGGTGGGGAGAATTTAGTTGTATTCAGAGGATGTACCATGGTACCAGCGATGCTAAGAGATGAGGTGTTGAGGAAGTTCCATACTTCCCCCCTGGCGGTACATCTTGGTGTGGCGAAGATGTACCAGGACCTCCGATGTCATCACTAGTGGACATGGATGAAGAAGGCAGTGACAGAGTTTGTTTCACGATGCCTCACTTTTCAGCAAGTGAAGGCCGAGCATTAGGTTCTAGTAGGCTTAGCTCAGCCACTAGAGGTTCTAGAGTGGAAGTGGGATGGGATCTCCAAGGAATTTGTGACAGGACTTCCATGTGCGTATAGGGGACATGATTCCATATGGGTGATCGTTGAGAAACTCACCAAGTCATCCCACTTCTTACCAATTCGAGATTAGGGATCTATAGAGGGCTTGGGATGCCTCTATGTATAGGAGATTGTGTGACTTCATGGGGTGACATCAATGATAGTCTCTGACTACGACACACTTTTTGCATCCCTGTAGGGGAAGGGATTATAGGAGGCATTCGGGACTCAACTACGTTTGAGCACCACCTTTCATCCTCAGAAGGATGGTCAGATGGAGCATACCATTAAGATGCTAGAGGACATGCTTCGTGTATGCATCCTAGATTTTGGCCACAGTTGGGAGGATCACTTTACCTTGGTGGAGTTCTCTTACAACAACAGTTATCACTCCACCATCGGTATGGAACCATTCGAGGCCCTATACGGCTGACCCTGCCGATCACCTCTATGCTGGACAGACCCAAGGGAGTCAACACTTATGGGTCCAGAGCTGGTACGAGCTACCACTAAGAAGGTGTAGACCATCCAAGAGAAGATAAAGACTGAGCAGAGCAGACAAAAGTTGTATGACAACAAAACACGGAGACCTATGGAGTTCTAGGAGGGAGATCACATTTTCTTGTGAGACTCTCCTCGACGGGGACTATAGAGATTTGGACGAGGCGGCAAGTTATTACCGAGGTTTATCGGGCCATTTTTTATAATTTGGAGGATATGAGAGGTGGAATACCACTTATCACTTCCACCACAGTTGGATAGGGTGAACTAGGTCTTCCACATATCCTAGTTGAGGAGATACATGCACGAACCATCTCCCGTCATCGACCACAATGAGCTAGAATTTGATGATTGTGAGACTTTTACAGAGTTCCCGGTGGAAATTGAGGATCTATAGGAGAAAGTCCTTCATGGATGGTCGATCCCTCTTGTGTGAGTTTGGTGGTAGAATAGGGACCTCTAGGAGAGCATATGGGAGCGGGGGGCTCAGATTCGTGTGCAATACCCTCTTTTGTTTGATTTGCCTTTGTTTTGGATTTCGAGGACGTAAAGCCCTAAGGTGGGGAGAATATAATGTCTTGTAATTTATATATAATTTTTTTAATTATATGGAATTATTTTGAGACCTAAAAATATGACGATGTGGGATTCTAAGGCCCGGAGTGCCCAAAATGATCTCTTGAAGTTTTGTTAAGATTTAACTAGAACACGTAAACAGTTTTCCTAAAAAAGTGGAATAATTCTTAAACGGTTTTTTGGATCAGAAATACGAGGGCACCACTGTGTTCAGGATGACGTGTTTACCTGAGGCGCCACTTAAGTTTAGTCGGTATAGGCCTCCTGTGAGAAAACCCAAAAATGACATAACGGTAAATAAAATAATTAAATAAAGTTATTTATTTTTCAAATACTTATAACTCATAAATGGTAACTTGGATTATAAATCAAACACCACCACTGAAATCATGAGGGTATTCTTTCTTTAGGTAGATACTAACATTGGCCAGCGCGGGCCACCAGTGAAAGTTAGTTTTTGGCCGTAAATAAAATAATTAAGTGAAAATTATTTTATTGTAAAATCCATACATTTTAAACGGTAACTCGAATTGAAAATACGAGAGTACCATTGTGTTCTTTGGGGCGTGTTTCACTTAGAAAGAGCCTAACCTTGACCGACGCGGGTTGAGGGTGATTGTTAATAAATTTTTGAACTTTTTTGAGGTACGTTCAGTAAATGCGTGAGTGGCATTTTCTAACTTTTGAACCGGTGCTCAGATTAAAAATCTTGGGGAATCGTTGAATCCGTAACACCGGGACTCTCTTAAGAGAGGTTTTACTTTTACTGTAGTGGTTCTGGAGAAAAAGTTATGTTTTTCAACTTTTTTTAAAAGAAAATAAATGAAATAATTTTGTTATTTTATTTTATATCCTCCAATGGACAAATAAAGGGGATGGGGCCAGCGATGTGTCAAGCTAATAAATGGCTTGACTTTCCAACCCTAAGTAATGAAGTCATTGGGGAATTAGGAAGCTTCCTAATTAATGAGCCCCATTAAACTCTAACATCGTTACTTACCCTCCCCTCTCCTATATATATGGAGCTTGGGGGATGGTATTAGCACAACTTTTCCAAGAAACGAAGTGTTGATGGAGGGCCGTGACTTCAGACCCTCAGAAGATGGAGCCGACCTAGCGGGAGGTGATAAATGACATCGAACTAAAGGGTGACATGCAAGTGACATACTGGGGAGTCGATTGCGGGAACTAAGAACACCGATCCACCATCAAGCGCATACTTTTCTACGACATTTTAAGGTAGGGGTTATATCATTTGTGAATTTTTGATTCCCACTTCCCCGTTCTTGAAATTACATGAAGAACGCGGGTCAACCGAATAACGGGTTGACCTGTGATTCATTCATCTTTGCGAGAGGTCATTGTGGGGAACCATGTGGTGTTTATCTTGTTGATTAATTCACTTTTTATTAAACCCTTAAACCCGCACGTGTTACGAGCTAACGCGGAGGGCAGATGCCTAATGAACCTGGCCCAAACCTTCCGCGATTTTGTTACATCCTTGTGCCTCCATGGAAGACTGAGAGTGCGTTAACACATGTCGCAAGAGGAGGGCCACGACTCGTCAGCCACGGTGAATGCAGGAGGGGGCCGACACGACGGTCGTCCGTGGGGAGGGAGGCGGCGCAACCGCTGTGTCGCTGGTGAATGAAAGCCGTGACCAAAGCTATGGCGGAGGCCGAACTCACCTCCGGCAGGTTCCGCGGTGACCGAGCAGCGCCCAAGGGGTACTTCCACCTAACCAACCGAAAAACATCTTGGTCGTTTGGGAATCCGAGAGACTGGGGGGGTTACACCCCCGTGTCCGACTGAACTGAGCCGCCGCCCTCGCGCTGCCTGCCTTCCTCGAGCCAGACCAATACCCTCACACTGGGCTGCCGCCCTCACATTGGGCCGCCACCCTCAATTTGAGCCACCTCCCTCGAGCCGGGCTGCCACCCTCGAGCTAGGATGCCACCCTCGCACCAGGCCGATGCCCTCAAGTCGAGACACCATCCTCGAACTGGGACGTCGCCCTCGCACCGGGCCGCTGCCCTCAGACCGGGCTGCCGCCCTCGAGCCTGGCCGCCGCCCATGTGGGCTTCCGCCCTCGGGCTGGGCCACCACCCGAGCAGGCCGCCGCCCGAGCGGGCCACTTCCCCAGTGGGTTGCCGCCCCCAGATTGGGCCGCCGCCCCATGCGGGCCGGGCCGCCCCTCGCGGGCCGCCCAATTCTGGTCGGGCCACCCTTGCGGGCCACCCCTATTGTGGGCCGGACCAGACATCGGCCTAGTGGGTTGTGTTAACCTCGGCCCAGCCTAGACCAGGTCGGGCCTGGTCAGTCCGACCGGGTCGGACCAGACCCGGGCCCAGAAACACTCAAAGGACCTTATCTTGGGAACCAGACGCCTGTTTGACGAACCGTCTACGAAATTGGGACCCTTATAGCAAGAGTAACCTTTTGAATTACTCTATTAGAGTTTCAGAGAAACTTGGAGTATGGATGGGTTGGATCGCACCCAAATCCAACCGGGCTCTCGGCACTGAAATTCCAATAATGCACAGACCAGACGTCCGATTGACACGCCATCTATTGCATTGGAACCCTTATGACATGGAGGGTCATCGAGTTACTTCTTTGTGAGGCTTCGTGCTAGTTGAGATTTGAAGGATGGCTTGGGGAGAGATTCTCTCAAGCTCACTATATACGTAACCCTACGACTGGCTGAGACCTGATGACTGCTGACTTTTTCGACTCAGAGTAACTCAATGGCCACAATACGTGATGGGGAGGAGTACCTCAGTAGGCCATGGTGGAGAGCGGCCATAGTACACAATGGGTAGGAGTACCTTAGAAGGCCAAATTGGGGGAGGGTGGCTCTGTGTGACCCGAAAAACCCACGATACGTGATGGGGAGGAGTACCTCAACAGTTCAAGGTTAGTGGGAAGTGGCTCAGAGTGATCAGGCAGGCCCACTGTACTCGATAGAGGAGGAGTTCTCCAGTATCCGAGAAGTTTGACGATGTGACTGGGGATGTTACTTGTTACTACCTCTAGAGTAAATCCTGGTGTGAGTTGTCTTTAATTTGTGCTTGTGATTGAGGTTATGCTATGTGGTACTTTACCTATGTGGTACTCTACCTTGATGGTGTTACCCTGTGGTCTTTATTTTTGGAACTCTAGGAGACCTTCAGGGTCTTGGGGTCCCTACTGAGTATCGTTATACTCACCCCTTCACAGTCTTCATCCAAACCTTGTTGTGTATTGCGCAGAAAACGAGAAACTGGGCTGAGGTTTGAGGGAGCCAAGACCTGGTGGAACACGGAGCAGACGAACGGATGTGGAGTGCTGAGGAGGTGATCTATACCTACCCTTCAGGTAGGAACCTTATAGGACGACACAATAGATGTTTCACTTTTTCTTTTCAGCTATTTTTTACGTTTTCAGTTGTAATTTTACTTTTTCTAGTTGGGATTGTATTACGGGTCCTTTTTAATTTCAGCACTCTTTTACTACAATAGTTTACTTCACAGTTGCTTCTTGTTGTGTTCTCAGACCGTGTGTTTGTACAGGTTAAAGGCAATGCCTTCCCATTTTAAGAAATATGCCTTTCAGTGCTAGTCGCCAACCCCTGGCCTATGGAAGGCTGGTTTGGGGTAGTCACGACATGGGCCTCGGGGGATGGGTCATGACAATCTACATAGGGATCTACCACTAGAATGGGCATGTTATGACCTTGCCTTGGGGTTTTAGGTGGATTATTGAGTGGTTTATTTCTATAATTTAACAAGATAGACAAAAATCAATAAACCATATCTATAAAAGTGACTCAAGAAGGATGTGGAAAAATAATTTCCCATTTCTATATGATGCATGTACCTTAACTTGTTCCATATAACCTGTGACTTAGTGTTCTTAATGGAAAAGTATCTTACCTTATGAATGCCTAATTAATGAATGTTTTATCCAACAAACCAACACTAGGTTCACTTTCCTAAGATATAAACATGATATCATTTAAATTTTTTTCCCTATTTCCCCAAACTAATCCTCACCAAACACCTAACTCCAAATTTCATCCCTAGTACACAACCTCACTTTGATACGGCTGTAACACAAAATTCCCCACCAGGACCCATACTAGGAAATGGTAAGCTAAGTGTGACACCACAAGTTTAACTTTAATAGGTCATATGTAGGCATAACACGTATGATGGGACGCCTTTTCCTAATGCACCTATACACAACAAACATCTCCACATGAGATATAATAATACATAAAAAGTAAATAAAACCATCTTCCATAAATATAATGCATGTGAAAACTACTATAGTCCCTAAGAGTAAGTTAGCACATAATTTATAAATGAAATGGAAAATAGACATGCCCAAAAACCAATATATGAAACCAAGATAAATAGATAAAGTGAAGTGGTCCCCATGATGAATAAGAACCCAACAAAAATTCCACCCACAACTTCCACCTCCAAGTAACACAAAGAACCACCAATGATGTTTCCAACAAGATCACTATCAATCTTTCCATCATCTACATAATACATGACATGTGTGGGTGAATCCGCCCATGCATGGGTAATATACATATCTTATAAGGTACTATAAAATAAAAAAATGGGGAGTAATGAAAAAAATTGTCAACTCAAGTAAAAAATGTAGGAAGGAAAGGACAACCTATATAAACCAAGATATAAATTAAAGGAGAGAACCGATGACATAATAGAAGGTATAATTCATCACATCTCATCCAAAAAACAATAAAAATAAATCCCAAGAATAAAAAATACCCATTTAGAAATTGATGTCACCTATATTTAACTATAGTTGGGAAACCATGCCTTTTTGAATGAAAATATTCAGTCAAAGGAATATTGGACTTGATATAGGACTCATACCCATTATAATCTTATAGACGAGAAGATTCCAACTCTGTAGATAGAGGTCCTGAACCCCAGGTAAGTGGGGGGATACCAAACCTATCTATGAGATGTGTGGGATTCATTCCTAGATATAATCATGCCACAAAGGATTTTATGACCCCAATAACTTTCTTATCGTCAAATTTGAACCACATCATTAACCTTATGATGCTAAATAATAAAATTTTCAATATCACACCCCAAATGTCCTTATATGGGTGAAAGGATTATGCCATTATGATTCATATAAACTAAATTTTTTTATAAGATATATATTTTTCTGAAACTGAGACATGGTGTAAACATTGAAAAATAATTCCACTTAGGTGATAACTGGTCCATGTGGAGGCCTCCAAGAACACATAGTGTGCTATAATAGGGGGTGAGTCTGGCATGCACATGAACCCCACATGAATTATTGAATGTAGGAACATTGTTCCCACACATTCCATGGTGAATTTCCTAGCCTGATTGGATTAGGAAAATCTATCCTAAAAATCCCACCCAACCACAGTCTAGAATGATCAGTTGGACTAATAAGACTAAGCCCATTGGGTCAGGCTCACTGGTCTAGGAAATAAGGTTGTGCACATATGACTTGTGTATAGGTTCATCCTAAGTAGTTAGGCTCATGAACTATCCAAATTGAAGTCTTGGTTAGTCGTGACCATACCATTGGGTAAATCCCCACTAAAGTAGTCATGCCATAGTGGTCAGATGGTCACCTTCCTCATGCCATGACAGACCCAAGTGAGCCATCATATTCGTGTAATGTTTTCCACCAATGTAGACAAAATTCTTAATGATACACTAATAATTGACATGGTTAGTCTTCTTTCCTTCAACGAGCTGCCTCACCCTCTCTCTAGGATCACTTCCACTCATGCTATCCACCTCCATTCACATCATATCACCTCACCCAAACTGCCATGCCCGTGCCACCTCTCCTTATACCACAATAATTTTTCAATTATGGGGCTAATGAAATCTTGATATACATGAAATAATTTAATAAATATGGATATGTGGAGATAGAGATAGAGAGATAAGAGGGATAAAGAGAGGGTTTCACCCTTTCCTCATCGTTCTATAAATGAATCCATAAAAACACAAAGAAAAAAGTTAGGATTCAATTATTTTACCATTAATACCCATGTAATGAGAATTAAAATTCAAGAATGGGGTTTCTC
Source organism: Viscum album (assembly GCA_963277665.1). Classification (NCBI taxonomy): domain Eukaryota; kingdom Viridiplantae; phylum Streptophyta; class Magnoliopsida; order Santalales; family Viscaceae; genus Viscum; species Viscum album. Next base: position 95,284,986 of record OY728138.1, on the reverse strand, counting down.
TTCATAAATTTAATTAAAAATTCATGAATAATAGAGAAATAAAAAAATTAAAAAGCCCTACCTCTCATTTGGATTTTTCATTGATGAAAGTTTCTTTCATGTTTGGAATTGTTGGTAATTTTTTTAAGGATTCTATTATTCACTATCATAGAAGGATATAAAACATTTATAGGTAACCATATAGATATATATTCCTATAATTATATGATTTATCATGGATAACCATATAATTATGAAAAAAATGATTATTAAATAGGAAAACTTTATGTTTCGTGGATTTTTACTAAAACCCCCAACATTCAGGATAGTTTCAGAAACCATAAAGATACCTTAAATAATAAAAATACTAGGATAAACCTATAATTATAAAATTAATGGCGATCTTAAATTTTCCATATGAAAATTAATTTTTAAAGGAAAACAATATTCCCAGGAATATGTGTGTACACACAAAAATTAATATATTTTTTAATGTCATTATTAGGGATCCATAACATCTTCAATTCTGATAAAATTACAAAAAAAAAATCATCAAAATATTATTCAAAATATATTAAGGGTTAAAATGTGAAAAATAGTGTTTTTAAAAAAATTTATTATACCGATTTGTAGAGATATAGTTTCTGATGGTGTGGTCATTTTAGGTGAAGGCAATGCAAGATAGATGATCAGGATCATATGGAATAATCAATTATACCACTCATGTAATAATATGAAAAAACCAAAGACACATGGAATAACTCATTTGTATATCTAAAAATAGACATAGATCACATGGTAAGTATTAAGAAAAGTAGTGTAATGATAAACACAAATTAGTAGCTCTAGATCCATCATTTGAGAATCATAAATGGCTAATATCACACATAGGTCAAGAAAAAGGATCATGTAAGAAAGAAACCTCAAGTAAGTGACAATGGAAAACAGCTAGTGCATAGGTCTATACTGATACCACCAAGACTAATATCAAGTGGAATGCATGCATAATCAGATATTAGCCCACATAGAGAAAAAAATCCAACCAAAATAATTTCATAACACAAATACATCTATTTTTTCATGGAATAAAATGCATGGAATTAATATAGAGAATTTAGAAAAAAAAAATAATTTAAATTTTTATAAAGAATGTAAGAATTCAAACTTTAAATTTTACCATTCTTATAATTTATAATTTTTAAATTATATAACACATGTAGACTATTGGAGTTTTATTTTTATGTTTTTTGAAAAAATAATTTAATTTTACTTTAAAATGTGTGGTGTTTTCTATTTTTATAACAATAAAAAATAACATAAAATAATAATAATAATTTTTTTAATTATTTTATTTTTAATTAGGATCTTAAAAGTTTTTGTTTTTGACGTTTTATAATTCTAAATATTTATTTCTTAAATAAAAACGTTCTTTTGATTTATTTTTAAATTCATTAATTTTTAAAGTATAAGATATTTATTTTTAATGTTTTTAATAAAAACCATTTGTTTATGATTTTTCAATAGCACTAATTTTGAATAAATTGATGTATTAACAAAAAAAAGTTATTCTATGTTAGTTTTAGTTCATTTTACTTAAATTCTTTTAATCCAATTCTCTATTATATTTTTTTAAGTTTTATTTGTTTTCTATCATATTTTTTATGTTTTATTTTTTTATGTTTTTTATATTTGGTTTGTTTAATATACATGTCTCTAGATTTTATAGTCTTTTTTTTATATATCAATCAATTTTTATTATATATATATGGATAAGAGTTGGATTGATATGTCAGATAGAATGACTAAAAAATACTTTGAGGGGATCATATAGTTTATTATTTTCACTAGTGAATTTTAGAGTTACTATACCAGTAGTATATATAGAAAAAAATAAAAAAAATACATTCTTTAAAAGGTAAATTATTTGGGAACCTTTCCTCATAAATGGATTTAAAAAATAATAATATAATTTGACTCAACATATAGAATAATATGTTCATTTTCACAGAGTAGAAATCCCTTAGTGGGATGTTGATCTAGTAATAGTTTATCCTTTGAATTTAATACTCAATAAAATATTATGAGAGTTTTTCCCTCAAGGAATTAATGTAAAGAAAAATTAAACTAGGATAATTAATCCCTGGTCTTGTGAAAATGGAGAAACATTAAAGTTAAACAAAATTATTGATGATGTTATTATTAAATTATATATTTATTCCACAAAAATTAGTGAATCATCAATAATTTTATGGTGGTTATACTTAAATACTTTGAATCAGTGAAAAAACACACCATTAAATATGTTGGTGGTGTTATTATAGAAGGTACACTACATTGGAGAGAAGATTCTAAAGTCAAACTAATATTCACCTAAGTTGTCTGAAAAATTTGGTTACACATAAAAGACCTTGTAAATGTATCCCAAAATTGAATATTATTTAAGAAAGAGATTTATCACATTGATTATTTTATTGTATGTGACTATTCATTGTATAAAGACTAAAATGTGATTAAAAGTCATTAAATTCATCCCAGTAGAGTTCTAAATCAATAGAACAAGGCACCTGTTAAGAGAATAAATTAATTTATAATAAAACATATGTTGAAGAGATTATTTATGTAATATAAAATTTCTAAATTAATTAAATGGGATATAGAGAATAAATACAGGTAACCACCCATGTATCCCTTTATAGAATCAATCATGTAAATTATCTGTACTCCGATTGGTATCATGAGTGATACTTCCTTATAAAATAATATAAAAAGAGTTATACAACCATGGTATAAGTAACCCTTAATGGTACTCCCATGAATATCTAAGCTGGTACTCCCACACCACAAAATGGAATGAGGGGCATACTTATATAGTATGATCATACTTTTATTGGTACTCCCATTAATATCACATGTGGTATTCCTATATCATGAAATGAATACCCATCCCTGACACCCAATAGTCGGGTTATGAAAGCACTCATTTAAATAAAGTAAAAAAAAATCCCAAAGTAGTCACACAACCCTATATAAAGGAAAACCCATTTGAGGGACTATATCTCTCCAATAATTTTTTAAAAGGATAGGTCTAAAGACTAAAATTATTATTTAAAGCAAAGACCTCTTTAAGACTGGATAGAGGGAGACCCATTATATATCCTGAAGGACTAAGGCCAAGTGGCCTGAATACAAGGCTTTAGAGACAATTTTTTGGCTCAAAGGACCCCTCAGTGAACAATACTACTACAATACCCGTGCTTCTACAATACCTGTTACAATACCGCCTCCGCTACAGTACCTACTATAGTGCCTCCGCCACTACAGTTCCGTCACTACTAAAGTTCCGCCACTACTATAGTACTGCTACAGTTCTATAAATTTGTCCCTTCTTGGATTTGACCCTAGGTCTTTTGAATGCCAAGCAGAAGCCTCTACCACTTGGGTAAAGGCTCGTTGGCAGTATCTCTCCAATAAATCCAAGGCACACATATTAATAGAAATACCTCAATACAATCATCACCTGACATAGAATGAATCATCAATTACTAAACCAATCATATAATCAAATCATATATATAATCTTCATCATCAACATCATCATTATCATAATTGTTATATTTATTGTAACATCCTGAGTTTTTTTAAAATGACTATGTTTCATTGAGTACATGATACACCACATCAAGTTTAAATGAACAACTAAATATTATTATTTAAATGTTACTATTATACCATAGTCGTTATAATATAGGTAATGAATAATATTAATTGAATTATAAAAATATGGTCTAAATATGAATTTATAACTAATTATTTAGTGACCAATTAATTATGAATGAATGAGAACCCTTTTGAAAATAAAAGGAAATCATTTTATGAAAACTATTTAAATGTTCACAAGGGTGTTTTATACCAATAAATTAATAAATCTATATTGTGGTATTATATTAATGATATATATATATATATTATATTCAATATAATTTTTAAACTTCATATTATTTTTATTCTAGGCTTTATATAAGAACAAATTCAATTTTATGGATAAAAGGAGTATTTTTCTAAAAATAAAGTTATACCATCATTTGATGGAGAACCCATTTTAAAACTATTTTTTTAACTTTTATAAATTATATTTTAAAAAATATAATTCTTATTTAGAATAAAAGTATCAAAATATATATTGGTTTCATTTTTTGGTATTTTTTTGAAAAGTTTCATTTTTTGATGAATAGTGAAAAATACTTCATTGTTGTTAAAAAAATATTTTTTATTTAAATAATTATTATACTTTAAAATGATTTTGAAAGTCAAAATATATCAATAATACATGCATTAATCTAATTTAGGTCACTAGAATAATTTTTTTTATATTGAAATTAGATATATAATTTATTGAAATTTTGAACATCTCTTTTACCCGCATTCTCGCCACATCTGCTGTCACGACCTGTCCCACGGTGCCCAGACGTGACTAACCCAAGCCCACCTTCCATAGGCCATGGGTTGGTGACTAGAACCTGAAGCTTTTTCCTGAATAGGGAAGAAATTTCCTTATAGATCTGTACACACTGAAAATGGGAAATTGAAGTAAACAACCAACAAAAGTAAGGTATAACCATGAGAGTAAATTACATCGACAAGTACAACAATAAATTGAAAACAGTGGGCCAGAATACAAGCCCTAGAAACTGAAATGAAAGTAAAAAACTATCGCATATTCCTTGGAGCTCTACCTGGAGGGTAGTAGCTATAAGTATGAAGTCGTAGAAAAGGATCTCGACTGCTCCCGTCGCACCAAGCTCTACTGAGTCCTAAACCTCCAATTTATGCCTCAGAGTGTTAGTAGTCTGAACTAGACACACACATGTGGGTTGAGCCCATGTAAGTATGAGTATAACAACTTAGTAGTGGACCCTGAGAACCTCAAAGGTCTCTCAGTAATCCAAAAAGTAAAAAATTACAAGAAATAACAAAAAGGCAACACCATTAGAATGATCTAAATCATGAAGCACAAAGAAAAAGAGAAATATCACTCTAAAGGTACAACTTCAAGGTTACTGGGATAGGGATGACTAGTCATAATACCAGATCATCCTATCCATAGTAACCTTATTGCTGACCCTTACAGGTGACTATATGCTGACTCGTATTGGTCACTAATTGCTGACCTGTATTGGTCGCTGGTGCTGACCCGTATTGGTCACTGGTGCTGACCCATACTAGTCGTTGGTGCTGAACCGTATTGGTCGCTGGTGATGACCTATTTTGGTCACTGGTGCTGACCTGTATTGGTCGCTGGTGCTAACTCGTATTGGTTTTTGGTCCAGAGGTAGGGATGATTAGTCATACAGCTAGATCATCCCACTCTGGAGCTTCTGATGCTGAACCATATCGGTCTCTCTTCTTCTTCATGTCATAACTAGCCATTGGATTCCCGCACAAAGCATGCATGATCTCTGAAAGACTCTAATCCTCAATCCACCAGTCATATTTCGACTGGTATGAAGTCCCACAAAAATCATACCCAGGGGACCACCCCGTCATAGGGGTCCCAACGTGACAAAGGGTGCATTGATCGGATGCTCGGTCTGTGAGATATGAAAACTTTTGTAAAAAGGGACCAGTTGGATTCAAGTTTTATCCAACCTAGGTCACACATCAAACTCTCACAAAACTCACTTAGAGTATATCCAAATGACCACCTTGTCACAAGGGTCCTTATGCCATAGACGATGCGTCGATTAGATGCCCGGTCAGCCAGAAGCCAGACCGTCTTCAACTGGCCTGGCAGATGCATGGTTATTTTATCTAGCACGTGTGGTGCTTCCCCAGCATGTACAATGGTCGGACAGGTGGCCGATTGGTCTCCAACCGACGTGGCATGGCACGAGGCCGTGCCGCACCCTCATACCTTATCCCGTTGGCCGTAGTTTTTGTCTCTAGCGGCGCTTGCAGGCACCGGCCTTCTCCCGTGCGGCTGGCTCGGGCTAGCCGCATCTGGCCACCATGGCGTGCGATGGCACACTGTCTCCCCACTGCCCATAGCTGGTTACTGTGGGTCTCCTCCAGCCACCGACAGCCACTACTAGCATAGTGCGCCAGTGGTTCTTTCCACATGCCACTGGACGTGATCTGATGGCCCGTTCTTGGTTCCATCTGCACCTACGAGGCTCTTGGACTACTATTTTCATAGCATGACCCTCTGTCTCATGTTTCTATCAAATTTGAAGAAAGATGTCCCCAAATAACACAACATGAATGAAGCAACAAAGGGTCCATGCCTTGTTCGTTTGGCCCGTGCCCTCCGTGTTAACATGATAACAAGTGGTATAATATTTATCTGACATTAAAGATTAAATAAACTCATTTCAATAATGTTAAACCAAAACCAAACATAACCCCCCTACCTCGAGATCCTTTGGAGGAGTCACGATTACAGCGGGAGAAGCATCCACATTGGTTGGTGTAGTCAGCGTTCATCGATCCTGGATTGTTACCTCCCTATATTTCATTCCCAGTCAGTGGATGTTTCCGTAGAACTCTAATAGAGTTTCCTCACTTGAAGAATCCATACCAAAACCCCACCCCAAGATCTATTTAAATAAGAGGGGGAAAGGTGAGTAACGCGTTGAAGAATTAATGAGGTTTATTAAATGAATTAATGAACCTATTTTAATTCACAATGGTGAAGTTACGAAGTTGATTATTCAAGCCATTAAATAGATTGACAAGTCACTAGTCCTGCCACCACCGCTCATCTGTTGGAGAAAAAGAAAATAAAATAACAATTACATGTTATTTTATTATTCTTTAAAATGTCCAAATACTATCTTTTTCTCTCGACCAACTGCGGTAAAAGTGAAGCTTTCCTTAAGAGAATACTAGCGATGTGGATTCAATGGTGCCTTCAAATTTTTAATCCAAAGACCGGTTCAAAAGATAGAAAACACTGCCCACATGTTTACCGAGCGTACCTTAAAAAAAGTTCAGAAATTCATTCTGGGCACACTGGGCCTCAGAATCATGCTCCGTCAATTTTTCCAGACTCATAAAAATCCCAAATAATTTTAAAAAAATTTACATGGAATTTTCAGGTCTTTACATTCTCCCCACCTTGGGGATTTACATCCCCAAAATCCAAAAAATGCTGCACAAAAAAATAGGGGTACCGGACACACAGAATGAGCTTCTCACTCCCATGTGATCTGCAGGAGATTCCTGTGCTACCACAGAATGCGCACTAGAGGTATTGACTGCCAAAAAAGGATCCACTCCTATCGATCCTCTATCTCCACTGGGTACTCTGCAAAAGTCACCCCATCATCAATATTCAACTTGCCATGGTCGATGACGTGAGATGTGTCATGCAAGTATCTCCTCAACTGGGATATGTGGAAGACGTCATGCACTCTCTCCAACTACTATGGTAGTTCCAAGAGGTACGCCACCTTTCCAACCCTCTGCAGTATCAAGAATGGTCCGATAAACCTCAGTGATAGTTTTCTTCCTCGGCCAAATCATCGTAGTCCCCATCGAGGTGAGACTCGCAAGAATACGTGGACCCCCTCATGGAACTGCAGTGGTCTCCGTCACCTATCAAAATAGGACTTATGTCATATATTTGCAGTATTCATCCACTCTCGGATGACCTACACCTTCTCAGTGGTATCCTGTACTATATCTGGGCCGACGAGTGCTGGCTCTCCTAGATCCGTCCAGTACAAGGGCCATCTGCATGGTCATCCGTACAACGCCTCAAAAGGGGCCATACCAATTGTGGAGTGATAACTGTTGTTGTAAGAAAACTCCACCAAGGGTAGGTGGTCCTCCCAACTGTGGCCAAAATATAAGACACATGCATGAAGCATGTCCTCTATGGTTTGGATGGTCCGCTCAGTCTGACCGTCTGTCTACAGGTGAAAATATGTGCTCAAGAAAAGCTATGTCCTAAATGCCTCCTGTAATCCTTTCCAAAAACGGGATGTGAAGTGTGCATCATGGTTTGATACTATAGTCAAAGGAACCCTATGAAGTCACACGATATCCTGAATGTAGAGACATCCCAAGCTCTCTACCAAAACCTTCTCTCGAATAGCAAAGAAGTAGGCAGATTTGATGAGTCGGTCAATGATCACCTAGATGGTATCGTTCCCTTTGGATGTACATGGTAACCCTATCAAGAAGTCCATCAATATCCCTTCCCACTTCCACTGTTGTATCTTGAGGGGTTGTATCATGCCTACTGGTACCTGATGCTTAGCCTTCACTTGCTGGCAAGTGAGACATCTAGAAACAAACTCTGCAACAACTTTCTTCATCCCTGGCCACCAGTATTGACACCCAAGGTCCTGATACATCTTTATCACGCCTGGATATACTGTCAAGGGGGATGTATGGAACTACCTTAGCACCTCATCTTGGAGATCCACTGGTACAACTGCAGGTCCTATTAAAAAGATAACATGCTCCCCACCTTCAGAATATATGTCAGGTGCCTGACTTGAGGATATCTGATCATGTGTAGTCTCGTAGCTTCTATCTCTGAGTTGAACCTCCCTGGATTGCTGAAGGAGTGGAGGGGAAACTACCATCTAATGGAGGTATACTGTCTCATCTCTATCCACATAGGATATTTGAAGCGAGGCTAACTTCTTTGAATCCTTATTCAGTAACTGCGAACTCAATCTCCGACTAAGTGGGGCTGACACTATGTTCCCCTTCTCAGGAGCATAGAATATCTCAAAGTCATATTCCTGGAGGAACTCTATCCAACGTCGCTATCTCAGATTTAGATCTTTTTGTGTGAAGATATATCTGAGACTCTTGTGGTCTGATTAAATAATGAACCGCTTTCCCAACAAGTAGTGTCTCCACATCTTCAGTGTGAAGAATACTACTTCCAACTCCAAGTCGCGAGTCACATAATTTTTCTCATGAGGCTTTAGATTTCGTGAGACATAAGAAATCATTGTATCATACTACATCAGGATGCAATCGAGTCCGGTCCTTGATGCATCACAGTAAACCACATAGTCAGTTCCCTCCTCCGGCAACCTCAGGATGGGAGCACTGGTCAAGATTTTACTCAGCTATTGAAAGCTCAGCTGGCATGTCTCTGACCATAAAAGGGGTTCCCCTTCTTTTTTAATGAAATCAAGGTGCTGTTACTCCAGAGAAATTGGGTATGAACCTCCAATAGTAGCTTGCTAATCCAAGGAAGCTCTACATCTGAGTAACACTCCTGGGTGGATCCCAAGCAAGTGCTACCTCGATCTTCTCTAGATCCACAACAAATAAAGCCTCTGAGATGACGTGTCCCAATAAGTGGACCCTCTATATCCATAAATCACACTTCGAGAGCTTCCCATATAACTGGTGCTCCCAGAGTGTGTCCAGAACTATCTTCAAGTGTACAAAGTGCTCTTCCTCAGATGCTGAGTACACAAAGATGTCATCGATGAAGACAACCATGAAACGATCGATGTATGACTGGAATATCCTGTTCATGAGCCCCAATGAACACTACTGGAGTGTTGGTCACACCGAAATGAATCAACAATAACTCGTAATATCCATAACGACATCTAAAGGATGTCTTCGGTACGTCATCATCTCGTACACTGAGCTGGTGATATCCCGATCTGAGGTATATCTTTAAAAACCAACAAGATCCTCTCAGCTAGTCAAAGAGGTCATCGATACCCAGCAGAGGATACTTGTTCTTCATGGTCACCTGGTTCAGGTGTCAGAATTCCACGCATAGCCTCAAAATTTTTTCTTCCTTCTTGGAAAACAACACTGGGGATACCCAGAGAGAAACACCAAGCCTTATGAATCCCTTCCTCTGTAAGTCCTCTTACTGTACCCTCATCTCCTAGAGCTCCTCATGGGCCATCCGACATGCGGGTGTAGGTATCAGTGCTGTTCCTGGGTACAAGTAAATGTAGAAGTCTACCTCTCTACGAGGAGTTAGTCTTGGGAAATATTCTGGAAAGACGTCCTCATACTCATCCCCCAACGATGGGAATTATGGACTCACCTCATCCACCGTGTCGAAGATCATGCAAGCCAGCTGATATGAAATTAGTTTCACCCTCCTGCGCGCAAGTCCATCTCGTGCTGCTCTATTTTCCTTCTCACGAACAAAGGAAAACTGACCTCCATCTCTATGCGTACATCACACTATACATCTCAAGTAGTCAATATGTGCGTAAACTACTATTAGCCATTACATTCTTAGAATTAGATTTTAGGGATTCAATGCCTCTACTAGAAGATCCCATATGAAACTCTATCCTCTAAGAGTAAGATAACACTATCAGAACTAATGTGTGACTGCTAAATCTCCTCCTGTAGGAATATCCAAATGTAAAGGTCGAGCTAAAAGCTCAGTCGGGATCTCAGAGTCCAAAACTAATTCCATGGAAAGGAAAGAAAGTATAGAACTTGTTTTGATGAGAACTTCTTCTAAAGTAGATAAGATACATATTGTACCTCGTATCATCTCAGGGATGTTGGGATCATGAGCCTCTACTTCCTATAGCTGGGCCTGTCCCCATCCACCTGATCTTTGAGCTCGTGGTGGACCTCCTGGGGGTGGTGGTGGTAGTGCCTAGTGACCCCGACCACCTCCCGCTACATGTCCTGATCCCATTCCTCGTCCGCGACTTGGATGACACTCATGCTACTGCTACTACCTCTACCTTGGTGGCCCCTCCACCATCTTCCAACCATCTGCGCGGGGAGTCGGCCAGTCACAAGCTCTGTGACCCCGTCCTCCATAATAAAAAATATATCATGCCTCGCTGTTGGCTCCCTCAGCCTCTCGAGCATCACACCTCTAAACCTACATCCCGGGGTCACCCTCCAAAATTTCTATCCCACATGGGATTTTTCATAGTCTGTTTACTGCTAGTTGCATATGAATCTACTACCTGTCATCTGGTAGGGGCTCTCACTGTCGGTGCCTACTTGACAAGGAAGCTTTCTATCATCAAAGCTCTCTCTAGCACCCCATCCTGCATCAGGATGCTGATAGAAACTGTCAAAGCTCTAATATCTCTTCAGATCCCCTACTCAAAGGTATGTTCCCTAAAGTAAGGGTCTCGTACCACGTCGTTGGAGTATCGGGATAGGTTAGTAAATCTTGCCGGGTACTGAGCGATAGTGTGGATACCCTACTGAAGATGCAAAATCTCATTAATACACACATATCATAGTGTTACTGGCATGAAATCTGCCCTGAAAAGGCTCTCAAAGTCCCACTAGGTGAGGGTCCTCTCCTCATGAACCTGGAGCATCGAGCTCCACCATCGTCCATCCGAGCCCTGAAGAAGGCTAGCAGCCAAGATCACCATATGTTTGGAGGGTCTATCTACTAAGATAATAACCCAAAAAACTTCATCAAGCCAATCCTCTAATTCCTAGGAGTCTGTCTCGCCTCAAAACCTTGAAGGCCTCTGTCTTTAGAACTCATTCAACATGCTCTGCCGGCGAGCATGATCCACTGGTAGCATATCCTGATCAACAATTGGTGGTGATTCTGGTACACCACCCAAAGGTTCCATCACTATGAGTGGTCCGTGTACTGACACCTCGTAGCTCGGTAGGCCACTGTCATGATCTCTAACCAGAATCCTAGCTAGCTGTCTTTGTGGAGGAATTATATAAGAAACAGATGTGCCATGGTCAATAAGTTATACCTGGTGAGATAACTCAATAAAGATCAAGAAAACTTTTCAAAACACTAGCAACTGGTGATTTCATGTACCGAGTTAGAAAATAGAATTCAGGGTCCTAGTGTATGGATACGTTTCCACCACACCAACTATAGACTCCCTATACTGAAAACCAAACTCAATACACTTTACACTATTTACTCATTAAAATTAGACTCTTAGTTATTCTGGTAGAACTGACTGCCCTTTGATACCACTTTGTCACGACCTGTCCCACAGTGCCCAGACGTGACTACCCCAAGACTGCCTTCCATAGGCCAGGGGTTGGTGACTAGCACCTAAAAGGTTTTCCCAAATAGGGAATGTATTTCCTTAGATATCTATATACACTAAAAATGAGAAACTGAAGTAAACAACCAACAAAAGTAAGGTATAACCACGAGAGTAAAGTATATCCCCAAGTACAAATGTAAACTAAAAATAGTGGGCCGGAATACAATCCCTAGAAACTAAAAATAAAGTAAATAGATACCACATCTACCCTATATCTCTACCTGGAGGGTATTAACTATAATTCTAAATTCTAAGAAAAGGATCTCGACTGCTCCCATCTCACCAAGATCCACCATGTCCCGAACCTCTAAAGTCTGCCTCGGAGCATCAATAGTTTGCACCAGACACACACGTGTGACTAGATCCCATGAAGGGGTGAGTATAAAAACTCATTAGGGTACCCCGATACTCTCGAAGTTCTCTCAGTAATCTACAAAGGAAAACATCACAAGAAATACCACAATGGTAACACCATAAGCATGATCTAAATCATAAAGCATAAAGAAAAAGTGACAGCTCACTCTAATGATATAACTTCAAGGTTACTAGGATAGGGATGAATAGTCTTAAATCTAGACCATTATATCCATAGTAAATCTACTACTGACCCATATAGGTCACTCTATGCTGACCCGTATTGGTCACTAGATGCTGACCCGTATTGGTCGCTGGTGCTGACCCGTATTGGTCGCCGGTGCTGACCCATATTGGTCGCTGGGGCTCACCTGTATTGGTTTCTAGTGATAACCCATATTGTTCACTGGTGTTGACCCATATTGGTCCCTGGGGCTGACCCGTATTTTTTGCTGGTGCTGACTTGTATTGGTCACTGGTGCTGACCCGCATTGGTCGCTGGTGCTGACCCGTATTGGTCGCTAGTACTGACCCATATTGGTTGTTGGTGATGAGTTGTATTGGTTACTTGTCTAGAGGTAGGGATGATTATTCGTACAACTAGATCATCCCACTATGGAGCTTCTAATACTGACCCGTATTGGTCACTCTTCTTCTTCATGTCACAACAAGCCATTGGATTCCCACACAAAGCATGCCTGATCTCCAGAAGGCTATACTCCTCAAGACATCAGTCATATTTAAACCAGTACAAAGTCTCTCAAAAAGAATACCCAGGGGACTACCTCGTTATAGGGGTCCCAACATGACATATGGCACATCGATCAGACGCCCGGTCTGTGAGATATTGACACTTTTGTAAAAAGGGACCGGTTGGATTCAATTATAATCCAACCCAAGTCACACGTCAAACTCTAAAAAAACTCACTTAGATTATCTCATAAGTATTTCCTTTTCAAAAGGGTCCTTATGCCATAGACGGTACGTTGATCAGACGCCCGGTCTGTTAGTTACAACCCTTTCTATGAAACGGGGGTGATCACACCTCGGTTCGGCCCGACTCGGTCGGGCACGCCGGAATATGCCAAAGGGAACAATCCCCAAAAGGGGTCCCAACACCACTCATAGCGTGTCAAATGGACACTCGGTTCTTCAGTTATGTGAGTTTCTTTATTCGGGGGCCGGTTGGGTTTGGGCCCGGTCCGACTCGATCAGGTCGGCCCGACACAATGAGTCCTGGGGTATATCTGACCTTGCCTGGATCCGGCCCATTAAGGGTCAGCCCGATTCACTGGGTCCGGCCTGTCGGGGTCAGTCCGAATGCTTCGCAGGCCCAAGATATGGTTGGATTGGCCCATCTGGTGGGGCTCGGCCCACCCGCACTGGCCTGTGAGTCCGGCCTGCATGGCCGTGGGTCTGGTCCAACCCGCTGGGCGGGTCTGGCCCATTTGGTTGGCTTGTGTCTGGCCTGGTCTGCCTAAAGGTGGACCATCCCTAGCTAGCATCACGGATGCAGGGTCATTTCATCCTTCCGGTGGGGCGCTGCCCCACCTCATGCAACGGTTGGCCAGGGGTTGGACCGGTCTCTAGCCAACGCGGCGTGACGTGGGGCCGTGTCACCCTTATCCAATGCGTCCAGCTCGGGTCGGCTACCTCGGGCCATTGCGGTATGTGACAGTCCGTTGCCTCCCCATCACTGGCGGTCGGTTGTCGTGGGCCTCCTCTAGCCATCGCCAGCCACCGCCGACATAACACGATGACGATTCTTTCCGCTGGACACCAAATGTGCTCGGCTGGTTCGTTCTTAGTGCCATTTATGCCTACAAGGCTCCCAAACTACCTCCGTCATAGCGTGACCCTCTATCTCGCGTTACCGTCAAAATTAAAGAAATCCATCCCTGAAAAATGCAACATGAATGAAGAGGCAAAGGGTCCGGGCCTTATTCGTTCGGCCCGTGCCCTCCGCGTTAACATGATAACAAGCAGGAGAATATTTATCTAACATTAAAGATTAAATAAAATCATTTCAATAATGTTAAACCAAAACCAAACATAAACCCCCTTCCTCAAGATCTGTTGGAGGTGTCACGGTTGCGGCGGGAGGAGCGTCCACATTGGATGGAGTCCTCAGCGTTTGTCGATCCCGGATCATTGCCACCCGAGCTTTCATCATCTATCGCTGGATGTTTCTGTAGAACTCCTCTAGAGTTTCCTCACTTGAAGAAGTCGTGCCAAAACTCCACCCCGATCTCTATTTAAATAAGAGGGGGAAATGTGAGTAACACATTGAAGAATTAATGAGGTTCATTAAATGAATTAACGATCCTCTTTTAATTCACAACGGTGGAGTTACACAGTTGATGAGTCAAGCCATTAAATGGCTTGACAAGTCACTGGTCCCACCACCACCACTCATCCATTGTAGAAAAATAAAATAAAATAAAATAACAATTACATGTTATTTTATTATTCTTTAAAAGTCCAAAAACTATCTTTTTCTCCCGACCAACTACAGTCGAAGTGAAGCTTTCCTTAAGAGAATCCCGACGCTGTGGATTCAATGGAGCCTTCAGATTTTTAAATTCGAGAACAGGTTCAAACGATAGAAAATGCCACTCGCGCATTTACTGAACTTACATTAAAAAAAGTTCAGAAATTCATTCCGGGCATATGAGGCCTTAGAATCACGCGTCGTCAATTTTCACAGACTCGTAAAAATATTAAATAATTTAAATAAAATTTACATGGAATTTTCGAGTCTTTACATCTATGGGATTAATTTTAAGTTAATTTATCCACCTTTGTGAATTGAAATTTGAAAAATGGACATTCATGGTTGTAATAAGTATGAAATTTTTGATCTAATAGGGTCAACATATTTTTTTGTGAATAGTAACTTTATAATTTTATTTACCACAGTTAAGGATAAATTAGGTAATTAAGGGTAAAAATAATATTATAATATTATAAAACTACTCTAAAACTTTTCCTAATTTCATTAGATGAGTGGGTTTCGACCAAAATAAACCTTGGGAAGAAATTATAACCTTTTTATTCCACTTAGGTAAGAATATGACATTTATTATATTTTATTTAAAGAGTAGTTAAAAATGTCATACTCATATTTTTAATAAGAAAATTATTTTTCATATATGGTAATATAGAAGATAAATTAAACTATCAATAGTAACTTGAAATATAAATTTATTTATCTAAATCATGATAAATTTTTTATAATTTTTAGACAAAAAATAATTAAATTTAATTGTGACATAATCATGATACGATAATTTATTTATTAAAGGAAGAATCAAATAAATGATATTAATAATATAAAACTAAATATAATTTGAAATATTTGATTCCATACATAAATTTTTTGTATGAATATGAAATGATAGGGATGAATTAATATAGTTTCTTTTCTAAGGAATAGTGTTTTTATGAGTTTCTAAAAAAGTAAAGTAATGAACTGTGTCAAAATTGACATAATTCATATCTTAAAATATAAAATATTTATTTAAATTATATAAAATTCATAAAAATATAATATTAGGAAAAAAAGTTGAGATAATTCTATAAATGTCATTAATGACTCATTCATTGGTCGTTTGATATGTTATGGTAATTATATTAACCCTCAAATTGTAAATTACTTGATAAAATAGTAAGAGCTAAAAGGGTTAAAACAAAACGATATTGATTAAAAAATAACAAAAAATGTATAATTTTAATTAAATTAATTTATTTAAACCAAAAAGCTTTTTATATTATCAATAATTTAGTTTTGAGCTATTTTTAATAGAAAATTAATTTATATTAATTTAATATTTTTTATAATTTCAAGAGTTCCCCTCCCCTCTCCTATAAAAGGGAACCCATTCATCCCTATTCCTTAAACTTTAAAAACCATTTGGTTCTATAATACCCAAACACATTTTAGATTACTTAATTTATGCATAAAACCCTCCTTAGTGGTGTTAAGGTGTTAATTAAAGATGATCATTCGAAGGAAAGGTAACATTTTTAATTAACTATTTCTATTTTATTTCTTCTTCATATTCCTTAAAATATCCTTAAACCATGATAAAATAATAAATAAAATACCCTGAATATAATTATATATTATTATGTTAATATAATCAGTTAAATCCATCTCTAATACCATCAAATGGGAAATGAATTAATAGTTTGTGCATACGTGTGAATTATCACCCCAACGAACCGATATAATTCATTTTTCATAACCATATCTCAATAATAGTTATAATGATTGAATTAATATTCATATGTGATATTCATGAAATATTTATCATTATAATATAATAATATATCAATTATTTTCTTACTTTCCATGCACATAAAAATGATAACTTTGTTCATGTGTATGTGTGAACTATCACCTCCACGAAGCGATGTGATTCATTTTTAATCACCACATAACTTGGATAATATATATAATATATTTAAATTATTAATATTATATTAATTATATTATTATAATTCTGTAAATGAAAAATAACACTTTACTTCTTTCCAAAATGAACATTAAAAAATGGAAAAGTTACTCATGCGTACATACAACTTACCGTATCCATGACTGTAACATAGTTCATTTTTCATAACCATAATTAATGGTTTGATTTAAAAGTATAATTGATGTATACAATTTATTATTATGTAATGAATATTATTCATTAGATTATTGACTAATTATCACTTTGACTATTGACATCATACCAAATTCATTTCGAACTCAAGTATCGAATATCATCAAAATGTACGGTGTGAACTTAAATAATTAAGTAATTTCTATATTATGGTAATAAATTATTTAAAAGGAATAATAAACATGGAAAAATTTATCATGAAAGTATAAAATAACCTAATTTTATTATTCATGTTGATGAATAAGATACAAAATGAATCAGACTCGAGGTAAGGGATTTCATATCAATCTCCTTTAATTGAGGGATTCCTTGATGATATGCATATTTATTATTTAATAAGGTGAATATATGGATACTATGAAATTTCATATCCATAGTTTATCTATACATATTTTATTCAAAGTTTTTTTAAATAAATTATTTCTTGTATATTATTATTTAAATGTTCATAGTGGTATAAAACACATTGAATGTTTAAAGATTTAATATTCAAATATTTTTATCCATATCAATATTTTTAATATTATTTTAAATATTTATTATATATATATAAAAGGATTTTAGAGGAATTTTTATCTAAAATTTTAATTTCATTAAAAAAATTTTCATAAGGAATTTTTTACAAGTTTTATAAGTATGTTTTAAAAAATGACAAAAGAGATGTTATTTTTAACATATACAGTGATAAATAATTCTCCACCACCATGAAAATTATTTGATTCTGGATTAATATAAAAGTCCTAATGATTTTTAAAATAATAACAAATCAATTATTCCATTTTCTGGGTATTTTAGTATTGAAAATGGAATGATTATTTCAATATCTTGAAATGATTTATTTTGATGCAAATTAAATTTTTTGAGTAAAATGCTGAAAATTGAAATCTTTTATGTGTTATGATTTTATAATGGTACTTTTATATTTTATGGGTGGTTACATAATAATCCAAGGATGGGTGGTTATGTGATAAACTAAGGATGGGTGGTTACATTATAACCACTAATTCATTGGGTATGGAAGTCATTCATATGGTTATTCCATTTGTAAGAGTGACATGTATGGAAGTCATCCATATGACTATTACATTTGTAAAAGTGAAATATATGGAAGTAAACTATATGGTTATTTAATTTTATTATAAATATTTCCCCAGTTACCTACTTATAAATTATATGTTTTCTTATGATTTTTAAGGAAATTTTTTGATTTTCAAAAGGTAATATAATTATCATTTTGAAATGATGATCTATTTTTCATGGTAAAAAGGTATGCTTTATTTTAAGGAATTTTTATGGGTTTTAACTTGAATAATGTGTTTCTTTATTCATATCCATTACTAATATTTTTTTTCTCATACTATTATTTAAATTTTTTTCATAGGGCTTACAGACTGTGAAGGAAAAATAATGTGTCATGATGAAAGTATTGAAAATGTGAAAAGAAAAAAAATCATGTTTTATTTTAAATGGGTTTACATTTGTGGAAAAAATGGATATTGAGTATGAGTATCCCCATATAATTCAAGATCTTACTATGTAATATTTTATCTTAACTCTCTAAAACTATAAATTGAAAAGATCCTCGAATGTGAATTTGAGTTCCAAAATACTAGAATAAGTTATGTTTAAGGACGAGTCTTTATAGTTGGTATCAAAGGATGGTTTAGAAAACTTTGAATATTAGGATGTTTTTTAAATAGTTAGGGATATCAACTTGAGTTTATAATTTTAAGGTTGATTATAATTTTAATGTATTACAATCCTTTTTAAGACTTTATTTTATGAAATTTTAAAGTGACTAGTGGTATTTTTGGAGACATTCATCATTGAGGTAATTTTGGGTTATTACTTTTTGTGATGAAAAATGAAAGTTCTAAGAAACAAATTTAGGTTAAAACATGTTATGGTTATTTTTGAGGTATTTATACTATTTTTGAAATTTTATAGTTTTAGAAGAATGACAACCCACAAGATGGGTGACAACCCATCATGTCTAGAAAGGCCATGAGAATCGAACCCACAACCGAAGGGTGACTTGAGTGCACCGCCTACCACTGTCCTACGTGATGTCTTGGGTTGGTATGGATTTTATTTTTATTTAAATGAGTTTATGTATAAAGAATAAGTTTATTTTTGGAACCCATGTTTTTTGAATAGATAACCATGGGATTAGAATATTATATGGTGACTAAGTGATTAATGTTGTTTTAGAAGATGTTTGTTATTTTGGGAACCATATATGATCTAGGTAAATAGTATACTATGGTATTTTATTAGAGGAATAAAGGTTGAGTTATATTTTGGAAAAATATATATTTATATTGTGGACTTATAATGATTCAGGTTATTTATGGAAATGATTAACCTGTCTTGGAATATATGATTAGAACAATTGATTTTTGGTATGAAACATCAAGAGTAATTGATGTTATTTAGAGATAAATGTTAGAAAATTTCTTGTAATATTGTGTGATTAAACCCTTCTGATTTTTGGGTTTTAATCTTAGTTATAATATTTTTTAGTAATTTTAAGGATAATTATTTATTTAATGTTTTATGTTGTAATTTGGGTATTACTATAGGTAGTTTTTCATCATATAAATGATTATTATTTTTTAGGAATTATATTATCATGTTCTAAATTTTTTGGTTTTGGTTAATGTCTATAGATAGGATAAATATATATTTAATATTTTTTAGATTATGTGAATTATATAGAAATTGATTCTAGTCCTTCAGGAATGAACAATTCGTCTTGAAAACTCATCATTTGGAGAAAAAGATGAATTTATGGTAGAAATTTACTAAAGGATGCAACTATACTTTTCAGGTAAGTATATTTAATTATTTTATTAGTATATAAAGTAAATAAATTCCACATCTCAATGAAAAGGATCTTAAAACAAAAATTTTATCCATTTAATTTTATTTCTAAGAAATCAATGACCTTTTAACCAATCATAAATTTATGGTTTTGCGATTGTTAACTTTCTCCTGACCTTGTTCTCTATCACTCTCCTTCATAAAATAATATTTAGTTTTTTCTTCCATATCCATGTTTTCCTACATGGAACCATAGTATGTGTTATGTATAATGACCTTAATACTTCCCTTTATTTCTTTTTTAGTGGAAATTTTATTTACCGTTCTTCTGATGAGGGATTTCAATAAAACTATTTTGAAAATTCAAACCTTAGTTTTTGATCCATATTTAAAATTGTGTGGATGAAATTTATAAATGGGGGGGGGGGGGGTAGAATGTAACAAACTAATTTTTTTTAAAAAAATACTATGTTTGATTTCATACATGATACACCACACCAAGTTTAAATAAACAATTAAATATTTTTATTTAAATGTTACTATTATATCATAGTTGTTAGAATATAGGTAATGAATCGTATTAATTGAATTATAAAAATATAGTTTACACGTGAATTTATAATTAATTATTTGGTGTTAAATTAATTATAAATTAATGAAAACCCTTTTGAAAATTAATGGAAATCATTTTATGAAAAAATCTTTAAATGTGCACATGTGTATTTTATAACAATAAATTAATAAAAATATATTATTGTATTTTATTAATAATATATATATATATATATATAATATTAAATATAATGTTTAAAATACATCTTATGTTTTTTCTAGACATTATATATTAACAAATTCAATTTTATGGATAATAATTTTTTTTAAAAATGCACTTTTACTATATTTTGATGAAGAACCCATTTTACAATTAGTTTTTTTCAATTTTATAAATTATATTTTAAAAAATAAACTTTTTATTTATATTAGGAGTATCAAAATTTAATATGGTTGAATTTTTGGTATTTTTTTTGAAAAGTTTCATTTTTTGATGATTAGTGAAAAATATTGCATTATAGTTAAAAACTGATTTTTCATTTAAATAATTTTTATACTTTAAATTTATTTTTAAACTAAAAATAGATCAATAATAAATATATTAATCCAATTTAGTTCATTTGAAGATTTTTTTTATATTTGAACCAGATATAAAAACTTATTGAAATTTTGAACGTGTCTTTTACCCACCTCCTCACCACATCTATGAGATTAATGTTAAACATAATTTATCCAATTCAATAAATTAAATTTAAAAAAAGGGACATAAATGGTTGTAATACATATAAAAATTGTGATATAATAAAATCAACCTAATTTTTGGTGAATAGTAACTGTAGCATTTTATTTACCACAGATAAGGGTAAATCAGGTAACTAAGGGTAAAAATAATATTATTATATTATAAAATTACCCTAAAAATTATTACTATTTAATTTAATGAGTTATTTTAGACCAAAATCAACCATAGGTATAAATTATAACATTTTTAATCCACTTGGGTAAGAATATGACATTTATTAGATTTTATTTAAAGTTAAGTTAAAAATGTTATACTCATATTTTTAATAAGTAAATTATTTTCAATATAGAGTTATATAGAAGATAAATTAGAATTTAAATAGTCATTTGAAATATAAAATGTTTATATACATCATGATAATTTCTTTATAATTTTTAGACAAAAATAATTAAATTTAATTGTGACACAATGATTATGCAGTAATTGATTTATTAAAAGAAGAATCAAATAAATCATATTAATAATATTAAAATAAATATAATTGTAAATATTTAGTGGCATAAAAATTTTTTATGAAATAATATGACATTTTAGGGATGAGGGAGTTTAGTTTTTTTTCTAAGGAATAAAGTTTTTATGATTTTATAAAAAAGTCAAGTAATGAATACTATCAAAATTGACCAAATTTATATCTTAAAATATAAAATATTTAATTAAATGGTATAAAATTCATAAAATCCTAATATTAGGCCAAAAATTTGATATAAGGATATAAATTTCATTAAAAACTAATTAATTGGTCACTTGGCATGTTATGGTAATTTTATTAACCCTCAAATTGTAAATTACTTGATAAAATGGTAAGAGATAAAAGGGTTAAAACAAAAAAAATGATTAAAAATTAACCAAACATGTCTAATTTTAATTGGATGAATTTATTTTAACAAAAAACCAACCTATATTTGAAATAATTTATTTTTTATCCATTTTTAATATAAAATTAATTTATATTAATGTAATATTTTTGAAAATTCTAAGAGTGCCCCTCCCCTCTCCTATAAAAGGACACCTTAAATGTTTAAAGTTTTAATTATCAAATATATTTCTCTATGTCAATATTCTTGATATTCGTTTATGTTTTTATTATATGGATATAAAAGGATTTATATGAATTTTTATCAATATTTTTAATTCCATTAAAATGTTTTCAAAAGTAATATTTTTACATTTTTTATATGAATGTTTGAAAAATGAGAAAATGAATGTTATTTTTAACATACATGACGACAATGAATTCTACACCACTGTGTTCTTTATTTAATATTTGGATTCCTATATAAACCTTAGTGGGGGTTTAAAAGAAAAATAAATCACTTATTCCATTTAATCGGTATTTTAGTATTGAAAATGGTTTTGAAAATGTAATAATTATTTCTATATTTCAAAATGATTTATTTTAATTGTAAATAAAATTTTATGAGTAAAATTATAAAAATTGAAATATTTTATGTGTTATGATTATCTAATAGTACTTAGACATTTGACTGTTGGTTACATGATAAAAAAAATATGGGTTGTTACGTGATAAACCAATTATGGGTGGTTATGTGATAAACCGAGGATAGATAATTACGTTATAACCTCTATTTCATTGGGTATAGAAGTCAGCCATATAACTATTCCAATTGTAAGAGTGACATGTATGGAAGTCTTCCATATGACTGTTCCATTTGTAAGAGTGAAATGTATGGAAGTTGACCATATGGTTATTCCATTTTATTATAAATATATACAAAGTTTCTTACTTATATATTATATATTTTCTTATGATATTTTTATGAAAATAAATGATTTTAAAAATTTAAGATAATTATAATTTTGAAATGATGATCTATTTTTAGGTTAAAAAGGTATGTTTTATTTTAATAAAAATTTTATGGGTTTTCATTGGACTACTTTTTGTCCCTTACTAAGATTTTTTTGCTCATCCGAAGTTTTAAATTTTTTTCACATGGATTAAATATTTTTAAGGACAACTATGGTGTCATAAAGAAAGTATTAAAGATGTGACAAGGAAAGAAATCAGGTTTTATTTTAAATGGGTTTCCATTGGTGAAAGAATGGATACATAGTATAAGTGTCCACATGTAATTTAAGAGTTTACTATGTAAGAGTTTTTCCTAATTCTCTAAAACTCTAAATTGAAAAGATACTTGAATGTGAATTATGGTTCAAAAACACTAGAATAAGTTTTGGTTGAGGCCAGTTCCTTACATTTATTTTCATAATCACCATCAAATCATTATCGTTTTAACATCAAGTCATCATCATATTCATCATCGAGTTATTTTATATTCACCATTCAATGATCACATCCATTATCACTGTCGATTTATAATACTCATCATCATTATCTTGATATGGGACTCATATTGTAAAGAACCTCATGTCATTCACATAGGACCATCCCTCGATTGATAAAATACCATTAAGTGTTATCCTCTTATTGATCATTGAATTACCATCATGGGTAAAATCATAGAACATTCTTCACATTCATCATTAGATTATAGATCATACATATCTTCTATTAAAATAGAGGATATGTAGGAATCATAACATCAACATTAGAAAATATCATAGAAACATCATTTCATATAAAAAACATTAATACCATGTGATAATAATTATCATTTCCACACCTCTAGGTTCCAATAAGATCTACTCATATATTGTATTTGTTTAAAACATTATTGGAATGACCATAAATTTATCCTTATAAAAAATAGTAATTTCATATTTTAGTAAATTTAAAAGATCCAATTTGATAACAAAAGAGTAATCAAGTTATACTCTTGAAAATAGTCTGAGTAGTGTCCTCATAATTTTTTTTGGGATGGCTCATCCTCTTCCAAATACCTGATTAATTTTTAACATGACCAAACATCCAAAAATGGACCCGAACTCTATAAAAATTATCACCATCATGATTTATGTAGAAAAATGATTAATTTAAAAAATTCATGCGTCAAATTTGGATAGTTCCTATAAATAACATATTTTTCTCCATTAATTTACTCTTGTATTCATATGTGTCTGTGTGAACAAAAAAACAATAAAAACAACGATAAACATATTATTATTATTGTATTTATTATTACTAATATTAAAATTAATCCCAAAATTAATATTTTTTAATATCCCTAACTACACCTCCACTATTATATTAAAATTTAATAATAATAACAATAATCATAATAATCAGAAATGTAAAGTGTGTGAGTCATAAATTCTCACACAAACTAATAATTTTTATTAAAAAAGTTATGACAGTTACTATGACATTGTGACCTAGCTCAAATTTATTAAAACTGAATAAAAGGATGAATTGGGATATTTACTAGCCCTTTAAACCATCTCTTAAAACTGAAAAGGTAATAAAATATAAAAACCCAATAATAAAACAGGAGGTAGAAAAGAAAAACCCACTAAGTCAATAGAATTTATACTAAATGAACTACTATATTAGCGGTGTACAATACAATGTTCATAATATCATAATGACTCTAAAAATTATATATGGTCCCACTAAAAAACTAGTAATACAATAAATAATACTAATTATAAATAGTATATAATAATCTTTTCTATAACCTAGGTCTAATACCCATTAAATAAAATAATCCATCACACTTCTGAAAATATAATAAAAAAATTGCACGTGCACCAAGATGTATGTGCATGGGGGTGATTAATTATATCTAGTAGGATACCCCCAAGAATTCCCACACACACAACACAGAAAAAATATTATTGCTCAATATTTTATACTTAATAAATTAAATATGAAAAATATAATCCTTAGAGTAATTTTTTTACCCAACCACTCACACTAAAATCAAATATAAACAACTCACACCAAGAACTAATTTGAAAAACCATTTTCATTCAAATGAAAAATTACCCAATTCACTCATGTAACCATGAAAAACACATGTTGAAATTCTTGGTCTCTCTAATAGGGTCACACTATGTCAACCTAATGTAACCCTCATCTATGAAAAATTAACTAAATGTTCCATACATATAAGTATAAACCTTATACCCCCTAACTTAGGTCATCACCCAGAAATACAATCAACATACCTAGTTAACACTGAAAACCTTATCCAACCCAACAAGACACCTCACATGTACATCTTGAACACACACACAAAATCACACCAATTTCATATCCTAAACATAATAATTTTTCATTTTTCAAATAAAAACTCTCACAAACACATTTCATTAAATACTTAGTGTGAACCATACCAATAATGATTTCAAATAAATCACCCCAACCACCACTATTGTGGAATATTCAAATAAAAATATCCACACACACTCAATTAATTAAACAAACATCATGTAAAACATACACTCTATTTTCAAAACACATTATCTATAGAAAAAATTTTCCCAAAAAAACATCTATATACAAGATAAACCATTTAGAAAAGTGGAAACACACTAACATGATATAGATTAGAATCCTCATTTCACTCCTACATGACCTAGAAAAAAATTAAAAAGATATTATAATCATAAACTTAGATTCAAATAATAAAATATAGTGGATGACTTGACATAAACCTAAAACCATTTTATGAAGTGGAAACACACTACAAGGATATAGTTTGAAAGCCTCATTGAACTCACAAATTTTCTAGAAAAAAATCACTAAGAGTTCATAACCTTGAACCTTGATTCGACTTATAAAAACCACTACTAGGGTTTTTACATGAAAATAAAAATAAGTGTAAGAAAAGAGAATGGGAGAGATCCTTAATTTGGATCCTCATAAGAAATGTTCATAAATTGGGATCCCCTGGGATATATATAAAGATAAATCAAGTAAGAGGGATTCATGGGTTATAAGCTTGATATAATAGAATAAATGGGGAATAATGAGGTTAAGAATAAAATAAAATGAAGTTTTATAATAAACTCATATATCATGCCTGATTTTAGGGAGTTTTTCCAATTTTTTTATAAACTATGAATTTTCCACTATTATAAGTTTTATATAATTCATTATTTATAAAAAAAATTAACTAACTAAAATAAAATAATGAAACCTCTAGAAACCTCTAATAATTAATTCTTAAGTATCTAAACATCACCCAAACATACTATAACTTATTTAAATACTTTTATAAAGTTAATTTATTTTATTTTAGAATCTAAAATTATAAAAATATCCAATATAATATCTTTATAAAAACCCAAAATGTTATATTCTATATCCCATAAATGTTTTTCATACTCAAAAACTAATAAATACACCACATTTTAAGACTACATTAAAGTAAAATGTGATACATTCTACACCCATTTATTAATTTTCATTTTTAAAAACCTTATTACATTATAAAAATAAACTTCTA
This sequence comes from Viscum album, assembly GCA_963277665.1. Classification (NCBI taxonomy): domain Eukaryota; kingdom Viridiplantae; phylum Streptophyta; class Magnoliopsida; order Santalales; family Viscaceae; genus Viscum; species Viscum album. The sequence goes on along the minus strand of OY728138.1, from coordinate 95,258,426 downwards.
ATAAAATGGGTTGGTGTAACATTGTACTACTCTTTAGGTATTTTATTCCTTAAAAGTATAGTGGAAATAACATTTGATACTCTATAAAGGAATGATTGGTACTTCTATTAGTAAAACCACCCATCTAAGGGTTTTATACTAACCATTAGATGAAGATTTAATTGAGGTACCAAATACCAAATTGGATAGTGTCAAGCCCATGCCTCATTCAACTAATCAACTACATTATGACAAATATACCTATCTAAGGTAACATTATTGAAAACAATGTGATATGAAAAAAAATAAAAACTATGAATCAAAATGTTTTTACTACTTTCAAAGTATGGTAAGATCATTAGTGTATTATGAGAGAAAGAATAAGGTCATATTGGTGTATAAAAACATGTCCGTCCCTACCACAAAGACTCCCAAAGGGAAATTTACTCTTGAAATGAGTGTAACTTATATTTTAAATTTATTTAAGATCCCATAACTTATAAAAGTGTCATAAATTGTATTTATGAGGGATTATAGGATCAATGTTATGAAAAATAATTTTCTTATATGTGTAGTTTCCTAAACTATGTATACTCAACCAAAAAACATGAAAATATACAAGAAAAAATAACCTAGAATACATAAATTGGATTTATGGTTTTCTAAATCACGTGTTATTAAGGATTTTATATCTTTATATCCACACATGTTTTTACCTAATCATTTACTAACCATGTATTTCTCCCAAAAAATTATGCATCTTGTAAAAAGGCCCTTATAACACTTGTTTTTTATAAATAAAAATTTAAATTCTTCCATGAATCTTAAGAAACATGTGCTTAACTAATTATTACTTGAACCAAACTTTTTAATGAATTTGAGATGAATTTTTATATTGTTAACATCACATTAATCTCTTTCTTTACTCATTTTTATCACTAACTAAACTGATACCCATTCCCATATTTCACATCCCATTTCTTCAAACCACAAATTCATCATCCTAATGAAGCAATTTAATAATAATTCTTTCACTAACTTCATGATAAAATAATACATCTAACCCATAAAATATATTCTTCTCAACAGATCTTTTCAAACATATCAATGTCTCAATTTTAACTCATACCAAACATGGTTTTAAATCAAATACCCTTAACCCATATGAAAAGTATACATAAAGATTATTTAATATTAATACACTATAACTTATCATATAATTATCATTCACCTGTTTCATTTATAATGTAATTGTGTTTAGTTACCTAACACTTTGTAACATAACATCTAAATTCTCTATCATCATGTGGGTTTAATGTTACCCATTCATTAAAAATTCCACTCATTTACCGATTAACCTTTGTGTGTATGAAACACATAGTTATGTACTATTCAACAATTTAATACATGGATTAATCATAATACTAATTCTCTTCCTATATTTATCCACCCTTATACTAGTTTCATTAATCTAAACCAACACCAGATGTTTGGACTGTTTCAATGATTGATTGATCAAAACTATTATGTGATGGATTACCCTGTGTTTTAACATCTATCTCTTTGATTTTAATTCATGTTGACATGTGATTCCAATATGTATATAGTCATTCACTAAAACATTACATACACACTCACATCAAAAACCCAAAGTTCATTTATCCCTTTATTTTTCCTTTATCCTTTCTCACATAATAAACTTCTATTTAAGCCTTTATAATAAATTGACACACTACTAGAATGAGGTATAAAAATAGAATATAATTATGTTGAAACTAAAGTCAACCATACCCATTCTATAATAGTATTCTTGAGATCATAAAAACTATTACTCTATTTTATGATTATCTAAAAATATTTTCTATTAACTAAGACCAAGAACTAACTATCACAAGTTATATGGTCCTTAAGGTGATTATACACCCAAATTCTTCCTGAGTTTCATCAAAGGAACATGTTCCATATCTAAGAAGCACAAACTATAAAAAATCCCAAACAATAACAAGGAAATCATGATTGTTATACTTAACAATGATTCCAAAATATGAAAAAAATCATTCAAAATTTATAACAAAGAACGAATTATTATTTTACATAAAATACAAAAAAAAAATGAAACCTCAACAAAACCAGTATTTTCACATGAACTCCTTCATAAAATGAACCTAAAAATATATATATATATATATATATTCTAAATGGTTCACCTTTAATATGGTGGAACTTCCATCCATTATCTCCCCATAATTTTCTAAGAGTGGAACTATTACCTAATATCACTATCTGATAAACATATTGAAACCAAACTAGACCTAAACACATGTTTCCTATAATTCACTATTCTGACTGAAAATTATCTTTTAATTATAAACTCATTTTTTAGGAAAAGTGAGAAACCAATCCAGTTAATCCAGAGGTGAAGCCTCATAGGAGAAATCAAAGTTTTCAAAGCAAAGCCTCAACCTATTAGTGCTTTCCTCTCTAAAAAGATTCCAGCTCATAAGCCATACCTTAGCATCAGGGTCACTGCCAATAATATATTCATGACGACACACTATTTTGTACCAAGATTGGACATACTCTTCTTTGTTGATTTTCCCATCATTGAAGCCTCTCATCAAGATCATATCTTGTTTGTCGATCCAATTTTCCTGCTCGTTGTTGACCACCACTTGAATAATTCTTCCCATTATCTCTGACTCTTCCTGTGGGATGTTGACATAAAGAAATTCCTCCACCATCTCTTCTTCAGAGTTGAGGATCCTATAATTCACTATTCATTAAAAAACGATACAATAAATTTTTTTGACAAAATAAATCAAAAATAAAATAAAAAATAACATTTTTTCACTACACACTTTCAATACATGGTTAAAAATCATATAAAATTTGCTCATTTTTATCACCATCGACACTTTTTCTAGAAAAATGCCACCCAAACAATTTTTCAAAATAATATATTTTATGTAATTTTATAATTTATTCCCAAATAATATTCCTTTATAACTCATTATCAACAATTTCTCAATTATTTTGAATAATACTCCTGATACAGTTTAAATTCATTTAAAATTTCATCATGAAAAAGAAAATATTGAAAAAATATTTCATTTTCACTCTCAAAAACTATCCTTGTAAAATAATTCAATATCTAAATCTAGAACATCATATTATTTACACCCATAATATTAATAAGAATATACAATCTCTTAAATAATTTACAAACATAATCTCCTCCAAAAAGGACTATATTCTCGAAATATTTTTAAAATCATATTATATAAATTAAAGAACATTTAATTTATTTAAAAAAATATTGACCATATATAATTTCATGAAAAATATTCTTTTGAAATTTTACACCATCAATGAGAGAAAATATTGTAATAAATTAAATATTCATGGAAAACCCAATTTAAAAGGTCACAAGATAAAAAACATCAATTTTACATTTTTAAAACCAATACCTTATTTAACATTTAAAATAATTTGTTTAAATCAACTTGTTTCATTTTAAATAAAACACATAAGAATATATAATGTGGCCCATCTACTCTTGATTAATTAAATAACCAACAAGATTTTTTTAATAAAGTCTATACAATTATTCAATGACTACTAAATTGATCTTAATGATGTACCATTTTATGATCTTATTATCCACTCAAACAAGCATAGAAAAACCTATATATATACTAGTAGACCAATATGTAGTCTAAATTTATCATTTTTTATTATTAAGTTATTTTTTTAATTATCACATCTTATAAAATCAATAATCACATTTTACTTTGGTTACATTATGTATAACATGAATATCACACAATTTTAAAATAGAAATCTATCTTCACAGTAAAGAATTTAAAATACCACAATAGTGATGAAAATGATCACAAATTCCTAGAGTTATATACTACATGATGCATGTGACATGAATCTTATCTCAGTTTACCATTATAAGGGCCTAAATCCATGTATTCCTACCCTTTGTGAGTTTCTGATGTCTGTGATGCTCAACGGAGGCCTAGAGTAGGCATAGAGGTGTTTTGCTACTAAAATATGGAATGGAGAATTCAGGATGTGTAAGGGTTTCAGGTCATGAATGTACCATTCATGAATTCTATGATTCTAGTTTACATGATGCTTCCTGACATGAATTATATTGAGGTTAAATGTTTCGAGGTGATATGTTTTTTAGTAGAGATTTTAACCTAATACTTACATGATGTGAATGGGTTTCACACTATGAAAATATGTTCTACACCACTCATTTATATGTTACAAAACCTTGGAATTTCTCAAACCCTGCAACTCTCTCTATTTCTAGGTGATCCATGGTTATCTCTCTAGGTGTTTTTGAATCCCTTTAATAAGGTTTAATTCTCATCCATCTGTCTTATATATTTGGTGATATGAGGTGCGTTATACCCCTTTTATTGTGTTCATCGATCTAGATCCTCCCACTTATTCTTTCCATGTGATAGTGGTTTCTATCCTTCATTCTAACTGGGATTTCTTGGTTGTTTTTTGGGACGTTTTTGGTGCAACATCCTTTGAGGGATGAATCTCTTATGGGATGGATGATTGATATCCATGATGTTGGTTTGTTCTCATGTAAAAAATATTTTTTCCTTTAAGGTAAGGGATTTGTTGCTTCTCCTATTTATTTAAGTGAAATCATAAAGTTATAATGGCATATCCCTTTGGATGGAAATGGAATTAACCTAATAATTATTAAACCAGATTAAAATAAAATTGGTTATAGTGATCACATATTTTTTCTTTCTACCATGATACAGATTTTCCTCTAGATTTTATAGATAGTTTACTATTTATGTTATGCTTATTATAATGTCTTGTTAGGATATGTATTAGAATATTATTCTTGATGGGAATTGGTAATGATTTTAAATCCAAAATAAATAAATTAATTTTATTAATAATTAAAGAAGAGGCACGTTATAGTGAATTTGGTGTTTGTAATAATTTTATGGTAATAAAATTGATGCAATTCACATTCCTAATTAAATGTGTTATTATATGATAATGTAATTGATAAATAATGTGAATTATGATAATACTTGTTGATAAAGTTGATAATAATAAAAAGTAATGTTAATTTAGAAAGGTTATTCTCATAGTTTGATGAACTTGGTTTTAAAGATAAGATCTCTTTAAATTTTGATATATTTTTATAACTTGAAGCCTTAGTTTTACCATAGTTAGAACCTATAAATAATGACTTAGTTAATTAAATATGGAATAAAAATTGGTTATTTGATAAAGATAATTTATAGGGATTGAGTTTCCCATCTTCTTGAGAAGGAAGAGTGCCTAGTGTTTGGATCCATGAGATTTTGTTTTTGTGTGAAGGATGAATGCCTTGTTTTAAGGGCCTAAATTTCCCAGTTAACTATTATTGTTTGTTTCCTATAGAGTTTTTTACTTTATATAGATGTGATATTCACTATGTGATTTGAAATGGGGTGGGTAAGACCAGATGTAATATGATCTTGGGATTTCTAATGTGGTTTGGGGTAGGGAGGCCCGAATGATGTGGCCGTAGTTGATACCTATATTGGTAATATGCATCAGTATATGCATGCGTGTGTTGGTAAATTCATTAGATATGATGGAAATGGTTGAATCTAGGAATAACCATTGATGTGATAAAGTTTTATTAATTCCTGAAATTAATATATTTAATGGATAACGTTTGGGTTTCTTACTTTATTAACATTCTTTTCCCCACTGCTTGAGGTAGCTAGACATGCTTGGTTTCATGATTCCTCCTAGAGGTAGCATAGGATTGTTTTCCTAGACTACCTAGTTTATGGAATGAGGATAATAATGAATAAACAATCTTTAACCCCTAGGATTGGTGTTTTTGGAATGAAAATGCTGAAAAGAAGTTAATCTTGAGAGATCGTGGACTCAGTTTGGATTATTCTTGGAGGGAATGGGCTTCATGTTGGTTGTTAATGAATATATATCTAAATAATATTAATGGTTAATTTAATTGAAAATTAATTAATTAATGTAAGAAAATGATGAAAATTAAAGAATATATTAATCCATATCTTCTAAATTCACGTGTGCTTATCGGATATTTGGCATTAATAGTGACAACTGGGAGTCTGAGAAACATTAGCTTCAATTGAGTATAATACTAGGTTATTCCCACAGTTTGGTTGAGAGATATATTATAACCTATGTATAATTTGATTTCATATGCTACTAAACCGATGTTAGGTAGGGTGACTTACACCTAGTGGGCTCTGAGAGGGTGTTTTCCCCAACTTTCAGATGAGAGGATAGATGGTCAACTACTCCCCTCTAGCCCAAATCTCTTCTTTTGGTTGTTACTTGTGTTGGTATTCATGATGGTTATTTCCCCATATAAGTGTATATAGGGTTATTATGTCTTGTGGTTATTCACACACATGTATTCTAAGATATAGTATCCAAAGGATTTTTATAGGTATGAAATGTATAGGATATGATGAATTGAGGTACTTACTTAGTGTATGGGATGTTATGTCTTGAGGTATAATACCCAATGTATGATACACATAATACAAGATGTGGTTCTCCCAATAAATATTTGGTTACTATATATTGTGATGTGATATAGGATGATGTGATGATGTGATGCATGATGTGAATGTTGTGATGACTTTCCCATGTTTCTATTGGCACAATTATTTTGGGGAGATATGGTTTAGGACGTGCACAGTTTTTGTAGAGTGGTAAACTTGTAGGAAATAAAAAGAGGGTTTCCCTTGATGTTTCATTATTTTATTATATGATCTCCTATATCCAATACTTGGTGAGAGTTATCCATGGTGAGGATGAGATCTTATTATACAAGTTTAGGTAACGAGGTAGTTTCACTATTGTTTACTAAGATTTAATATGATTTATTTATGTTTTTCATGATAGGATCCAAGGAGTATCCTATTGAGTATACTGTTATGATCAACCCACATATATATAAACTATTTTTAGGTTATATGGAGAAGGTTGGAGATCTGACTAGATATTACTAGCTCATGGTTTTGTAGGAGCTGTTTGGATGACGTGGTCACTATTGTATTTAACTTTTAGTACTTTTAGTTTTCCTTACAGTTGTTATAGTACTATATGAAATTGTATGTTTTCATTTGGGAATTTTTTATATCTATTTCTAGGTAGATTTTTATTTGTGTATCAATATTATATATCTCTTACACATGTTCTCTTAAAAGGATAATTCCTCCTATATGTATTTTTATTATACCCTTGGTGTTATTATCCAACCCAAGACCTATTGGTGGAAGGAATAAGGAAGTCACCACATCCATTCAATCATTTTAAAACAAGGAGGGGTACACTTGGGGGGGGGGGTCATGGTAGAGTGGTATAAGAGGTCTTAGTTTGAGGGATAAGATGGAGTTTGGAGTCAGGAACTTGTAACGTTTCATGGGTTGGTAGTCCAATGATGATAGCTAAGTTTTGTAAGCAATGTAAACACAAGAGACTTAATTAGAAACAATTATTTAGGGATCCCTATGATATGATTCACGTACCATTATGTTTACTAATCCTACTAAATAAAGTGTTACTCATTTTAGGGTAGATATAAAGGAAAGGATCATGCATCATTCTTGTTTGTGACTGTTTTTGAAATGGGTAGACCATAGGATAGGTTAAAACCTAAAAAAAAATTAATTAACTAATGTTAAGTATTCCATATTCCAATTTTAAGAGCACTAATATATTTTTTCTATTTAAATGCATGGATAAAAGTTAACATCCTTTTCAGGTTCATGTTGAATATGTTCATCAGAATATGCCAGCATATCACCACAAAGTGAAGGCCAACAACACTGAAACTTGGAAGATGAAACTCTGAGAGTTTTAGAACAAGATTCTACAAGAGTATGAGGGTTCTATTTCATATTCAATCATATAAGACTGATTGGAGGAGTTTGAGATAGATTTCAGTTCTATCCATGCTCAGAAGGATCATTGGGGTTCATTTTCCTGTGATGATGATGCATGGAGTAGAGAGACAGTGGTGGTTCTTGTTCCTCAAGGATCATGAGGAGTCAACATATTTTTTTGAGAAGTTCTGAGATCTATTTCATGTAGAGTTATTTTCTTTAACAATGAAGGCGACCGGTCACCCGGAGCTTCATACCCTTTTATAGGGGATTTCTAGTGTGTGATAGTTTTGGATCCATTTCAAGACCCTTATGCGATATAATTCAAACCTATTGCTATATGGGGAGGCCATAAAGATCCATTTTGAGGAGGATTTGTTTCCATATATCCAAAACAAGGTCCCCACTTTTATACTGAAGATGTATCTTGAGGTGCTGGTGAGAGAAGATATTATTGAGAGGATGTTGGCTATGAACAGATTATCATAAGAGGGGATTCATCAGGATTCCTCGTGAAGTAGAGTAATGGTTCTAGGTTCCCATTTTCTTGTATAGAAGAGATTTCGATCAACCGAGGGTAGGTCCCAATCCTCATTATCACATTTCTCTAAGGGGAGTGACTCTCAGACTTATTCCAAGGGATCATAAGAACATTTTTCTTATGGAGGATTATGTAATCAATGGAAATAGTTCCCAAACATTATGAGTAGTCAACATGTACCAGGTGTTCCACTTAAGGTTCCTCTATTGAGGTAGTTTCATCCATGATATAAATAGAAGGGTGTTACAATTTTGGATTAGTATAGAGGAGACAAAGATGTAAGATGATATCCCCTAGATTCTCCTCATCCCCAGAGAGCATAGAAAAACTATGGAGGTGGTCTTCAATGGGGCTAGAGAGATCATGAAGTAGGTTGTGGTTGGATTCATGCTCCAATATTTCTATCATTGGCTGAGCTATATGTAATTTGAGGCACCCTTTTCTTGTTTTCTACATGGGTTCTTTTTTTTTGATTTAGGAGAGACTCATTACTTCACATCTCCTACCCTCATCCATGATTTGGGACTTAGGGTAGAGATGATTGTAGTTCCCTTGGTGTTGAATATGCTCGTTATAGGTTAATATGACTTGTATGAAGTATATAGAGACTGTGATATAGTTCTGGGGTAACACCACTATTTTGGATATTTCTTATGTTTATAGATACAACCATACAACATCATCCTCAACATTTATTGACTCTATTTATTTCAAGCTATCATGGATTTCTTCAATAGAAAGGTTGTATTTTATAATGTTTATAGGTGAAAAAAAATTTCATTGGTAATATAGACCCTTGGATGGGTCATAAGAATATTCCAAACTTTTCATCTTTGATGGCCAAGCTGATACTGAGTTCATCATATGTTCAGTAGTCAGTATTTCATAGGGTTGTAGAAGAGTGCCCTGATGTATTTCCAGAGGAGGATGTGTCATTATCCCCTCGATGAGAGATTGAGTTTGGGATACAACCAAATGTATCTCCTATCTCTATGTCTCCATATAGGATATAACCTTTTGAGTTGAAATATTTATGAGTATATATCTATGATCTGTTACAACAAGATTTTGTTTAGCCAAGTGTATCACCTTGGGGTGAACTGGTTTTTTCATGAAGAAGGATGATGTTGGTATGTGTCTTTGTAGCAATTATATTTTCTGGAACCAAGTGATAGTGAATAACCACCATCCTATTCCATGTAATTATGATTTATTTTATTAGTTTATAGGATTATGTTGGTTATAGAAAATTGATTTTTAGTCAGGATATCATCAGATGTGGGTGAAAGATGAGAATATTTAGAAGAATTATTTTTATTTTCATCATGGGAATTCATAGTTCATTATAATTCTATTTTATGTGAGTAATTATTTAGTTTTGTTCATGGGGTTGATGAAAACATTTTTCAAAGAGTTCCAAAATAAGTTTATGGTGGTTTTCATTAAAGACATCCTTATGCACTCTAAGTTTGATGAGGATCATGTAGAGCATCCGTGCACTATTTTGGGAGTTCTTCATCATGACAGGCTATTTATGAAGTTATATAATTGTGTTTTTTTTGGAATCATGGGGTCCATTTCTTAAGGCATGTCATGTCCAAGTATGGATTAGTTATGGATCCATCGAAGATAGAGTCAGTTGTTTATTGAGAAGCCCCAAATATAGTGGTAGAGGTGAAGAGTTTCCTTGGCCTTGTTGGATATTATAGGAGGTTCATATATGATTTATATCAAGTTGAAACTCATTTTATATCCATTATTGTAAAGGATCAATAATTCTTTTTGACCGACCATTGTAAGGAAGATTTTGAGTACCTGAAGGAGAAGTTAGTTAGTGCTTTGTTCCTTTGTTTTCTAGTGGAGGGAGTTCAGTTTGAGGTTTTATTTGACACTTAAATTCATGTCTTTAGATGTGTTCTAATACATTAGATATTAATTGTTTATTATGAGTCTCATTATTTATTTCCCCATGATCATAACTATGCCACCCATTATCTTGAGTTGTTGGAAGTTGTGTTTTCTTTGAAGTTATGGTGACACTACCTCATTGAAGAATAATTTTTGGTTTTTAACAACCATAGGAGACCGAGATATATCTTCTACCAATGTGACTTGAACTTATGTCATCATCATTGGATGAAATTATTATAAAATTATGAATTTGATGTTTTGTATATGATAGGAAAGGGGAATGTTGTAGCCATCACACTTAGTAGGAAGTCCCGTAGTGATACTGTGTGTGAATCTAGATATTACTAGAGAGTGATTAATTAACCATAAGTGATGCATCTAGATAAGGGAGAGTTCATATGTAGAGGTTTTATTTTTCTATATGACGGTGAAGTCATATTTGTTTCAGTAGGTGGAGGAGTCCCGGTTAGGGGATTATGAGGTGTAGGCCTCAAGGGACTGATTTATTTTCTCAAATGATCCTAATGGTTGGGTTGTGTATGTAAAAAAAGGTGTTGTTCCATGAAAGTATTATCTTTCCTTTGAGATGTAGGATATGGTTTTCTATGAGTTCCATAGGTCACCTTTGGTGGTATATCATGGTGTGACAAAGATGTATCGATTTTTGAGAGTTATTTTTTCTTGGTATTGTTTGAAGCATTTAATTGTAGATTTTTTTTCTTATTTGTTGTCTACCAGAAGGTGAAGGCTAAGAACTATCTTCCTAGTGGTTTTCTATATAAATTATATTTTCCCTAGTGAAATTGGGAGGACATATCAATGGACTTCGATACCAGTTTACCTCAAGCTTAGGGAGGCTTTGTTTCTATATGGATGATAGTGGATCATTTGATGAAATCATCCCACTTTATAGTGATCACGGAGTCAAGATCAGTAGAGTTTTTTTTGATTTAGTATATGGAGGAGGTTGTGTGACTCAAAAGAGTATTGAGAATGATCATCTCTGATCGAGATCCTAATTTTACCTCCAGGGTATGTAGAGGTATCCAGCATGATTTTGGATCTCACTTATGCCTTAACACTAATTTTATTCAATATAAGGTTTACCAGGCAGAGCAGACCATCCAGACTCTTGAATACATGTTTCTCACTTTGAATCCTAAATCATTGAGGTTCAGGGAGGAGACACTTTCTCTTAGTAGAGTTTTATTACAATTATAGTTTCTACTCCACCATTAGTATGAATCCATTTGAATCTTTATATAGCTGACCTTTTTGTTCTATGTTATACTAGAACGGGTTTAGAGAGACAACAATTCTCTAGAAAAAACTAGTACATAATATCACAAAGATGGTATAGGTAATTCAAAAGAAGATTAAGGAATCAAAAGATCTTCAAAATTTCTATATCGATAATAGGATGAGAACTCTAGAGTTAAAAATTAGAGATCATGTCTTCTTAAAAGTGTATCCTCATCACATATAGTGAGGGTTTGATCATGGGAGTAATATTTATCCCTAGTTTTCTTGACATTTGAAGTTTTGGATTGTTCTAGTCCTGTGGCATATTAGATAACACTTACCCTAAAGAGGAGAAAAAATATAATGTTTTTCATATGTTGAAAATCTATCACTACCTTCATAATGATTATCACGTCATCAATTGGGGCTAAATCAATGTTGAAGATGTTTCAACCTTTGATGGGAGGTCTATAAAGATCCAGGACCACTTGTAGAAGGTGTTGTGTGGGAACAATATTCCCTTGGTTTGTATTTTGTGGTGGAACTGTGGTGTGGAGGAGAGTATTATGGAATGTGAGTTGCAGGTGCACAATCGATACCCTATGTTTTTTATTGTTCAACACTTCTCTTGGAAAGTTAGTTTTTATGGATGATGTTATTTTTGGTTTATGATATGGTTCCCTATTTTTACTTATTGGTAACCTTTATCTTATTTTATATGTATATACCACAGTAGGGTGCTTAGGTACATGTTATTTCTATTGCATGGTTTTATGTTGTTCCTCTAATGAGGTGGTTGAGCTGCTGTGATGGAAAGATACTTGAGTGGTATCTCATGGGGTTGTTATTCGGAAAACCCATTTTCATTTTTTCTTTGGGTTTGGTTTTGGATTATCAAGGACTATAAAATTTTGAGAGGTGTCTAATGTAAGGGCCTAGATCCATGTAGTCTATCCCTTTGTGAGTTTCTTAATCCCATGGTGCTCAAAGGAGGTCTAGAGAAGGTTTGGATGTTTTCATATACTAAAATCTAGAATCCAGGATAATTCAAGACATGTAAGGGTTTCACATCATTAATGTGTGGTTCATGACTTGTGTGAGGATGGTTCATGGGATTCTTCACAACATGAATTAAATAGAGGTTAAAATGTTCGAGGTGACATGTTTTTCTTAAAAGCATAAAACCCAATAATTACACAATGTGAAAGGGTTTCAAGCCATGAAAATCCATTGTGTAATGTTCCTTTATAAGTTTCAATGCCACGAGATTTCTCAAACCCTATGTTTTTATCCAAATTTCTAGGTGATCTGTGACACTATCTCCAAGACTTTTGGAAACCATTCAATGGGGATTGATTATTGGAATTTTATTTTAAATATGTGGTGATACAAGGTACATTATACCTCTTATATCATGGTTCATTGATATGGTTCCTTCTAATTCTTCTTTCCATGAGATGAAGATCTCTCTCTATCATTATAACATAGTTTTCTGGGTTGTTTGTTGGTTCAGTTGTGGCATAATGTTTTTGGAGGGATACAACTCTTGCGGGATGGGTGATCGGGATCTATGACAATGGTCCATTCTTATGAAAAAAATGTTGACACCTTTGAGGTAGAGGATTCATTGATTATATTATTTATTTATCTGCAAATGTATAGTTAGCATGGTTTAGATCTTTGGATGGAGGTGGAATTAACCTAATAATAATTAATCCAGATTAATAAATAATTGGTTGTAGTGATCACATGTTGTTTCCTTCTACTATGATAACATTTTTACTATTGATTATAAAGATAGTTTTCTATATACATTATTCTTGTTATAATATCTTATTATTATATAGACTAGTGGGTAGTTAGTGATGGAAATTGGTAATTAATATAAATCTGAAATTAATGAATTAATTGTATTTAGAAATAAAGAAGATTCATGTTATTGTGAATTTAATGTTTCTTATAATTTTATGGTAATCAAATTGATGCAATGTGCATTCATGATCAAATGTGTTCTTACAAGATAATGGAATTGAAAAAGAGTGTGTAACATGATAATTCTTATTGATAATGTTGATAATAATAAAAAGGTGTGTTAATTGAGAATGGTTCATCCTATAGTTTAATGAAAATTGTTTTAATTCTAAGAGTATGTTTAACATTTTATAGATTATAATAGATTGATTACTTAGGTTTCATGTAGTTGTAAGCTATGAATAATGAATCATTTAATTTAAGATGGAATGAAAACTAGTTTTTTAATAAAGATAAATTTTAGGACTTGAGTTTCCCATCTACTTGAGAAGGCCAAGTATCACGTGTTTAGAGCCATGATATCTTGTCTATGTGTAAAGGTTGGATTCCTTGTTTTAGGGAATATATTCCCCCATAGAATGTATTTTTTCCTGCTAATTTTGTGATTATATCTAGTTGTGATCTTTTATATGAGATATGAAATGGGGAAGGGAGAACTGGATGTGATATGAACCTGGTATGGCTGAGCCTGGGATGACTATTGTGATATAGCGTGGGGAGTCCTGAATGATGTGGTGACATTTGATGCCTATGATAGAGAGATGCATTAGGATATTAATGTGGGTTTTGTGAATGGAATTGGATATGATAGAATAATTTGAATATGGGATTACCATTGATGTGATAAAGCTAGATGGTTTCTTGAAGTGAATATGTTTAATAGATAATGGTTGGGTTTCTTACTTTATCTATATTCATTTCCCCACTTTTTGAGGTAGATGGATGTCTTTGGATGCATGTTTCCTCTTAGTAGAAGATTAGGATAGTTTTATTAGAGTACCTAGTTTATGGAATGATTCTAATAGTGAATAAATTATTCTTAACCCATGGGGATGGTGTTTTTTGGAATGAAAATGTTGAAAATATGTTAATCTTGAGAAACTGTGGGTTTGGTTTGGATTATTCCTGGAGGGTATAGACATCATGTTTATGGTTAATGAATGTATCTTGAAATAATGTTAATTTATAATTTAATGGATAATGAATTAATTAATGGAAGTAAATAGTAAAAAATAAAGATGAAATTAATGTAGCTCTTTTAAATTAATGTGTTATTATATGATATGTAGTATTAGTAGTGGAAGCCGAGAGTCTGAGTGATGTTAGTTACAGTTAAGTCTAAGACTAGGTTATACCAAAAGTGTGGTTGCAATATATATTATATGTTTTATATTTTGTGATTTCAAACACTGCCCCACCCATGTTAGTTAGGAGGATTGACACCCTGTACACTTTGGGATGGTGTTTTCCCCAATATCCTTATGGGAGGATTGATGGAAAACTACCCCCTATGGATTCACTCTTTTCTATTGGTAGTTACTTGTACTGGTATGCATGACAGTTAGTTTCCCCATATATCTATTTAGAGGGATGTGATGGCTTGTGGTTATTCACAAACACCTATCACAGGATATATAATCCAAATAATTATTATAGGTATGACATGTGTAGGATGTGATGGATTGAGGTACTTACTCAATGTTTGAGCCGCAATAGATTGAGTTGTAATGACTAATATATGATACATGTAATATGAGCTATGGTCGATCTTGGAAACTACTTGGTTTCTATATATGGTGATGTGATATGGGATGATGTGATGATGTGATTCATGAGGTTTATTTTGTGATACCTTTACCAGGTGTCTTGTGCTAGCTTTTTTTTAGAGAGATGGAACAAAACATGAAATGTTGGGGTAGAGTGGAAAACCAGTTGGGATGTGGGAATGAGATACCCATTATTATATTATATGATATATTGTGTTAGATACTTGGTGAGAGTTTTCCATGGTGATACTAGGAATTTAGTATACTTGTTTAGGTAATGAGTTAGTTTCACTGTTGTTCAATATTCTTTATCATTATTTCTTTATCTCTTGAACGAGTGGATCCAAGGAGGATCCTACTGAGTATATTTTTATACTCACTATACATATATATAAACTGTTTTCAGGTTATATAACGTAATATAAAAATCAAGTAGTATATTACTAGAATGTGGTATTGTAGGAGCTATTTTGGCTTCATGGTTAATGCTATCATTACCTTTGATAACTTTTATTTTTTCCTTTCAGTTGTTATAGTACTATATGATATTAAATGTTTACACTATAGATTTATTTATATATAAGTATGAGAGTGTGTTGATTGGTGTATATATCTAATCTATCTCTTCTTTATGTTCTCTTAGAGGGTAATTCCTACCATATTCATGTTTATTATACCCTCAGTGATAGTCTCCAACTTGGGGCCTATTGGAGGTAGGACTCAGGTAGTCACCATCTCCCTACTCTCATTTCAGGCCGAAGGGGTCTACATTGGGGGAGGGGGGGGGGGGGGGTTGTGACAACCATGACCAATACACCTCAATAAGGAAAAATAGAAATAAATCAATTTCTTTTGGGATGAACAAGATTGTAGACTCCCTATAGTTCTATGTTAACTTAGTTTTTTCATTAAAAATATTTATCAAACATATTTATAAGCAACCACATATGTCATGAAACATTATATCTCCACACCTACCAAACCTTTTCCAAACCCATCAACTGAACCAAATTGATACAATTTTAATTAAATCAACCCGAATCAACTTTCTTAAGCCTAACAATAAGTCTAAACCAAGACATCTCATAGCCCTTAGAATCATCCCCCAAAACTCTAAAGGTAATAAATTAAGAAATAATAATAATAAAACATTAGGAATAAATAAAAACTCATTCACTCAATACAATTCCTAAAAAATAAACCATTGGCATAATTGTGTACAATAAAATATTCATAATAAAATAAGGACTAAAGAAATAAAAAATGGTTCGAATATAAAAGTATATAATAAATGAAAATGATGATAAGAAATCTTTATTAGTATTTTCTAGACCCTAGGTCGAATAACAATCCAATAAAAGAAACTAACTCTCTTCTAAAATGACAAAAAACTAAGATGCACATGTTAAGGCGTGTGTAATAATACCCACTAGGATACTTGATGAGACATTCAACATAAACTATTTAAACAAAAATATGTTAGCACAATATTTCAAGTTCTAAAAAGTAAGGATAAAAATTATAATATTCATAAGCATTTACATAACTAGCCACTCACACAAAAATCCCACATAAAAAACTCACACAAAACTTTGTTTTGAATTTTTTTCCTTTAAATGATGAATTATATTACACACTCATGTACCCATGAAAAACCCATACCAACATTCCACCTCTCCCTAATGTAGTTATCCTATATAACCAATTGTAACCCCTGTCCAAGGGGGACTGACTAAATGGTCCATACTTATGATCCCCAACCCCCTTAACTTAGGCCATCTCCTAGAAATATAATCAATATACCCAACTTGATTAAATAACATTGTCTAACCTATCATGATCCCTTACACAATAATCATAAATGCACGTTCCAACTCAAGCCAATTTCATATCCAAAACACCATATTTTATTATTTTTCAAATAAATATACTCAAATGTATATTTAATTAAACACTTGATGTGCATCATAGATATTTTTTTCAAAATCAATCAAAAATACCAAAAATATTTTACTATTTCAAAATAAAAATAAACAAACTCATATTTCATCCAATACTTGGTATGTGACCCAAAAAAATATTCCCAAAAAAATATCCAAATCTAAGAGAAAACATTTATGAATATAATTTTTTTAATTAAAAAAGAGATCACCCAATTATTTTTCATAAATAGAGTGGATGAGAATTAACCTACCTCAAACCATTATACAGAGTGGGAACACACCTCAAGGATGTAGATTAGAAGCTTCTTTTCAATCATTCATTATATGGAAATTAATTCCCTAAAACTTCATAACCCTATCAAAAAATATGAATGAACAAAAATACCAATATAGGTTTTCTAATAATAAAACAAGAGGTGATGAAAAAAAGAGAAGGCAAGAGATCCATTATGATGACCCCGTTCAATGACCACATGACAATGTCTAGACTGGGTCACCACATTACCATAGGAATACCTCTATTTATGCCAAAGTATGGAGACTAGTAGTGAGGGTTTTTGGGTTATAGTGGCGAGAAACTATGATATATTAGAAAATAATAATAATAATAATAATACTAATAATAATAATAATGTCTTAGAGGAATAAACTTAAAGTAAAATAAATAATAATAAAAATCTATAATGGAAATAATCCAACTAGTACCTACAATGTCATGATAGTAATAAAGAAGTAGAAAGATCACCTGTAGGAGAATCATATATATACATATTCAAATAGATAAAACAACTAACATACCTACACCAAGGAACCACCAAAACCATCTTCAAAAAACCCAACCAACTCACACACCATCAGTGTTCCCATATCTACTAGGTTCTAAATGTTAGAACTTTACCCTAACTTGTAACAAGGATCATGAAGTATGAATGCATCCTAGAGGGAATGTATAGGATTTGACTATGAAATTAGACGAAAACCACTAATGGTTTACCTATTTTATATCCATACATATATAATTTTATAAAAAACATAAAAAAACTGTGACCAAAACATATTACAAAACCCAATATACTTGGGTTTATCTAGACCCAAGTTAGTCTTTACCAACATTATCCAGAACAAAAGTGTAATAATAGTCTATCATAACCAAAATTACCTTAGCCTTAAAATAAATTCCATACCATATAGAATAAAATGACATCCATATCCATATAACCATATTGGGTTATCATAACACCCCAAGGGTACATTCATAATCCATCTTAAAATACCCATAACCTCATATATCACTTTTTCAACTAGTAGATCAATAGCTTGTTGAATTTATGGCATGAAGATAACCATGCTTTCAAAACTGAACCATCTATCCCAAAATAAATATTAAGCCTCAAGCTCCCATCAGTTGGTCTCAGTTACCACAAAATATGGCCATCTATGGTTTACACCTCATCTGCACCGATGAACACGAACAACTCCTATATCACTTAATCTATGGAGAACGCCACATGAAATGAGTGGAATCAACTACATAATGGGTCATTATATATGTGTAACCAACAATAATATCCCCATAGGCTACCCAGGATAAGAGGTATCACTATCATCATAGGTTACACCATCAATAAACCTATGTATCTACCCACAAATGATGTCACAACATGTAGAAATAATCAACACCATACACAAAATCCTAGTGAACCATGTTTCCCCATTTCCAATCATCCAAATCACCCATAGTCACATAGATACACCCAAAATGTTCCCACGAAAACAAATCACTCATCCCATCATAACAAAAACATATACAACCTAATTCAACATTCCTAACCAACTACAAAGCCACATGTTATATATTCCATCCCATAATTTTAAAAAACCCATTATTTCACACATGATTCTACTCTTGGTAACCCCTAGGAATAATAGAAACTCTAAGTGGTTTCATTACTAGTCTCATCAAAGCTCCCAACTTATTCTTATTTAATACGCATTAGATAAAACATGTATAAATAGTAGAAAATATAGGAACCAACTACCTAGATTTAATGTGACTTTACTTGAAAATTAACACGAAAATCTAGAAAAATGTGATAGAACCCCTATTTTAGGGAACTATCAATAGAAACATATGTAATATTGAGAAATTTAGGAAATGGATGCTCATGGATTATTAACTTTATGCTTAAATAACCCCCACTTCCAATGGAACCATAATTTTACAAAAATTGAGGGATATCAACACTTATAGGTGAGGAATGTGGGGGAGTGTCGAGTTTAGGGTGTTATTTACTATTTGAGGAAATGAAACTTCCCCCCTTTTAATTAAATAAATTTAACTAATCTATTAAAATCATCCTTTTTAAAGTGCACAAGGTTGGTCATAACATAAACCTTATACTCATGAAATGGATCCCCTCACCTATACCCCTTGCAGTATGACCACCCCATCACAATGGGGGCATACCTATATTGAAACCTTAGTTTCACTACTTTGGGTCATGTCATGTTGTAATCCTTGGCTTAGATGACATGATGACCCATCAAAAGAAACCTTCATGACTGAAACGTTAACCAAAACCACCTCCACCACTACGTGGACACACCCATCATGGCGTGATGTCTTGAAAAATTATTTTCTTCACAAACTTCAATATATTACAAATCTCCAAAAAAAACTCATGTATCATTACAAAATGACCCCCATGTTTCAGTTCAACCATACCCCATTTTTCTCTAATTTTACAAATTTTGAAAAACATAAACATTGATACATCATGGAATGAACACCCCCATTATGGTGTAATGATTTATTAAAAATTAAAGTATTAGAAACATATCTATCCCTCAAGTATTTGTTTCATTTCACCCCTCATCCATGGAATTAATCCCTCGATATAAGAAGATATCCCTATTTTACTGAATGAATTCTTCCTACTACAAAATTTTATCCCCTATTCTCAGTAAACCCTAAGGATCATCCTCTTACCTAAGCCAAAACCCTAGAAAGTCTATTGGGTATAGATTCATTAGGAAAATCCTTTATTTGACATGAATCTCTATTCCAAATAAACAAGGACTTACGTAAATACCTTAAATCTATATAATAAGTTATTATAAATTGAGATCCCATGGCCTTTGAATGAAGATAGATAAAGGAAAATATTACCATGGGTTATAATCCTTGAAAAATAAAATAAATGGGGTGGAATGTAGGAGAAAATAAGAAATAATTATGTTTTAAAATAAACTAATATTACATGAACTATTTTGGTTCACTATTTATAAAACCATGAATTTCCGATTATATTCAACATTTATAGAATGTATGGTTTACCCAAAACCATGAACAATCCATGTAAAATCCATGAATCCTATAAAAACCTCTAAAAATAACTTCCAATGTCTCTAAACTCTACCCAAACACACCCAAAATTCCTCCAAACCATTTCCACAGTCAATTTAATTTTTTTAGACTTTAGAATCATTCAAATAACCTATATAAATTCTTCATAACCCCCCAAATATTATAATTATAATTATTTTTATAAATACAAGAGTAAAAATCACCTATTACTTTAGAAAGTTAAAAATTAAAATAGTCATACAGAAGATTATAAGACCAGTAAGAGGATCTTGTTTCCACAACCATATTTGAGTAAGCATCTTAAACCATGTTATCTTCTATGTATACATGTGAAACAATCACGTGAATGTTCCTGTAAAATTATAAAAATTTAATCCACTCATCAAGTAACCTATAAAAAACAAATTGAGACATGCATACAATGAGACTAACCATAAAAGTAAAATATAAATCAAATTGATTATTTTCCCCAACATTTAATTTATAATATCTAACTGAATTTATGAGAAGACAAATATTTACTTTATGTTTGGTATAATTGTAATGAGAATGATAAAAGTATCATTTAAAATTTCCTCTATAGGTAAAAAACATTCCTTCTTAACTAGTCTCTATAGGTGATTCCATCTCTACACCATCAATATTCACCTTTATATTAGTAGGTAACAATGGTATCCATCTAAAATATTTGACAACAACATAATTTTTGAGAGTATTGAAGAAACTAAGGAGTGGAGTAATATTTATCTAAAACTATTTTTTATTAATTTCACTTTTCTATATACTCACTAAAATTCTCACATATATATGGATAAAAGATATACATATGATGATTGAATTGTTAGTACCATGAAATCTAAAATTATTCCTAGAATTCTAAATACAATAAAGCACTGAAGCAATGACCCCAAGAAATAAATTATTCAACTATTCAATAAAATAAATACCATTAAATATGATTATAAATGAATTTAGGACACCATTAAAGATGGAATTTCTTCCAATTATATAATAAAAATAATTAAAAATCAATCCATCAAGATAACATTCAATGAAAAGTTTCTTTAAATTTTAATACTCTCATTACAAAGAAAACACCTGTAATAAAAAATGAAAGGGATATTCTATATTAAATCATCATTGGGAAGTCTCTAATACCACATCCTCTATAAAATCCAAAGGAAAGTGAAATTAATTCCCTTATGTAGCCATTTATCCACTTATAAATATGGGTTTGGTCATCAACCTGAGAATGATACAAAATATGAAAGGTAGGCCTTACAAGTCTATTATTAACCAAATTAGTGAATCAAAATCAACAAAAATATAATCTTCAATTAGTTAAAAAATATCATAAGGAATAAAATTGAATATCAAATAAAGATATTTAAAAATACAACTGATGGATAACCAAACATGTTTGGTTGACATATAACAAATAATAGAAACTGTATGATCAGGATATAATCACTGATAAAGGTTTAAATTAGATTCCATGAAAATAAACAACTTATAAATTATAATAATTTTTTAATAATAAATCAACATAATAGGCCACAAATGGAATTAATATAAAACATATCTCCCAATGATTTTGTTTCACCAATATGTTTTTATGAAAAGAGATAGATTCATTGTCATTATGAATCAGATTCTAGGTGAAACTTACAATTATAGGATTATTGAAATGGTATAGGTTCTTTATTCCAAATCCACACATATATATGGGTTTAATGAAATTTTTCCATGCAATAGTGATAGAGTTCCTTTCATTCACACAACCGATCTATAAGAAGTTTTTAATATTATATTCCATTTTACTAATTAAGATTGAAGGAAAAATAGAAAGGTATAATTAATAAAAAAAATCAATGTAATAATATAATTGATAAAGAAGAAACTACTGATATAGGACAACGACATAATTTTCCAACTGGAAATCTACTTCATATTCTATTTTGAATATTTTTTAAATATAAATCCTTCACTCTTACATATAAAATTTGATTTCCAAGATTTGTAAAAGGCAGCCCCCTTAAAAATTATAACACTAGAAAAAAATGTATTTTTCCTATCAATTCCTATAATATTACCAATGAAAATATATAATTTATCATATGATATGATTTGAATTGTGATAAGCTCATAGTGGAAGAAAATATCCTTAATTGATCTCAGGGTATGAGAATCACCATGAAAAGTAAGAATAAAATTATTTTCATAGCATATGTTATAATGTGAATTTAATTACCTTGAGGATTAAACATGAAAAATTAGTCAATATACAACTACTTTAAAAAATAAAACATCCTATATAATTATCCATAATTCTAAAATAAAAGTATCGATAATGGATCTCTATGTATGATCTATCTCTCACATTTAAGGAAACCTCTTGGTAACCCATTTACTATCAAAGATATGAGATACAATTTTTGTTACAGGAAAATATTATTTAAAATTCATTTTAACCATATTTTTTATCCTTTTAATAGTTTCTAAGGGGATAAGGAAGTGTTTAGGAGTTTCTAGGGAATGTTAAAATCCCGATGTTCCAGTTTTTGGAGAACCAGAGTAAGGCACAAAATTAGTACTAACCATGTGTCTCAACTCTATAACCCAAAGAGGATGAGTAATGATTGTTTAACCATGTTATAGAGTCCATTTGGCCATGGAAAATCTATAAAAAAATTCTAATGTGTGTCACATATTTGACACATAGTTTCTTCTAACCTTTAATATTGACATGTAATGGGATGTATAAGTTATAAAGTTATTTCACATGATCTTCACATGGTTTTTCAAACTATTAACCTAGCCATAAGAGGGTGTGTAACCTTGGGAAGTAGGCACATACAACTATAGAATGGTTTGGAAAACCATGCATCCAAACTGCACGAACCTTTATAATGGGTAAAGTGAACATTTTCCCATTAAATAGTTTACCTTACTCTCGCTTCTTTTCCTTTAAACACACAACAATCCCCTATTGTAATATCTCTTCATCATCATCCTCCTAGTATATTTGAGATGTTCTCTATATAGACTCTAAATTGAACATCATTGGTCACATTTGATCACCCTCAGTAAGTCTACAAGTAATCATGATTATTTTACTAGTTTCTATAACTTCCATTGATGTTATCTTCATGAAATCTCATATTACATTTTTTCTAGGTGTTTGTGTATTTCTTTTATTTTTTTTCATTCTATCCCAAATCATAGGATGATACTAGATGAGGAGTCATATACTGGTATAAGGTAGGTGGTCTAGCTCTTTTCCCAAAATATTTTGATGTTTATATCATTATTTTTCATGTAGTGTGTCAAAAATTCATTATTATTCCTTTTTAATTTCCAAATTAATTTAATAAATCATTATCACCTTGAAATGGTTTCCATTTCAACCAAAATTTCATCATTGGAGGTTTTCTACCATGGCATGAACTACCCATTATGGTGAGTTATTTAAAATTCATGTGAATAATATACCTTGTTATGTGATTAAACTACCATTTTGGTGTGTTTAATTGGACCTTATAAATGAAATAGTTTAATTGAATTGAATGGAATGGTATGATAAATTTCGAGTCTCCTATACCTTGGTTATCAAATTAAACCAAATTTTAAGGTGTTCCAACTTTCCTTAAATATTTTTGGGTAAATGATTAAATGAAAAATGAAACACATGACCATGTCCCCAATCCCTTGTTTAAATATTAAGTAATATCATGGCTATATTTATGATCATATAAAATTTATTAATTATTATGTCATTCTTGACTATGTTCATAGACAAAAAATTACCTTTTAAGGGTACAAAATACCCCGATCAATACTTTTATTTCCATTATGGATCTCCTTAGAAAGGTTTATGGGATTATAATCGATTCATTGATACATCTACAAATTTGAAGACCACACATAGATTTTGTCCTTATCTTAGATTGATAATACCCCATCTTGGCACTTGGGTTCACCTATATTTACAGAAATTAAATTTATTACCTTGAACGATTCTCCTTGGATTTGGAATGATGTTATGGACTAAATCATATCATTACTTGGTATACCTTCAAGTATCTCACTAAGTCTACCTAGTAATTTTTCCTATAGATATGGTATAACCTATCTTTAAGGTGAAATTCCAAGTATACACCACTGTGGATTTCACCCAGCTTATAAAACATAAATTCCATATAAATTATGGATCCTTACTTGATTATCACTACATGTGGATTCCTTTATTGTATTCCCTAATTCCCATCCTTATAAATATAAATTTAAAATTTAAAGTACTCAGATATGTTTTGGCTTAGGTATAAGCATGTAATATTAGATGAGTATCTTAGAGGAACCCTAAATAACAGGGTTTGTTTATTAACTACCCTTGATTATTATACCTACACACTAATAATATTATATGCACATATTGGATAGTTATATACACTAATAATGGTGGAATAATTAGTTTTAATAACACCCTATGAGGGATACCAATTCATACCTAGAAAGACTTCATGGACTTAGGCAAAGATAAAGGGAAACACCCCACTATGGATGCTTGATTTTCTACACTAGTATATAGTATGGGAGAAGTGGAATGAGATTTTTCTCACAATGATATTAGAATTATCTTTTGACATTTTTTTTCATTTTATATAGTATGTACTTTTTATTTATTCCACCATTTTCCCTTTCCTCCCATTTTGTATAAAATCATGATATATTCATCTTGGAATATGATACTTCCTCTAATTGTTTTTGATTAGTTATCCATATGGAAGATTTATTTCCACTACCTTGTGTTACATCATTTGTTTATATTTCATTATATTTCTTCCACTATTTTTCTATTTTTATATCATAGTTGTTCTATACTTTGATAAATAGGGAATAATCTCCCCACCATACCATAATAAGCCCTTTCTACTTGTCTATATTTGTTAGCGTATGAGAAGGTGTTGTTGAGGCTATGTGGCCAACTCGACCAGTCAATTATCTATGAAAAAGTCCCTAGATGTCATAAAGTGGTATCATATAACCTTTTTCGTTATATTACATCATTGGATTAGTATATAGGATACAAGGACGTGTCATAATTTGGTAATGAACTAGTTATTGGGTGTAACTAACCCATGTGTGGGGGAAAATCCAAGTTTCTAGGGGTTGGATTTGTTATTTTTTATTATGACTGTTACCGTTTAACTATTTTCACTATTGTGTGATGTAAATTCCTTATTTTATTCTGTCTTATAAAATGTTCATCATTTTTCTGGCATGGTATTGGAGTATAAGATTATGCATCATTATTATGACCCAAGGATTTATATGTCATAAAAATTTCATTCCATGTTTAATTAATTAGTGACATTGCTTACTACATATTGAAAGTTCCTTGACTGTTATATTTGTAATTTCACGAACGCTTCTTTTATGAGAAGGATAAATAATTGTTTAATTATAGTGTCTCCATCAACCTAAATAGTGTTTTCCCATATAGCTTGATGGTGTCACCTTAACTAACCAATTATAAAATGTTTGAGATTTGTAACTATGGTTACACAAGATGAAATTTTTGTTTATTAAAATTAAATGGATTCCAATTTCAATTAATAAACTTGTGTCTTTATAAAATCTAAAATGGCTATCTATTAAATGGAATCATTTTTATGACTTGTTACATCTTGAGACTGGATGCAAAGTTCTGGTTGAAGAAAAATGAAGTACTAATTGTAACTTATATAGCATAGTACTTTATAACTTGGGAATGGTAACACATCTAACTCTACTATGATATACACACACATGCACACACACACACACACATATAAATATGAAAATATTAATTTTTAAAAAGTGAAAAGAAATGGTTATCATTAAATGGGGATTCCAATTACAACTTAAATAGTTTTTCCTATATAACTTGTAACTAAAACTTTGTATAACAGAACATATGTTGCAAGGTAAAGAACCCGAAAATGTGATTCATACTTGACTTATTAATGGGAAATTGAGAGTGTTTTTTGTGTATTATAATAATATTTTATGTTTCCTAGAACTGGATTTAGGAGCAAGAAGATGTTTACTGAATCTTGTATAGAAAAGATTTATACCTGTATTATTATTTTAACCACGATATTTTATATCATAAAAATTCATTTTGAGGCATTAATTTTACATTGTAGATATATTCCTCCACGATGGGATTTGTTTTAACACCTAGAAGGTAGTGAAAACCATGATCTAGAAGTGGTGGGACCTAAACCACTCGTATTTCTTCCAGTTGTTCCACATGTGGAACCTCCTTTTATACATGATATGGGAACCAAAGAAAAATTAAGTGAAAGTATCTTATGGATAGTGAATTATCTATAGGACCTTATCCCTACTATGGTAGAGTTGACTATGGAGTTCCAACAACAACACTATCCGACCTTTTTGGGGGAAGGCTATCCCTAAGCTACTAAGTCATGGAGAGAAGATATATTATCGATCTTCAAGAATTTAAAGAATCCTTAATACAATATAGTAATTCTTGTATCTTATATACATCATAAGTATTCTATATTATTATGGGATGTCTTGACCTAGGGATATCAGTATTGGGGTATAGTCTAGAGGTATTTTTAGACTACATTCTATGATTAGTTATTCCCAGAGACTCTGATATTCAATAATTATAAAGAGTTTGTAAATCTAGAGAGGGTTGCTCTATCTATCATGGAATACTATGCACGTTTGATGTGGAACCATCATTTCATTCAAACTCATCTTAGAGACGAGCTATCTATAGGTAGGCAATTAGAGGAGGGACTCATGTATTCTATCTGATCAGAGGTGAACGTATTCCATCTAATTACTGTTTCTAATATAACAAACTAGGACCTCGTATATGAGTGTAACATGAGAGAGTTTGGAGTTATGGGGAAAGTAAGTTCAATACCTTAATAGGTAAGTAGTTCATCTACAAGTAGGAAGCATCTTATTGATCTTTCTCATAGGGGAATCTATAGTTAGAGTGTGTGCCTGTGTAGCCACACAGTTTTGCATCAATGTGGTATTCTATGACATACACAACCCTAGTGTATCAAGGAATTAGTTGATTATTGGGACAATGTCAAGATAAGACATATTCATTGGTTTTTTAGAACCTTTACTCCAGTGTCTAGTAAGAGGGGGTCAACTCCAACCCCAGGTTCTGGAGCAAGATCAGGAGCTCCATGTTAGGAAGGGAGATTGGGTAATACATGCCATTTAGGATAAGGATGTAGATAAAGTCAAGGAATATAAATTTATAATATGTATAAATAGTAGATCGGACCTACTCGGGGTAGTGAGGCTGTAACACAGGGTCACATATCATGTATGATATATATAGTACAACTTATACCTAAGGAGAATAGTTTCAGACAATCTACAATTCATGTTAATATTTTAGTATCCTTGAATTTATTACCCATTTTATTTGATACATTCGACTTGAATTCATTTATATTTGTGGATACAATTTAAGGTCTTTTCCTAAATATTGTATAATTTAAAGGGGTGATTAATCTTAATACACCATTGCGAGTTTGATCAAAAAGTGTATGCCTATGCAATGAGATTCTCCTTGAGATCGACAACTATCATTTCTTCTGGAATATTTTATTCCTTGAGATTATATGTTTTTACATCATTACTAGAATAGACTAGTTGGATCCCTTTTGTTCCTATATCAATTTTTATCGTCGATGTGCATAATTCTAATCACTTGAGGGTGATAGATATGTTTACAAAGGATAATGGGATATCCAGACAGGTCAAGATGGGCTTGACAATTTTCTACTGGGTGAAGTTTTAGACCAAATATTTAGTTTTTTATATATGATCAAGGATCATAAAAGATATATTTCCCTCTAATAGTGGATCAATTAAGGGACGTATCCCCTAACAACTTTTCTTGACTACCTCATGAGAGAGGGGTAGAGTTCACTCTTTAACTTGATCTAATAGTAGTTATAGTATGGATCCATTCATAAAAGATGGATTCTACTGAGCCTCAAGAACATAGGAGATAATTAGAGTACATATAAGCCAAAGGTTTTATATGACTGAGTACCTCTTCTTTATGGTTCACCCAATATTTTCACCAAGAAGGAGGATGTGACTGTTAGTATTTTTGTGTATTACCAGAGTTTTAATCAGCTTATATTTAATAAATGGTACCCACTTCCATTTATGGATGATATATTTAATTAAATACAGGGGAAAAAATTATGATCAATGACATATTTTATGTCAGGATATCATCAAGTAAGGGTTAGAACCTTAGATATACCACATAAAAATTTCTGAAGTAGATATATCCTATATTAGTATTTGGTAATGTTGTTCAGTATCATGAACATGCCAACATGACATATGGAGTGGATAAATTGGGTTTTACACCCACATCTTGTTTCTTTTATAGTGGTTTTCATGGATGATATCTTATTATATTCAGAAACTCAATAGGATCATTCTAATCACCTTGACATCATTTTTATTACCCTAATAGAGCACCAACTATATGGTAAGCTCACAAAATTTATCTTCTATATTGATGAGGTTCACTTCCTAGGTCACATAATATTAGAATACGGGGTTTCTATAGATCCTAATAATGTGAGATCTGTAGTATCTTGGATACAAATCATGAATAACTTTTATATATGATGTTTTTTGGGTATTGACGGTTATTATAGAAGTTTTATTATGAATTTATCATATATTTTAGTACCTATTATGGTATTGAAAACAAGGTTATTAAATTATAATGGTCCAAAGCATGTAAAAAAACCTTTCATGAGTTGAAATGAAGAATTACCTCAGCACTAATCCTAGATCTACCTGATCTAGGCAGAGGATATACCATTTCTTGTGAGGCATGGGGCATCAATATGGGAGATATTATAATGAATGTGGAACCAGTTTTGGTGTAAAATTATCACTAGTTTAGGCCATAAGTTCTTAATTACATGACAAAAAACCACAAGTTAGTAGAATTTATCCGTGCCTTGCATTGCTGGAGTCATTATTTTCTAGGATAATAGTTTAAAGTACACACATAGCATAAACGTTTTAAATACATATTCACATAGAAATATTTGAACCTCATATTGAAAAGGTTGGTTGAATACCTATAGTATTTAAATTATTAGTTTCATTATTTTATTGGGAAAGGTAATGTAGTGGTTGATACTTTGAGATTAAAGACTCAGACACAAGTTGTTTAGGAATCTAGTAGTGAGTGGAAGTTGATGGATCTTTATTCTGGGATGGATCTGGAGGTTTACAAGTTTCATGGGAATCCTGTTCTTATAGATTTAATAGTGACCTCATCACTTCAATACCTGGTGAAGATGAGATATATTTATAATCCTAATGTATTATCCATAAGGGAAAGAGTATCGGGTGAGGATCTACCACTTGGTTGGGTAGTTTATGAGGGTGAGATATTGTATATTCATGGGTGTGTCTAGGTGCCTAGATATATGAAAGTGGAGCTGATTATATAATATCATGCCTTCAAATGGTTATTTCATCCATGATTAATTAAGATGTACTATGACTTATGACACCAGAATTAGTGGACATGGATAAAGTGGTAGATAACTGGTTTTATTACATGGTGTTAAACATGTCAACAGGTGAAGGTAAAATACTAGCTTCTTATTGGTCTTTTACAGTGTTTCCCATTCCAGAGTGGAAATGGGATGATGTAACTAGGGATTTGTTTATGGGATTAACAAAATTACGTCATGGAAGTGATGATTTGTGGGTTATCATGGGAAGGATGATAAAGGTCTCCCACTTCTTACATATTAATAGGACCTTTTTAGTGGAAAAAATTGGCAAAATTTGTGTTTGAGAAATTATATTCCCTCATAAAGTTCTAGGATGCATTGTGTAAAATAGGGATACATGTTTTACATTACTATTTTGAAATGGATTTTAGAAGTATCTTGGTTCATAGGTGATTCTAAGCACATCCCACCACCCTCAAATTGATGTTCAGTTTGAGAATATTTTATATGTATTAGATGAAATTATCTGAGTATGTATCCTTGATTTTGGATGTTTGTGGGGAAAAAATTTACCTCTTAGAGAGTTTTCTTAAAAAAAATATTTTAAGCCACAATATAAATGGATATTTATGAGACCCTATATTGTAGGATGTGAAAATAACCTCTATTTTGGTTAGAGGAAGAGGAGTTACACTACTGGGAACATGTCTCATTCAGGAGACATCAGAGCAGGTATAACTGACTAGGAAATGTATGACTAACCCAGTCTATGTAGAAGTCTTATATAGATCATTATCACTGACCTCCATATTTTGAGGTGATATATCAAGTCTTCTTTCACGTTTTTCCTCAACTAGTTCATTGATGAATTTAGAGGAAAGGAAAGCTATATCCAAGATTCATCATACCTTTTGAGATTTTTGAGAGGGTTGGACTAGTGGATTATGAGATAACTCTTACTTAGAGATATATGGCTATGCATGATGTCTTTTATGTTTATCATTTGTATCATTACTATTCATACCTATCTTATTACATTCATATTGATGAGTTTGATTTGGACATAAATGATTCTTTTATGGAGTACCCAGTACAAATTTTTGATCATAGAAGGGTGGCTCTTCAAGGTAGGTCCGTTCCTCTAGTTTGGGTGATATAGAATTATGAATGTGTATTGTATGAGACTTGGAAGTGATATGTTAATGTAGGTTATCAGTGGGAAAATTTATTCTCAGATGTTGATCCACCACACTTAGGGAAACTCAAGGATGAGTTGTTTTAAAGAGGGAGGTTGTAAGATCCCAATTTTTTTATATAGGTATGGATTCTTCGTAATTCCATTTAACCTCTTATTTTTTCCTTGTAATAGTGACTAATGAGATAAGTAATTTTTTGGGAGTATCTGGGGCTTGTTTGGATATTTGAGATCTAGTTTTTAGATAACCAAAGTGAGGCACATAGTTAGTGGATGGTCAATACTGACCATACGACCCAAAGATTAGAAGAAAAATTTATATAACCATGAGATAGAGTCCATATGGAAATTAAAAAAGATGTAATAAATTTCAAGTGTGTATCACATGGTTAGTCCACAGTTTCTTCTAAATGTGTTACTAGCTTTTTGAGGGGTGTAAAAGTTGGATATTGGATATGCATGAATTTTCAAACCATGTACCTAGCCATGAGAGGGGGTGTCACCATGGGATGTAGGCGCACCTGGTTAGTGCACGGTTTGGGAAATTGTCTGGCCAAACCATAACACCCTTAAAAAATGGAAATATTTCAAATTTCTATTAAACATTTCATGCTTTATTACCCTCTAATTTTCCTTGGAATTTACAAAAATCTCCTTATTGGAAGATCTTCTCATCATCCTCCTAGTATTTGTGAGATATCCTCTGTTCAGACTCAAATTCGAATGCCATCATTCATTTTTTATCACCCTCTATAAGTCTATGAGTCCATTTGATTATTTTCCTATTTACTTCTTCCATCATTGATTCTATCTTCATGATATCTCATATGTTCAATTTTTAGGATGTTTTTCTAGTTCTTCTGATTTCTCTCATTCTATCCTAAATAAAAGAACAATATTGGGTAAGGAGTTATCTACCAATATAAGGTAGGTGTTCTAGATATTTTCGCTAAAATTATCTATGTTTATATGATGTGACATCATTATTCATGTGTAAATTTCCATGAGATGCATTTTTTAAGTGTAAAATTTATTTAATGAATCATTAGAACCTTGAAATGGTTTCCATTGCAACTAAAATTTTATTATCATATGTTTTATACCATTATTCTAACCACTCCTTAGGGTGAGTCATATAAAATTTATGTGAACTATATACATCATTATTTGATAAAAACACCTTTTAGGTGTGTTTAATTGGACCTTATAAATGAAATTGTTTAATTTAATTGAATGGAATGGTATGAAACCTTGTTAGGATCCAATACCTTGGCTATGAAATTAAACCACTTTCTAAGGTGTGTCAAATTTACTTAAATGGAAGTAGATAAATCATTTAAATAAAGGGTGTATAGAATAAACATGTCCCCTAGAACTTATTTAATTATTACGTGTGATTAGGGATATCTTTATTATTGTGGACACTTGATTAATTGTTATGTTGTGCTTGACTATGGGCATAGAACTCAAATTAATGTAAGGGTATGAAATTCCCAAAGTGATACTTGGATTCCCATTATGGATCTCTATGGATGAGATCATGTGGTAAAACCAATTCACTAATGTATTTTCCAAGTGCAATAACACAATTGGATTCAGTCTTTGTCTTAGAATATGAATTCCCCATCTGAGAACTGAGGATTAACCTATATTTATAGAAAATAAATTAATTTCATTGGGTGATTCTATAAGGACTCAAATTGATGTTACAAACCACCTATGATTGTTCCTTTGGATTCTTTATAGTCTCACACTAATGCTACCTAGGACTTATTCCAGGGTCTTGAGTTGAACCCCCTTTAAGGTGAAATTCCATGGGCAGGACCCTATGGATTTCACTAAGATTATAAAACATAAATTCCACTGAAATTTTGGAACCTTAAATGATTATCACTACATTTGGATACCTTGATTATATATCCCATTTGCCATCCTTATAAATAAAAATTTAAAATATAAAGTACTTAGAGGAATTATGTCTTAAGTCAGAGTAGGTAATATCAGATGGGTATTCAAAAGAAATCCAGATAGATATGGTTTGTTTATTCACTACCCTTTATATTATACCATCACACTTCTTATCTTATATTCACAAACTAGATAGTGCTAGACACCATTTGTGTCGGACTACCAAATTTTACTCTCACCCTGTCCAGGTCACCAATTGGTACCCAGATAAACTTTCTAGATGTTGGTAGGGATAAAGGGAAATTCCCCGATATGGACACTTGATTTTATATAATAGGATGAATTAAGGTAGATGAGTATTGATCTCGTGATCAATATGTTATTAGAGATAAAATTTATTTATTTTTGCAGTTTTATAGTATGTATTGTGTATGTATGTTTCCCAATTCCCTTTAATCCCATTTTTTATAACATCATGAGATCATAATATTTTTATATAATACTTCCTACAATTGTTATTGTTTATTTATCCCTATGAATTTTTGATCTCCATTACCTTGTGCTAATATTTTTGTTTCCATTTCATTATATTTATTTCACTATTTTTTTTATTTGTATATCACAACTATCCTTCAATATAATTAAGAGAGTATAGTTTCCCTACCATACTGTCATATATCCTTGCTATTATTTGTAAATCTCTGGCATATAGGGAGGCACACTTGAGGTCAAGTGGCCCACCAGACTTGTCATTTATCTACAAAATTGTATAGGGATATCACAATAGACATGTAATAACTTTTAATAATAACTTCATTTAATATAATAAATCTTTTATTAAAAAAAATTCTATAGTTTCTTAAACATAAAATCTTATCTAATTATTTCAAAGAATTTAGTGATATCATGCTTAATAATAAATTTTCTAGAATTGAATTTTTTACTCATTAAATTAACCAATTTTGGTGTTATAAAGAGGTAGTAATAAACCCCCCTTCCTAGAATAAAAATAAATTGATAATAATAGATGAATTATATAACAATATGAACTATAAGGGTCAATATTTTATAAATAAACTTGAGAAAATTTTTCCCTATAATGACAGGTCTAAAATCATTGATGTTAAAGGCATGATATTTATTAGGAATTAAATTAATAAATTTGAAATTCAAACCTTCACAAAAATATGAAATAATGAAAACTTATTTAACAATAAATATGGGTTCCATAAGAATAAATTCCCAAAAACTAAAAAAAGATATTTGTAAAACCATTTGGCCTACCTATACTATCCTTATTTAGTAAAAATGTTTATTTTTTTATCACATAAACATCTAAAAAAATAAATAAATTTATAATTATGAACATAATTGATATATATTGAGATAACATCATACAATTTCATATCACTGTTGGAATTATGTTCATTATTGAAAAGAGATTTTAGACATTGAAAAATTAAATTTTCCATTTCATTATCAATTGGGAGTAAATCGTTAATAATTTTTAAATAAAAAAATGGTTTACGAACCCTCATTTAATTTTATTGAAAATGAAAAAATTTGGTGTTTCAGTCCCCAACTCTTATCTATTTGAAATTGAAATTCTCCTTTAAAGTAAATTCTTTCAAATTTAAAAGTTTATCTTTTTATATTTTAATGTGCACTCTTTATTACTCAAGAAATACTTAATGAAGTTACTTATTTATGCGTCTTATAACATGTTTTCAATACCAATAATGTAATTATCTAAATAAGAAAGGTAATAATTACTCTATACTATAAGAGCCAATTTAATCCTATTTATTTTTTACATTATAATATGCAATAAGTTTCCAAAGTCCAGTTTATATAATTTATAATGATAAGAAGGGGAGAGTGATATGAATGGATACTGTCCTTATAAATGTAATAAAATGTACCAAAGGAATCCCCATTTATATAAATGAAATTACTATTAAATTTTCACACTTATTTACCTCTCATAGTGTTTCTAACCCAATAAAAATTAAAGTCAACTAATAAAAACTCTAAAATATTATAGGTGTTAATAATATACATAAATTAATTAATGGAAATATTTATTCATGATCATCCCACCTTATCATCAGTAATTAATATAGAAATATATATTCTTAATATCGGCCTAGAAGACAATGAGTTTATAGATCATTCAAGTAGATCTTACAATAGTTTTTTTCGAACCGTATAATAAGAGGAGGTATAAACAAATGTAATCATATGAATAAGGTTGAGAGAAATAAATTTAAAAGTAATATACTTATTACAATTTGATACCAAGACAAGAATAATATTATTTAAGTTAAGGATACACAATGTTTCAATTATTTAATTGATTAAATTATGAGACATTAATTCATATTCTATATAGTCCATCTTATAATGAAAAAAATAAATAATCAAACCACTGGTTCATCAATATCGAATAAATATATTTTATAACTATCAATAAAAAAAATTAATAGAATTAGAGATGACTTGGTTATTAAAACCCTTATAGTTTTGAAATAAGTTCCTCACTTATATGAGTTTGTTGATCATGTCTGGACAATATTATTCCCAAGTATTTTACCTTCATTTATTAAATATAGAAACCCTAACTCTAGATACCCATATTAGAAGGTATTTCATTACATTAGAAACTTATATAATAAAAATGTTAGTAGTTTCAAGATACTAGATACACATTTGATCACTAAATTACATTGGAATGAAAACTACATCATAAAAACACATATAACATTATTATTACTCCATTTATTATCCACTAAGCACATGTTTCATTATTTATTATTTTATAGAAAAATTCGGAAAAAATAAATGTATTATACTGTATCCTTAATAAGATTTATCATAAAATATAATTCAATATGTAATAATAATGACATAAGTAATATGGTAGGAATAAAAAAGATTATATATAACTAAGTATAAAATACATTGTATCCAAAGAAATGAAAATATATAATTACATGGATAGAAATAATAAACCTAATAATGATGGAATTGATAATTTAGAACATCATAACTATACTATAAAGACCTTAATCAATACATAATACAAAAATGATAAATTATACACAAAACACCCAAATTAGTATGTCTAATAAGACATGTAGATGCATAAAGGGTCTATATAATTTCTGGTAGCACCCATCACTTAATATATCTAATTAATTCATCATATGAAAGGAATACATAAAAAACAATATGTAATCAATATTTCTTGTAAATCATTAATTATCTACATTCAAATAAAAAGTATAAGTATTTTCAAAATTTCACCAATGAATAAATGGAATATATTTCTAGGTGAATAAACTTCAATATGGATTCAAAAATGAGTGTTCATATCATATAGGGTAAATAGTATATAGTAAAGTTACAAATAATGAAAAAATAGTGGATTATAAAATTAAATAAATAACAAGGATATGGAAGAAAATGATAAATCTAATATATATATATGAAGGGTGATAGAGAACTTACTCATAAAAATGAGAATGAATAAAAAATGACCATCATGAAAAAGTACAGAATGTACTATAAATCTAAAAGTTAGGAAAGTAGACTATAAATTAATCATAAATAAAGCTAAAATAGTAAGTTATAAATTTAATACCTTTAAATTGATACAAAAAATGAGAGGATAGAGAAATGATAATTGAAATTAATGGATATTTAGAAAGAAACCCTTCACTTGAGCCCTAGATTGTTTTATCCGCTCTTATAACATTTTGTTGGATAAAATTATATTTATTAATTATTTTATTAAGAATTTTTTTTTATGTTTATTTTATTTTTAAATTTATTAAATTTATTATTTATTTATTGTATTAATTTTTCTTGCATTGGTTATTTTGAGGTTGTTCGGTTCATATTTAAAAAATCACTTCAATATAGAGGTAATAATGTAAAGACACTATCCAATAGTTCCATGAGCTACAAAAGTGTCATGGTATATGATTCATATAATCATAAAAGTGATGCAATTCAATAGGTTATAAAATAGTTATGATTCATAGAATATTAATTATAAACTTTGATTTAGACAAGTAAAAATAACTATTTTCCTTTACATTTAAAATTATTATTTTTAATACTATTATATAATTAAAATTTATTATAAATTATATTATTTAATTATTATAATATATTTAACAATGAAATATTTTTTTATAAAAATACATGGAAGGTGTAAGAGAAAAATAAAATATCACCGTTCACTTATGTAGTGTAAGAATACCATGAGTGAAATGATGTTTTTAGTAGGGTTCTAAAAAGAAAATGTAAACCACTTTATATTAGGGTTTTATAAATACATTAAATTATATTAAAAACTCTATTTCAATGTTAATTTTATTTTCTACTTTATGTTATAGAAGGGATAATAGGAGGATTAAAATGAAAAATATTTGATTAGAAACCAAGATTTTTTACATAATAACGATTTATAAAAAAGGTAAGATGAGAGGAAATTCAAAATATATCAATGATAATGGATAAAGATGATGTTAATAACATGTAAAAATAACCATGAAAGAAAAATAAGAGGTTGTTTAATATTTTTTAAATTAATATGAATATAAATTAAAAGAAAAAGATACTTTGGAACCCTTACCATTCTTTTTTCACTGCCTCCTTTGGATTGAGCCTACGACATTTAAATAATGGTATTTCGGCTAGAAAATTCACTAGGGATGTATCTAGATAATTTTGAAAAGATATTTGGGTAAATAATTTTCAAGGTTTATTATTTTGGGAGTTCGGAGAAAGGTGTAAAGAAGTGGTGTTTATGTAGCCAAGGGGAGGAGTATTTTTTAAATAGCTATTGATTATTCTATAATTTTGGCCAAGGACTATAAATAGTGTTAATTAAGATGAATTTTATTGTCCTATGATTAAAAAATGAAGTTAATTTGACATTAAAACCAATCCAAAACCAAAATGAATCTAGAAAATTCTATATTAAAGGTAAAGAGTCAAAAATAGTTTTTATTAAAATAAAATGTAACTTTGGAATTAAAATTTCAAATATAGGTTTACAAATTCTACTTATTATATTTAATTAAATTAGTTTAATCATTAAATTTATTTTAATTCATTCAAATGGTTTGAATTTTATTTGAGTCATATTTTAATCATAATGTTGTCATAAATCTTTCAATATTTGTAAAAATTGTGTTTTTACTATTCACCAAAAAATCAATATTTTCATAAAATTACAAAAAATTCACCGTAGAATAAAAAATTGAGATTTAAAAGTTGATTTATATTTTATTAAATTGAAATTATATATATATATATATATGAAATTTTAATTTTAAATAAAACCATATAATACCTTGGAAACCAATTTATTTGGAAAAAACTATTACTTTTTCTATAAGTGATTACATTTATATTTTTTATTATTACTTAATTATTACATATTTTATAATTAATTATTATACATGTAAAAAATAAAATAAAATATACAAAATTCATATTATAATTATGTATAATTTATCATTCAAGTGAAAATTTAAGAAAGTAGTTTTTTATTAACATTAAATACTATAGTTTCAATGCTATATAAATGAATATATTACTTTGGTATCAACAAAATTTTCTAAATATAGAGTATATTTTGTGACAATAATCTACTATACATATGTAAAATTAATTTTTAAATTGTATATAATAAATATTTTATAGTATTATTTTTGTGTAAAACATGTTACTTAATTCTTTAAAATAAAGTTTTTAGTGAAAAAAGCATGCACATAGAATAATATAAAAACCAGTTAAAAATTAAATTAAAATTAAAATATATAATAAATAACTCCTAAAATAATATTTTAGTGCAAAAATTTTATTTAAAAAATTATTTTTATAACATGATGTGTATAGAATTTCATGTGACATGAACCATTATTAGATTACTCTAAATAGTTTTGTTTTTTCAGACATGATCTTTTTAGGTCATGATATCACTCCTTCTAACTATTTTAAAATTTCATGACTATAAAAACATGGATCATTATTTTTTAATAACTAGTTTTCAATGGTTATGTTACTATTTGAATGTCAATATAAAAATATAACTATTAAAAAGAGTAATTTACTCATCAAATAAAAATGTATGTGCACATTAATCATGAATTTATTTAAATATATTTCATAAAACCATTTTTAAAATCATAATGATTCAAAAAATTTTATTATGAAACATGAATTAAGAATACATATCTATTATCTATTGAACATAATATTAATAATGGTAAAATATTGATAAATTTTTTAAATGATATAGATACATTATATATATATGTGAGAAATAATTAATAATATCTTAATTTAATGATAAGAGATAGATAATTTATTATTATCACATAAAATTTCATTAGTACTTCTTATATATAAATTTTAGGTTCATATCATAGAATAAGTGTATGTATAATTCGAGGTATGCTTTTTTAAAATATAAAATGAATTTTCTGGGTGTTACATTCCCCCTTAAATAAATTGAATCCTCATAGTTATTCTTTAGTGTCACTAGTGAAAAAAGGTGCAGGTATTATTAAAATAGTAAGTAATCCATGTATAAGTTAAATTAATAACCGAAAGTTTGAAGATAATACCATGAAACTCATCCTTACTCTTAAGACATAAATATGTTGAATTTTGTTACCAATTTGTTTTTTATGCTTAATTAGTAATAATTATTTGTTTCTTGGGTCATACCTTTTAATATTTAATTTTTATGATCATACTATAATTTGGTAATTCAACATCTATAGTAGTAATTACATTTTCCCAACCATGATCCCTTATCATTATATGTGGTATATTCCCTAATTATTTGGCCATTGATTAGAATGATGTCCCAAGTCTTTATAATTTAAGTATTGGACATTAGAAACATCCTACTTACTTTTGAACTTATGAGTTTGGTTTCCTTTGTCTCCACACATATAATAATCTCCCAAGTCCTTCAATAAAGATTTATAGTGTCTCTTCCCATAATTATTACATGTTGGAAATTCCACCCTTATTTTTCATATTATATTCCAAAGTTCTTTCTACATAGAACATATTTTCCACTTATTATAATGATTCTCATAATTATAAACATCATTACTATATCATAAAGTCCTTAACTAAGAAAACATATAAAAATTGGAAATTATACAATAAATACCAAAACGTTTTTATCTCATGAGGCCTAGCGATGCATTGAGAAAATATATTATTCCAAGCCACACTAATCTATTAATAATATTAATTCATTCATAATACAAAATAATTAATAAAATAAATAAAGTATGAAATCAAGAGGTCATAATAATACAAAATTATCCATATTAAAATAATAAGTCTACATATTTTTTATATTTACCTTTCCAATAAATGAAATAAATTTCTAGGTGAACTCCCTTTAATTTGGATTGATAAAAAATTATTTTTCACATTGTATAGGGTAAATAAATAACATAATCATAAGAATGAGAATGAATATGAAATAACCCTTATAAAAAAAGTAATTTATAAATCAGAAATATATAAGTATGGAAACAAGACTATTAGTTCATTAGAAATAAAGGTAAAATAGTATGGTATATATTGAGGATATTTATTTTGAGTTATATAAAAGTGGATATAGAAACAATACTTGGAAACAATTGATATTTGGAAAGAAACCCTTAATTTTAGTTCCAATTTTTTTTAAATGCTTTTAAAATCTATGAAATATATATATTTTTTGTATTAATTACTTTATTTTTTTTTTATATTTATTTCATTATTATTATTCCTTATAATTAATTTATTATCATTTTTTATTCATTTATTATATTAATTTAATTTCATCAATTATTTTACTGATGATTGGTTTATAATTCCAAAACCACTTTAATATAGTGGTAACAGTCAAAAGACACTACCTAATGGTTCAATAAGATTTAGAAGTATCATAGTATATGTTTCATATCATTCCATAAGTAATATAGTTTGAAAGGTCATTAAGTAGTTAAAATTTAGAGAATCTTCCTCCGTAATATTATTTTAAATGTGTTAAAATAATAATTATTTACATTTAAAATCATTATTTTCTTTCCTATTTTATCATTCCACAATCATAAAATGATATAATTTTATTATTATATTTTATTCAATCAATAAATGAATTTATTGGAATATCCATGAAACGAATAAGTGAAAAATAAAATTTCATTGTTCACTTTTGTAGTGTAAAACTACCATAGGTGAAATGATGTATTTATGTGTGTCTCAAAAATATGTGGTAAAATAGTTAATATTAATGTTTTATAAAACTATAAGAGTATATTAAAATATTTTCCATAAAATTATTTTAATTTATTACTTTATGTTATACAGGTGGTAAGAGTAGAGTCAAAATAAAAAATATGGGTTTTGAATACCATATTTTCAACATAGTAACAATGTATTTAAAATGGTTATATGAGAAACAATAGGTGATATATCCTCAATATTGGATCAAAATAATGTTAATACCATATGATTAAAACCATTTTAGTAAAATACATTTAGTTTTAAAATAATTTTAAATAAAAATGACGATAAATAAAAAATAAAAGGAGACTTTGGAGACATTAATTTTTTTTGTTTTACCTCCTTTAGATTAATTTAAAGGCTTTTGTAGAAGGTTATTTTGGCTATAAAATAGAAATATTAATGTGGGTAAGGAAGTGTGGTGAGAAACTTAGGTAGATATTTTTCAAGTTAATGTGTTTTGGAAGTGATTATAATGGGTTTTTGGAGGGTTTTTTTATATAACTAGGTGTATTTTAAAATTTGGTATTGATTAATTTATCATTTTGGCCAAAGATTTGGAATAGTGTTTGTTACCATGAATTTTATTTGTTTTTTAAATAAAAATATGTTTCAAGGATATTAAAACAATAAAAAACTAAATGGAATATTGAAAATACTTAATTGAATATTAAGAATAATTTTTTTATTAGAGTAAATTAGAACTTAGGATTTAAAATTTTAAATATAGGCTTTCAATTTAAACTTATTATTTTTAAATGAATTATGTTTCTAATTAAGTAAATTTAATTCATATTAGAGGTTTTATAAATTTTTGGTACATATTTATATCATTATTATTTCATAAATATTATGGATTTCATAAAAAATGTATTTTTTACTATTCAGTAAAACATCATATTGTTCAAAATATAACAATAAAATTCACCATAGAATAATTTTAAAATGTCTATTATGTAATGAATCAAAATTTTATAAATAAAAATACATTTTTAGTTGAATTAAATTCCCTATTATATATTATGGTTATAGAAAAACATGCTATTATTTGGTTTTATTATATCTTATCGAATACAAAATACTGGTATGTATCATAACTATTAATAATATAACTTTTAACAATGGTCATATGAATAGTGTAAATATAGGGGTTTTGAAAAATCCAACTGACATAGAAAGAGGAAGTGATGGACTCAACTAGTATGATTATACCCTATGAATCCCATTTATCAAGATTCTAAGGGAGATAACATCACCAGTACTATCCCTTGACTAAGACCAATCAAATATCCAATAACTAAAACATGATCAAAATAGTTTATGGTAGAAATTATAGCTCATCAAGATCATGACTCAAACCATGTACGCTGAACCACACCATGAAAGTCTCACCATTATACACCCTACCCTTAGAGAATCTGATGGTTTAATAATGGTATATGTGTAAATAGTCTAATAATATGAATATGTATATTGTGTTTTCAATATAATAATTATTAAATTTACTTCTTATCATTTTTACTTTATAAATTATTTTTATGTTGATCGAATAGAACAAAAATTGTATTTTGGGGTAGTACATGATTTCAATTAAGGAATTCCTTTCGATGAATTAGTGTTTTTTTTAAATAAATCATATTTTAATAAAATATTATTAAATAATTTATATTAAATATAAATTATAATATAATTTTTGGGAATTTAAATTTAAATTTTCTAAGGGTTTGAAAACTATGATTGTAAAAAACCCCAGCATTTCTCATTAAATATCGATTCTTATTTTAAAATAAAAAATTCACACATTTATAAAATGATTTTGATAAAATTAGTATTATTTTTAGAATAAAAACATCAAAATTATCCAACATTTAATTTTTCATAATTTTTTGAGACAATCAAATTTTCGGATAAAAATTAAATATGATATAAATATATGGTGTGTATTAGGACCTCATGAGGATGAAAAAATGATGTAAAAAATTATTTAAAGGCTATAAAAGTTCAAATATATGTTTCCCC
Organism: Viscum album; assembly: GCA_963277665.1. NCBI lineage: Eukaryota > Viridiplantae > Streptophyta > Magnoliopsida > Santalales > Viscaceae > Viscum > Viscum album. The sequence goes on along the minus strand of OY728138.1, from coordinate 95,214,951 downwards.
TTAAAAAATTTGATTTTTATGTTATTTTATTTATTTTATAAATAAATTATGAATCCTACAAAACCTTTATTATATTTTAAGACTTTATAATCATTTCTCTAAGAATATGACTCACTTCTATAACACCAAGGGTAATATTTTAACAATTAATACCATTGGAAATATAAAATAATTAAAATGAATCCTCTTAGGCAGAAACCATCTGAAAAAACCTTGGGAATATTTGGGATTTTGTTTACTTTATTATACAGAGTCCAAAACCCAAGTTTGGTAAATATTAAATAACTCCCCTATCTTTTCTTATATAAACCCACCTAATGTCCCCCTTATTTTTATTCAAAAAAATTTGATCACATACTTACTTTGAAGTCCCATCACTAAAGTCCTTCCACGGTTCCCCCAATCTCTTAGAAGCTTCTCCCAAGCAATCACCCTCTCAAGGTAGGGGACCTCTCTCTCATCTTTTCAATTCAAGAACCTTATTTGTAATTATCCTTTTAAATATCTATTGGTTATATTTTCATGTATTTATAAACACTATTTTACTATTCAATTGATGTTATTTTAATGATATATCATTTATACCCTCTCATTTCTACCTTTACCGAAGCCATTACCATGCAAAAATTTAGTAAGGGATCCTCTCATCCTCCTATTTATTCAAGTATCTTCTTCATTTTATGAATTTTATTTTCAATTAATAAGGTTATTATATGTTTTTACACTTCCCTATTACTATAAATTTTATTTAAAAATGATTAGATACCTTTTTATCTATCATTAAACCATTTTATGAATCTTTTAGTACAACCATTATGCTTTCAAAATTTCATTTCGATTTTTCCATGTCAAACCACTATATTGTGAATACCATTGCTATTTCAACTCAATGTTATTCAACTAGAAGTACCTATATATATTTTATTTGGAATTTAATTTAATTTATTCCAAACTCCTTGATCATGTAATTAAATTTGATGAAATATAATCCTATTTTGAATGACCTATGTGGCACACTTATGCATGTACATGATATGAAATCGATGAGTGAACCCATAATTATATTGTGATAAAATTAATTGGGTAATGTTCTATCCTATTGATACATCAATAAAGGAATTAATAAGAAGACCTAATCTAGAATAATACTTTTTCTACCATGTTATGATGCCTTTCCAATTATGCTTGACATATTTTTATGATGTCTTGTTTAGTGTTGTTTCCACTTTTCGATGTCACCTTTATGTTATCATTCTATATCAGGAATCTTTGTTCATGTTCATGATTGTCACCCATTTTATATACCATTTAAATGACTATTCTATAACATGTAATAATTTCTTCATTTTATTCCATGTTTATTAAGTTACTAGTCTTTATAGATTACCCCTTTATTACTCATATCCCTAGGTTATCTCTTGCAATATTAAGAATGATGGAATATTATGATCATTTTAAGGATGTTTTGAATAATACTGATGTACCAACTATTTTTAAATTGTAATATAATGCACCTAATTACACTAATACACTAAACATATCTATATTCTAGATAGCAACACGGGTCCTGTTATGTATTAAATCATGAATTATTTTGTAGTAAAGACAAGGGTTTCCATAATTGGTATCAAAGGAAAGTTTAGTTATTTTTGGGATTAGGATAAGAAATTTATATAGAAATACTTAGGTATAAGACTAAAAATAAGTAAAAATCCTTAAATTTTGGTAACGTATAGTGTATTTGGGTCCCAGAAACATATATCCCTATCTGGATACTGCAAGTAGATGTGGCTCTGACACAAATGTACATAGAGGTTACACCAAAAACACCACATTGAGCTAGAATCGATTGTAAACTAGTGCATGATAATGGGCCTTGGTACACAACTAGTTTGAAAATCATAGGGGATAATATTTCTTAAATTCACAAGATCATTATTAACCATTATTAGGGGAAAAAATTCCATAAAATTTTTTGTTATGAAATATATCATGGATAACATAGATTGAAGCCTATAAATTATTAACAAAAGGAAATGGATGTAATTTTTTAAATTATCACTTTAATTTCATTGGTTTCCCATTTATTAATTTAATAGTTTAAAAATAATCATCCCTAATTTCCTTTTTATTCTATACAATGGCCAAAAATAAAAGAAACTGAGTAAACAACTAATGTTAAGGGTAATGTGATGACTACCCAAACGAGATGCCCAACCTGATGGGATCAAGAATAAAAAACTTTGTGATGATACTATCTTAGTTTAAATATATTTTGAATAGAAACCTAAATTATTAGGAACACCAAAATCCCTCTAAGAAATAACAAGCTGAAATTGAGACCTTTATGCAATAGATTCCTACGAATTTCAATGGATCATATAATCCATTAATCACAGAATAATGGATCAAATCCATTGATAAGATCTTCTCCAACCTTAAATGTTCCAAGAAAGATAATTTTATACTATATGTTTATCATATGGAGGTATAATATAATCAGTGGTGGACATTTATCAAGAATATACATCCTGAGGAAGAGATCGAATCTACGAGGTGGTAGGAATTCCAGAAAAAGTTTTTTAACAAATATTTTCTTTACACTATGACTTAAAATAGAAAGGTATTTCCTTGTACTCAAGAAAAAAGATGATGAATCCATCAGGATGTATCAGGAAAACTTCACAAGACATGCACAATACACCTTAATATTTTTCAGTACCCCTGAATGTAATGTTGACCACTTATTTGGTTGGCTAAAACCAAGCCTTTGAAAAACCCTGGAGATCTGAGACATTGATAACTATAATAAAAGTTTATAGTGTTCCATTAATGTCAAAATAGAGATCAAATAATCTCAATGTTCTCATGGGGATAATTAGTGGAATTTGGAGTTTAATTATGGTAGTGTGATGTAAAAATATAATGGTGGTAATAAATTTCAACATCCCAATTTTAAAAAGTGCTAAAATAAGATCCCAAAAAATTGCCTGAAGGGGAAGAGGAAATGATTTAGGTGTGGGAAGAAAGGTAACCTAGATAGACATTACTAATGGGAGAAACCAAATAATGTAATATAATAGAGTAATACTCTAGTAAACACTTAACCTTTGTCCAATGTATCAACTGCAAGTAACAATGTCACTTTTCAAACCAATGCACCAAGACAAGGGTGGATAGAGATAATCATCACCAACAACCACCAAGGTGGTAAGGGTGATATTATTCCATTAGAACCACTGAGGTGGATCCTAATAATGAAGTGGTGATAGGTATGCCTGTTATTCATTCAATAATAGAGAGCATACTTTTTTATTTTAGTTATATTCATTCCTTAATATCATGAATGTTTCTTAGAACTATTTAAAAACCTATAAAAAGCTTGGAATTAAAAGTATTGGTGAAAATGGTAAATGGGGAAATTATTGAATCCTAAGTACATAACTAGTACCTTTTCAAAATTTGTTTGTTGAAATTCCCAGATAACCTTGTGATACTTATTTTAGTGGAATTTGATGAAATTATGGGTATGGATTGACTTTATTTACATAAATCCAACATAAATTTTCATGAGAAGGAAATAACTCTTTGTATCATTAATTTTCCTCCATCTTTGTACATGTGTAAGGAGGAGGATGAATATTATTTATCACCTACATCTCAAGTGCTGATATTATTTCCCTATGATAAAGAATACCATTCTCAAATGATTGATTCTAAGGAAAATACCTCCCTTAAAGATAAGACTCTTATGAAGAAATACACTAAAGTGTTTCATGACGAATTAACTAGTCTTTCTCATAGAATATAGGTTGAATTTTTAATCAATATTTTACCTGGGGATTTGGAAATATCCAAAACATTACATAGATTGGATATTGTGGATCTTGAGGAGCTAAATAAACAACTATAAAAGATTCTAGATAAAGGGATCCTATTACCAAGTTATTTACTATAGGGGGGACTTATTCTCTTTGTCAAGAATAAGGATGGTTCAATGCGCTAGTTAATTGACTATTGTGAGATAAACAAGATCACTATAAAGAACAAGTATACTATTCCAAGGATTTATGACTTTTTTAATCAGTTTCATGGATCCCAATACTTCTCTAAGGTGGATCTTCAGTTGGGGTATTATCATGTAATGGTAAATAAAGATGATATCCCCAAGATTAATTTCCACACAAGGTATAATAACTATTAGTTCATAGTAATTCCATTACAACTTATTAAAAATCCAACAATATTCATGGAATTGATCAATAGTGTATTTATAGATTACCTCAAAAAAATTTTGGTAGTATTTTTTAGATGATACCATATAATAATCAAAAACAAAGGAGGATTATGAGGATCACTTGAGAACTATAATAAAAAACTTATGAAAGGGGAAACTTTATGAAAATTACAAAAAAATTTAGTTCAAGTTGAATGAAGTCTCATTATTGGAAAATATTATCACAAGTAATGGTATATCTATGGACACTTTAAATAAATAGACAACTTAAGGATGGATGAAGCCAACATATGTGAAAGGAATCTATAGTTTCCATAGATTAGGTGGGTACTATTGTCGATTTGTGAGAAATTTATTATGATTATAAAACCCTATAACTATTATAACTCATAAGGGAGTCATGTTTTTGTGGAATAATGAGTATGAAGGGGGATTCTAGGAGTTTTAAAATAGGATTATCAACACACTTGTACTTAATCTACAAAAAATTGGGGAACTTTTCATGGTATACAGTGATGCTACAAAGAAGGGTTTGGGATTTATACCAATTCAGAATACAAAAGTGATAGACTATGCCTCAATGAAATTGAAATTTCATGAACAGAACTCCCCAATAGATGATATGGATCTGGTCGTAGTAATATTCACATTAAAAATATTGCAACATTATCTCATTGGGGAGAAGTGTGATATATATATGGATCATAAAATAATCAAGTATATATTCACATAGAAAGAGATGAATATAAACCAGTGAAGATGGTTATAGATGATTATTGAATATGAATACTCAATCCACTACCAAACTAAGAAATAAAATAAAGTTTCAGATGCTCTATGTAGAGAGGATCTATTAATTTTATCATTGATGAGAATTGAGAAGGATCGAGTTTTCTTAGACTTGTAAACAATGGTCATGGGAATAATAAAGGAGAGAACATCAGAAATCCTTTAAAAAATGATTACTTAACCATACCTTGTGTATAAAATAAAGGATGATCAAATAGATGATGTGGAAATATAAAAGAAGGTGGAAGCTATAAGAAAAAGGAAATCCTTGGAGTTTAAAATTAATGAAGAAGAAGTTGTATGATTTGGGTCATGACTATGTTTACTTTAAAATCCTAAGATAAAAAAGGATATATTAGATAATGCATATAGATCAACCTTATCCATCCATCCAAAGAGAAAAAAGATGTATCAAGGTCTCATAGATAAATATTGTTGAAAAAATATGAAGAAGTTGATCAAAGAATATACATCAAGGTGTCTTTTATGTCTGCAAGTGAAGACTGAAAGGAAAAAATCCAAGGGGATGATGAAACCATTACCCATATCTATATGGAAATGAAAAAACATAAACATGGACCTTTTCAGCGGTATTTTGAATAAATAAATATGAAATAATGATATATGGGTTATTTTGGATTATCTTACATGGACTATTCACTTCATTAAATTTATTGAGTACTTCTCATTCGATCAAATTTTAATCATATACATTAGAGAAGTGGTGAGGCTACATGGAATACCACTATCAATTGTATCTGATCGAGATCCATGATTCACATCCAAGTTCTAGAGGAGTCTCAAAAATTCTCTAAATACTGAGTTGAAATTTAGCATGACTTATCACCCTCAAACTGATGGCCAATTCTAGCACACTATACAAACACTTTAGGACATGTTGAGAACATGCTCAATTGACTTAAAAGGAGGATGGGATCAATATATTCCTCTAGTCGAGTTATAATGAAATAATAGTTGCTAATCAAACCTCCCAATGTATCTCTATGAATAACTTTTTGGGAAGAGGTGCAAAACACATACACATTGGGATAAAGTTAGTGAAAGAAAACTTATGGGTCATGAAATGGTCAAGAAAATGGTAAAAAATGTCAAGAATATTAAACAATACATCATGGATGCTTAGAGTCAACTAAATAGATATGGTGAAAATCATTGATTAGACTTAGAGTTTTAGTTTGAAGATAAGATATTCCTCCACATATCTCCATATAAGAAAGTCATGATATTTGGGAAGAATGGAAATATTTTTCCAAGATTCATCTTTCCCTTTGAGACCCTTGATTGCATATGAGTGGAGGCATATCGATTATCACCCCACCTAACCTATCTCAAGTACATGATGTGTTCCACATATCAATCTTGAGGAAGTACATACTAGACCCATAACATGTGATTAATCTCTAGGATGTATCGTTGGAGAATGAACTTTCATATAGAGAGTATTTGGTGAAGATATTAGATCGCAGAGAAAAAGTTCTATAAAATAAGACAATACACTTGGTAAAAGTGACATGGAGAAACCACAAGTTTAAAGAAGTGATACAGGAATCAGAGGAGGTGATTAAATATAATTACCCACATTTGGTTTAGTGTGTGAAATGAAAATTTAGAGGGTAAAATTTATGAATGGGGAATATTGTAATGACTCAAACTTTTATAAAGAAAATTCTATTTGTGGTCCAATTAAATTACATAATATGTATTATGGTTATAAGAAACACATGGAATTATTTGGTTTTATTATATCCTATAGGATTTAAAATACCATTAAGCATCACAAACATTTATAATATATCCATTGAACAATGATCATATGATTAGTACAAATATAGGGTATTGACAAATCCAATTCACAAAGAAAAAGGAAGTGATGACCTCAACCAGTACTATCATACCCTATGAAGGCCATTTATTAGAGTTTTTGCGGGAGAGAACATCATATGAATTTTCCCTTGACAAATAACAAGATTAGATCCAACAACTAAAGCAATATCTAAACTATTTAAAGATGAAATTTAAGATCATCAAGATCATGACCCAAACCATGTATACTGAACCACCCCATGAAAGTCTCACCACCACACTCCTTACACTCCAATAATTTTATTGTGAAATAAAGGGATATGCATCAAGAATCAAATAATATTGGCATTAATATTGTATTTTTAATATAATAATGTCAATATTTACTTCTTATTAGTGTTACATTATAAATGATTTTTTCAATGATATGATGAGACACAAATTATATTTTTTGTTCATATGCAATTTCAATTAAGACATTACTTCTGATGAATTAATAGATTTATGAAATAAATTATATTTTAATAAAATATTATTAAATAATATTTACTAAATATAAATGATAACATAATTCTTGTGATGTCAAATGTAATTTTTATAAGGGTTCAAAAACTGTTAATGTTAAAAAAACAGAACATTTCTCAATAAATGTTGCTTATTATTTTGTAAGTAAAAACACAAAAATTCATAAAATTATTTTGATACAATAAATATTTTTTTTGGAATAAGAATATTGATATTATACAATGGTGAATTTTTCATATTTTTTTGATATAACTGAATTTTTAGGTAAATATTAAATACAGTAAAAATATAGGGTGTGTATTATGACATAATAATTACCAAAAAATGTTGAAATGAATTATAAAGGACATACACAACCAAATATATGTTTCCAATTTAAAATAATGTGAATTTAGTTTATTTGAATAATTTTATAGATCCTTTATGAATCCTCCAAAACATATATTATATTTTAAGGTTTTAAAATCATTTGTTTAAGAACATGACTCACTTCCAAACCACCAAGGGTAATATTTTAATTAGTTTCTTCCTTGTCCTTTAAAAATAATTAAAAAAAATCTTATTTTTTAGAAACCATGGGATAAAACAATGGGAATGATTTTTGTTCGGATTTATTTATTATATAGAGTTGAAAACCTATGTTTGAGAGATAAAAATGAACTCCCCTCTCTTTTCATATATAAACCCACCCAATATTCCCCTATTATTCACTAAAAAAACTTTTAGAATGAAACTAATCTACCCTAAATTATATATAGTTTTCTTAAGGTTCCATAAATCTCTCAAGAATATCCTCCCAAGCATTTGTAATCACTATCTCAAGGTAAGGAACCTCTCTCCCCTCCTTTCAATTCAAGCACCTTCTTTGTAATTATCAATTGGTTATATTTTAATGCATTTATAGACATAAATTTACAATCCACATGATTTTATTTTAATTATATATCATTCATGCCCTCTCATTTTTACCTTTACCTAAGTTGTTACCATACCTAAATTTATTGAGGGATTCTCTCTCTCTTCTTTATTCAAGTATGTTCTTCATTTTATGCATTTTTTTCCAATTACTAATGTTGGGATATAATTTTTAAAATACTTATTACTATACCATTTATATATAAATGATTATATACCCATTTATCTATCATTAAATCATTTTATTAATTTTTAAGTATTACAATTATTCTACTGAAATTTCACTATGATTTTTCCATGTTAAACCTTCGTATTGTGAATAGCATCACTATTTTCATTCAAGGGTACTCACCTAGAAATACCTATAATACTTTGATTTGGGAATTCCATGTATTTATTCCAAACTCATTGATCATGGAATTAGATGTGATGAAATAGGATCCTATGTTGAATGACCTTTATGGCACACTTACATCTATACATGATATGAAAGTGACGGGTGCACCTAGAATTATATAGTGCTCCATTGTACTAGGTAATGTTTTAGTCTCACGAGGCATCATGAAATAGATTAGGGAGTGAACCTAATCAATCATGGTAATTTTTATACCATTTTATGATGTATTTATAATTATCATTGACCTGTGTTTATCATGTCATGTTTTGATTTTTTTCCACTTTCCAATGTTTCCTTTATGTTATCATGCTATATCATTACTCTTTGTTTAGGTTCATGATTCTCACCCAAATTATGTCCCATTTAAGTGCATATTTTCTAACATGTAACACTTTTTTTTATTTTATTCCATTTTTATTCCATTACTAGGATTTATATATCACCCGTTTTTTATGTATGTCCCCAAGTTATCCAATGATGTATTAAAAATGATGGAATATTATGATCATGTTACATAAGTTTTCAATAATGCTGATGCACCACCTATTTTTAATTTGTAATGTAACATACCTAATTACCCAAAGACACTAAGGTTCTTGAACTTATGGGATGTAACATTTGTTTTATTATGTATTAAATCATGAATTAATGTGTAATATAGACAAGGGTTGTCATAAATTTAAAAAATAATTTTTATTTTACTAAATGTTAATTCTAAGCACTATAAATTTAACTTTCAAATAAAACCATACAATACCTTAAAAAATATTTTATTTAAAATAAAAATTATTTCTTTTTTCTATAAGTGATTGAATATATTTTTTTATTCCTTAATTACTATATGTTTGATAATAAATTATTTGTACATGTCAATAAAATTATATATTTAATAAAATTCATATTTTAATTAAATGTAATTTATCATTTAAAAAAATGTTTATGAAAATATATTTGTTTTGATTAAAATTATACATTATTGTTTCAATGTTATATAAATAACCATGTTAGTTTTTTTAATGATAACCTTATCCAAATATAATGACTATTATGTGATAAAAATTCATTATATATATGGGTAATTATTCTTTCATGTAAATATAATAAACAATTCATATTATTTTTTTAATTTAAAACATGTTACATAACATTTTGAAAAATGGATTTTTTAGAGTAAAAAACATACACATATAATATGATAAAAATAATTTAAAATTTAAATAAACTTTTATGTAAATAATAAATACCTCATAAAATATTAATTTAGTGCAACAATATTTTTTGATAATTTATTTTTATCACATGATGCATATAAAAATATCACGTGACATTAAAAATTCATTTATCACTTTAAATAGTTATACATTACAATTATATGACTTTTGAAACATGTATCATTTTTAGTTAATAATTAGTTTTCCAATGACTAAATTACTATTTAAATATCAATATGAAAAAAACTATTAACAAGAGTAATGTAATTATCAAATAAAACTGTATGTTGAGAAATATTTATTAATATTTAATTAAATTTTATGAAATGTTTTTGATAAATAATTATTATTAATAAAATTACATTATCATATATGAATTAAGAGTACTTGTTTATTATCTATTAAATGAAAATTTGATACTAAAAATACCTAGATAAATTATATTTATAAATATGATAAATAAGTAATAATATCATGATTCAGGATAAGTGATGATGAATTTATTGTTATTCTATAAAATTACATGATCAATTTCTATATATCAATATATAAGATGTTACATTTAAAGTATCACACTTATTCTAAATATTGAGATTCATTTTCCTAAGTCTTACTTTTTTTACATCAAGAGGTGTTTAATTAAAATATATAATTTAATTATAATTTTGGTCATTACATTTTTTGATTTTTTTTGAATTTTTTTAAAGAATTAACAGGTTCAAAAATCTTCATAAAAACTATGCAATAGGGATCAGTTTGATTCTCATGTATCACTATCTTGGGATGATTATTCCATGAAACTGATGTATCCAAGGAATTAGGAGAGACTATAGGTTGTATCTCCACATCCTAAAGCTCCACATGATGTTCACCTAGAAGAATGACATATACATGATCATTATTACTTTCATAGGATGGGTTATTATTCACATCAAAAGGTATATGAGTTGGTCTTTCTTCACTAGTATCTTTTCAAGTAGTTTACCAAATAATTTTTCCAGTAATCTTCACGTTCTTTTTGGAAGATCTATCATTTATCTAATTATTTTACTTCCATCACATATCAAAATCATGTGTATCATAATGAAAAAAGGATAATGAGAACTTTTTATTCCAATAATTGCTTACTTTTTGAGTGATTATCCCTAACTTAACCCAAAAGGAAGGTATCGTTTCACATCAAACCATAAGGTTAATATCATATTTTTTATTGAAAGAATGAACATGTTAATAAAAGTGTATCTAAGGTCAACCTTAATAATATTTGTATAATTATCTAACTCCATATATTTATCCATCTTCATAGGATTTCAAATTATTTAAGTAACATCCTACAAGATCATGGGATATCATAGGACCCAAATGAGTCTAAAGAACATAACCCAATAATGAGCATGAAATATTTTAATTTTATGAGGATTAAATAAAGGATTATATTCATAAATGTAAATCATACCTAGTCTAATTTATAGGGACAAAATTCCCCATGACATCTCTTTAGATAATCTGAAAAAATAATATAATATAAGCCTCTTCCATGTGTTATCATCCTATAGTTGTTAAACCCCTAGTTTTTTGAAATTCAATTTGAAGAGATATAAAATTTACCAAAGCGATTTATATTTATTGGGTAATTACTCTTATAATAATAGAGTATTAATAAAGCTTAATCATTTATAACAAATCTTCAAGATTCACTATTACATAATCTATGCTTCCTTTCCTGAAAATATTACCTGAGTTACCATATATTACCAAAGAAACCAATAACTTATACATATTCACATGATTTATAGTCTCAATAACATTATGTTTGGTATCTTCAAACAACACATCATGATCCCCAAAATCATCCTTTCACTTAGGTGAACATAATAAAAAAAATAGTGTTAGGACTACAATATCCATTAACAATATTCTACGTAGTCAGATTTAGGGTTCCATTTATACACTCACCATTCAAATAAACATCTTCAGTGGGATTCCATGATTTCATCATTAAATAATAATAATAATAATATATATTTTGTATAGGTTATTACAAATTACAAATACACACACACCTAGGAACCCAAGTGATTCATGCCTCATCTCTTCTAATAAGAAATGAAAAGAACCCACCAATGCATTAATTATTTTTATAATAGTGGACTAAAATAAAAATTTATTGATGGCCCAAAGACCTAGTTGCTCAAAGGTCAATACATAGTCTAAAGGACCCCTTCATTTTCTATTCCTTCTTTTATTGCTACAAATTGTCTGACACGCTGCCGTGTTTGTCAATAATTTGTGACCCATGCTAGCCACACCATCCTAGCTATTACAATCGTGTCTTTTATGCATGTACTTCCCACATACTCTTCCATGCACACTGTGAAAGTACCCCCAGCCATAAAACCTGCCTATGAAATCCATCATTATTATGAAAAACCTCTATCACCTCATTGGAAAATTTCTTAATTATCTCACCACCACATTTAATGACCCTAATGGACACGCCTAGTGTGAGGTCCAACTCATCTGCTGGCATCACCAATGTTGATTCTTTCCATATCATCCACCATACACATGAGAGAAGGATATCATCCCCCAAATTTAGTTGGGGGGCATGAGAAGTTAGTGGTTAAACCCTCGATGTTATATAGTATAGATGATACCCATTCCATCTAACAATAACAACAACAAAAAAAACAAAAAAAAAAACAAAAAAACAACAACAACAACAACAAAAATAACAATATAAAAAAACAACAAAAAAACAAAAAATAAAAAATAAAAAAAATAAAAACAAAAACAAAAAAAACAAAAAAATAATAACAATAAAAACAACAATAATAAAAACAGCAACAAAAACAAAAATAATAACAACAACAATAACAAAAAGAAAAATAATCCATACATATTAAAAATTAACACCAAATAATACAAGAGAGTCTTAAGATCAATAGTGAGATGTACACCCCACCCCCACCACCCAAAACACATGAAAAAACGTATATGACATAGTAATAATAGATAAAATAATAAAATAACAATAAAACAATAAAAAAACAAAATTATTATTATTATTAAATTACTATACAAAGGGTCACTATTGAATGCTAAAAGTGGTCACTAATTTCCTACGACGGTCACCCAATGATTATTTTATAACATCTATTATTGGTTTGTTGATATATCTAATATTGACCAACATATAGTAGTAACTATTGGTGAGGATATAAAATATAATGACCCATACTTTACATACATTGTTATTACTTCAAAATTGAATCACACTTATTACAACATATAACAAAACCATGAAAGGACCATATAGGTATAGTGCCTTTAGAAACTGGGAGACATAAACATCTGGTTCATAAAGCATCTACTTTGCCTCCGATTTATTTCATCATATATAGAGTCCCTTTTTGGCATATCCTACTTAATAACCTTCTTCCTGACCTGGGGAAATAAAACATACAAAATGGTGAGCTCAAATGCACAGTAAGGGTAAAGAAAAGAAATATCAATCGCATCATATACATAAGAATATAACTTTTGGAAATATTAACCTGCAAAAGAGATCATAATTTCATAACATGGGATAAATCATAGTAGTGAAATGTAATACCAATAATCATAAATTAAAACATGAAACTTTGTGGAATACACACATAATCATTGAGAATCATTTCTTATTAGTCAAGAATCATTTCCAAGACTATCTTAGTGGAAAAAGTCCATTTCTGAACCGAGTTCACTCCTCGTTTCAGTCCTGTTTCATTGAACCGGTATAACCTGCCGTTCCGGCCATGTATATCTCATGAGATATAAAATCTTTACCCAATGCATTGGAGGGAGATATAGGTCCCACCCATCTCATAATGATACCATTCTTATGTGTGCCACAAAATCATAAACCATACATCATAGCATAACCCATATAATAAAAATGGGAATCTTAAACATCGTGACATCATAAAAACAATTCATATAAGATAAAGGAATTCATAAAAATAATTCCATCACAACATAATAAAATCAATGTAATAATAAGGATATAAACATAACCCTTTATTATCTTATATGGAAAATAATTTTGATAAAACACTTGAACTCCATTCTTGAGGAAAATATCCTTTCTACTTCAAAAAGACTTTTCCTTTCTTAACATGTCATACAATTCTAACCTAAAAGAAGTTGATTAAAAATAAACCTGAAAACTTGTAAGGGAAGCTTCTTGGAAAAAATATTTTAAAAATACATTCATGCCGTATAAGTTAAAAGAAAACATTCTTCTCGTAATTTTGTCAGAAAAGTCAAAAAGTATCTCGTACGAAAAATGACAAAAGATTCATTTCATATCTTTTACAAAAAACTCACCGAAGGGTAACACTAGATATAAACTATTGTAGAAGGATATAAATATTAAATATTGATGAAACATGGATGTGGATGATAAAATACACCCCAGTAAATTCCAATGTATAAACAATCTCGGATAAAAATGAGATTGTGATATTTCCCTTACCTTAGGTCCGATTTGCTTTGTAAGTGTCCAAACCTCCTGTATAATGATTTAAATAACGTTATTGACTTATTCCATAATAATTATTATTTTTATGATATCATATATGGTCATATTATTAGCTTCTTATTAGTAATATTTCATTACTACTTGTTATTCGGGTGTTTATTACTTTTTGTTCTTATGCGTGTTTGTCGAATAAATTCTTATTCTTATCTTTAGGTTATAGATACCTTATTTACAGAATGGTATTAGTGTAATATATATCATATTAATTCATTCAATTCATTTATATAATCATTATTAAATTAAGATCATGTAGAACGAGTCACATCACATCGTGGAGACGGTATTCCTTACGTACGCACGAGCGATGATAACGTTCCCATGATCGTGGAATTGTATTGGAGTGTATGTATAATATTTCAGAATCAATATCACCTTAAAATAATCATATATAGTTATTATTTATACCATTATACCCATCCAATTAAGGTGGTGGGGGAAAATAGATTACACCACGGCGTGGAGATGGTATTCCGTACGTACACACGCACGGTGATTTCGTTTTCCGTAGGATGGATAGATGGTGAAATAGGGTTGTTTAATACTTATAATAACATAACAGTATATGAGTGATACTGATGTTATTACTTTATAATGAAACAACTAAAGAAGAAGAAGTGGAAGAAGAAATAAAGATGAAAGAATCGGTAACGGACATTACCTCTTCTTTGTAGCTCCTCTTTGAGACCTCCTCTTAGGGCACCAAAATTGGTCTTTGAAGAGGACCAGTACCTATAGGATGTTTCTAGGTAAGTGTGTAAGTGATATGGGAAGGGATTGGCCGAGCTTAAAGGCTCAAATTGGTGTGAGGAGAAGAGGAAGGAGGTTCCCTTTTATAAGGGAGGAGAGGGGCACCTTTGAAAATATAAGAAATATTAGTTTATATTAAATCCCAAACCCACTTAAAAACTTCCAAAATGACTCATATCCAAATATTTGATTATATAGGGTTGTAATATAATAAAACAATAAAATTTAGACATGTTAGGAATTTAATTTAAACATTATCAACTTGATTTATCCTTATTTATCAATTTAATTTTATTTGTGGTAATAATATTCTAAATTTTAAATTATTATAAGTAATTACATATGTGTTGTGAATTTTCCATAATTTGACACTTTATGACATTTTAGAACATATAAATTTTAATTTATAAATTTTAAATATTTATGTTATTTTTAAACAATTTTATAATATGTTATTTTTATAAAATAACAATAGTGTCAATTTTGACACTATTCATTTATTTGAATTTAAATAAAATATATACAGAATATATGTTCGAATTAAAAGCTTTAATAGATCCATAAAATGTAATATGTATCTAGAAAATTAGTGGATCACATTAAATAGTTCATATAATATTTATTTTATTATTTTTAAAACCATTTATTTGATATTTTAATTAATAAAATAATTTCAACATCACTATTGTGTCATATTTAATGATAATTATTTAATCCCCAAAAATTATAAATAAATTTCTATGATGTAGATAATTTTATTAGATTTCTGGAGACTATTCATGTTTGAAGTTTCATGGAGTTTATCACTAAATTAAAATTATTATACTTATAAGATTTAAGAAAGTGACATGTTTTCACATTATTTGGTTTTAATAATAATTAAATTATTTTCATGGAAAAAAGTCCATTAAATGAATCTAATCTGACCCTTAGGTGATATTGGTCTACTTAGAGTCATCCAATAGTATTTTGGCATGTTTTAGGGTAATTTTATAATCTTATATTTACCCTTAATTACCCGATTTACCTTTAACTATGGTAAATAAAATTTACCATAGTTACTATTCATAATGCCCAAAAATAAAAATTAGACTATTAGAATAATTTGGACCCACTGATTTTGAATATGGAATCCATTTTTCAAAATTCAAAACATATAAGTTGCAGTAATTAATTTAAAATAAATCCCGTTGTTAAGAAAATGAGTTTTAGAAGTTAAAACATTGCCAAAAATTGAAATGTTTTTACCTATGAATTCAATGTGAAATTAATGATAATGACATAAATTATATTAAATGGTAAAAATATATTCTATTTATACTTTAAAACCATTCAATATTATAATTTATCCATATAAATTATCTCAATGAAAAAAGTTGTTTTTAATTAAAAATTAGCGTATTTTTACTATTAATCAAAATATGAAAGTTATCAGAAAAATATCAAAAATTTATCCAAAGTAAATTTTTATACCCTTATTCAAAATAATAATTTTATTTTGTCAAATTTAACTTATAAAAATGTCAAAAACTATATTTAATGTGGGTGCGCCATCAAAAGGTGGCAAAACTGCATTTTTTGAAAAATACTTCTTTTATCCAAAAAAAACTGATTTTTCTTTTATACCTCATTATATAAAATGTATAAGTTGAATTAAAATTTTATAAAATTCAAAATTCAGTTAATACTATTCATAACGACTAGTTTTAATAGCATATTATTTTTTAGTGAAACTTGGTATTGCGTACGACGCAAGCTATCGAGGAAGGTCGTGATTGCGTGTAAAGAAAGCCAAGCAAGTGTTGTGTGTAGTGAAAGATTCCTTTGATGGTTTATATAACATAAAAACAAAATATTTCTCATAAAAGTCTTGGGTGTTACATTCTACCCCCCTTAAAATGAATTTCACCCTCGAAATTCATCACTTCGTAACAAACAGATGAGGATACCTCTCCCTCATCATATCCTCAAGTTCCCATGTAGCTTCTTATAATTGGTGGTTCCTCCATAAAACTTTCACCAAGCGAGTGGTCTTGTTTCGTAGGACTTTTTCGCTACGATCCAGAATCTCTATCGGCTGTTCTTCATAAGAAAGATCTTGCTCCAGCGATACAACTTCTGAGCTGAGTACATGTGAAGGATTAGGTATGTACTTTATCAGGAGAGATATATGGAACACATCGTGAACTTGAGAGAGATTCGGTGGAAGCGCCAATCGGTAAGCTACCTTCCCAACACGATCCAGAATTTCAAAAGGAACGATATATCTAGGGCTCAACTTTCCCTTCTTTCTAAATCTCATGACCCTCTTCCAAGGAGATATTCGTAAGAACACTTTATCACCCACTTCATACTCTAAGTCTTTTCTTCGGTTGTCGGCATAACTTTTTTTCGACTCTGAGCTGATCTTATGTGTTGTTTAATATATCTGACCTTTTCTGCCATCTCATCAAAAAGATCAGGTCCTAATAGCTTTCTTTCCCCAACTTCATCCCAACAAGTTGGAGTCCTGCATTTCTTTCCATATAGAGCTTCAAAAAGATCCATCTGAATACTGGAGTGAAAACTATTATTATAAGAAAATTCCACCAAAGGTTGGTGTTGATCCCAACCACCTTTGAAATCCATAGAGCAAACTCTCAACATATCTTCTAGAGTTTGAATTTTCCTCTCAGACTGACCATCTTTATGAGGATGATAAGCAGTTCTAAAACTCAACTCTGTATCCAGAGTATGCTGAAGACCTCTTCAGAACTTTGAGGTAAACCTCGGATCCCGATCAGATATAATAGAAAGTGGCACTCCATGTAATCTTACCACTTCCTTTACATATATCCTAGAAATATGATCTAGAGAGAAATCCTCTCTAATAGCAATGAAGTGTGCAGACATTGTAAGACGATCAACTATGACCCAAATAGCATTATTGCCTTTGGATGTTTTAGGAAGTCCTGTGACAAAGTCCATAGTGATGTTTTCCCATTTCCATTCGGGTATGGGTAATGGTTGTAACATGCCCTTAGACTTCTATCTCTCAGATTTAACTTGCTGACAAACCAAGCATCGAGAGACATATTCAACAACATCTATTTTCATGCCATCCCATCAGAAGTACTCTTTCAGGTCCCTATACATCTTCGTGCTTCCAGGATGAATAGAGAATTAAGAACTATGAGCCTCATCCAGCAGCTCCTTCTTTAATTCTGGGATGGGAGGAACACAAACCCGATTCCTGAACTTTATTATCCCATCACAATCAGGGTTAAATTAAGGAACATTTCTCACATTCTTTTGTAACTCTACATCTTCTTTCTGTGCCTCTTTAATCTTCACATGTATAGATAGTTGAACATTCATTTGAGAAAGATATTATTTTTCCCCTTCCATTATAATTCCAAGATCCATCCTTTGTAAATCCTTAAATATAGGATCTTTTATGATCCTCATCATGGATAAGCTAGAATGGTCTTGTTGACTTAATGCATCTGCCACCTTGTTTGCTTTCCTAGGGTGGTAATGAATTGAGCAGTCGTAATCCTTAATCAGTTCCAACCATCTTCTTTGGCACATATTCAGCTCCTTTTGTGTGAAAATATACTTTAAAATTTTTTGATCAGAATAAATGTCACACCTTTCTCCATAAAGATAATGCCTCCAAATCTTTAATGCAAAGATTACCGCAGCTAACTCCAAATCATGTGTTGGGTATTTTTTCTCATGGATTTTCAACTATCGTGAGGCATAAGCTATCACCATATCATTTTGCATAAGAACACACACCAATACCTTCTTGGATGCATCACTATAGATCACAAACCTTTCTCCACTACAAGGCAGTGTGAGCACAGGTGCACTGGAAAACCTTCTTTTCAAATCCTTGAAATTCTCTTCACATTCCTCCGTCCAAACAAACTTAACTCCTTTCCGAGTCAACCTGGTGAGTGTAATAGATAATCGTGAAAAATCTTTCACAAAACATCGATAATATCCAGCCAAACCAAGAAAACTTCGGATCTCAGTTACTGTTGTTGGTCTCGACCATCTTTTGATAACCTCTGTTTTTGCTGGATCCACAGATATCCCCTCTTTCGAGATTATGTGACCCAAACATGAAAATTTTGGAAGCCAAAATTCACACTTGGTAAATTTGGCATAAAGTTTATCCTTTCTCAGGGTCTTCAATATAATTCTCAAGTGATCTTCATGTTCTTCCTTGCTCTTTGAATAGACAAGAATATCGTCTATAAAGACTACCACAAATTGATCAAGATAGTCTCTAAAGACTTTATTCATTAGATCCATGAAGATAGAAGGGGAATTAGTAAGACCAAATGACATCAATATAAATTCATAGTGTCCATACCTTATACGGAAAGCCGTCTTTGGTATATCCTCCCTTTTTACCCTTAATTGATGACACCCTGAAAGAAGATCAATCTTGGAAAAGTATTGAGCTTCGTGTAGTTGGTCAAATAAGTCATCAATGCGTGGGAGAGGATATTTGTTCTTGATAGTGATCTTGTTAAGTTCTAGATAATCAATGCAGAGTCTCATTGATCCATATTTCTTCTTAACAAATAGAACAGGTGCTCCCCAAGGTGATGCACTAGGGCGTATGAATACCTTATCAAGATTCTCTTGGAGTTGTTTCTTCAATTCCTGCAACTCAATTGGGGCCATTCTATAAGGTGTCTTTGAAATAGGCAAAGCCCCTGGTACGAGTTCTATTGAAAACTCAACTTCATGATTTGGTGGAATACCCGACAATTCCTCTATAAAGACATCATCAAACTCCCGTACAATGGGAATATTATTAATCGCGAGTTTCTCACCAACCATTTGAGATAAATAACCTTCATTCAGTGGAATCAAGACCCATAAGATGGAAGAAATTTCCACTGGAATTTTATGTTCATCCTTGCATCGATAGACGATCATATATTGATCTGGAATATGAAATGTGACTTCCCTTCTTTAGAAATTGATATGAGCTCCATATAGAGAAATCCAATCCATGCTAAGAATCACATAAAATTCCACTATAGGAAGGATCACAAGATTTTCAGGAAGCACTTTCCCACAAACTTCAATCGGGGAAGAATTATAAACTTTGGATGCGACTGTTGTGCCATTAGGGGTTGTCACAACTAACTCAACATCTAATTGTTGAGGTAATACGGTGATACTCTTTGAAAAATCTTCAGAAATAAAAGAGTGGGTGGATCCAAAATCAAATAAAACATTTTCTACTTTAGAGTGGATGGTAAGTGTACCTTTCACCACATCATTATCGTACTCCACATCGCTGATATAAATTGCATGTGACTTTCCTTTGTCTTTAGCCTTAAGATTTTTTTGATGTTGATTATCATCAACAACCCTTGTATTAGGGCATTTATTGGCATAATGCCCCATCTATTGTGAAGTGTATTAGGTTCATTCTATGTGTCCCTTCCTTTGTTTCCATCATTAGAAATCTTCTTCCCATCATTGCGGCATTCAAATTCCCGATGACCTTCCTTTCCATATTTGAAACATTTACTTGTCCCTTTAAGACAACTCCCTCCATGTTTCTTTCCACACTTTGAGCATAAGGGAAAGCTCATCTTCTTTTCAGTGTGCTCTTTAGATTTTCCTTTGAATTCAATTTTCCTCTTCTTATAAAACCCATTTGACTGATGGGTTACTCCAATCCCCATCTCAACTTTGAGAGAACATCGAACAATTTCCTCACAGCTATTGAAGTCCCTTATGGCTAAGGCCCTTCGAAGACTTGGTTTTAAGCCACTAAAGAATCGATCGATCTTACTCTCAGGTTGGATAATAATACTAGAAGCGTACCTTGGAAGTCTTGTAAAATTTGCTTCATAGGTACCAATAGATTCATCATCCTTTTGCTTCAGTTCAAGAAACTCTTTCTCCATCTTTTTTAGGAGAATATGAGGGAAGTACTTAATGAAAAATAAGTTCTTGAACTCATCCATTTCCATGGACTCAATTTCATCTCTTGGCCTCGTATTCTTGATAAGATTCCACCATTGATCAGCATCACCTTCCAAACGATACACTGCTAAGATGACTTTATCATGTTCAGAACATTAAAGAACTGACAATATCTTTTCAGTAGTACTAATCCATTGTTCAGCAACTAATGGATCAGTAGATCCGCTGAAAGAAGGTGGATGCTGCCTCATGAAGGATTCAACATAATGTTTCTCCTTCCTTTGCTTGTTTGGAAGTCCTGCATGATTCATAGCTTGAGAAAGTTGTGTGAGCATGGATACAAGATTTTTCATTCTAGCTCCCATAACGTTTGGTTGCTCAGGGGGACAATCATTGCATTGCCCGTCTCATTCCACATTAACACGGTTCCTTCGGGTTCCAGCCATTGACTAAAACCAAGAAGAATAGTGTGAGCAACACTAATTATAATAGGAAAACCACATAATCAAGAATAAAATTTCACACTTAAGGTCTTATCCTAGGTTATTCATGGTAATTTCTAAAACACTAAGATTGTGTTCTATCCTTAGAATTATCCTTAGGGTTCTTACTAAGGCTTTCACATCCTAGTTTCCAAAGGTTGACTATACCTTTCCTCTGATACCAACTATAACGACCCATAATTTACATACATTGTTATTACTTCAAAATTGAAGCACACTTATTACAACATATAACAAAACCATGAAAGGAACGTATAGGTATAGTGTCTTTAGAAACTGGGAAACATAAACAACTGGTTTATAAAGCATATACTTTGACTCCCATTTATTTCATCATATCTAGAGTCCCTTTTTGGCACATCCTATTTAATAACCTTCTTCCTGACCTGGGGAAATAAAACATACAAAAGGGTGAGCTCAAATTCTCAGTAAGGGTAAACAAAATAAATATCAATCACATCATATACATAAGAACATAACTTTTGGAAATCTTAACCTGCAAAAGAGATCATAATTTCATAACATGGGATAAATCATAGTAGTGAAATGTAATCCCAATAATCATAACTTAAAAAAAGAAACTTTGTGGAATACACACATAATAATTGAGAATCATTTCTTATTAGTGAAGACTCATTTCCAAGACTATCTTAGTGGACAAAGTGCATTTCTGAACCGAGTTCACTCCTCGTTTCAGTCCTGCTTCACTGAACCGGTATCACCTGCCGTTCCAGCCATGTCTATCTCATGAGATATAAAATCTTTACCCAATGCATTGGAGGGAGATATAGGTCCCACCCATCTCATAATGATACCATTCTTATGTGTTCCACAAAATCATAAACCATACATCATAGCATAACCCATGTAATAAAAATGGGAATCTTAAACATCGTGACATCATAAAAACAATTCATATAAGATAAAGGAATTCATAAAAATAATTCCATCACAACATAATCAAATCAATGTAATAATAGGGATATAAATAGAACCCTTTATTATTATAGATGGAAAATAATTTTGATAAAACACTTGAACTCCATTCTTGAGGAAAATATCCTTTCTACTTCAAAAACACTTTTCCATTCTTAACATGTCATACAATTCTAAACTAAAAGAAGTTGATTAAAAATAAACTTGAAAACTTGTAAGGGAAGATTCTTGGAAATAATGTTTTAAAAATCCATTCATGCCGTATAAGTTAAAAGAAAACATTCTTCTCGTAATTTATTTAGAAAAGTCAAAAAGTACCTCGTACGAAAAACGACAAAAGATTCCTTTCATATCTTTAAAAAAAACTCACCGAAGGGTAAAATTGGATATAAAATATTGTATAAGGATATAAATATTAAATATTGTGGAAACATGGATGTGGATGATAAAATACACCATAGTAAATTCCAAAGTATAAACAATCTCGGATAAAAATGAGATTGTGATATTTCCCTTACCTTAGGTCCGATTTGCTTCGTAAGTGTCCGAAATTCCCGTATAATGATTTAAATAATGTTATTGACTTATTAAATAATCATACTTATTTTTATGATATCATATATGGTCATATTCTTAGCTTCTTATTAGTAATATTTCATTACTACTTGTTATTCGGGTGTTTATTACTTTTTGTTCTTATGCGTGTTTGTCGAATAAATTCTTATTCTTCTCTTTAGGTTATAGATAACTCATTTAAAGAATGGTATTAGTGTAATATATATCATATTAATTCATTCAATTCATTTATATAATCATTATTAAATTATGATCATGTAGAATGAGTCGCATCACATCGTGGAGACGGTATTCCGTACGTACGCACGAGTGATGATATCGTTCCCATGATCGTGGAATTGTATTGGAGTGTATGTATACTATTTCAGAATCAATATAACCTTAAAATAATAATATATAGTTATTATTTACAGCATTATACCCATCCAAGTAAGGTGGTGGGGGAAAATAGATTACACCACGGCGTGGAGACGGTATTCCGTACGTACGCACGCGCGGTGATTTCATTTTCCGTAGGATGGATAGCTGGTGAAATAGGGTTGTTTCATACTTATAATAACATATCAGTATATGAGTGATACTGATTTTATTACTTTATAATGAAAAAAATAAATAAGAAGAAGTGGAAGAAGAAATAAAGATGAAAGAATCGGTAACGGGCATTACCTCTTCTTTGAAGCGCCTCTTTGAGACCTCCTCTTAGGGCACTACAATTGGTCTTTGAAGAAGACCAGGACCTCTAGGATGTTTTTAGGGAAGTGTGGAAGTGAAATGGGCAGGTATTGTCCGATCTTGAAGGCTCAAATTGGTGTGAGAAGAAGAGGAAGGAGGTTTCCTTTTATAAGGGAGGAGAGGGGAACCTTTGGAAATATAAGAAATATTAGTTTATATTAAATCCAAACCCCACTTAAAAACTTCCAAAATGACTCATATCCAAATCTTAGATGAGATAGGGTTGTAATATCATCAACCAATAAAATTTAGACATGTTAGGAATTTATTTTAAACATTATCAACTTGATTTATCCTTATTTATCAATTTAATTTTATTTGTGGTAATAATATTCTAAATTTTAAATTATTATAAATAATTACATATGTGTTGTTAATTTTACATAATTCTACACTTTATGACATTCTAGACATATAAATTTTAATTTATAATTTTTAAATATTTTTGTTATTTTTAAACAATTTTATAATATGTTATTTTTATAAAATAACAATAGTGTCAATTTGACACTATTCATTTATTTGAATTTAAATAAAATATATACAGAAGATATGTTCAAATTAAAAGCTTTAATAGATCCATAAAATGTAATATGTATCTAGAAAATTAGTGGAGCACATTAAATAGTTCATATAATATTTATTTTATTATTTTTAAAACCATTTATTTGATATTTTAATTAATAAAATAATTTCAACATCACTATTGTGTCATAATTAATGATAATTATTTAATACCTAAAAATTATAAATAAATTCCTATAAGGTAGATAATTTTATTATATTTCTGAATACTATTCATGTTCGAAGTTTCATGAAGTTTATAAATAAATTAAAATTATTATACTTATAAGATTTAAGAAAGTGACATGTTGTCACATTCTTTGGTTTTAATAATAATTAAATTATTTTCATAGACAAAAGTCCATTAAATGAATCTAATCCGACCCTTAGGTGATATGGGTCGACTTTTAGTCATCCAATAGGATTTTGGCAGGTGTTAGGGTAATTTTATATTCTTATATTTACCCTTAATTACCCGATTTACCTATAACTATGGTAAATAAAACTTACCGTAGTTACTATTCATAATGCCCAAAAATAAAAAGTAGCCTATTAAAATAATTTGGACCAACTGATTCTGAATATGGAATCCATTTTTCAAAATTCAAAACATATAAGTTTCAGTAATTAATTTAAAATAAATCCCGTTGTTAAGAAAACGAGTTTTAGAAGTTAAAACATTGCCAAAGATTGAAATGTTTTTACCTATGAATTCAATGTGAAATCAATTCTAATGACATAAATTATATTAAATGTAAAAAATATATTCTATTTATACTTTAAAACCATTCAATATTATAATTTATCCATAAAAATTATCTCAATGAAAAAAGTTGTTTTTAATTAAAAAATAACGTATTTTTACTATTCATCAAAATATGAAAGTTATCAGAAAAATATAAAAAATTTATCCAATGTAAATTTTTATACCCTGATTCAAAAGAAGAATTTTATTTTGTCAAATTGAACTTATAAACATGTCAAAAACTAGATTTAATGTGGGTGCGCCATCAAAAGGCGAGAAAATTTCATTTTTTGAAAAATACTTCTTTTATCAAAAAAAACTGATTTTTCTTTTATACCTCATTCTAGAAAATGTATAAGTTGAATTAAAATGTTATAAAATTCAAAATTCAGTTAATACTATTCATAAAAGCTAGTTTTAATAGCATATTATTTTTTAGTGAAACTCTGTATTGCGTACGACGCAAGCTATCGAGGAAGGTTGTGATTGCTTGTAAAGCAAGCCAAGCAAGTGTTGTGTGTAGTGAAAGATTCATTTGATGATTTATATAACATAAAAACAAAATATTTCTCATAAAAGTCTCGGGTGTTACATAAAAACACCTTATAGTTTTCACTATAGGAAATATAACATATGACTATAAAAATTAGCACATTTCATTCCCTATAGTCTATCTCATGGAAAATATAGTGATCACCGTGTAACAGTCACTCTAGGCCATGTTACAATAGGATATAATGAACAACATATGGTATTTTTTACATATAATTATTTTTTTTCTAAATTATAATTAATATGACTTCAAAAATTTTATTTAAAGAAAGTCACTCATAATTCATAAATTCAATATATGTCTACACCATAAATAATTTATTTAATTATCTCACGACTGGCCTCATTGAATTATTTTTCAAGATCAACACCCATTATCTAAAAAATAAAAATCAATTAAATTAAAATTAAAAGTTTTTACTGAAAAAATAACAAAAAACTAATATTTATAACCCATTATATTGTTTAAAATAAATGCTAGTCCAATAAAAAACATCTTGTAGTAATTTTTTCAACATATTAATTTTTTATTAATTTGCAATATAAAAATATTTTTACAATAATTAAAAGAACACTACACATCAGAATGATGTGACATCTATTTGTACATGAAAAGAAATTTAAATACTATTTTTATTATTTCATTTAATTTAGTGGTTCTTTTCAATTTTTTAAACTTTCCATGCATATTATAGAGTTTTAAAATATGAAAAGTTCATTTTCAGTCATCTTGAGAAAACTAAAACCCAGACTTTCCTATTATATATTTATAAATTTCATAAATCATATATTAGCTATTTTTCTATGATTTCATAGTCATTAGATTTTTTACCACCTGAAATATGTCTTAAAAACATTTTTATCTTTAAAAATAACCTATTTCATCATTTTAAGAAAATCACACATCAAATTGATGTGACTATATTTAAACATATAAAAAATAATTCAAGGATAGTTTATAAATATTTCATAATAATTCATGGTTTTTTCTAGGTCTTTACACTTATATTCATGTTTTATTGTTTTAAAAAACTAAAATTGTGTTTTTTGTAACCCTGAAGAAACCGCAGCTCAGATTGATGTGGAAACTATAATCACTTTTCAAAAATATCTTTGTGATTGTTGTACTATAATTTCATAGAAATATTAGGTCATTTTCCTAGTTTTTACCCACTGACACATGTTTTTAAAGGATTTCATGTCTTTAAAAATTTTTAGTCATTTAGTGCATACCACATGTCAATTTTTTGTGAATTTTATTTAGAAATATAAAAAATAATATAGATATCATTTTTTATGATTTCATCAAAATCCATGATCATTTTTAGTTTTTTACCATTACACGCTTGTTTTATAGATTTAAAACTCTAAAAGTTAAATTCATGGTTATCCTAAGAAAACTTAAACACAATGTTTTGTGGAATATATTCATAAATTTTAAAAACCAATTAATATATTTTTTCCTAATATTTTATATTATTATAAGGTCATTTTATTTGTTTTGACGCCCCGACACACACTTTTATAGATGTTGATATCATTGAAAAATTCTTATTAATTCATTCTGAACACATCACATATTTTATTAACAAGTTGTCTATTTGGATGTATAAAAAATAATTAAAATATCATTACCTTAATATTCCTTGTAAATTAAATGTCATTTTCTATGTTTTTACCATTACACACATGTTTTAGAGTATCCAAACACAAAAAGTTCATTTATAGTCATCTCAGGAAAACATAAACTTTCATTTATGTGGTGTTTATTCAAATATTTCAAAAATCAATAATAAGTTGTTTTATATATATTTAATGATAATATGTGGATTTTTTCTTGGTCTTAACCCATGGAAAAACATTTTTAAAGACCTTGATATCTTTAAAAACTATTTATTAATTCATTCCTAGCATGCCACATATTTAATTTATGTTTCATTTATTTGAACATTTCAAAAAACAATTGAATGATTATTTTATTATGATTTTGAATCAATTCATGATTTTCATAGTTTTTATCATTAAATTATTGTTTTTGATTTTTAAAACACTAAAGTGTATTTTTTGATTATCCTAATAAAACCATAATTTTTATTAATGTCACCACCAATCCTAGAGGGGCACATGTCGTGACTACCCCAAGCCCGCCTCTGATAGGACAAGTGCTGGAGACTAGCATTGAGTAGGCATATCCCACAAATGGGAGGAATTTTACTAAGTACCTGTAAACATTCACACATCTCCAAGACCAAAATGATGAAATGTAAAAACACTAAGTAAACAATGCATGAATACACTAAGATACCATCCACATAGTATGAAAATAGGAAGACTAGAAAGTAAACACATCTAGAATACAATCCCAGTAAAATAAAGAGTCTACCATGATAATGAACATGTTCTTGAAAATCATCCATATTGAAACCATACCTGAGGGGATTGTGTACTATAACTTCCTGAAGTCACAGGAGCACAAAATTTCCATCTGATCCCTTCAATAACCACATGGTCCTGGTCCACCTAGAACTCTGTCAAAGCATCGATCGTCTGTACAGGACACAAAACATGTGGGAAATTTCCATATAGGGGTGAGTAAAACAATAATTAGTAGGATACACTGAAACCAAAAAGGAGTATCACTAAGAAATACACGAAGTATACCATAAAGAAATAAAAAAATTATAGTCATTTCACAAGGTATAAGTCTAAATCATGAAGAGAAGTATTTTCAGTTATAGTCCACAGATTTCCCATTTTACATGACACACAAAGTGTTGATTATGCACAAAGTGTCGATGGTGCACGGAGTGTCAATGGAGCATGGATCATCAATGGCGCATGGAGAGTCGATAGAGCACAAAACGCCAATGTTACCCAGAGCATCAATGGAACATGGATCGTTGATAGCGCATGGATCTTTGATGGAACACAGAGCATCGATGGATCATGGAGCGTTGATGGAGCATGGAGTGTCGATGGCGCATGGAGCATTTATGGCGTATGGAGCATTGATGACACACAGAGCATCGATGACGCATGGAGTGTCGATGGTACACATAGCATCGATGGCACACATAACATCGATGGTGCATGGAGCGTCAATGGTGTATAGAGCATCAATGGTGCATGGAGCGTCGATGGGTCATGCATCCCCCAAGTCACATAGTCATGAATTCACATAGTCACCAAGTCATAGCTAGTCAACAGATTCCACTCGTAGCATGCTTGTACAGGGAGAACCTACTCCTCAAGCCAATAGGTTGTATTCCAACTCTCACAAATACTCACTTAGAGTATCTCAAAAGGATTGTCTTATCTCAAGGGTCTGAACAATGAAAAAATCTAGTCAAACGAACATACAGTTTGAAAGATGTGGAGGTTTTTGTAGAACAGCCCCACCCAGGTCCGGTTTGGATCCGACTTGACCCAGTCCAGCTACACTGACCCAACCCAGTCTGGTCCAGTCCATCCCAAACTAGCCTAGCCCACTGGGCTCGGTTGGACCTGACCTGCTGGTCCACTATATTGGACCATTACCTCGGGTCCGTCTCGCCGCATGCGGTCCGGTTTGTGTGCACTGGATGCTTCCCACCCTAGCCGCAACCCTCTGGTAAATGCAAAGTTATTTTTCATTTCATGCAGCTGTCCCACTTACTCCACCTGGCCCCGCATCCTCACCTCCACCATAGGATCCCTTCAATTAATCTCTAAACTATGTCTTATCACCACCACCACGACCTCCTATTGTGTCCCCTAGTTTCCATGTGCGTCCCCCACCACCACTAGTTCCCTATGATGCAGTCCCACCTGAATTGCATTCTTGTGCCACCGTTGGACACATTTCTAGTGGACCATCCAACCGCGCTCCACCTGGACAGGCCTCCCCTGTTGGTCTATTGTTTTCTCCACCCCCGACTGCCTCATTGGTGGCCTCACCTTGTCGGAACACCGTCTACATAGACCGAAGCTTCCACCTTCGGCCACCAGTGCCTTGTGTTGTTTCCGATTTAGGCTGTCGTTTCACCTCCATAGTGCCATCGTGGAATCAGTTCTCGATTCGTATTTTTCATAGGGTTTCAAAAGGTAATGGAGAAGGTGAAGAACATGTGAAGAACATGAGATATTGATGTGGGAGTTTGAAATCATATGAATTCCCAATGAAAAGATCATTGCCTTTCTCATGTCGGCCGTGATTCGTTCATTTTAGCAGAGTCATGAAGAACTATTCAACACATAGATTAAATCCCCATTAAATCCCCACAAGCATAACACCTATCCCACAAGTGATCAAACCACAAATCAACTTGTTCGTAGGTTAGTCCACCTTCATAATTAGATCTAATAAGGGGAAAGGGAAATCAAAAATAGAAACAAAATCCTACCTCGTGGTTGGATTAATTGTCAATTAAGAACGGAGGTCTGTGTCATTGTCGATCCTCGATCCGCCGACATTCATCATCCTTAGAATAATTTTAGGGTTATTTCCATAACCCTTAATCCATGAAAAAGGTTTTATAAAAATGAAAAACTATGATGTGTCTAATGAAATATTTTTATTAAAATATTTTAATGACGGTTTCATCCAATTTCTAACTTTCATAGTCGACCCACACCGATCGATGTTAATCCCCGACTAAGGTAAAGTTGCTACTATTAACAGAACAATGTCCTTAGATTTATGATATAAGAACCCTTTTATAAGTTATTCTCGTTTTGAAGGAAAACCACCCACAATCCTTATTAAAAACATAACATTTTTCATCATATTGTTCTGGGCACATCGGGTCTCATAATCTCACGCCGTCTCAACACCTGACCTTTTAATTTTCACAATTAATTTTTAAAGCTAAAACCAGAGAAAATATGAGTCATTACATACTCCCCACCTTAGGGATTTATGTCACCAACAACTAAAACAAGAGCTACTCAAAAAAAGATGAGGGTGCTGAGCATGAAAATGAGTGTCCCGCTCACTAGTGCTCTCTTTGAGATTCCCGTACTTCCACCAAATGTGTACCATATAAATCAAACACCCATAAATGATATACTTTTGTTTATCATCAATCTTTACTGGGTACTCTGGAAAAGTAACCCCATCATCAATGTCTAGCTCACCCTAGTTGATGATGTATGATAGATCATGCACATAACTCTTCATCTATGACACGTGGAATAAATCATGCACTCAGTAAAACTATGGGGGTAGATATAGGAAGTACACCACCTCGTCAGCTCTAATAAGAATTTAAAAAGGGATTATGTATGTTAGATATCACTTACCACCGAACCAAATCCCCATAATCCCCATCGAAGTGAGACCAGAAGGAACATATTGTCTCTCTCCTCGAACTCTATAAGCCTTTGTATCTTATAGGAATATTAATTCTACTAGATCTGTGTAGTTATCATCCACTCCCAGATGATCTTCACCTTTTCATTGGTCACCTATACCAACTCTGGCCCCATGGGAACTGACTATCTAGATTTTATCTAGAAAAGTGGTGACCTGCAGGGTTTCCCGTATAGGGCCTCATACAGTTCCATACCAATGGTGGAGTGGTCACAGTTTTTGTATGCAAACTCCACCAGTGGTTGTTGATCCTACCAACTATGAATAATGTCTAGTATGAAAGAACTTAGCATGTACTCATGAACATG
This sequence comes from Viscum album, assembly GCA_963277665.1. Lineage (NCBI taxonomy): Eukaryota > Viridiplantae > Streptophyta > Magnoliopsida > Santalales > Viscaceae > Viscum > Viscum album. Next base: position 95,183,515 of record OY728138.1, on the reverse strand, counting down.
GATGGTTCTATCCATCTGGCCATACATCTAGGGACGATACCCTGTGCTCAAGCGCAAGTAAGTCCCAAACACCTCTTCCAATCCCTTCCATAATAAGGATGTGAAATGAGAATCACAGTATGAAACAATCGTTGATGGTACTCTGTGAAGATGAAATATATCATGTACGCAGAGGCATCCCAAGATCTATATTAAACTATGCTCATAGATCGATAGGAAGTGGTCCGACTTGGTGAGTTGGTCAATGATCACCTATATGGTATTGTTTCCCCTGGAATTTCATGGTAAACCCATCACGAATCTGATCAGTATCCCATCCCACTTCCACTCTATCACCTCAAGTGGTTGGGTCAAGCCTGCTGGAACCTGGTGCTCAGCCTTTACTTACTGACCAGTGAGGAATCAAGAAAAAAACTATGTCACTGCTTTCTTCACCCCCGACCACCATAACTGACAACAAAGTTCCTTTTATATCTTTTTTACTGTGAGATGTACCTCAAAAGGGGATGCATGGAACTCCCCCAAATCCTCCTCCCTCAATGTCACTGGTACCACTATGAACATTTTAAAACATATGATGTTATCCCCACCTATCCATTAGGGGGATGATACTTGAATAACTATGAACGTTGGGTCTAGTAATAAATATCACAAATCTATGCCTCCTTGACTCGCTGTAAGAGTGGAGGGGTGAAAACCATCGACTAGAGGTATACTGCTCCATCTCCATCCACAAAGGATATCTATAACATGACCAACTACTCTGATGCCTCACTCTGTCACTATAAGCTGAATATCTTACTGAGAGCATCTGACACTAAGTTCCCCTTCCTAGTATTATACACAATATCAAAGTCATAGTTTTTGAGGAACTCTATCCATTGTCTCTATCTCTTGTTCAGATCCTTATGAGAGAACATATACTTGAGACTCTTGTAGTCAAAGTAAACGATAAACTACTCAACCATTAGGTAGTTTCACAACATATTCAATGCGAATACTACCATTGCAAGCTCAGATCTTGGGTCACATTGTTCTGCTCATACTGCCTCAACTGGGGTAAACCATAGGTAATCACCACTTTACCTTGCATCAGGACACAACTAATCCCAATCCATGATTCATCACAGGACACCATGTAATCAACACCCTCCTCCAATAATCTCAAGATAGGAGAGATCATCAACCTATGCCTCATCTCCTAAAATCACTACATACACTTCTCTATCTACATGAAAGTATTCCCCTTCCGTTTCAAGGTCGTTAAGGGGTTTTCTACTCTAGAAAAGTCGGGTACAAACCTCTGATATTACCCAGCCAAATCTAGGGAGCTCTTCACCTTGGTAACAATCTTGGGTGTATCCCAAGAAATCATTGATTCAATATTCATTGGATCCATTGCAACTCCATCCTCTAATACCACTTTTTCATGACTCGTCTAAGAGGGGCCCATGCCGCGACTACCTCAATCACACCTCCGATAGGCCAGGGGATGGTAGATAGCACTGAGTAGGAATATCCCACAACTAGAAGAAATTTTCCTAAGTACCTATACACATGAACACATCTCCAATCCCAAAATAATGAAATTTAAAAACACTATGTAAAAAATGCAAGCATACACTAAGATACCAACCACAGATTATGACAGCAGGAAAACTCGAATGTAATGAGGTCTAGAATACAATCCCACTAAAAGAAGGAGTCTTTCAAGTGAATGCACAAGTTCCAGAAACTCATCCATATAGAGACCCTACATGAAGTGTAGGTGTAAGAAGGTTGCCTTAATTCAAAGGAGCATGACACGTCTGTGTGATCCCTCAAATCACCACCTAGTCTTGGTCTACCTAGAACTCCATCAAATCATTAATCCTCTGCACAAGACATGATATATGTGAGAAAATCCTGTGCATAGGTGAGTAAAACAATACTTAGTAGGATACCATGAAACCACAAAGAAATACCACTAAGAAACACATGAAGTATAACACAAATAAATACATGATATATAGCCATATCACACAGGTATAAGTCTAAAGCATGAAGAGAATTATTTTCTATTGTAGTTCAAAGATCTCCCAGTTTCCATGACACATGGAGTGTCAATGACGCATGGAGCGTCGATGGTGCGCAAAGCATGGATGGTACACAAATAATTGATGGAGCACATAGCATCCATGGAACCTAGTGCATCTATGGAACCCAAAGCATTGATGGCACACAAAGCATCGATGGTGCACGAAGCATCGATGGCGCAAAAAGCGTCGATGGTGCACCAAGAATCATTGACGCACGAAGTGTCGATGGTGGAGCATAAATAGCGCTCAAAGCATCAATAGAAAACCGAGTGTAGATGGGTTATTGTGATGCCCCACAACATTTTCTCATGTAATAATAATAATATGGTTTTAATTTATTTTATTTTTTATAAAAATTGAGTAAAATATACAAAATGGTCACAAGGATTTTTATTTAAATAAGACACTGATGTGTTTATAATGAACCAAGATCACAATAAACCATTGTTCCAAAAAATACCTATTAAAATCCCTATCAAAACTATAGGGAGACCACCCAAACCAATAAAAACCCCAAGAAGGTAATATGGGTCCTTAGGATCCATCATAACGGACATTAGTATGGCCAAATCCACTGTAGCCACACTAAGCACCAATGGAATGACATGAACCATATTCTTCAATTTTCTTGAATTTGGAACACATTAATGTTTGATTTTATAGGGCATCTACCCGACTGTTACCCCTTGGTTAAGATTTGGATATGTTTATGACCGTTGAGTTCTAATGACTATAACTATAGTCATTGATCTTTTGGTGGATCGATTAAAAATATATAAGTATAATTTAGTTTTCTAAAATATTAAAGTTATGAATTGAAATTATAATAAAACCTCTTATTATGAACTTTAAAAGGACAATGGTTTAATATTTTGAATTACACTTATGTGATTTTTTAAATGAGATGAGTATTTCAAACACCGTGAAAATATTTCAAATATGTTGTAAATGTTTTAATTATTAATGATTAAACAATGTTTTAAATTAAACTATGTTTTTGATTTCTATAATACTAGTATAATGTTTCCATATAGAGGAATTAAATTTCAATCTATAAACTTTGGGATTTTTACCTCCAAATTTGGAAACATGTTTATAAATAATTTTAGTAATACTCTTAGTAAAGGCAAAGTATAATTTATTTGGTGTAACTTAATCATTTAATGTTTAAAATGAAAATCATGTTTTATAAAAGGTAATATATTATCATTATAGTTGAAATGAATATATTTATTTTACGGTTAATTTTAATTTTGTGTGTTGTCTATTTTCAAAAAAATAAGCCCACTAGGGCCATCCTTTTAGCCAGGATGAGGGAGGAAGCTTGTGCTAGGTGGATGAACCTAGCCCTTAGCCTCAACACAGGCCGGACCGAGCGGGGGAGGGGGGCATAACTTACCCAAAGCGAACATAAGAGCACATCAGGGATCATAGAGCGCCACCGTGGGTGTGAGGGCATGACGATGAAGGGGGTGGACGAGGCCTACAGGGGACGAAGCCCATGTATAAGGCCCCCTTTTGTTTGTGTCATGATTTATGAGCTAATGATTGGAGATTTTTGATTATAAAGAGGCCATGGGAGTCCCTCCGATTCGATGTGGGACAGGAATTTTATGGAGAAATGGGATATGGGCCATTGGATCATGTCATGAGTGATCAGGGCCATCCATCTCGATCTGAGCCTCAATTCCTGGAAGCTGTGGTATTATCTGCGCTTGTTGTGTGACCTCCGATCAAAACTCATATTTAATATGATCCAACCATCCTTTTAAATCTTGTAGACACACCCCAACCATCAGATCAAGGCCAAAACAAATCCTGGCCTTCCATTTAATCTCCAATTTTCCTCTCCCAGGCTATCCTCTTCTTCTCCGCCTGCACTGGAACTGTAACCCATACACATCCTATTTCCTATGTTTGTTATCACCCATGACAGAAAGTAGACCCCTCCTTGCCCTCTTTTTTCCACAAAAACTTCCCCATCCATTAAATACACTGAATTGGCATCAGTTTTTCAACAGTGGCATTAAATGTTCTGTTTTTTATACATATTAAAGTTTAAAAACAACCCAGTTTCGCCCCAAGGACCCCTCAATTCTTCCTCCACTCAAGTTTCTAGCACCTCTTCAAGCCTCCAGCAAGTTCCTTTGGATCTATCCTCCTACTAAATCTAGGTAAGGGAATTAAGGTTTCCCGGATTTAATGTTTACATACTTATATACATATTTATACTCTTATATGTACATACACCCTTGTGTTTTGGATGTAAACCCTCTTTTTATTGATTCAAGACTTCTGGATTTCGGGATATGGGGTATTCCTAAACCTAAAGAAAATTTATTTATCTCATTAAAAACTTGTTTAGGGCCCTAGTATATTCGGTTATACACACACACACATACAGATATATATATATATATACAACCATACAGTTTTTACATAAATCTTCATTATATTTAGTTTTAATATTTTTTTAAACTTTCAGTATGAAGTTTAAGTAGAACTTTAAAACACAAGTAATTGTGTGTTGTGAAAAAAATTTATATATATACACAGTTATATATAATTATATAGTTTTTATAAATCGCCCTCTAACCAATTTTAAGTATTTTAACATTGGACTTATATGATTAATTTATGTTTTTGGTAAATAAGTTTGTGCTAATTAATTTTTGGTATGAACTCGGTTATACATATAAGCTCTATATGTTATATAAACCTTTTAATTTTATGTTGTGATTTAGAGTTTTGGGGACTCTATTTAATTAATTGTTATAATATGTTAAAGTTGTGTGGGTGTCAATGGATTTTTGGTGTAACCCCTTTTATACATGATGTATTTTTGTATATGTAAAAATATAGGTGTACACATAATCTTTGTTCCTTAATTTTATTTACAATTTTCCAAGGTTCGAAAAGAAAGTATAAAACATGTGTTTTCAAAATAAATTTATTTTTATTTAAACACTACTCTTTATATACACCCTATTGTATGAAAAATTTACAAAACACGAAACCCTAAATGTGGATATTCCAATTACTTACTTTTGATGTCTTCAGTTCATGATTATAATATTTGAGGTTTGAAAATTTTATATTTAAATATATGAGTCACTTTTTTTCTTGTATATTAAATGATATTGGTTATGGATGAGTTTCATGACTTTTATTTTTCACATTTTTATGTGTTATACAAATGCTTATTTGTAGTAAATGTTTGAGCATCTAGGAATTTAATACCCCACATGAAATTTTTGTTTTACCTTTTAATTAATTATGCATCTAGATTAAATTACAATATGTATTTGATTATTAAGGTTTTAGAATTTTAAGGTTATAATTTCATGTGAAAAACATGTATTTCCTTTAGTAATTTGTTTTTCATCACATATGCCATAATCCGCTTATCATATTTACCAATCTATGACACAGTCGTATAGTTGATAGTTTTGTTATTTATATCTAAATGCATGATTCAATTTATATATATGTAAATGTTAAAGGATGAAATTTAAATACCATGACCAAATATGGATTAAACCCTAAATTATTCCAATTGTTATGAGACACTTTGAATAATATGAAATGTTAAATTAAATTATTCAAGGTGGTATGGGACACTTTGAATAATGTGAAATAAGGAAACAAGTAAATGTGACATTTTAAATGATAAGTAATAAGTAACTTACTAAATCAAAGTTATATGTGAACATTTATTTAGAGATATGAGGAATGAATTGGAATTATTATGTGACATGTGGGTCCCACTATATCCCCTCGATGCATTGGTAGGTATCATGAGATAAACTACGGTCTTGGCACAAGGCCTTAACAAAATGATTATTTATGGTCCTGGCTTGAAGCCTGGAAAGTATGGTTATGATGTCTAGCATATGCACTTTCTTCATTATGGCTATGAAATTTTATTAACTAGGAGAATATTTGTCTAGTAGAATATTCTTGGTTAAAGAGCTTATGCACATGAGAACCAGGATAAATAAAAGTTATGGCACAATATTTAAGCAGTACTTAGAGCCTTTAGCTAGTGTATGTTTCTCAGTAGTAAAGGATAAAATTTATTTTTTTTATTTAAGCACAAATCTTGTCATGTAATACTCTTAGTAATTAATTTTTTACTTGAATTTTCACATGTAATTTCTTTTACTTCTTACCCCATATGAGTATGCCTATAATTAATTCACGTCTCCTTGTAACTCTATTAGTAATCTTTGAATAGTTATCTTTTAATTCTTAGAAAATTATTATGTTATGATACATGTGTTTCAGCATTTCTTAAAATGTTTTATAGAAAATTTTAAAATAACGTTTCTAAGGTTTTATTGAATTATCATGTTTTTATTTAAAACCCCTTACTAGTCATTCGTATTCTCAGACTATGTTTTTGAATAAATCATTTCATTTATCAGTTTTCAGCTGAGGAAGCTTGAAAGAAGTGACTGGTATCCCAAAACCTGAACCGAATTAGATCCTTTGTATGGGACATGATATGTAATCTATCAGTTCATGTTTTGTTAAAAAATTACACATCATGATTCAAGGCACCAGCTCTGGGTATTCTATAGTTGGGGTCCTCTCAGTTGGTATCAGAGGATTCGATTTAGATAACTCTGGAAACCAGAACTGAAAAAAAGAAACAAATTTACTTAAGCATTACTAAGTATGAGGTTTTCTTAATTTTCAGATGGAAAACGAAGGTACCAGTCTTTCTTCTCTTCTTATTGAGGCCCAAGAAACCATAATTTCCATAGCCATCCATGACAGTTTTGTAAACTATGCACACATACGTATGACGTGCAAACACCTCTATGATGTTTCAAACTCTCCTCATGTACTCAGCTCCATCGAAGAGCGAGTTTAGATTATATATTTATGATGCAACTCTAATTTCCATCCTACACACTTTGGGGAAAGTATTTTTAGGGTCTTTTTAGATGCTTCACCACAGAGGAAGGCATTCAGTCCCTCAAGGCCTTTCAGGAAGCTACTACAACGGGTGACCTCCACACAACAGACAAGTGCCAGATCTTGTCCAATGGCCATTTCCGTCAAGTAATGGAAATTGGAATCCTTAAAATCAAAGCCTTCCATTATGTGTATAGAAATAAAGTAAATACTGATGTCTCTCAGCTTCACACCCCTCATGTCACACTCTAGAGACACCATAAGTGCACCCACAAGATCGAACCATACTTCTCGGGTTGCATTTAGTTTAGGGAGATTGAAAGTTTTGAATTTGTTTTGGGGATTCGTGTAACTGGGAACTGGGGAAACCATTAGTACTAGGTGCTATGTACCAGTTTTTTTATGAATATATGATTTTTTGTTTCTTCATCCTTTTACCTTTTCGGTGTTTGAGTTTCACTGATTGTATTTTCATAATTTTTTTTCCATATGGATGGAAAAACTCACATCTTATCACTCCCTATCGAGATACTAGATACCATCATGGTCAAAACCTATGCATAAGAGTAACTTACCTTCAAAAACTTGTGAATAAAATTCAAGAAACTTTACATAGTATCAAATAGTCCAGACATTCTCTGCTCCTGCTAGGGGAATACCTACATCTACCACAGTATAGCCAATTCTCAACTCGCTAAGTATAGATGAAGGGGAAAGTACCATAAATGTATTTTCCTATTCTTCACTCTAGCCCAGAACTTCATAGCCATTGTAAGAGTTCTAGAGGCTTCTTTGAAGGGAAACCTTTGCACAAAATACATGTACCAAATTCTAAGCATCTGTTTATATGACCACGTCGATGTCACTAACATTCTCAGACAGGAGACGGTCCGACAAGTCCTTAGAGAGTTTGTCTATTCGGACATTTCTGAACTCTCTACCATTTGAGCCTCTCTCTGGAACCCCGAGTGTACACTGCACGAGTTTAACCCATACTGTATGAAGTGTTTTTGGGCTAGGGAAGAAGAATAACTAAACACCAACTTGGGTATTTAGCTGGACACACCTGAGGATCCTCCATGATGGAGGATGTGGTGAAGAACATTGGACAGTTTTCTTTTAGCTTTGTTGTATGAAATGAATTTTGAGGATACAATTCTTTGTAGGGGGAATAATGCGACACCCCAAAACTTTTTCTCATGTAAAAATAAAAATATGATTTTAATTTATTTTATTTTTTATTCAAATTTAATAAAACATACAAAATGGGCACAAGGATTTTTATTTAAATAAGACACCTAAGTGTTTACAATGCACTAAGATCACAAGAAACCATTCTACCAAAAAATACCTATTAAAAGCCCTATCAAAATTAGAGGGAAACCACCCAAAACAAAAAAACCCCATGAAGGTAATATGAGTCCTTAGGATCCATCATAACGAACATTAGTATGGCCAAAGACACTGTATCCATATTAAGAACCAATGGAAAGGAATGAACTATCTTCATCAATTGTCTTGAATTTAGAACACTTTAATATTTGATTTTATAGGGAATCTACCTAACCGTTACCCCTTGGGTGACTGTTGGAGATGTTTGTGACTGTTGAGTTATAATAGCTATAACTATAGCTGTTGGTATTTTGGTGGATTGATTAAAAATATCTAAGTATAATTTGGTTTTCAAAAATATTTAAGTTATGAATTGAAATTATAATAAAACCTCTTCTTATGAACTTTACGAGGCCAATGGTTTAATATTTTGAATTACACTTAGGTGATTTTTTAAATGAGATGAGGATTTGAAACACCTTGAAAATATTTTAAATATGTTGTAAATGTTTTAATTATTAATTATTAAATAATTTTTTAAATTAAAATATGTTATTGATTTCTATAATACTAGAATAAAGTTTCTATATAGATTAATTAAATTTCAATTTATAAACTTTGTGATTTTTACCTCTAAATTTGGAAACATGTTTATAAATAATTTTAGTAACACTCTTAGTCAAGGAAAAGTATAATTTAATGGGTGTACCTTAATCATTTAAAGTTTAAAATGAAAATAAGGTTTTATAAAAGGTAAGATATTTTCCTTGCAATTGAAATGAATATATTTATTTTATGGTTAATTTTAATTTTGTGTGTTGGATGTTTACAAAAAATAAACCCACTAGGGACAGCCTTTTAGCTGAGCCGAGGGAGGCAGCTTGCTCTAGGCGGCTGACCCTCGCCCTCAGCCTCAGTATAGGATGGCCCAAGTGGGGGGTGTAGATTCATAGAAGGGAACAAATGAGTACATGAGGGATCAGAGCACGCCATAGTGGGCGTGAGGCCATGATGAGGCATGGGTTGGCCGAGGCCTGCGGGGGGAGGGAGACCATGTATAAGGCCTCCTTGTGTGTGTTTTTTGTGATTTCTGAGCATATAATCAGAGATTATTGTTTATAAAGAGGCCATGAGAGTCCCTCCGATTCGATATGGGATACGAATTTTATGGAAAAACATGATCTGGGATGTAGGATTATGTCACGAGCAATCGAGGCCATCCATCTTGATCTGGGCCTTAATTATTGGAAGCCGAGGTACTCTCCATTCTTGTTGTGTGGCGACCAATCAAAAATCATATCTAATCTGAGCCAACCATCCTTTTAAATATTATGGACACACCCCAACCATCAGATCAAGGCTAGAACAAATCCTGGCCATCCATTCAATCTATGATTTTCCTCTCTCGTGTTGTCCTCTTCTTCTATGCCTGCACTGAAATAGTAACCCTTACACATCCTATTTTCACCGTTTTTTTCACCCATGATAGACGATGGAACCCTCATTTCCCTCCTTTTTCCAAAAAAACTTCCCCAGCCATTTTATACAACTAATAGGCATCGATTTTACAATAGTGGAATTAAATGTTCTGTTTTTTATACATAATATAGTTTATAAACTACCTGGTTGCACCCCAAGGACCCCTCTCTTCTTCCTCTAATCAAGTTTCCAGTGCCTCTTCAAGCCTCCAAAAAGTTCCTTTGGATCTATCATCCTCCTCAAAATAGGTAAGGGAATTAAGGTTGCCTTGCTTGAAAGTTTACATATGTATATACATATGTATACTCTTATATGTACATACACCCTTGCTATTTGGACAAAAAACCTCTTTTAACCAATTCAAGACTTCTGGATTTTGGGATATGGGGTATTCTTAAACCAAAAGGAAAGTTCTTTCTCTCATGTAAAACTTTTTTACTACCCTATTATATTCGGTTATACACACATATATATAAATATATACAACCATACATTTTTACATAAATCTTTATTATATTCAGTTTGGGGATTTTTTTTAAACTTTGATTCTCATGTTTATGTAGAACCTTAAAGCACAAGGAATTTTGTGTTGTGAAATTTTTTTATATATATAGACGGTTGTATATAATTATATCGTTTGTATAACTCACACTCTAACCAGTTTTAAGTATTTTAACATTGAACTTCTATGATTAATTTATGTTTTTGGTAAATAAGTTTGTGATAATTAATTTTGGTATGAACTCGGTTATACATAAAAGTTTTATATGTTATATAAACCGTTTTATTTTATATTGTGATTTAGAGTTTTAGGGAATCTAGTTAATTAATTTTTCTAATATGTTAAAGTTGAGTGGGTGTCAATGGATTTTTGGTTTAACACATTTTATACATGATGTATTTTTGGATATGTGAAAATATAGGTGTACACATAAACTTTGTTCCTTAATTTATTTAAAATTTTCCAAGGTTTTCAAAGAAAGTATAAAACATGTGTTTTTGAAAAGATATTTAGTTTTTTTTAAACACTAATCTTTACATACACCCTATTGTATGAAAAATTTACACAACACTAAACCCTAAATGTGGATATTCTAATTACTATACTTTTGGTATGTTTAATTCCTGATTATAATATTTGAAGTTGGAAAATTTTATATTCACATGTATGAGTCACTTATTTTCTTGTATATTAATTTATATTGGTTATGGTTGAGTTTCATGTTTTTTATTTTTTACATTTTGATGTGTTATACAAAATCTTATTTGTAGTAAATGTTTGAGAATCTATGAGTTTAATACCCCACATTAAATGTTTGGTTTTCCTTTTAATTAATTATGCATCCAGATGAAATTCCAATATGTTTTTGATTAATAAGGTTTTATAATTTTAAGGTTACCATTGAATGGGACAAAGCTTTTATTTCTTTTAGTACTTTGGTTTTCATCACATATTCCATAATCTACTTATCATATTTACCATTCTATGATATAGTCATATAGTTGATCGTTTTGTTATTTACATCTAAATTCATGATTCAATTTATATATATGTAAATGTTAAAGGATGAAATTTAACTACCGTGACCAAATATGGATTAAACCCTAAATTTTTCAATGTGGTATGGGACAATTTTAATAATATGAAATGTTAAATTAAATTATTCAAGGTGGTATGGGGCACTTTGAATAATGTGAAATAAGTAAACCAGTAATATGTGACATTTGAAATGATAAGAAATAAGTAACTTACTAAATCAAAGTGGTATGTGCACATTGATTTAGAGAGATGAGGAATGCATTAGACTTAGTATATGATGGATGGGGCCCGATATTTCCCCTTGATTCGTCGATAGGTCTCATGAGACAAACTACGGTATTAGTGCCAGGCCATGAAAAAATGATTATTTATGGTCTGGGCTTGAAGCCTGGATAGTATGATTATGATATCCAGCATATGCACTTTCTTTATTATGGAAACGAAGTTTAATTAACCAGGATAATATTAGACTAGTAGAATATTGTTGGTTAATGTGCTTATGCACATGAGAACCAGAAGAAGTAAAAGTTATGGCATATTATTTAAGCAGTACTCAGAGCCTTTAGACAGTGTCTGTTTCTTAGTAGTAAAGAATTAAATTGAAGTTTTTATTTAAGCGCAACTCTGATAATGTAAGACTGCTAGTAATTAATTTTCACATGGAATTTCTTTTACTTATTACCCCATATGAGCATGCCTATAATTGAATCATGTTTCCTTGTAACTCTGTTAGCAATCTTTGAATAGTGCTCTTTTAATTCTTAGATAATTGTTATGTTATGATGCATGTGTTTTAGAATTTATTGATATGTTTTATAGAAGATTCTAAAAGAATGTTTCAAAGGTTTTATTGGTTTATCATGTTTTTTATTTAAAACCATTTACTGTGCATTCATATGCTCACCCTATGTTTTTGAATAAAATTTATCAGGTATCAGTTTTTAGCTGAGGAAGCTTGACAGAAGTGACTGGTTTCCCAAAACTTGAACTGAATTCAATCCACTGTATGGGACATGATCTGTAATATATCAGTGCATGTTTTGTTAAAAAATTACACATCATCATTTAATTCACTGACTCAAGGTATTCCGATGTCAGGGTCCTCTCATTCATGTAGTCCCAAAGTCATGTAGTCACTAGGTCACATAGTCACCAAGTCATAGACAACCCCAAGATTCTGCTCATAGTGTGATTTTACCAGGAGAAACTACTCCTAAATCCAGTAGGTTAGTTACAACTTTCAAAAATACTCACTTAGAGTATCTCAAAAGTATCGTCTCATTGAAAGGGTCCCAACTCTTCAAACGACTCCTCAAATAGACACACAATTTGATAGATATGGTCATTTTTATAAAACGTCCTAACCCAGGTCCAATATAAATCTGACCCAAACTGGTCTGTCTGACCTGACATGGCTCGATCTGGTCCAACCCAAAATGTACAGGCCCATTGGAGCATCCTGGCTCATCTATTCTGCCCCACCACATGCGGGCCAGTTTGTGTGCACCCGACATGGCCCGTGACCTAGTGGCCCACCATGTCGGTTGGAGTACCCTAATTTGAGTCATTATAAGTCAATTAACACCCAATTAGAGTGCCTTTTATTTATTATTCAAGAATATTGTCACATATAATTTCATTTACTACCTCTAAAGGCATCTCCTCGTGTTCGGGTAATGCCTCTAGATGAAGTGAAACCAACCTTTTGGTCAAGGATTCAGCACCGTGAGTCCCCTTGGGATCCTCTAATGGGTGTCCTGGGTGAGAAAGGGTGCGAGGGGGGGGGGGGATATGGATAAAGGTGATGGTGGGTGAGAGGATTGAAAAAAAATATTTTTTTTAGTTTTTATAATCCATAGTTTTATAAGTTCTTTTTTTCTAATAAAGCATGAGTTAATCATTTGTAAAAAGGTGATGATAAATCAAGAATTGATAATAAACCCCTTAATTAATGAATTTTTTAGCACTAATAATGGGTTATTTATCAAATATTTTTCTAGCACTGATAAAATCACCAATTCTAAATGGTATTTACAGTATAATATATTTTTTAGAGGTGATAAAATCCATTTATAGTGATGATAAATGCCCAATATATAGTAGTAAAATGATAAAAATGAGTAATTTTAGATATATTTAGTTATTTAAATACAAAATAGGAATCCTTGAAAGGTTTTGGAGCTCTACACTAACTAAATCTTCCACATAATGAAACATTGTACCCTAAGTATCTTGGAAATGATATAATTTCAATCTGAGTAATGGTTTAGATGAATATTTAATAAAACACTCATGTTACAAGTCAATTAATTAATTAAGAATAAAATATTCTTAGGATGTCAAGGTACTAAAAATCCAAAAAAACCTTCCACACTAAGGAAAGTATATTTTTTTAAATCAATAATATGGCCTAAATTTTTTTACAGAAATGTATTGCATGGTAATTAACCATTTTACCCAAAACATAAAAAAACATGAACACCATTCTAAATATTTAATTACATAAATTACTAGATGTGACCAAATTAAAATCTATATTTATTCACACTAGACATTAACCTCATGTAATACTATCCATTCATAAATCAATAAAACCATTATAATTTTTTTACCATTTTCTATTATTATAAAATTTCAATTTTCTCTGTCTAGTGTGAAATTACCAAAATTTACTTTGAAATTTGGAAACTAAAAAACTAAAATTTGAGGGCCTTTAAAAAATATTTTTGTACTTTTTATCCTAAAAAATCATAAACTCTTACTTACCACTAATAGGTTTCTTGTATGATAATTTTTTGGGTAAAATACACAATATTCTTTAGAAGATACACCACTAAAAAGTTTAATACACTATTTAACCCATGATCCCTAAAAAAATTTACACCTTAAGAATATTTTATCCATAATTAAAGTAGTTTTTAACTTTATTCCACTAAAAATTCACAATCTATATTCCATATAATTTATCCATATAGGCCACCTTATGTGAAAATTTTTAAGAAGATGAAAGGGAAGGGAATCCAACATAGGTTATCAGGCCCTTAATTAAGAATTTTTCTCTAAGATACTCACATTTACACCTACATCACATTTATATAAATATATTAATCAAATTTAACATTATCTATGGGTTGTGGTCTCGTGTGATTCTTTTTCACCATGCTTGAACCTATAACAAGATATTAAATATTTTCATTAACTCTGATAATAACTTATCTCTTTCATCAAATATCCACTCCAAACTAGGGTTAAAACAAAATCATGATTTGACATAATAATAAAATAAAAACAGTTTAGTATTATTATTATTCTGACAAGATATCTTGTCGATCCAAAACCCTTGACAAGACAAACCATTATACCTCATATTCCTTTTATGTAAACATACAACTAATTGAAATTACACATGGTTTTAATATTGGGTTGGTATAATATCCATTTATCTATAAATTATCACTTTAATCTTCTATATATATTGGGGAAGGGGATAAATATCATTTTTTACACTAACTAAAAGATTTTTATCAGAAATTAGGTACTACTCTTTTTCCTATGCACATTTTATGCATGGAAATGTTGCTTAATATTTCAATTATATATGATTATGATTAATAAAATAATAACAATAGTGACATGGATTATTTCACTATTTCTCAATTACCTTATTGTAAAGAACTCCTCATTTCAAGGCCTATCAGTCAATCCAATAATATTATATTTTTTATAAATAGGATAACTAATCTATTCGTTTAATACCCAATCAAAAGTATTATTTGTATAATTCATGGTATAACCTCTAAATATTCATGAATGACTTAGGGAATTAATTTTTCTCATATATAATATACTATTAAATATCATCATTAGAAAATATCATTTATTATCAAGATTCCTCAACTGAAACATTAGATCCTTAGCTATACTAAGCTAAAAAAGAATTTAAAATCATTGATATTTGATTTCTATCATACTATTCTCAAAAATCTATAACTTGTTACTACATGAGTCATTCTTCCATCCCAACCATACTGATAATTTAAATTTAATAATCAGATACTTCATGGCCATTATAAAAACATACTATATCACCTATATCAATTATCATTAGATTGTATATCTGGATCCTCAAGAAAACCACAATACAAAAATCATATCTTCTCTCATTGAAGGGATATAAATAACCCAATAAAGTGATTTGGAATCTTTAGAATATCACCACAACAAAGTACATAATTCCACATAATAATGAATCCTTTTGATGACCCATACTTCCATTATATAAATCAAACAAGGTCTCAATCATCATGAGTACCTCAAAATATCTACCATAGAAACTAGGAAAACACCTAACCAATAAAGTTACTCTAACCAAGATATAAATAAATCATAACATGGTTTAATTACTTATGATAGAAAACCACACATATTCACCAATAATAATAGTTCATTAACATTCAACTAATTTAATCACCCAAAACAAAATCATGTTGGTTTAAAACTATATTTTTTTAGACTATTGGAGAATTACTCATCACATAGTGTATGATAATTTTTTTAGCATTCTACTGAACAATGGGTAATTATTCACATGAATATTTTATCATATCTATCAATTTTTGACTCCAATTAGAGTTATCATTCTAATTAATAGATTTTATTCTCATTCAAACATGTGGAATTCCAATTTAAGTCCATGAACCACTGAAATGGGATCACCTAGATCATATAGCATGACACTACAAAGAAACTCTACAATAAATTTCCTCACCAAATCATATCCACAACTCATTCTCATACTAATGACTACTCAAAGGATCTACACTTAGCCTCTTAGGAAAACAAAATAGCCCTGAATCAAAAGTCATGACCTATTTCTGTTAAAGAATGAATTGTAAAATGAATTGCTAATATTTTCTTTCAATCATCACAATCAAGAACTAGATATAAAACACATCAATGATCCTCTATCTCTTTGTCATAACTCACACATCTTGAGAAAAAATAATCATCATCCACCAACTATGTCACATAAATGAAATATTGTAAAGTTATTTTTCATTTAATTTCCATTCATGATTTGTTTTGGGGGTTTCCCAAGGTTTTATGAAGGAATAGGTGAGTTTTCATGAATTGGGCCAAACCGTGAGCCCAATTCCAGATTTAAAAATAAATTTTGTTTCCTTTATAACTTTTTCATTTTTTAATATTTATCAGTAATTAAAATTCTTAAATGTCCTAACATGACATATTAACACCAAAATTGAAATTTGGAACCTTTATAAATCCATAAACATGGTTTATTGTGGTTTTTATTTAATGGATTGGGCCTTCCCAGAAGCCCATATCCAGTTTTAAAAATATATTTTATTTATTTAATAACATAATAAATATTAATTATTTTCAATGATTCTAAGTCTCAAACGAGAACATTCCACCCAGCCACATGGCCAGTCTCTTTCCCCCTCTGTGGGGCTCTTAGGGATCATGATTTAGGGACGAACTTCCTAGGGTTTCTCAAATCAGACAGATTTGAGGAGGTAATTTCTTTCCATCATAACTCTTTCAATTATTACTTCTTTTCTCCCCTTTCAATTAAGTTTATTCTCATTTTCTTGGAGTAACAATTGTCCAGAGGGTAGAGTTTCTAATCTAGGGTTTAACCTTGTGTTTTCTGGGTCATTTCTTGTGGTTTTAGGATTGATATCGGTCCCTCTTAGTGCAGCGGTGGTGCAATTTGATTTTCGCACAAAGGATTCAAAGTTTTTACTAATTTGGTAGGTGATTCCACTTTGTATGAAATCCTTGTGACATAGATATTGTGTTTATTATATTTTCATGTTTAAATCATTGATTTTGTGCTGCAAAAATTGGTTTTAGTGGTGTTTGTAATGTAAGTGAATTTTGCCAATTTCATGTGAAATTTGTGTTTTTTTCATATAAATCTTTTATTGGTTGATTAAGGTATGACTTTTAATTATTTAGTTGACCTTATTGAACTGTATTAGGTACCAAAATAATGTTTTAAATGTTATTATCCTTTTTTTGTTTCTGTGAAATTGGTTTTGGGTGACGTTGGTTAAGAAAATGGTTTTTGAGTACCAATTTGGTGTTGAATTGGGTGTTTTACATGGGTATTCTATGAGATTCTTATTGGGATTGTTTTATAACTCATGTAATGATTTTAAAGAAATGTTTAGGGTGTTTTGGATTCTGTTTTGATAAATATGAGTATGAAGATGGTGTTCAATTGGGGTTTTCAAAGAGTTTTGTGTGCAAAAAAAGGAAAGATTCGGAGAAGTTGTTTTATTGAAACTCAATGTGTTTTGTTGTGTGTTTTAAATGGTATAAAATGTGTATAGATACTGTACTGATTGTGTGTGACCAGTATTGGTGTTTTATATTAAAATGGACATATTTATCATTTTGAAATTGTTTGAGCACAAAGGGGGAGGCCCGGGTACCTAGGTGGTGCAGATGTGTACTAGTACGGCTTGTGGACTAGATGGGTTTTGTCCCTGTTTCACCTTGTATTTGGATAAATAAAACTCTAAATAAACTATGTATATGATGATTGGGGACCACTAGGTTATGGTAATGTTCCATACTAGTGGCTTGTGCATGAGAATGGATTCTACTATGGTTAATTTACACCGAGATATGAGGTACATGGGGCCCAAGACTATCAAGTGCCTAGGGGTGTTCCCGATTTTGTTCCTCATTGTGTTTGTTGTATTTTACCATGTATTGGTGTGTTTTTGGAATTAATTTATAGTATATAACATTTCTAATTTAAATGTTTGAAAATTCTGAAAAATTTAGCTTGAAAACTATTTTCAATTGAAAGTTTCATTTCAAGGATTTTATCACTGCTTTCCTTTGGGTATTAATACTGCTTTCTTTTTCACATTGTATTGCATGCTATTTAGAATAATTGGGTGGTATCCTATTGGTATTAGGTTCACACCCTACATACACCCCTTGGGTGTAAGTAGACTTGGTTATGTTTGACTCAGGTGAAGGAAAGGCTAAGGGTGATGGCGGTTCAGGGTGTTAGTCGCCATCCTTGGGACAAAGTTGTGGAGACAGCTTAGGGGTGATGACCCCTTGTCATGTGGAGTCCATGGGGCTGTTTTTGTGTGGCTAAATTATGTATTTGGACCTTTTGTATTGCATTTGAACTTATGTATTCAGTTCTGGATTTTTGTATAAACCTTGTTGGTATGAATTTTTCAGATTCATTTTATCAATTTGTTATTGATGTTTTATGTATACATATTCAGTTAAATCATTCCCAAACCAAGATAAATGATACGCGGGCACTTGTTCCGGACTGTGGGGATAGGGAACACCCTTTGGGCCTTGTCACGAGTTGGGTTTGGTGTCGGTATTGGTGATGACTAGATTCGGTTCGTGACAAACTATCTACACACCATGAAACAATATAATTAATAAGGGAAATATTATAGATATATATTCCATTAAAATAATAAATATCATGTCAATATCGTCTATATATGGACATGTCTCTAGCCATTATGATCTCCCCACATGGGTAGTACATAATAACGTACCTTTTTTGAAACCTCATGACCAAAAACTATCTAAGCCAATAAAATAGCCTCCAAAAGACACTCAATCTCTTATATAGTAGTAGGTGTTGGTCTGTAGAAAATTTCCTCATAATACACATGATAAATATTAAGGAACACTCATAAAATTTTAAACCCAACAAATTTCATCTCATAACATTACATAGAAGTTTCCCATGCATTAAAATATTTCATTCAAATGAATTTTCAAACCATGACACACATCCAATGTCTAGAACAGTTAGAACCCAGTATATACCTAATATAGTGTTCTATATATTTATATGATGTATAGTCCTTATATACTAGTAAAACAAGGATAAAATTTATCATTATAATCTCACAGAAATGTGGATAGATGAAAAAACATAACAACTACTCCTCCTACCCACCCCATGTAAATCTAAGTTCCCTAATCATCTTGTAAACTTATTACGGAAATTATTGAAATATTGGATATATAATATCATAAATTGTTATGTATCTTATGTAAAAACCACTCTTCTTCTATCCATATTTTGTGAATGATGAGGGTTCGTGTAGAGGAATACATCGACCACTAGTGTCCATAGCCAGTCTCTCTATCCCAATTACTATCCTAAGCTTAGATATACTTCCACCTCACTTAACTGAAGAAATCCTTAGAAGTTATTGATAAAAAAACAAATATCTCAACCAAATGATACTATTCCACTCTATCATGACCCTATTTCACCATGAATCCATATGATTCAATGAAAAAACCATGTGTGTCCCTCGAATCAAGACTCCAATGGGCCATGATTTAGAGAAAAGTGTTGAGGGTATAAATCTCACAAATAAAAGGCATTACACTATAGAAAACATATTATAATACTATATAGTCGAATAAAAACCACAAAACCATGAAAAATAGGAAGTCCATGAATATATGATATAAAAAATAATGTAGAATTCATGAATTTCATATAACACAACTAAAATATAAGGCATGCAATACAAAAATCTATTTGTAAATATTATACACCTATATATATATATATCCTTTTATAAATCCTATTATCAATCCCAAATATTATGTTAAGACTAGCTGAAATCTATATTTTTAAATCTTGTACACCTATATATAAAAGTATGGATGAGTATGTCCACACACTCAGTATGCCATGCTCAAAAGGACCAAAAACCATAGAAAACATCATACATACATAATAATAAAATAGTGTAAATCGAAAATGATTTTTTTAATCTCACTACACTCAAATACCAACCCAATGTTTTATTAAATCATCCTATAAGTTTGTGTGTGACCCGATAGATGACATATTTGTAAAACTATTCCTTTCTAATCAGCAATCACACACTGTAGAAACATAAAATAATTATATATAAGTAGGTATCACACTCATTATAAAATAATAGTATGGTCCCCCACAAACCAATCCAATGAATCTATCACTATAGTCCCAATTTATTTTTTCATGATGACATAAACTTCATATCCTCCTCCTTATGACCACATAATCCACATAAACAGGTCATAAAGAACATCATACTTATATATCAATGATACTCCCACCAACATCATGTGTGGTAATCCCACATAATGAAATTGTGTGAGGTAAAAACACATCATAGAATAATGGACTATGACTATTGGTTAACCATAACATTATACACCCACTCTCTGTGTGTCTTATCAAATCCAAGAAAACTCCCCAAAGGTAGTGTTTGTGTAGTGATAAATACTAACATTCTATGAAATAACAATCAATAAATTTTAACACTAACATATCTTATATAATACTAAATCATAGATAGCGGTGGTATTCAAATCGATATTGTTTATATAACTTTCACATCAATGAATATAGGATAATTAGTATACCCGTGGTTTGAGGAACTCTCAATTATACTCCCCTCATAATTTTATATTGTACTCCCATATAAAAAAATGAAATAATGTTCATAATCAAACTGTATGTTTAGACTATCAGTGGTTCCCCAATCAAAAATCACTTGTACTTATCCCATACTGTTAAATAAATACCAATAACCATCACCTGAGAGTGGGTTAAGATAAAACTCATGTAAATATAACCGAATAATTACCCCAAGTAGTAACACTACCCACTGCCTATAGAAACCCTTTCGGGAGACAAAATCTATAAAAAATATCAAAAAATTCTATTAGGAATAAGAAGTTAATAAAATTATCACATGTAATAGTACATATCATCAACAATTGAAACAATAAAATCATTTAATCATCAAAATAATCATAATTAAAAGAAAAATCATTATTCGCATAATCAGCATAATTATCACAATTATCTTCTCAATCCACATCAAACCATTATCATGCCAATATCAGATCATCATTATATTCATTATCAGGTTATATTTTTTATTTATAATCCAAAAAATGTCTACATTTTCACAATTGAGTTATAATAATAATCATCACTTTGAAGTTAGTGGATTTAGTGTGTAGATCACATCACATCATTCACATAGGACCATCCCTCGATCCACCACATTTCAATATGTGGCATCCAATTTTTGGTTATTCCATCACCATTAAATGTAAAATAATATAATATTACTCACATTAATCAATATATTATTTCTCATAAACATCATCCTTAAAAATAAATTATAAGGAGGAATTGTAACATTGAAATAGAAAAAACCTTGTCAAAACCTCATATCATATAATAAACACCAATCCTAAGTCATATTCATAATTATTTCCACACATATGGGTTATACTAAAATTTACTCATGAATTATAGTTAATGAAACCATTTCCAATTCACCCATTTGTGTATCCTTGACCAATATAATAAATATTATATTTATTTAATGTTAGATATTTAACATGAAAAATGGATGACTCCATCTTGTTCTAATAACAAAAATTATTTGGTTATAATCCATATAAATATTTTGAGTAGGGTCACCATTAAACAAACATTATATATTTTTTAAAATACCTAAAACAAACCTTAAACAGATTAAAATACCCTCAAAATTATCACCTTCATGATATATATATAAAAATGATCAATTTTAACTATTTATGTGTCCAATTTATCCACTGACTCAAAAGAAAATATTTTTCTCAATTAATATACAGATACACACACACAAACACACACACACCCACAGATATATATATATATATATCTGTGTGTGTGTGTGTATGATAAATAATAACAACAATAATAATCATATTATTATTATTATTAACAATATTTAAATTAATCCCAAAATTAATATTTACTAACAATACTAACCCCAAATCAACACTTATAATGATATTAAATAATAATGACGATTATGAAGATAATGATGATATTGATATTATTATTATTTTATAATTTTCATTATACTTTATTTGTTTCTTCTATTTATATATTATTTTTAAATACATATTCTTATTATCTGGTCATATCTCCCACTCCCTCTAAGGTTTTATTATCTTATTCTACCCTCACCTTCAATACAAATCCTATCTAACCTCCAAGGGATCTTGCTAACCCTATCATCTCATAGGATTTTCACCTCTACACCTTTATCGATCCAAGATCCCCACCCACATAAATTCACTAGATGACCACCGCCAAAACAAGATCAGATCAAATTGACTCTCTATTACAACCCTCAGGTTATAAAGTTAAGTTTTGTTTTTAATTGAAAGTTAATAAGGTTTATTTTTAGAATTTAGATTTATGGAAGTGGAAGTTTGGAATTGGATTTTTGATATGTTGTAAGCGAATCTGAAATTTAATGTCTTGAAGTTGGAAGTGGATCCGAAAATTGAATGTCTAGACACTGGCCATGGAAACATACACTATAAATATAGATGTTAGAAGTGGAAAATAATTCGATAAATATATTTTATATGTAATGGTAACCAATACGATATGATAAAATTAACTAAGTGGTAAAGTTCCATGTATACATAAGGGTAACCAGGTCAATGTATAAAGGTTACGATAAGAATATTGGACATGAAGAAATTGAAATATACCAAAATATGTATGGGTTACCCAAACCTTACCTATGATATACAATAGTAACAAAATGGTATAATTTGATACATAAATTCCATCTATTAGAAAATGTAATGGTCAATATGGAATAGGAAAATGACAGTGTATAGAGTCATTGTGATACATAAGGGTACAACTGAGAGAATAAATAAGTCTCTTAACTTTTCTATGGAAACTAAAAACATTATATGCAAGGTTCATGATAAAAAATAAAAGGGTAGATTAGACTTTAATATTTTATAAATTTGGAAAAAAATTCAGATGAACTAAGGGAAAAATAAGAGTAACTGAGATAGAATAGCTGATAGATGAATGTAATTCTTTTATAGTTGGGATAAATACCTAAAAACCTAGAACATTTGAAATTATCAATCATAAAATATAATTAATAATATATCCAACCAAAAAATATGATATACATTATAAATTTTAATATATGAATTATAATATGGAGAAACCACAAAAATTGAATAAAATCATAAGAATGAAATTATTGAGAATAATGGGCATTTATTCATTATTTAATAGGACATGGATCATGGGGTAGAAATTCACTTGATTCAATTGGGATGTTAATTTAGAGAAAATCATGATTCCAAACATTAGGGGATTAATATTCAAATAGTTCTATGAATATATATGAAGAAAAGAAGAATAATAGGATCTATATATGTTTCCCCTATATTGAACTTATGTGTTGGAGAAAGATATAGAAGAGATAATAGAAAAATATCTAAAAACATAGAGAGAAGGGAGACTCTTATGAGATGTTATATCAAATATAAATAGTTAAATGATAAAAAAAGAAAAAAAATATAATACACTTTATATTATGGTGATTATAATTTTTAAGCAATCATTTTAAGCAGTCAACATGTTTAATTTTCACGCATTCCTTGTATTAAAGAAATTAACAAAGATATAAGATAAGGGAGTGTCCCTTGTATTTATGGTGTTTTTTTCAAAAAAAATGTAACATAAACCTTGAGAAGTTTTATTCCTGATACATCAACACATCTTATGAATATGTTCCTTAGATTATCCCATAGTAGAAATTTAAGTAAAATATTTGTTTCCTTATATTTAATTTTAGTATTTAGATATTGTGTGTGTATAAATATTAATAGTTTCAAGTTATTCTTGTTAGTATGAGAATAATATCCAGTAGAATATGAGTGGAATTGATCACCAGATCCCCTTGTTCTATGCTTATAATTTTTAAATATGGAAAAAACAAATGAGATCTAATTTTTGATCTATTGTACTTGATGTTTTTTCTACTGTAATTCCTAAAATTAAAGCCATTGATATAACCAAAATTTTGATGTCTAAAGTCAGCTAGTAACTTATAGATGTTGATTAAAAGGTATAAAATTATTTTTTATAGCACTAATAAATAAATTATATATGAAGGTGATGATATTAATATAATAAAAATCCATTTAGGAAAAATTGAGCAATATATTTGAAGGAGAAAATAAGGTAAATGAGGAAATATTTCATGTAATTTATATGAAATCCTATGATTTAATGATGAGACCAAATGAAAATATTGATGGATTACTCAATAGTCTAACTATATTAATTGGATCCATTCATTTAATTTATGCATAGGTAAAATATGTTGAGATTATGAATAAAATCCATATAAGATTATTACTTTTGTATAATTCCAAGGTTCCAAGTATTTAAGAACAAGATATCATATAATTATATCTAGATGATCTTCATATAAATCTTATGGCATATAAAATTTATGTGAAACTAGAAATTACATCCATCTAATCACCAAAATGGATTTATTTTAGATTCTTGGTGGATATTGTGATACATGAAACTGGAAGAAATGATGACAATGTCAGTGAATATTTCATAACACCAGTAGCAAGAAAATTACAGAGAGGAAAAAGGAGGTATAAAGGTAAAATACCACCAACTTAGTTAAAAAATTAAGGGTTGGTAATATCATGAAATTTTTTCTAAGGATAGTTAATAGTGGAGTTGAAGATTTTTTTATCCACACAAAAGATAGATTTTCCCTTGAGGTGAAACTTTCAATGATGTATTTCAATTAGAAAAAGGTTCTAGTGAAAAAAATTATATAAGTCACTTTTGGAAAAGGAGAATTAAGAGGCAGTTTATTAATACTACTAAATGTTTCATTTTTCTTTTTTAAAAACTGTTTTAGAGCACTATAACTAAACAATAATGGTCTATTAGAAAATACAACCATTTGGCGGTTGGTTTTAGCTGTGGTAAAATATGTCTCCAAATTTAAAATTTTATTATATATTATTTATTTTATTTTGTGGTAATTTTTTTAAAAAAATTAAAAAATTAATGATAATTAATAATTATTAAGAATAATTCATTAAAATTATAATTACTTTTTAATAATTATTTGTTATTTATTATTTAACAATAATATATTATTTAATAATTATTGTCCCTTATTTATAATCATTAATTTTATATTATTTATAGTTTTAATTAATTAATATTTTTAAATAATTAATTCATTATTATTATTAGATATTATTTATTTAAAAAATACATTAATTATTAATTATTAATTATTAATTAGTAATTATTAACTTGTAATTATTAACTAGTAATTATTAAATAGTAATTATTTATATATATACATACATATAAACACACACACACACACACACACACACATATATATATATATTTACATATAAACATAGATGCGAACAAGTACATACATATATACATACATACATACTTATATATATATATATTAAAATCATTGTAAAAATTTCCCCACTTAACTAATGTTATAAGATTATTTAAAAATCATGCCCCAACTTGAAATGACCATAACCATTGATCTAGGTGTTTTTTGTGCTCTATGACCTATAAAATAGAATATAAAAAAATAAATATTATTATATTAGATAAAAATTTAGTCATAATGAATATGAAAAAAATTATTAAAGTTATAAGAAAATTTAAAGAAAGGGATCTCTACTTCAGACCAGAATAAATTTTGAATGTGGTGTCCATTTAGGTTCTATAACTTTTCAAATTGAATGTTACAACAAGATATACAATAATAAATATTAGATATTCCCTAAACCTCATTTTTTGTTGGTCAAAAGGCGCTTACAAAGCCTCCAAAACTAAGTTTTAATTTAACATACACTAATTTTAGTAATTTCAATAGTATTTCAGCTTTATTTAAAAGGGTCCACTTATTTTTTTGGGCGATTTATGAATTTATTCTATTAGTTTACATTCATATTGATATTATACTGTTTAAATTGTAGTGGTATTTCTAATTTTGGGTATTTATTCTTCTAATGTGTATTATGTGCTATGTATTTCTTTAGTAGTCATGGAAAATACTTATGGTGAGAAGTTCAAGGTTAAGAATTGTGTGTGTGTGTGTTTGTGTCTATTTATAAATATTTATGTATGTACATATATATATATATATATATATATTTATGTATATAAATGTGTGAATATATATAAATATATTTAACTATATATATATATATATATGTTAATGATTGTGAAGTCTTGAAAGAACATTGGAAGTCAAAATTCGAAGCATAAGTTAGATAAAGGAATCGAACCATGAACCAATACATTGATATCATGTAGTAAGCTCATGGTTAACATGAGTTAGGATTTTTATTTACTGTTCATTATGATGATATGATGATTAATTTTTCGTTTTCATGTTTTCTATATGTTCTTTTGCAGTCCCCTTTGTGTTTTCATGGCTCCTTAAAAAATATTGGCTTATTTGTGATTGAGATAATTCTGCCAATTTCACTTGCATTGTGGGTTTAAAAACTACCTACATCCTATGTGGATGCTTATGTTGTTGTATTTTGTGACCTAGAACCAACTTTTTTTACATTAAATACATGAATATTTAATGTATTTAAATATTAATCATCTTATTACATATTTTTCATTGTTCTGCATAACTATAATGTAATAATGTTATAGAGTATTTGTTTCATTAATAAGGTCATATTAGTTCCCCGCTACGATGAGAACCTTGAAGTGATATGAAAATATTCTTAAATATAGTTTTGTGGTTGGATGAAATACTAATTTTAGACACATAGTATACAGACCGTCAGGTGTGAGTACTCGTAAGCAGATGAGACTTCTTCTCATGGAGTTTTCACTTGGTAATCTCTAAGATGGGAGATTATGAGAACATACCCACTAGTAGGAATTCCACATGTTTTGGTGTCATCAGATATTCCTATCTATGAGTGTGTTTAACAGTCCTTATACTTTAAGATTATCATTAATACATGTCATGGATCACACACTTTGATTTAATGATGAAAACCATCACACCATATGTTGGTGGGAAGTAGGGTACATTGGGTGCATTATTAGTGACATGTTATTAATGGATACATCGAGGAATAATTTGTCCCTTCCATTTATAGATGTTGATATTTTGTCCCTTTGATTGAAATAGAACCTCGACCCTAAATTCCATGGCCATGGTGTAACGAAAAGTTTATTTTAGGTAGTCAAAGAATGATGTATCAAGCATATATGTTGTTGACACTATAATGAAACTATATTGATGAGAGATTAGGACAAAGGGATTATATTACACAGTGAGCGTTCTTATGTGGATTTTGTCGTTGTGACTTTAAGTTCTTTATATGGGGTTTTTTGACCCGTTTCTAGATAGTAATCTTGGACTTTAGGAAAGCCCTCCTAACGCTAATTAGAACGAATCCTAAAGGGTCACACACTAAGTGTTTATGGTGGTCTTAATTAAATTCTATTTGAATTTAATTAATGGAATAAATATGATTATCAAGGCCAAGGAATAATTTTATTCAAGTTAAAATGATCACATAAAATAATTAAATATTTATTCATTGGATTGTTAATTAAATTTATTTATTTATTTTATTGAACATTTAATAAATATGTATTTACTTGTTTGTAAATAAAAAAATTTATTTAAGATAATAAAAAATTTTATTTGGGTGTTCAATAAATAGAAGAAGAGTTCAAATGGGCCAAGACCATGTATATTGATAAATTAATTATTTACAAGTCAGTAAATAATGTTTATCCATTTAGTGAAAGAAATAATAATTATACCGTTATCATTGTGTGGCACGAGATTTCATTTATGGTTCTGTTTTGCGTAAGTTGACACACAACAAATAATGGTGATGTTATTTTTATGATGTGGCATGGGTTTTCTCTAATAGTTATAATTTAATTTAATTTTTTTTTACACAATTAAATGTTGTAACTAAAAACCCTTGTCAATTAATAGGTTGGTATATCTATTGGGCCAAACCCTAGGGAATTGAGAATTGTTGAGCCAAATATTTTCTCTCTTGAATCCTCTCATTCCTCCCTCTCAAGACTTAAAAACGAGTGATCAAGAACGATCAATGAAAGATATTCGATTCGCTGTTCTAGCACCCAAAGAATGAGTGGTGTTGCTCAACGACCATTTGAGAATGTGTATATCTCCTCTAGAGGGATTCTACTTCGGAACCTCACGAGTTCAACGAATACAATCTAGAAGGGTCATTTTAGACAATCAATGATCATCAACGAAAATATTACCAAAGACCTAGGTATTTAATTTCTTTGGAAATTAATAAATTAATTATAAACATGATGCACAAGATCCTCTTTCTTAGATCTATCATTTTTCTTCTCTTTTTCTAAATCTTTGATTTTAATCCGTGGATACTGGCATTTATCATCATATTGATCCTGGAATGGTAATCAATTATGGAAAAAGAAAATATGGGCCCTCCCAACCACTATTCTTATAGTATGTTAGGATTATAAAAGTGGTATCAGAGTGAGATAATCATCATTTATAATTATTTAAATAATTCTTTGATGATTTACGATTTAATAATTTAGTTTTTCAATTCATGTTTAATCAATCCTGTAATCTAAATTTCAGGATCTGTTCTTCCTATTTTTTTTCTCAAAGATCTAATAGAAATAAAGAATTTTTTTTGATTAAAATTAAATCAAGGTTCTCATTAGGAGGCACAGAAAATTCTTTAATGGTAACACAATAGTTCATGTTGTGTATTCGGAGTTACACACCATGTAATCTTCCATACACGCCCTGTAATCCAGATTACACACCATGTAGTTGTGTTCAGTGCATCCAAAGTAATTTGAAAATTACTCAATCCATGTAAATTAATGGAATTAGTTGTAGTTAATTCTTACACCGCATGTTCATAAGGAAAGAATGGTAGACGGTCAGCCAGATTACACACCGTGTGGCCCACTAGAAAAGACATGTAGTCCCTTCGGGTCAAGGGCCAAACTTTGTATCCCATACACAACTAAGATTACTGGTAACCCTATAAACCAGAGACAACACGATATGTTCCCCAGTGAACATGCCATGTATTATGATATTTCTAAGGAATTCCTCACACATTGAGTCCATAGGTGCATACTTCGAATAAAAAAATGAAGGAATTACACGTTGTGTTGTCAGAACTACACGCCATGTAATTTACTAAATTACATATAATTAAAACTTTAATTTTTTTGTGATGTTCAGAATTAAATATCATGTAGATTAAAATGGGTGTTTAACATGTTACCTTTTTGTTTATGGATAATAATATTAGGGAAATTCAGAAAAGGATTGATATAAAAGGATTGATTAATTTAAGATAATAATTAATCTATTTGAGTGGGATTCATATTAATAGGAAATATTAAAGAATTTAATTCTATTTTTATTAAATTCATAATTCATTGGAGGTATGTGGATGATTAGGATGTAGACCATACCTTTGTTTGTGATCAGTTTACTTTAAATTTATTTTAAATTAAATTGTTTTCCTGCATGCCATCTCTACTAATTAGTATGTAGGTCCTACGTGCCCATGGTTTATTTTATGTAAAACCCCCTTTTACACCTCACCTATGTGTGAGTTAAAAATAATATTTAATGCATTGAATTTCCATGCTTATGGAGGCAGTTCAATAAAGTGGCCAAGGAGAAACAAATCCAAGGAGATACAAAGGTAGACAGGTGGAATGTTGTAGACATGAACCATAAATGGTTCAAGGTGTTTCTCCCCTAGGTCAGCAGTTAGTTTATAAACCTCTAGATAAACTAACTATTAGAATATCTCATGATCATTCTCTTTAATTTTATTTATTTCTATCAGTTGCATGGTTTTTCATTATAGATGTATTGTTGTGACTACATAATTAATGAATTAACAAGAATGCAAGATGGAAAAAAAATAAACTAGGATTATGTGTAAATATTATCAAGACATGGTTAATCACTTAAGTAATTTCTACTTAATATCAATAAGCATGTGATAAAGATAATAATTAAATTTATACATAAGAGATTAAAATGACACAATAACATTTTAATTCAAACTAAGCCTTTTATTACTTGATTAAGGCCATGAATCATTAAAACTGAGTGTGTGACCAACCCTTGTTGGGACACTTACATTTATAAAGGAACCTATTATGAATGTTTTGAGTTGACTTAACCATTATACATCAAGATAAGTAGCCATTTCTATACTAGGTGCAAATTTGAGGGCAAGTGTTGAGGAACTCCAAGTCATGATTTTATGATTGGGGAGTCCACTCAATGGATCAAGGAGCTGCAAGACCATAGTTGGAAAAGACCAACCTATATAAATACCTTAAAATATCTTTTCCAACCCATGTCGGGGTTATTAAAGAGGGTAATATGGATCATTTTCACTATAATGTTCTAGAACCATAAATTACGAGTTCAATAGTGAGGGCTATTAGGAATTGACAAAATAGTGGTTGACTTAATAAAATCAATTTATTATTTCTCACAAAATTGTAATTAAGAAAGTACGAATAATATGATCTTTAAATTGTAGAAAAAATTGACAATATTATCTACCAAAATACCCATATGATCAATACTGCATAAATACAACATCTTCACTGGTAGTAACATCTAAGAATGGCTTAGAATCCTTTAGGTTATTCTACACCAAAAATAGAAATCTTACGTGATGGAGTCCTCATTACCTGATCTTCTTTCCCTAGAGGCGAGTGATAAAGAGTTACCAGTTTATGAGAAACATATGAATGACATAGTTTACATTCAATGTTTTATGTTATCATTAATGTCTAGTGAACTCATAATGTCTCACAAAAATATGGATGCCTATAGCATGCTTGATAACCTTCATGGTCTTTACAAGTAGAGAGCTAGACATGAACATTTTTTAGATATCTAGGGATTTTTTTTAGAGTAATATTGGAGAGGGTACCTCAGTTGAGCCTCATGAGTCAAGATCATTGGATACATTAAGAACCTAGAGGTTCTATGGTTTAAACTCCCCAAATATTTGGGCATCAATCTGATTCTTCCATCACTCCCTCCATGCTTTTTAACTTTTTTTGTGAATTTCAATATGAAAAACATTGAAAAGTCTCTACCTCATATTCTTATCGTCATTACCCAAGTGGATAAATACATGAAGCCTGAAAATCCTTCTGTCATTATGGTGAATAATATAAAAGGGAAGGTGAATAGATTTAATCCTAAATCCCCATCATTCCCTTCCATGAAAAGGAATATCAACAGAGAGGAAAGGTAATGGGAAGCTGTGTGTTTCACATATGACATTCAAAAATGAAGTTACTTCACATGACTCATACCACACCAAAATTTGGCATTTCCAGCTAGGTCATGTAAATTAGAAACTCTTGAAAAAATTACATTAAGATGGATATTTATATTCTTTCAAACTAAAACCACTTGATGTATTCCACACATGTTTACAAGGAAAAATGACAAAATCCCCATTTACTTAGAAAGGTAAAAGAGAAAAAGAGATTCTAGAATTGGTTCATACCACTGTTTGTGGACTATATCCGGTTGAATCAGGGGGTGGGTACTCATAATTCATTAATTTTACTGATGATTTTAGTATATATGGATATATATAATTAATGATATATAATTTAGATTCTTTTGATAAGTTCAAGGAATACAAGAATGAAGTTGAGAACCATCTTGGTAAGAAGATTAAGAAACTACGCTCTGACCGAGTTAGAGAATATCTTAACCAAGACTTCATTGATTAATTACAGAGGTTTGGGATCCTATCCGAAATCACTCCTCCTCAAATGCCTCATTGGAATGGTTTAAGAAAAAAGAGGAACCACACCTTTTTGGACATGGTGATATCAATTATGAGTGATGCAAGTATTCAGTTATCCTTTTGGGGATATGTGTTACAAACAGTGGCACACATACTGAATCGAGTACCAACTAAATCAATAACTTGTATTCCATACATGTTTTGGAGTGGATGAAAATCCATGTTATCTAATTTTATTATGTGGGGAAGAGAACTATTTTTTAGGTCCTATTTAAGTAAAAAACTTTCACCTCGAGGCACACGGTGTACCTTTATAGGGAACCACAAGGAAAAAAGGGGATATTAGCTATACAAAACCTCAAAAAAAATGTTATAGTGGAAAGACACACCATATTAATTTAGAGGGAGAACATATCCAAAAGGGATAGTGGGAGAGAGATAGACTTCAATGAAGTAGGGGCTCAAGGCACACAAGAGTTTGTACATGAGTAGATTCCATAGATCCCCATGGAAGAAGAATCTATTGTAGAGACACAAGAACTGCATATGATTACAAGAGAGGTTAAAAAACCATAACGGTATAGTCTTATAGTCACAGAGGATGGTGACTAATTATTAGTTGATAATAATGATCCTCTAACCTAAAAGTAAGTAGATAGTGGCACATAAGTTTCTAGGTAGTAAGAATAAATGAATTATAAAAAACATTCAATGTACCAAAACCAAGTCTAGATTTTGGTAGATCCTTCATAAGATGTAAATCTAGTTGGTTGAAAATTGGTATTCAAGATAAAATTGGATATGGAAGGAAAATTCAATACCTATAATGCATGACTGGTTATAAAAGGGTTTAAAAGTGTCAAGGTATTGACTACGATGAAACATTTTCACCAGTTGAAATATTGAAATCCATCAGAATTCTACAAGACATTACAACTTACCATGACTATGAGATTAAGAAAATGGATGTCAAAGCATCATTCCTTAATGGGAACCTTAAAGAAGATGTCTATATGACACAACCATAAGGTTTTGTGAATCCAAAATATGCCAATAAGATATTCAAGTGAAATAAAATTCATTTATGGATTAAAGAAATCATCCAGGTCAAGGAAAATTAATTTTGAAAAATCCATAATAGAATTTGGTTTTTATAAAGAATGAATGTGATCCTTGTGTATACAAATAGTTTAGTGTGAGTGCAATCATTTTCCTAATAGTATATGTTGATGAAATATTACTTATTGGAAACAAAATACCATTATTACAGTCTATTAAGGCATGGTTGAATAAATGATTCTCCCTGAAGGACTTGGGAGAGATGGCATATATTCTTGGGATCAAGATCCATCGTGATAGATCCAAGATTTTTTTGGGCCTAAGTTAAAATATATACATTGACAAGATACAGAAGATATTCAGTATGGAACAATCTAAGAAGGGATTGTTGCTACCATCACATTGAATTCATATTTCCCAGAAAATGTGTCTTCAGATTCATGATGAAAGAATGAGAATGGAAAGGATTCCATACGCATCAGTGATTGGGTCAGTCATGTATTCTATGCTATGTAATAGGATAGATATCACCTACATATTGTGTGTGGTAGGGAGATATCAAGATGATATAGGGGACCTCTATTGGATGTCAGTCAAGACTATCCTTAAGTATTTGAAGCTTACTAAGGATATATTCCTGGTTTATAGAGGAGATGAGGAACTAGTCATCATAGGATATACAGATGCTAGTTTCCAAACTGATCAAGATGACTTGAAGTCACAAATGGGATACATATGCACTTTAATGGAGGTGCTGTGAGATGGAAGATCTCAAAGAAAGGTGTGGTCACAGATTCTACAGTAGAGTCTGAGTATACCACAACTTATAAGGTAGCTAAAGAAGTAGTTTGTATGTAGAGCTTCATCCAAGAGTTGGATGTTGTTCCTAGTAGTAAATATCCCATCACACTCTATTATGATAATACTACAGTGGTGGCTTTCACAAAAGAGCCAGGGTCACATCACTGAATGAAGCACATACTACAGAAGTATCATCTCTTGAGTGATTTTTCTCAAAGGTGAAGTTGTAGTGAGAAGTATTTTCATGGAAGAAAACATGGTGCACCCCTTGATAAATCTTTGACTCAGTAGAAACATGATCACCATTTGAGGTCTAGCAGAAAAAAAATCATAGGCAGTTAGATCTAGTCCAAGTGGGAGTTCATTGTAGTTGGTTTCCAATAAATAACTATTTTTACTTTTATTACATGAATATTTAATGTATTTAAATATTAAACATCTTATTACATATTGTTAAATTTTATGCATGACTATAATGTAATAATGACTTAGATTATTTGTCATATTAATAAGGTTATGGAAGTTCCGGCTATGATGAGAACCTTGAATTGATATGAAAATATTGTTATATATAGTTCTACGGTTGGATGACATACTATGATGGGACACATAGTATACAATCCACCAGGATTGATTACTTCTAAGATGATGAGACTTATTCTCATGAAGTTTTCACTTGGTAATCTATAAGATGGGAGATTATGAGAACATACCTGCTAGTAGGAATTATGCATGTTTTGGTGTCATCAGATATTATTATCTATGAGCATGTGTAATGGACCTTAGAATTTAATATTAACATTAATACGTTCCATGACTCATGCACTTTGATTTACTGACAAAAACTACCACTCTATATGTTGGTAGGAATTAGGATATGTTGGGTTCATCATTAATGACATGTTTTTAATGGATAAGTCAAGGAAGGATTTTTCCCTTCCATTTATGGGAGTTGATATCTCACCCCTTTGATTGAAATAGATCCATGACCCTAAATTCTATGGCCATGGTGTAACGACAAGTTTATTTTAGGTAGTCAAAGAATGACGTATCAAGCATATTGATTGATGACACTATCATGAAACTTGATTGATGAGATATTTTAAAAAATTAATAATATTACATAGTGAGCATTCTTATGTGGATGTTATCATTATGAATTTATGTTCTTTCTTTTAGGTGCCTTGACCCATTATTGGACAGTAATATTGGAATTTAGGAATGACCTCCCAATTCCAATGAGAAAAAATCCAAGAGGGTCACACACTAAGTGTTTCTGGTGGTCTTGATTAAATTCTATTTGAATTTAATTAATGAATAAATATTATTCTCCAGACCCAAGAATAATTTTATTCAAGTTAAAATGATCATATAAATTAAATAAATATTTATTTACCAGTTTGTGAATAAAATATATTTATTTATTTTATTGAACATTTAATAAATATTTATTTACTACTTTGTAAATAAAAATATTTATTTAAGATAATAAAATATTTTATTTGGGTGTTAAATAATTTTAAGAGGAGTTAGAATAGATCAAGACCGTGTCCGTTGATAAATTAATTATTTACAAGTCAGTAAATAATGATTATCTAATTGGTGCAAGAAATAATATTAATACTATTATAATTATGTGGCATGAGATTTCATTTATGGTTCAATTTTGCACAAGTTGGCACACCACAAATAATGGTTCTATTATTGTTATTATCTGGAATACGTTTTCTCTAATAGTTATAATTGAATTTAATTACTATTACTCAATTAAATATTGTAACTGAAACCCCATGTTGATTAATAGGTAGATACATATATTGTGCTAAATCCTGGTGAATTGAGAGTTGTTGAACCAAGAATTTTCTCTTTCAACTCCTCTCATCCCTCACTCTCAAGAACGAGAGAAGTTTTTCAAGATTGAAGAACGAACAACTGAGAATGATCGATGCAAGACATTCACTTTTCTGTGCTAGGACCCAGAGAATAAGTGGCATTGTTTAGAGACTATTAGATCACATGTGGATCAACGATAGAGGAATTACACTTTGGATACTCATGAGGGTAATTATGATGATTTGGAAGGTTCATTATGGATGATCAATGATCATCAAAGAAGAAAGTACCAAAGACCCAAATATTTAATTTCTTCTAAAATTAATAAATTAATTACAAACATGATGTGCAAGATCCTCTATCTCATATTTGAAAATTTTCTTCTCTTTGTCTAAATGTTTGATTTTAATCCATTGATACTGGAGTTCATCATCGTATTGATCCAAGATTGGTCATCGATTACGGAAAAATAAAAGTTGGGCCCTCCCAACTACCACTCTTCTGCTACATCCAGATCCTACATTTTTACTATAGATACATCTATTCCAATAATCTTTAATCTACCCTTTCATATAAATAACAAGCGTAACATGCAAGGAGCGGAATAAAATTTAGTGGACAATTTTTTTTTGCAGGAAGGGGAAGGATATTTTTGTAGTAGCTTTCCCAATTTAGAGGGATCCTTCCCCTTTAGGATATAGAAATTAATTCCTAAGAAAAATATAAAACAATGGAAGAGAAGAACCTTCCCTATAAGGTTTTTTACATTAATTCAATCCATGTACACCCACCTTGAGGACCCCCCATGAGTATACATATGTTTATGACTTCTTTTAGGTTCCTTATTTGTGACCTCATATGAAAAAACCCATCGTAATGTTACCTCCATGAGAATAAATCTATGGACATGCTCTGTAAGTTTATTCTTTCTAGACCCCTTCATGAGGACTAGTACAGGATGTGTCTTCCATGAAGTTGTCTTTCATAGAGGCTAGTCCATGGGGCCTTGCCTATGAGGCCCTTTTCAAAACACAACATTCTAGGACCTACCCATGAGGCCACTTCCATGTGACCTATTATTAAAAACTAGTATTTGAGGTTCCATAACAGTAAAT
Organism: Viscum album; assembly: GCA_963277665.1. NCBI lineage: Eukaryota > Viridiplantae > Streptophyta > Magnoliopsida > Santalales > Viscaceae > Viscum > Viscum album. The sequence goes on along the minus strand of OY728138.1, from coordinate 95,146,589 downwards.
ATTTCCTTAGGAACATTCACAAATTGAATTTATGATATGACCCACAAATGATTTATCTTTATTTTTATAGCTTATTTCTCCTATACAAAATGAGGGTCCCCCAGGGCCTTCCCCACCATTATCCTATTAAAAATGGGTTGTGAAGTATCTGACCCAATGATGGCCAGTTCACCAAGTGTGTGTGTGCCACCTACTCAGAATAATCCTTATTTATGATCTCATTAATGATATTATCTTTATGACTCATTAATAAATTAAAAGATTATCTTTTGGAAGACCTAATGTGTAACCCTAATCAATCTAATATTATCACTCTTTTCAAGATATGGTCATACTAATCATATGATGTAAAATGACATGACCATGTCCTTATTACGTGAAGTTAAACTATATGATATGGTCTTATTTCATGACCTTAAACTACATAATTTGAACTACATGGGATTTAAATTATATTTCAATATGGGTTATGAAATTCCTTCCTAAGTATTAATCCAAATAATACCATCATATCATTTCTCTCATGGGAAATGATACCTCTTTAGTTTTACCTCCATCCCTTCACTAGGTTCATATTCTCAGTGAACTCTCTTCATTAGGACATATTCACTCTATGTGTATAAGTCATTATCATTGGTTCATATTACCTAGGAGTTATATAAAGATTTTTTCATCAGGCCATAGTCCTAATGATAACTATCCACACTCACTAGGTATATATTCCAAATAAACCATTATCATTGGGATATATTTTTGATGTGACCATACCCAACATCTATAACATTATTTATATTGGTCTATACACCATATGGAACCATATTACTCAAAAATCCATATTCTTGGTGATCCAAACTCCCAAAAGGGATATTTTCCCATTGATATGAACAAAAAAGTGTCACTCATGCACAATTACCACAATATAAAACACTAGGAACTGTTAAACTAAGAATCTAATATATATGAATTTAAATTTCTAGAATATGTCCTTCAAACATGAGTGTAAAAGGAACTTCACTTGATCATGTATTTACAAACTTTAAATTTAGCACATTAGTCCTTTCACATGACCTTAAAAGTTACAACATGTCTTGTTAAGAAAAACCAAACTACATGGGTTGTGATTCCCATTATAAGGATGTGTAGGAAACCATTTTTATAGTTCTAATCCCAACACCATAAACACTTAACACCTACATGGATGATGATAAACTTCAAAGAACCCAACTAGTTGTCCTTAAACTATAAAATTACTAATATATATATAGGATAAAATTCACAGAGAGCCTATAATAAATACATAGGTTCACATTGATTCATGTTGATGATCAATTACTAGCATAGTGGTGACTAGTGCCATTTTGGGATTTGGTAAGGATTAATGAACATGATACACATATATAAGAAATGCATGATGTAAGAAATAATTCCCCCACAAAATGGGGGGGGGGGATATTCTAACCTCCCATTATTCTAACCAACTTGTATTCTAAAGTATCTCTGGTAATGTCCCAGTGAATTCTAGTATTTAGAAAAAAGGTTTTCACTAACTGAAAACACTCTATCTTGGAAACACATCAGAAGAAGAGTGATGAAATTGATGTGAATCCTTTACCCATAAAATTTATTAACAAATCATAATTTTAATTTTTATGTTGCATTAATAGTTTTCTTGTTTATGGGTTTTTATTCTCATGGACATTTAAGAACATTTAGAGAATTATCTCCAATAAAAAATGATAGTTATATCACAATGTACTACAGCTAGAGTTTGAAATCCTATAATGAAATATATCATGACTGTAATTAAAGTTGTGGCATAAAATCTTAATAAGATGATGTCACCAACCCAGTTCCATAAGATCTAGGTGAAAAATTGGATCACTTGATAGAATATTTAGAATTATATAATCTTGGATTTTTAGACTGTGTGTGACAACCTCTCAGAAATGAAATCTTACAGGTTTTCCAATCAAAACGGGAAATGGAAAAGTATGTGTCATATATCACCACCTCCAATCACTTCAAGAGACTCTCCTAGAGAGAAAAATTAATACATCCATTATCTTTGGGAGGTAGAGTACGAGGGTGATCATTTCCTCCCTGTTATCTAAGATCCCAATAAGAGTATTCTAACCACCATTCATTATCACTACCAAAATCGGGAAGATCATGTTATTTAGGAGTACATTAAGGGGGTTGATCTAGAGACTTCAGTCACAACCACTATGGATAGGGTACCTAAGAGGAGGTCCCTCTAAGAGTTTCATACTTTCTAACAATAAGAATATGATCATATTTTTTCTCCCACTAAGTAAGTTCATCAACATGTCTTAATAGGGACTGACGAGCATGACCATATCCCTAATAATGATAAAAAACCTATTAGTGTGCCTTGGAAATATCAGGAGGAGAATGATATAATATTTTTGGATTCATAGGGATAAATACTATATTCTTGGGCATGTATATAATGTTTGTATTTATATTTTTATAGAAAATAGAGGTCTAGATTGGGACTATAATTCTATTCCAATTAAAGAGTGGTATTAGATTCCTATTCCCAGTGCAAAAGATCATGAACACATCTAGAAAAGAACGCAAGGGCATTCCTATATCCATTACTATTCTATAAAAAGGATCTAGTTAATTAGAGATTTAATATAATTTGATCCTCAATATATTCTGGTATCTTTTAGGGGTAATTCCCATATTTATGTTCCCACTATGGTTGAAGTAGCTTACTCATCCCAACGACAACTCATGAGTAGGACCATATCCCCATTCCTATTCAAGAGGATAGTTATCATATACTAGAGAGAAATGGAGAATATAACCATGTTCATAATCTTATTAAAATAGAATTTTTCTAGTATATCCTTTATTCCTCATTAGGGAATTTTTATTTTCCCACCAAACTTGCAAGTGTCCACTAGCATATTTTGAGAATTTATTAAGAGCAGGCCCATATTCCTGCTTCCCCTCAGTTCAAGGATGATTGGAAACTTACCTCGATGGAAACCAAGAGAAATAATCTTATTTTTCTCCATTTTGAATAATCCCATTGGTATATTCTTATATATAATATGGGTTATACTCATATTATTTCCCAATCATAGAAATATCATCATAATTTTTAGATGAAAACACTAGAGACACCTGGGAGGGATCCCACCCATAAAGTTAATTTTTTATAGTGGGTGACCCTAATATCCTTATAAATAAAATCTAAATGAAAATTTCAATTAGGAAAATACACAACATAACAACTAGATTATATCACATCCCTAATAAATTTTGATGTTCTCAAGGACCTTTAACACATCTCAATAGTGGAATATGAATATACTAGCTCATGATCATAGATAGAAACCGTCTATAATCAAAATTTTCATCCCCATGATACTATGATTAAAAACTTTGGAGGTTCTCCATAGAGTTTATTCCATGGAGTTCCCCCTAATGAAAATATATTGGTAGATTGTGAGAACTCTTATCATGGTTTATACAGTAAAATTAATCCTTGTTTCTAAAAGATATTCCATAATGAATGTTCTCCTATTTCTAATTAATAAAATATTAGTAACCATGATTCCCCCCATGGAAAACAAAATTTCAACCATGAAGGCCCTCTAAAGGGAATATGTTTTAGAGGTACTATATATATCCGAACATCATTCTAGAATATAATTTCTTCACAAAATGGTGAATATAATGACAACCAGGGAGGTCCTCCCCATGGTGTCCATTATAAAGTCCCTCCCTAAAATTTCATTACATCTCACAATGAAGATACTCTCCATGATCAGAACACTTTGAAAATGCCCTCATATCAAGTGAACTTTAGGATTTCATTCCATCTACATCGATTCCCTTATCATTGACTAGTCATATAATATCAAAGTTAAATGATAGTAAAAAAAACAGTATTCAGTTTTTCCACCTTTAGATCACTTACCTTTTGATGTAATAATAGATATTCCAAAAAAATCAAACTCTCCCCACTAAGATAGATGGGAAGAGATTACTCTAGTAAGATCAGGTAAAGGATTTACTCTTAAAAGATAATTAGGATACTATAATTATATGGAAATAATTTACCAGATAAAATATTATGTTTATATTAGTTTCTATTCCCACCCAAACATAAAATTTCAAATAAATTTGAAGAAGAGTGTATATAGTACCTATGATTAAATCTATGGTTGAATATCTACTATATCAAGATAAATTTTTTTCTCTACTATGATTATTCCAATAAAATCAAATAAATAAGAGAGTTATGTCACTAAATTAAACTTTATTCCCTCTTATATACACAAAATAATTTTTTTTGAAAATAATATAGATATAACTAGAATGAATGACTTAATAGTTCAAAGAATCTTCCATAGTTAATCATTGATTCCCCACCTAACATACACATTAAAGGATGGGTTATCATAGATAATTTCAATTAACTCTACTCAATAGCTAGATGATCTCACCAAGAATGGTGTCATGAAACATTGCTGCCTCTAAACATGACTTAGGCCCATATTAGTCACATTCTATTTAGTCAATCGAGAATAACCCCACTATCCTCAGGGCCCAAAAATTATGTACTCGATGATAATATTTAATCAAAATTTTCTTGTATAAGACTTCTAAGAAACCCAAGTGAGATTCCAAACTATAGAAAAAAATACCTCAACTACAGAACAATCCTAATTTAGTAGATAATATTAAAAAATGTGTGCTTTATCTGACTCATTCCTAGTATAAGGTTTGGAAATTTATGTAGATAGACACAATTTCCACATCAGTAGTGATATTGGTACAAATCTAGCCCCACATTGAGGAGATTTTCTACCACCACTACCACCCCTAAATCATTTATTCCCTAGCATGTTCAAAATGTGGTGGTGGTAGAGATGAAACAAATATATCTTTTAGGGTTAAGGTCATTATTACGTCTTCTTTGAATAAATTAAGTCTTTTCTATATTGGAGGAATATTCACAAGAAAAACTCTCACAGTTCCATCCATTATGTGATCCAAATTCCATATTGATAGTGTGTTCAATGAATATTATGAGGGACTCACAAAGTATAAAATAAAAAAATAAATCCTAGTAGAGAACGATGGAAAGAAGGTAAGACCTCACGTGGATGTAAGTTGAAATGATCCATTATAAATACAAATTTTGAGGAGTATTGGAATTTTTCATTCACTGGGTATTAATAAGGGGATAAATATCCTTTCCCTTTTTATGCAGATATGATCCTAAAAATATAAAATGCATTAGTTAATGTCATTAGAATCATCCCCAGAAATAAATTTGGTAATGATCCTAATGTAAAAGAACATGATAAATAGGTATTTTCTTGTTTTATTGTCCAGACTAAATTTATTGAACAAGGTGTGAGTACCCAACATAATTTAAAAGGTCAAAAAATAGAAGATTCCCCTAGTAATCATCTATTTATTTCCCTAAATTATTCTTCCTAAGAAAAGGGGAAGGGAATGCCCACATCATACCCACCACCAAAAGAAACTGAGGCTATCACTATTTAGGAAATGTTAGCTAGATATAAATCCAACTTTGAGAAATTAAGGAAACTAAAAATCAAATTACTCAGGGGAAATATTCTCTATATGTATAATTCATAGGCTGATATCAATACATATCCTATGTCAATCATTTTTCAGTATAAGAAAACTACTTAACCCATGAAAATAGAATTCCTCCAAATAACAAGATCTAGGACAAAAAACTTTTTTATCTATGCTTGGTGGCTAAGGAATATCATGAGTTTCATCCATTAGGAATGTAGTTGAAACTATGTTAGGAATTCCACCCCATGATGAATCATTCTAGATATCAACAATAGTCATGGGTGATTCAAACATATTAGGATTTACTCACCACATCTACCTAAGAATAAGTATAGTTAGGATTCCTACAAGAACTTATTGACTCCATTGAGTCTTTGTGTGACGTCTCAGACCCGGCTGCCCCTCAACCCGAGCCCCGAGTTCGGTTGGCAACATGACCCCTGGATCATCTCCGCATAGGCCAGGGGCTGCTGATTAGCAGCGGGGGTGTAATGGTAAGTCAGTGGGGAGACTGTACCCCCATGTCAGAGTACACAACGGTATTGCAGAAAAGTAATAAAAATAGCGGAATCACAACCAATGGAAAAATAGGAGAAAAGGGAAAACATAAAACCAAACAACAGAAGTAAGGAAAACCATGATAAATATCCAAAATCCACACAGGCAGTGTCTGATACAAAATGGATGCATGGCATTCTAGTACAATGGAAAAATAGAAGGCAAGCATGCTATACAATAATACAAAAAGAACATAAGTAGTCGACAAGAATCTCTAGACAAGATCGATCCTCTACTATGGATATCCAGCTAGAACATACATGTATAAACAACCTGAAGCTGGGCCTTTTCCCCTACTAGTTCCTGTAGTAGTAAAGTCTACACGGGTACCCAGGAGGCCGCCCAGGTAGGGTGTGAGACAAGTCTTAGTAGGCCACCACCAACAATTTCTACATGTAATCCAAATAGGTGTTCGCAAGAAAAGTGAGTAATAGACTGCAAGTATGTAAAACAAATTAAATAAACAACCCTCCCGCTCAGGTTCTGTAAGGACACCTGGGGGGTCTACCTGCTTCATCTCATGGATGGTAAACTGAACGGTCACCAGAGGTATAAGTACATAGATATAGGTTATCACTGGAATGAGGTAAACATGCCTCTCGTCCAAAAGAACTGTAGCTAGCATGGGGTAGAAATGCCTCCCACCTGTAAAGGTTATATGGGCATGAGGTATAAATGCCTCTTGTACTCAATCACTATAGTTGGCGTGGGGTAGAAATTCCTCCCACCCGTAAAGGTTATATAGGCATGAGGTATAAATTCCTCTCATCCAAAAGCACTGTAGCTGGCGTGGGGTAGAAATTCCTCCCACCCATAAAGGTTATATGGGCATGAGGTATAAATGTCTCTCATCCCATTACATAGGTTATCACAAGCATGTCAAAATAGTATGACATAACCATTCACATCACAATATATATAGGCAATAAATCTTATATCATTTCATAATATATAATACAATCCATCTTATAATATCACATAATCACATCTCACGGAAATATACAATTCAATTCATTCAAAGCTTCATGCTATCTTATCCTGGCCAACCTCTAACCAAGTCATCTCATTTTCCGAACATGGAAAATGCCTTTCGAGACATATCCTTAAGGTCCAAAGTTGAAAAAGGGCCAAATCTCAAGACATATCACCTATGGTTGACCACTCCCGGTCCACACCTCATCTAAATACCCTAACAAGGTTAGATTCATCAATCTCATACCACACATGTCATTTAGACATTAATCAATCTATTTAAAAATGGGGTTTGATGGAAGACAAACCACATCACGATGATAATAACTCAAAAAGGAGAAAACACAAAATAGAAACCACGTGACCACCTACCTTAGAGCTGTAGGAATAGGATCGCTTGATATCGACCTCAGATTCACAGTAGGATGGAAGAGATCTGAGTTCTAGTCCAATGCCCTAGAAATAGGGCATATGAGCCTGCATCAAAATAACAATATGGAAGGCAATATTTACCGAGGAAATATTCTTAGGTGTGATAATCCTTTCCTTGGCCTTTCTAATGCTTTCGATGAATCGATATTCAGATACAGGACGAAGAAACGGAAAGGAAACGAGAGAGGAGAGGGTTTGGAGCTCAAAAGAGGGATCCCCTCTGGTTCTGTCCACGAGAAGAAGAAAGAAAGAGTCTTAATCCTTTAAAACAACTTAAGGGAAAAATGGTAATTTTACCTAGAGCAGGGTCACACGGTTTAGGCACATGGTTTACCAAACCGTGCACAAACCGTGCGCATCTCACTGCCTTCAGATAAAGAGTCGCACAGTTTAGGTGCACAGTTTACCCAAACCGTGCGCAAACCGTGCGCACCTCCCTACTTCTAGACCAAAGGTGGCACAGTTTGTCAAACCATGGGAAAGCCGTGCATAGGCCGTGCGCCCCTGTCTGCAAGTCCATTTTTTAAACTCCCAGGCTCCGAACAAACCCCAGAAACTCCCCGGACCTTCCTTAAAACATCACACACATTAAACAAGCTTAAAGGAAAGGTTCGAAGGAAAAAATAAAAATCCATACATTTTCCAAAGAGTCGTGTCGTTACACTTTAACCACTTTAATGGAATATAGAAAGGGAAATGAGCATTGACATAATAAGAAATAAATATTCACCTTCAGTGGGTTGATGCAACTCTTCCTCATCCCAACTTCAGAAATCTAACATTCCCAATTTTTAGTGACACTAAAAACCCAAAGATGAATCTAATACAATTTATTTCTTGATTTTACTCATGATGGGAACACTCAAACAATAATATTAATCCAAGATAATGTGATTTGTTTAGACTTTGGAAAGACCAATATTTTTTGTTATAACAACCTACTAGTGGGATAAGTCACTAGTTTAGAAGACCTTCATTATAAATTATTCTATCAATTCAGCTCAACACTGAGGAAAATGATGATCCTTGATCACCCAGATTTAAAATAATGTAAAAATAATTGAGACTTTTACATTATTTCTATATGGAAGTTTTTAACTTAATACATCAATATTTGATTCCTATCTAAGTAGCCACTATAGATTTGTTTATAAAATCTTCATAATTAGTTACAAATTCCAATAATCCCATTGAATTGTCTTGGTGGATTTTTGGAGCCCAAGAATTTTCAAAAAGTTATAAGGATGATATTAAATAATCGAAGTCCATGTCTTATATGATGATGGTATATTTGGGAAAGAGAGTCATAAAATAATAAATATAAACTAGTTTGATTAAATTGGTACCAATGATGACTCTAGAACCCATACCCATGAAATATAACATTTTTACTATTCTTTATTTAAAAAATAACAATAAAATTATCCTCATAAAAAGGTTTGGAAGGAACAAGGTTGGATATGGTTTGAGGATCACAATAACAATACTTATTTCCTTCAGAAAGAGAAAGTCCCATTACTACTATGGAGAATGTCTTTCTAAAGTTTCCAGAGTCTAAAAAACGCATCAATATTAGTGTCAACAACTTTCATAATTGTTTTATCCATATTTGGATATTTTGGAACAACAATTAAGAGTTAATTGTATTTGAGGATATAAATCAAAATATGGTTGACTTTGGAAAGTTTATGTCATGTAAACCATCAAAATGGACGACTTGTGTCTATTCCATCCCACCAAAGGCGAAAATAGAATGTAAGTGAGTCCTAAAAAAGTCACATGAAATTTTGATGATAAGATGACCAGAAAATTATTTTATCAGGCCCAAAATATACTCAAGGCACCAATAAATCAACCATATGTGACCCCAACACCCTATGTGGTATCTGAATTAACTCTATTGACATCAATTCCATCTTAGATAAAATATTATAAGAGCTAGTGTAACAGGAATTGAAAAAAAAGGAACATGGAGAGGAACCCATGTTGATTCCAAGTTGGTTTAGACTCTTCAAAATTTATTGAATCATTATAGGTAGGATATTCATTGACCCACCAAATGATATTCTCATCAAATTAAGAATCACAATATGGTTCCATCAACATGATCCACTTGATGAACCCATTCCAAAATGAATAAGAGACATATAAACATAAATTTACTACACATAATTGGGTAGGTGTTCACAAAGTTTGATAAGGTTGAAGAATATAATATCAAAATGAATCTTGGAATTTAGGAATTATATCTATTCAAGACATATATGTTGCAAACACTCAAATATAGGCACTTCAACATGGTCAATAAAAATATAGATCTACTCCTAAATCATTAATGTATTATTCGTATACAATTATACTAGAGGAATAATTAGAGAATGTGCAGTTTTGTGGTTATAATAAGAATGTTGGAAGGTTGACTTTTCATGGCTTTCAAACAATAAAAATCCATTTAGATTTTTTCAATAGAAATAATAATTAGTACAAGAATCTTCCTCTAAACCCTATTTTAGAGAACAAACACATGGTGGAAAGAATATACCCTTGGTTTATAAATATGATATTCTAATGTATCTAGTCATTGTCCCACATAATATTCCAACCCTATATTCCCTTCATCTCTCAACAAAACTCCATGAAGAACTTATTGATGTCCTTTTAATTTATTATGAATTCATGGTTGTTGAGGTGTATCATATAAATAATAAACCCATTGAGTGTCACAAAGTCATCTCCTTCATAGAACATTATAGGTAAGTCTCTATATAAGGTAACATCAAACCCTTTTATGTGTCTAGAAATATGAAAAATATTTACACCCATCCATCCTGAACTAAAAATGGTTATGGAATCAATATTATTGACCTCCTAGTTTGAATGATAAGAAAATCACAATTCTAATTATATTAAATAGTTTATATGTTTTATGTAATAATATCATATTATGATATAGGTAATGACATTGTCTAAGTATGAGACACCATTGAGATATACACTGCTAACTTGAGACACTGTTGTCTATGACTCACCACAAGCGTAAAAATCTCACTAAATCTGAGACACAACCATGATATCACCCAGCTAGAATGTTGTAGTGTTGGAAAAAAATTGACAAATTATGAGACACCATCAGTCTCCATACCATCAGGATGTCATGCCACCAAAACTAAAATTTGGATAGGTATGAGATACCTCTAAATGATACACTATCAATGTCATACCACCCACACATAATTTTTTTCCAAGTTTAAGATTTTTTCAGTCTACAGACTACCAAACCAGACACTGCGAGTTGAGACCCTGCCAATATAGTTAAAATTTGGCTAAGTCTAAGACACCTCTAGTGTCACACTACCAGTATCATACCACTAGTGTCATACTACAAGTATGATTCCACTAGAATAACATACCTTTAGACTTAAATACACCACCACCATTTTCTTAAATTTTCTTTTTGAATTATATTATTCTAATGGATATATTTAATGAAGTTAATTCCATTTACTATTATAATTATTTTATCTTAAATACTCGACAAAAATAATTTAAGAGAGTATCAATATGTGCAGTATGAGGAAGAATATGATCTTGATATTCACCTTGCTACTATTGATAAAAGTGCAGCACGCTCCCTCATATAGAATACATGAAGTATTGGATGAAGTGGATCAATAAAAATTTGAGAGATTGAATTTTATGACCACACAAAGAGATGAACCTGATTTAAAAACAACAAGATCTCACATACTATAAACATTTAACTAGAAGAAGAACTAAAAATTCACATTTACTATTTTCCTTGAGTCAAAAACACGATTCTGTGACACTCTATTTTTCAGAAGGTTTTCAAGATAACCTGAATTAAGCCTCCCTGCTAAATCAAATCAAGAGTCAGAAGATGCATTGAAATAGACTGATCATTTATAAACTCTACACTTCTATATTTCTATGTTATATTTTTATTTATTTCATTTTTATCTATTCATGTGCATACTCTATTTTATCACACATACACTATCTCTTTTGATGAACTGGAAGATACTCAATATTTTTTGAAACTCATTTCATATTTTTTTTCTATGGATGATAGTGGTATAGGTCTTTGTGTGGCTTGTTTATTTTTTATCCAATGAATAAATGCAGAAGAGGTTATTTGTGACTTGGAGAGTTTTTTAAATATTGTACAAACCTGATCTTGGTTTTATATTAGCTGGATTATTTTATATAAACTTCTTGGTGGTGGGTGATCACCAAGTGGAGAGGACTAAGTCTCAACTTGAGACTAAACCTCTTGTATTCAATCTTTTAGATGTGTGATTTTATTTTGTTTTAGTTTATTTACTCTTTAAAACTAATAATTATCTTAACTATAAATAAAATATATACTTTGATCATTTATCTTAATTTATTTTCATATACTATTTTTATTAAGTAAAAAAATTTCAAATGACCCAATAATATTATATATTATTCATCTAAGAACTAATAAATATTTAGATAAATCATTAGAAAGATTTAGATCTAATTATACAACTTATGTTTGATAAAATAATATGTATTTATATAGTTGGGGGATTTCAAAATAATAAATTTTTTAAAAAATTATTGTGTATTCAATTCACCCCATCTTAAGATACTCACTTAGACCAACATTTTTTATCAGAGGAATTAATATTTGGTATTAGAGTTTTAAAATCCTTTTTAACTATGACATTAGTTTTTATTTAATGATTAATTTCTATAATTTCTAAATTCAGTTATTTAAATGGATAATCATCAAGAAGTATATTCTAATAGCAGACCTAGTTTCTTTAATGGGACAAATTATGATCAATAGAAGATTAAAATGAAAATGTATATAGAAAGTATGTACTTTGAAATCTGGACTACTCTAGAAGGTAAATATAATATATCTTATACTACTAGATCTACTTGGGTTGAAGCTACTAAATTTACCTATAAAAATAATTATAAAGAAATGAAGGTTTTGTAGTATGATTTAGGAGATGATGATTTTAATGGAATGTCTTCTTTTAAAACTGCTTTTGAGATTTGGAACACTCTGTCTATTTACTAGGAGGAAACTTCACATGTTAAAGACATGAGGATTAATACATGTACTATTAAATATGATAATTTTAGATGAAGTTCGATGAACCCATTTTGACATGTGTATTCGGTTTAATAAGACTTTATATATAATGATATCACTTGGAAAACTTGTATCAGACAAGGATCAACTTATGAGATTACTATGACGCATATGGGAAAGATGGAGAGGAACATCAATTTCAATAAGAGAATCATGAGACATAAGTAAACTACATTTGAAATTGTTTATTGGAAAAATAATGATATATTAAGGGGAATTAAAGGTAACCCATTAATAATATGACAAGATTAAAATAACTCAATTTCTTTCAAGACTACTTCCCCTAGACAACCGAAGGAAAAAGAGAATGAGAAAGTTAAAGATATAGATTCATCTGATAGTGAATCTCTTTTCGATAGTGATGAGTATATGGTTCACCTATCCATAATATTTATGAATTTATATACAGAGAAAATTTTCTTCCAAAAATAAAATTATAAAGGAAATTATGACAATAGAATAAATTGGAAGAAAGAGTGGAAAAAGGATGATGATCCAAAAGAAGTTTTCAGCTATGAATGTAAGAGGAAATGACACATAAAATATGAATATCCAAAACTTAAGTATAAAATGAAATATGAGGGAAAGGTTAAAAGATACAAAAAGTCTATGAAAGAAAAATGGAGTGATTTAGAGGATAGATCCAGTGACTCTAATGTATCACATGAAGAATAGATAGACAGAGCCAATATGCGTTTCATGTAAAAATTCAGTGAGGTATTTTCTTTACCTATTGTTTCTAGTATTTTTCATATGCATAACTATAATGATTTTGATAATTAAAATAATGATAATAATATGTGAAATGAATAATTATCTGAATATATTAATATGAAAGAGGATACCTTTAATAAATTAAAAGATAAATATATAAGTCTTAAAAGAAAACATAATTTATCTGTAGATATAAAATTTGAACCGTCTATAGAAAAATATAAAAATGATCCAATACTCAAATAAAACACTAAAATTAATTCTTTAAATGAGATATTAATGAAATATATTGAAAAGATTAAAAATGGCAGATATACATTCAAAAAATATATGGGAAATAAAGTTTCACCAAAATATGTTACTATAATAGGGTAAGAACCTGGATAGGGAAGAATATCTAAAATAACTCTTGTTCCTAAATCCTAACCTGAAATTTCTACTACAAATCATTTTTCTAAATAACATAATAGTGTTTTTATTTCTAAAAGTTTTCAATGTATTCATAGGAAACCCATGAGACAATTTTGGCTTCTAAAATCTACAATTTCTATCATTTTTGGACATAAATAGATTTGGGAACCAAAATCATTTCTTGTTTAAAATGTTTTTTAGGAAAAATTATTAAAGGCCTCAATAGAAGTATATGGTACTTGGATAGTGGCTAATTAGGACATATGACAGGAGATCATTCTTCCTTCAATAGCTTTAGAAATTTTAATGATGGATGTGTTACCTTAAACAATAATGCTAAGGAAAAAATCATTGGCCTATCCTAGATTGGTAAAAAAAAATTCATTTTTAATTTCCATAGTTTTATATATTAATGGTTTTAATTATAATATACTAAGAGTTTCTCAGTTATGTGATGATGGTTTTTATTTTAAATTTTAAAATGTTCTTGCAATGTTTTTTATTATAAAAATATTTTAGTTTTTACTAATCTTCTAAGGGAAAATGTTTATACTGTAGATTTAAATTCTTTGATCTCTCAATTTTTTTCATGCATATGTTCTTTTTACAAAGAGTCATGGATTTGGCATAGGAGAATCTTCCAGTTCAATATTCAGTAAATTAGGAAGCTAAATAATAAATGATTTTTAGGGATATACCTAATCTTGAGTTCCCAACTGATAAATTTTGTAACCCCTATCAAAAAGGAAAACATTACAATGTTCCTCTTAAATTAAAGAAAAAAGTATAAACTTATCAACCACTTGAGTTGGCTTGCTTGGATTTGTTTGGACCTTATAGAGTTTCAAGTCTTAATGGGAAGCATTATGTTTATATTCTATTAGAATACTATTCTATGTATACATGAGTATACTTTCTAGATCACAAAAATTAAGCCTTCTCTTACTTTACCAAGTATTTTAAGTCTATATAAAATATTAGTGTACTTAGGATTAAATCTTTAAGAAGTTACCTTGTTCATGAGTTTGAAAATCAAGAATTTGAATATTTTTTCCCAAAAAATTGTTACACTCATAACTTCTCTCAACCTAGGAAACCCTATCAGAATATAGTTACTAAAAGAATAAATATAACCCTACAAGAGATAAACTAGACCATATTGAATTATTATAGTCTACCTATCTATTTTAGGGAACAAGTTTTCAATAAATCTTTCTACATTATCAATAGAGTTTTGATCATACCTATACTTATGAAGAACCCTTATAATCTATGGAATAATAAGAAACTGAAGTTTTATTCATTTAGAGTTTTTTGTTGCAAAGTCTTTAATCTCAACAGTAAGGATAATCTTGAAAAATTTTCTTCAAAATGTGATGAATGTATTTTTCTTAGTTATTAAGATTCATGATTATCCTATAGAGTTTTGAATAAGAAGTCCAAAACCATGGAAGAATTATTCCATATAAAATTTGATGAAACTAATATAAGTGAGCCTGAGACCTCCCTATAAAACCTTGAAGATGACTTATCATATCTAAATTTAAATTATAAACATTGAGAAACTACTGTAAAATAGGCATAAAAATCATATAGTTCTGAAGAATTTCCAGAACATCTAGAACCTGGACCTGAAAATCCAGAAGTGACCAATCCCTCTTTCACTAGAGCTATTGGAACAATTAAGTTCCATCCTTTAGATGATGTTGTATGATATCTAAATATAGGAACAAAATATAGAGCTTCTATTAGAAATCTGGTTGAACATCAAGTGTTCTTGCCTCATCTTGAACCTAAAAACATCAATGAAGATATTAATGGTGAATTATGGGTAATATTAATGAAAGAATAATTAAATTATTTTGAAATAAATAAATTATTGAAACTTGTAGAAATAAACAAGAAACCTTGAATATTTTCACTAAATGGGTGTTTAGGAATAACGTTTATGAGCTGAGAACTACAGTTTGAAACAAGGATAGACTTTTTACACAAGGTTATAGTTAGGAATAAGGGATAGACTATGAGGAAACCTTTGTAACTGTAGTGAGACATGAATCCATAATAATCCTTCTTACTTATATAAAAAAATTATATTTAATAATTTATCAAATGGATATCAAGAGTTTATTCTTAAATGGTTTCATAGTTGAGGATGTTTTTGTTGAAGACCCCCTATTTTTGGAAACCCTCATTTTCCAAAGCATGTTTTTAAATTGAATAAATATTTATATGGTTTAAACGAAGCTCCTAGATATTGGAATGATAGGCTCAACAATTTTCTAATTTCAAAAGGTTTTTCAAAATGTATAGATAACCCTACTCTTTTCATAAAATGAATTTCAAAATATGTGTTACTAGTAAAAATAAATGTTGATGAAATTATTTTTATATCTTTAAAAAATTATCTTTGTAATTATTTTTATAAAATTATGCAAAATGCATTTAATGTTTGCACTAAAATTCTTTCTTGGATTTCAGATCTTTCAAAACAAAGTAGGGATTATTTAAAATAAAATTCATTATACAAAAGATATTTTAATTTTTTTTAATTTGGATAACACTAAGAGTAGTGTTAATCCTATGAGTACCAACTATAAATTGGATATTGATGAAGATGGGAAACCAGTTACAGAGCTATTCTTGGATATCTTCTCCACTTGACTGCTAGCCAACCAAATATTATATTTGTTTTGTGTATGTGTGCTCATTTTCAAGAAAAACCAAGGTGTATCACCTTGTTTATATTAAAATAATTTTAAAATACATCAAGTATAAAAGGAACTTAGGGTTTTTCTATCCTAGAGGGAAAAAATTTTATTTAGTAAGTTATTATGATGCTAATTTTAGTGGATACAATTTAGAGAGAAAAATTTCCTCTAGAAGATATTAATTTTTAGGAATGTTTCTAGTTTCATATTGTAGTAAAAATAAATTTTTGGTTCATTGTTTACTATTGAAGTAGAGTACATAACTCTAGGAGGTTACTGTGGATTTTTTTTGGATGAAACACACTTTACTAGACTATATATATCAATTATGAAATTTCCCAATAAAATGTGACAATAAAAGTTCAATAAATATCTTTATGAATCCTATTTATTATTATAGGACAGTACATATTGATATAAGACATCACTTCTTGAGATATCATTTTTAAAAAGATGATATCACTCTTGAGATTATTGGCACAAAACACCAGTTAGCTGATATATTTACTAAGACTTTGAATTATGAGAGAATGAATTATTTAAAAATGAGTTAGGAATGATTAATTTTTGTTAAGTATAATTTTTATTTACATACCATTGTGATGACATGAAATTGTGGTAATACACCATTGGTTTTCACATTGTTGTCTCATCACACTATTAGTGGTCATTCCATCATCTTTTCACACTATTACTATGTCATTCCATTCCTTTTCATGCCATTTCAAAATTTTCTCTTTCTTGATATATTGAACTGCCAGTTTATTTAATTGTTCATGTTTTTTCTTGTAACTTGATGCATTTTTTTCCTTGGATTTTCATTTCAATTTAAAGTGTTAATTAGATTTTACAATACATAAAATTCCAAATGATTTCAAAATGAAATAATCTGTATTCCCAACATACCTAGAGCCCCATGCGATAATAACTTATATTTCTCTATCAAGCTTATAGAAACCCTTTGCCTCCTTCATTTAAAATATTCTCCTCTATCAACTGAGCTTTCGAAACCAATCTGAATGCTAAGAATGGAGTGACCCTTAAAGTCTTTAACTTATATGTATAGTTCATATAATAAGTTGAATAAATAATTGAGTTCACCTACTCTAGTTGAACTAGATAATCCTAATCATTCAAATAAGATTTTTATATTGGAAAATGAAGTTTAATTGAAGTGTTTGTTAACTAGAAAGTGTCTGATACTGAAAGTTCTATAGTACCAAGGGTGGTTAGAATGGTTCTCTTCAAAAAAAATAATTTTCTTCCCTATGATAGTCTATAAGTTTTATCAGTATGTAGACTTTCCATTTGATGAAGATTTAACTGATTAGATAAGAAGTCATGTTAAAGGACACGTTTTTGGGTTTCTATCAAAGAAATGAGATAAGTGTTTATGTGTACCTTTTGATGGAATTTATGATGACTACCAAGCTATAATTATATAATCTAGTGATATGTTTATATATGGTGATGCTCTTACAATGGTGAAAAGAGATGGAACAACCGGAGGCCTATTGCCTCAGATATGGATGGAGAGAGTAGGTTCCTATTTATGTTTTTACAGCATATTCTTTTCCTGAGAAAGTGTGATTTCACAACCTTAAGGTACCAATATGTTTATCCTCTATCTCTTATGACAAAATTTCTCAAGATCAATCTGTGTAGATATCTCATGGTTCATATGTGTGAGATGAACAAGAAATCCTAAAGATATATACGGTTTAAACCAATATCTTAATGGGTTAGATATTTTGAGAAATTATATGCTTATTATAATACAGTTGGTCATCCAACTAGGCCTAGAGATGAAATTGATCCAAGCTTGGATATTTGATTAAGTATTTGAATATTCTAATGATGATAAAGATGTTGTTGGTGAATAAGAAGAAAATGGACCATATTTTTATATTGGGAGTGATCCTAACATATCTCTCAAAGGATATCCCATTACTTTTGGAGCTCCTAGTCCACCTAGGAAACTTCCAAAAAGAGAAAAATTGGTTAAAAGTGATGAAGAAAAGACTGAGGTCTCTATATAGGAGGAATATAAAAATTAAAAATAAAATAAAGTAGATGATGATGATGATAATGATAATGAGGGAGAAATGGAAGAAGAATATGGGAATGGAAATGGTGAAAATGATAATGGAAATTAAAGGAATGGAAATGATGAAAGAAGTGATGTTGAAGATAATTAGAACTGTAATGGTTCTAGTGGATGAATTAAAAGGAAGTGGAGAAGCTTGTATATATTTAAGACACATTATTTAAGGGGGATAAATCCAAATATATTGAAATATTTCATGAAGCTTCAACTATTAATGAAGTTGAGGCTAGTTTTGTTTCCACTGGTAAAATAGTCTCTAATTCTGCTGTGTTGGAATAGTTAGGTGTGATTTCTACTATATAAAAACATGTAGCTAAGTAAGAGAAAGTGGATATTCCTTATTCTGAGTAAGGTAGTGATGTTCAAATTGATTCCTTGACTTTTGATAATCCTTTATTTGACCACCATATGGAAGGAGATCCTATGATTAATAGCTAGAAGGATGATTCTCGATAGTTAGTGTCTCCTCCAGATAGAATTTGAACATTCCAATGTTGAAGACTCCTTATATTCACATAATTTAGATGGTTTAAAGAATATTTAACCATTATTTGTACTTCTTTCATGTGTGGTACCTCCTACAAATTCATTTATCTCAGTTTCTATTTCAAATCAATGGGTTGATCCAATTGAATAAGAGTGGGTAAAGTTATCCAGTGTTTTAAGGGTTAAACCAAAGCATAGTGGACCTGAGGTTTGAGTTGAAGGTGATGATAAGTGATCCTTGATAGAAAAAGTGGACTTTAAAGGATTATTGTAAAAGTTTTACATAGTGACACATCCTTCTCCTAAACTGTTACCCCAACTTCTCCTATTATTCTTGTGGATGTAGTCACTAAAGTTTACTTGATTTTTTTTGGTGAAAAGATTATTTTTGAATTTCACAGGTGTTTGAAAAATCAATCTCATCTCCTAACCATATTAAGTGAAAATTATTTCCATGATCTATTTGAGATGGTTTTTTCCATTTACATCCAAAGATGATGCATCATATTTCTATAATAGTTATTGATAATATGTAGATAAGTGATGAACTGGAATCCCTCAAGTCTTTTATTGATGAATTGAGATATGGTTTTTAATATTCCATGAATGGAGTAATTAAGATCCATGAGGATACATATTTAGATACTTATACTCCTTCTATTACTATTGTGGATGTTGATAAATTGAGAACAATTTCTAGAGAGGAAGTTGCAGATGCCTCTAGTGGTCCCTCAAGTGGAGAACCTATGGTTAATTTATAAATTTTGAGGAAGTTTGATCAAGGAATTGAGATTTATCATATGATGATAAGAAAGTATTCCAAATAATCGAATGATTCTAAAGATACTATTACTAAGTCCATCAAGTTTTATCTCTCAAGGATTTATATGAATAATTTTATGGATTCCAATTTCAAATTCATGGATAAAAACATTAGGATGCCTCCTATGACTTGGGATTTGAAAGAAGAAGTCAGACAACTCAAGAAGATGAATCCAATGTTGAGATGATTTATGGAAGAGGAGGGTGACTTATTTACCTTTTTTATAATACCAAAATCTGGAGAATTTGTATGGAATATTTTTTATAGATGTTTTTCTTTGATTAACGGTACTTAACTTTGATGATTAATTTTCTCTTATTTTGTATTTGATACCATCTACACGTACTGTGAATGATATGTCTGTGTTTATATTTTTGGGTGGCATGCTTAAACCATTTAAATACCATTTATGACATGTATTTACATTTTTAATATTCTTTGATGCTATGATTTGTGATCATAAAAAATGGGGATATTGTCTACCTCTTAGTTTTAGTTATAAAAAAATCATGATTCTAATGATATTAATGAGATTCAATGTTTTTATAAGAATATCATATTTTGAGATACGTAATGGCATTTTATAAGTATGAAACACCATTTCGATAGACACCTCTAACTCGAGACACCATTGTCCATGACTCACTGCCAGTTTAAAAATCTCACTAAGTCTGAGACAACACCAAGATATCATACTGATAAAATGTTGTATTGTTGGACTAAACATTACAAAATTCTAAAATATCTTCAATCAACATACCATCAGGATGTCATAGCACCAGAACAAAAAATTGGATAAGTATGAGAAACCTCTAGATGAGACACACTCAATGTCTTACCACAAACACATAATTTTTGGCTAAGTATAAGAAACCTTCAGAACAAACACTGTTAAACCAGACACTTCTAGTTGTGACAAAAAAAACATAGTTGAAATTTGGAAAAGTCTAAGACACCACCAGTGTCACACCACTGGCATCATACTACCAGTGTAATACCACCAGTGTGATGCTACCAGAACAAAATACCACCAGAATTTTACACACCACCATTATTTTCATAACTTATTATCTGAATTATATTATTCTAATGTATATATTTATTTAAGTTAATTTAATTTTATATTTTAATGAATTCCTCTTAAATTATTTATAGAAAGAATTGAAGAGACTTTCATGATATGCATTATGAAGAATCAGCTGATACAGATATTCTTCTTGCTGCTGCTGATAAAAGTGTTGCACACTACCTCATTCAAAAGAAATGAAATAGTGAATGAAGTGGATTGATATCAAGATGAGATCTTGATTTTTTTGTCCACACAAAGAGATGAATCATAATTTAAGATCCAAATATTACCTTGAATCATAATTTTTAGGATCCAATGATGGTTAACCAATGTTAATATGTTTAAATAATGCCCCCATATTATCCATGAAATATCAAGATATTGTAATATATTCTACCGTCAATTATTGTGAGGATAAAAGATAAAATATCTGAGATTCCCCCAATAATGATTCCCCCATAACAATACCCCGAGGATCTGAAGTCACCTCATCATCATTTATAAGTGATAAAAATATATCCATATAACATTCTAGAACCCAAAATGCCCCATTATCTCCCATTTCCAATGATATTAAGGTATGATAATGAGAGGAATAAAATTCTAGATATATCCTTCCATCATTTGAAGAAGGAATCTCTATTACTATTAATGACCTTTGAAAAGTGAATTTGGGTATATAGGAAGAACCGAAACCGAAATTTATCAATTCCACCATGGATTCAGATGATAGAGAGGCATATATATCCTTATTAAAGTAACACTAGGATGTATTATCCCAAAACAATAATGAAATTCTTGGTTATAATAAAAAAAATTTCTATCCTTCATCTAGATATACTAGATGACTATCATGGTTATAAATAGGTATCCAGGAGAATGAACATAGCCAATTCCACTAAGGTCAAAGACGAATTTTATAATATAATTAATTCAAAATTTATTTTGTGGGTCTAATAATTAATGTGCCTTTTCAACATCATCCTACTCAAGAATAATAACAATAATATCCTAGTTTGAATCGATTTTAAAGATATCAATTGGAACTATGTGATGGATAATTTCCCATTCCCAATAATAAAATATATAATCAATGTAACCACTGGTTTCAAGTCTCTCTTATCTATGGGTCGATAATCAAGATATAACTAGATCTGAATGAACCTAAAATACAAGGGGGCCACTGCTTTCATAGAAACACATAGAGTATATTTGAACTAAACAATTCTCTTTGTCTTGAAGAAGGATGGAACCAAATACTAACACACAATGAATTATATATTTAACCCTATTTTATTAAAAACCATATAATACCATGTTGATGGATTTGCGATTATGCCTCAATAAAATTTTGATTATATTATATATTTTGAAATAATTTTCAACAAACTATGACAATGAATCCACAAAATGAATCCCCGGAAATGTGATTTTGGGGTAACATCTGGGAAATTTTTCAACTTCTTAGAGAATCATTATGGAATTGAAGTCAGTCACAAGAATAACAACGAGATCCTTAACATTTCACCTCAAATAGTTGAGGTAAATTTGAGGTATTCTTTATTATATCATTAATTTCATGTCCAAACTCACCAAAAAGTTCTTACCCTTAACAAAGTAATAAATAAAGGGACCCCATTTTGGTGGAATGAATATTTTTAGAAATATATTAATGATCTCAATTAGAAATTATTTTATCCACTTTTATTAAGGTAATCAGTTGAAGGAATTCCTCTTATCATATACATGGAAATTTTGATTTGAAAACTTGAAAGTGTATTTAAAAAAAATTATCTAAGAAAAGATAAAATTATCTACTATATCATTTTTAAAATTCTATATATTGAGAATTTATATTTTAATATCAAGAAAGACTAATTTGAATTAATATTCATGGTAAAAAATTTGAGACACTACTAGAAGTATCTATAGGTCCATCAAATCTTTTATATTTACAAACTTAAATATATCCTTAGTCATTTAATGATCGCTGGATGTTTGACATGGTGGTTCATTATCTTGCAGTAATTAAAAATCCAATTTATGTCTCAAAATGATATCAAAGGGAATTTTTTCGTACATTTTCTTATAAAACACAATTCCCTAGAAATCACATCAGTGAATATAGAGCTTCCTACTGAAGATATATTCTCCAGTCAAGAAACTCCTCAAACATGACATATGTACTTTAATGATACCACTAAGAGTATAATGATAATAATAATGGAAAACACAAATCTTAACAAAATTTTATTTTCAATATCATCCATACTCATTATTATTATTATAGGGTTGTAGCAACCATGGGGAGGAATACCAATCCCTCATTGTAGGTTTTGATCAGGTTCCTCAAACACTAGTGACCCATTTGAATTTACAGGTGATTACAAGTTAGACATTAAGTATCTTATTAAGGAGAATTAATCCCTCTTTTTGATTATGTATAAGGTTTTATAGACTTATTCTCCTCTAATTCATCTTTTTCTTATATCCCACACTCATAGACTACTCATACTAATGTATTGGATAATGTAGCCATAGTCTAGGTAGCTCTCGACCAAGATGAAATAGTCATTCATATCCCACATCATATGGCGATATCTCTATTAATTGACAATGACATTGAAGAAATCAATGAGATCAACACCACCCTCAATCACGGTGAGTTGATTTACTTACTAAATGATAACATAATTGTAAAAATTCCCCCATAATGAATTAACTCTAAAAAATTATTATATTGATCCATACTATGAAAGAGAATAGCTAATAGAAGATAGTGATCCTCATCCTTTATGATAACCCAAATTCTCAAAAATACTATTCAAATGTGGATTTGATATATTCATCCTCAAATTCATCATAAGAGGAGAGATTATTACTGTTATGATGTGAGTACACATGGGAACCAATGGTTATCATAAATCAAGTGACATGTTCCTAATAAAATAAATAGTCTTGGATACTTATATCCATCAATGATTGAATAATATATATAAGTCACTATGAAGTTCCATTATTTACAAATATATATTGATTTTATCCATCAGACCCTAAAACTTCTACATTATACTAAATATTCTTATCCATTTATCATATAGGTGATAAATGTTATTGATTTGTATGCCCCTGAAATAGACAATCTGTTCATGTAAATACTAACAACCACCACATTATTCTATAGTAAGTTCAAGGCTAAATCAATCGAATATGTTGGGGAAAAGTCTATCATTCATTTCATGAACTTGAACATCATCATCAGATTTGGTGTCCCTCACACAATATTGATAGTCTAGGACACAAATTTATACTATTTTTAATTGAAAAGGCTATATAAATTGTATAATATTAATTACAACCACTCATCCCACTACCATTAATTAGTAAATAGATAGATAGATTCTTCCTACAAAACATTATCTAATATCCTTAAAAATATGGTGGATAAAGATATAAACTTATCCTGATAACCTCAATGATTCATTTTGGGATTATCAAAACATAACCTGTACTTATATATAATCAACCCCATATTTTCTCATGTACAATGAAAATTAAATCTTACATATTGATATTCATATTCCCTTACTTCACAGAACTATTTTTAATCAATTGTTTGGTGATAAAAGGGCCCACATGTGGCTAGATTAGTTGGAGTGACTTTACAAGAAAAGTTTGCGCACACTGAACAACCTAGAAATTCATCATAATGTAGCCCTGAAATAATTCAATAATAAATTTCACAACTTATCTTTCCTCTGAGGATAATTATTGATGGCTTTGGGAACCTATATGATATGTAGGAATTAGCCTGAAAAACATGAATTGGAATTGGAAGGACCATATTCCATACAAAAGTAATACTTAAATGGATCCCACTTATAAGTCATAATGGATATAGTGAATATCACACCACCCACTAATGCATTATTTCTTAAGAATTAATTTTCATAACTTCTTATTTGGTTCATGTTATCCTATCATCATGATGATAAACTATATAGTATCAAGGAAATCATCATATACCCCTAAACTACATGAAATATACATCCTAGTAGAATGACAAGAAACTTCATGACAATTTATATTTCACATGATGTTAAATATCCTGTATTAGACCCTTGTAAGATAACCTTAAACTATATGATACATCCCCACCAAATGATTCTGAAATACATGGTTAAAATCCACCCCCAACATAGACTCTCATGTGATATGTGTGATATTACTATTTATTCTTTTTTAACACATTGGTCACAACTCACATGGGCGTAGTGTGTTAGTGGATCATGCTAAATAGTATGATTGGGATGAATTATGTTCCAAGGTAAGGAGCTTAAACCTCATTTCATGAAATTAAACTGCATGATGTTGTGTCTATCCTACATAACTTTAAACTACATAGAGTGGCTGATTTTTTTTGGAATACTCTCCCTACATGAGAGAATAATTTATATATAAATTCTCTATTTGTCTCCTCTCATTAACCTTCACAAAAGAAAATGACTAAATGTATATGCAGATTTATTCTAATTATTTTGGGATACATAGTGATGCCCAGCTCCTCTATCCTAATCCCATAAAAAAATAATCACTATTCTCAATCCCCATGTCACATCCATGATTTTATTTTGAGGTATTTTTTTGTTTTTTATTTATCCATAGGTTTTCCTAGAAGATTTAGAGATTAATGGATTTTTTTGACCCTACAACAAGTGGAACATGGTTGGAACACAGTTAGGGAAAACCGTGCACCATACTAGGAGGAATAGTGTTCCCTGGATAACGTAATTGTTCGGGCCATATGGAATACTACACAGGCAAGATCCCTCCCCCAAGAAACCGTGAGACTAGTTTCCTCTTGGATAGAGGAGACCATATAGTTTCCACATAGTTTGGAAAACTGTGTGCACTCATAGTGTGGCCGGTCCATGTCATTATGAATTGGAAGTCACCTTTGTACCCTTCCCTAATGTTAACCTTAAAAAACACAAAATTCAAACCATATGGGATTTTTAGCATAAGGTTAATCATCCACTCCCTATTGGCCCCCTATAACTCCATTTTTTTGCCCGATTTGGCCTTGGATCTTCAAGAATCATTATGTAAGTCTCTCTTAACTTGATTTTTTCCATCTTCTAGGGTTCTTCATCCCTATTTATTGGGTTCACTTCCATCTAGTGGGTTGGTTACCCAAAAATGGTTTTAATTACGGTTCTTTGGGTATAATCTTGATGTTTATGATTTTATCATTTCTTTATAGGGGATTCTTTATGTGCAGTTGTGATTTTCCACCGAATTCAGGATGTTTCCAAGAGTAAAGTAGGTGGTTCCATGATTTAGAATTATTAGATGATTTTGGTATGTATGATTAGATTATTAAATGTGTTCTATGGTGTGTTTGAACTGTAAAAAATGTTTTTTCAAAATGTTTTAAGGTGCCTATTTGTTGAAAAGTGATTTTAAATGAAATTGGATGGATTTAATATGTTCTTCAGTGTTGTTCTTCTTAAATTTGTTCTGTAAATTATGAAAGTGGTGAGAAACAAGTTTTAAAATTGATTTGGTGTGCATATGTATTGGAAATATATTTTTATATGAAATACATGGTTTTAATTTATGTGGAATCATATTTATTAGTATGTTTGTGTGAATGAGGTCCATCTGACATGTGGAATAGAAATTGACCATAAAGGGAATCCTATGTATATAGGTGGGAGTACTAGGACTAGTATTCTAGTTGAATCAACACGGATATGGCCCAATTGATTCTAGTAGTGTTATTGATACAACACTAACTAAAATTATTGATTATTGGAGATCACTACACCTTGTTATGGATTTTCCTATATTGGATCATGCATGAGGACATAGTTGGTTATGGTTTCTATACCATGTTTCATCGAGATATGACATTCATAGGGTCCCACTAGAGCTAGAGACTATATGGATTTACCTTGATGTGGTTCTCTCTTATGATGTGGTGATCACCATTAGCATATGGTGGAACTTTCATTCATTTTAATTTCATAGTAATCTTCTTTGATTTTTTTTGCCTTAAAATGATTTATTAAAAAAGTTGCTGTTTTTTTCTTAAATTCTATAATTTTAATTTTTCATAAAATGTTATGGAATAGAATCTAATTTATATGGAATCATATTTGGATTTAGATCACAACCTACATATACCCATTGGTGTATATAGATTTTCATATGTGTGACCCAGGTAAAGGTAAGATGTACCATGGTGGTGATGGTGTATCATGATGCTGGTGATATTATCTTGTGTGTGTTAGTGGTGGTGGCTTGAGGGTGATTGAACTCATGTTTCATGATGGTTTTTGGTTTATGGTCTAGTTGGTTACCCTTCAATTTTGTCACTTTTGTTTTTTTGGTTTTGGTTTAATTTTTAGAATGCTTAACTTGTAATTTGTGTATCACTTTTGGTTATATATATTGATCTTGGGATGATGTTTTATTTTCAATATTGTTCTTGCTTATTAATCATGAGTTAAACCATTCCCAAAATAGTATCTTTGATACCCATACACTAGTTTCCAACATTAGGGGATCAATAATTCCCTTTCAAGCCATGGCACATGCCAGTTCGGGTGTCAGGTTAGATGGTACCTTAGGTTGGTTCATGATAAAATTGCATCACATCATGGTTTTTACCCTTACTTTGGGTCATGTTATTTGAGAGTCTGGATAGACCAAATCTAGGAATTTATACTCTTTGAGGTTTGGTTTTGAGTGGTACTTATTTTACAAAACACCTTTTAATGGGAATTGAGTCTCCATGGGATGTTGGGAATTTATTTTGACTTCTCCTCCCAGTTAGACATATAGGCTGTAGATTGTACATGCACACTGGGCGGGGGTGAAGATTTTTGGTTGGATTGTTATCATGATAAATGTGGTTATGTTTTTATCTATGGAAGTGTTTGGGAATTATTTTTGTTTCTAAAAATTTTTATAATGGTGTATTGATTGTCTTCCTTGTGGTTTTTTCTTGATGTAGCAAGATTACTCCCTAGAGACTTATTTGAAACCATAAGAAGTGGTGAGAGAGAGTTATTCCTCACCATTTTATCATATAATAGTGGATTAAGGGGTTTAGGATATCCATTCCTTTGGTTAGGGAGCTGGTTTTAGGCCTACTCTAGTCAGGGAAGCCAAACTTGGTCCAAAAAAGGATAAGTCTTAGGAGTTTGAAAAGAACATTCCTCCATCCTTACGGGGTAGCATGAATCCCCATGAAGTATGAGAGTGGATTGTGAAAATAGAGAAGATTTTTGGGTTTCTTGACACCCTTGAGGTAGTTAAGGTGAAGTGTGTGTCGTTCTTATTGGAAAGTCCCAGCCAGAGGTGGTGGGAATCAGTGGTTTAAGCTGGGAACCACAAGAAGTTTGGTTGGAAGGATTTCAAGGTCACCTTCAACCAATATTATTTCCTAGATACCTTGGCCTTAACCAAGACCTGTGATTTTTTGGATCTTCACCAGGGGGATCAGACTGTTATGGAGTATGACAATCGTTTCTCTAATTTGGTTCGCTTCACACCTGAGCTGGTTTCCAACGAGCATATGAAGGATCAAATGTTCTAAATGGGGTTGTAGCTAGATATCTGATCTCATGTATTCTTGTTTGATTTGAAGACTTAGGATGATGTGGTTAACCACGATTTGATGGTGGAGATAGATTGTAGTGGAATGTATGTTTTTTCTGGAGGAGTATCAGTAGTGGGATAGGGTAGCAACAGTTCATCTAAAAGTAATAGGATGAATGATTATTAAGAAAAGATGGGAGGTGGTAGTTTAGACCATCTTTCCTGGATATCATTTTTTTGGGCTTCGAATTTTGGGCCAGTCTTGTGCCATCAGTGTGGAAAGGTAGGGAATGTGAGGTCTCTATGTTCATATCCATCAATACCATGCCACGAGTGTGGGACTATGGAGAACTTGAAATGATTTTTAAGGTGTCATAACCATATCAGAGTGGTGTAGGATTTATAGCCTCTAGAGAGATGTTAGAATAGTCAAAACCATCCATGATATTAGGTTCTAGGTTTGGTGGTCATGGAAATAGGCCTTTATTTTCTTTTGTTTAGAGCCTGCTTGAGGTAGGCCCATAGGCTAGTGGTCATTCTCAATCTTTGAAAGAGAAAAATAATCTTCATGCTCTGAATCATGCAATAGTAGAATCAGATGCAGGACCCGTGATAGTTTGAGATAATTTTTTTTATTGAATCTTATATAGTTGTTTCTTTATAGGATACTGGTGACTCTATTTATTTTATCTCCACTTGTCTTGGAGATATTTTTAAATTTTAAACTGAGCTCATGCTGTATGTGATAGAGTTGGAGACATCATTGGGTAAGAAGAAAGAGTAGGATTTTAGGTGTTTGTCTTGTTCCTTCACTATGTCAAGGGTTGCGATAGAATGGAATTCCCTATTTTTGAAGATTGACCTATTTGATGTGATATTCAGTATAAATTGGATGGTGCATTTTTAGGTGCATATCGATTGTTATCATCGATGAGTGAGTTCTTTGGAACCTGTTGGTAGTAACTAGGTTCGTCATTGTTAATTGGATCCTTGGCTGGGATGTGCTATACCTCCACTTCCAAAAATGGGAAACCTCATTTTTTAGATATCATTGATCATGTTAGATGATGATTATGGTGATTCTAAGTGTAGATTAACTCATATGGTGAATGAATTTCCTCGGGTATTTCCAGATGATTTTCAGGTTTACCTCTAGAGTGGGATATGCAGTTCACCCTTGATTTTGAACTGGGGACACAACCAATATCTCTTACCTCATACCATATGTCCCCCACCAATTTTATGGAATTAATGGTATAGTTGGAAGATTTATAATCCAAATGATTCATTCACCCATGCGTATCACCTTGGGCCACCCCTTTCTTGTTTAATAAGGAGGCCGATGGATCTCTCCTTTTTTGAATGGATTAAAATAAGTTGAATAAGGTGAATTTTAAGAATAAATGCCCCTTCCTCATATTGATAATCTTTTCAATCATATTATAGGGGAGAGGTACTTTTCCAAGATGGAATTTCATTTAGAGTATCACTAGGTCAGAATCAGAGAGGTAGATGTTAAAAAAATTACCTTTTGAAGTAGGTATGACCACATTGAGTATTTTTTCATTCCTTTTATATTGATTAATTATCCAATTATTTTCATGGTTCTCATTATCTGGATGTTCCAAAAGTATCTTTATTCCTTCTTTGTGGATTTTTTTGATAACATCTTGGTTTATTATAGAACCAAGAAGGGGAATGAGCGGCATTGGGGATCATGTTGGGACTATTTGAGATCATCGTCTCTATGATAAGTTTTACAATTTCACCTTATAGATCATGGAGGTAAAATTCATGGGTCATGTGATCTTAGAACAAGGGTTTTCAATGGACCCCAAGAAGATAAGTGTAGTGATGTAATGGGAACTGCCAAAGAATATTTTTGAGATCAGAAGTTTTCTAGGTCTGGAAAGGTATTATAGGTATTCTGTTAGTTATTTATCTTGGCTTTATTCACCCATGATGATGATAAAATAGAAAGGGGTTAATTTTTTATAGAGTTCATAATACTAATATCCTTTTGAGGAGCTTAATATTTTCTGACCCAGCCCATCTTCTAATATTTTTGGAATATGGGAAAGGTTATATGTTATATTGGGATGCTTTAGTTATGGGTCTTAGGTGTGTACTGATGCAGGATGGTCATGTGGTGGCATATGGATCTCAACAACTCTAACCACATGAAATCTATTACCCCACACATGACTTGGATATACCAGCAGTGATGCAAGCCTTGAAGATGTGGAGTCATTATCTCTTCTGAGAGAAGTTTTTGGTCTACTAATATATTAAGAGCATGACCTACATTTTCTCCAAAAAGTATCCAAATCTAAGGAAGAATCATTGGGTAGAGTACCTTCATGAGTTTGATTTTAATATTGTGAATACCCCATGAAAAGTTAATGTGGTTTCAAATTCATTGAGTAGAAAATTGTAAGTGAAAATGATGGAGTCCAGTGATGACTGGGATTCGATGGGTCTTTTTTTACAGTTATATTTGAAAACCAAGGAGTATAGTGGAGGTTTTTTATTAGCCAGTGTTCATCTTAAACCTTCCCTTTCTAGAGTTGATTCAGTATGAGCATTCGATTGATGATTTGTGGAATAATTATATGCAGTTCCTAAATGGTAGGGAGGTTTTGTGTGAATAGTTGTTGTCTACTGAGGGATTTATATATTTATATGGTTTCTTCATGGTTTTGTTTTTATTATGGAAGGTTCTTATATAGGATAGACACCAGTATTATTGTTCTGTTCATCTTGATACCATCAATATGTTCTATGATGTGAGTTGTAGGTTTTTGTGGCCAAGCATGAGAATGAATATAACTGTATTTGTATCCATATGTAATGTTTGATAGCAGGTAAATGATGATCACCAAAGACCCTTTAGTTTTCTTCAAACATTACCCATTACTACATGGAACTAAGATAATATCTCCATGAATTTTATTGTTAGCTTACCTAATACACCCCAGGGAAGTAATTCTATATGGGTAGTGAACGATCATCTAACCAAATCAGCACATTTCCTTCCAATCGAGGAATCATACAAAGTGGAGGAGATGGGTTGATTGTATGTTCATGAGATAGTTAGTATTAATTGTGTTACATAATCAATAATTTATAAAAGGTTCCCTCATTTTAGCTCACGGTTTTTGGAATGCCTTTATATGGTTATGGGGCTACAGAGAAAGCTAAGTATGGAAATCCATTCTCAAACGGATGGTTAGACAGAGTGGTCGAACTAGATCTTATAATACATTCTTTAGGAATGTGTGTTTGATTTCCGAGGCTCGTGGGATATCCATTTGGGGTCTTACAAGTTTTCATATAACAATATCCACCAATCCTCAATACTAATGGAACCCTTTGAGGTGATTTATGGTTGGTTGTGCCCATAACCTATATATTGGTCTGAGGTGGGTGAGACCTCATTGTGGGAATAAGTCTCATAAAAAAGACATCTAAGAAAGTTTTATTGATCATGTGGTGTTTTTTGATATAAAATATCATCCCAAATTTCTATTCCAATCAGAGGCACTTAGTTTTATAATTTTCTGTTGATTATTGGGGGTTTTTGAAGGTGGTTCCTCACTTGGGTCACTGTCACCTTCAAAAGAAAGGGATGCTAACTCTGGGGAATGTTAAACCTTTTGAGGTTACTGAGTGAGTAGGAAAGGTGTAATATCAATAAGATTTAACTTATCAGTTGAAATTAATTCATGATATTTTTCACGTCTCTTATTTAAATAATTATAATCTAGACCCATCTCATGTATTGAATTGGAAAGAGTTAAGGATGGAACCTAATTTATCTATGTCTGAGCAACCAGTGTTGATTCTAGATTCCTAAGAGAAAGTGCTTAATGGGATGTCCATATCATTGGTCGAAGTTCTTTGGAATAATGTTAAGTATGATCTTGAGATGTGGGTGAATAATTCCTAAGTTATGGAGCAATATCCAGTTTTTGTCTCTGATCAGACTTAAAGATGAATTTATGGGGACAAAAAAAATTTATAGCGGGGGAGAATTATAACATACATGATTTTGTTTTGAGGTATTATTTTTTTTAGTTTTGGTATTGTATTTATCCCTTGGTTTTAGAAAGTATTTTTGGAGGAAATTGAGTTTTTAGGCCCTATAGTAGGTGGCTCACGGTTCGCACATGGTTAGCAGAAACCATGTGCCTGCCCAGAAGAAACCATGCACTATGGACTGTGGATATTTCTAGGTCACATGGATTATGAAATGGGTTTGTGCACTCCCTTAGGAAACTGTACAATCATTTTCCACTTGGATAGAGGAAACCACAAGGTTTCTGTATAATTTTACAATCCATACAGGCTAACTATCCAGCCTGTCCAGGTCATTAAAAATTAGAAATTACCTTTATACCTTTCCATGATTTTAACCCTAAGAAACTCTTAATTTGAACCATATAGGATCTTCATCCCTAATACATTACTCTCCTCCCTATTCCCCCCTAGACCTCTAATTTCTAGGTGGATTTGGAGTAGTATCATCACGAATCATTAAGTAAGTCTCTCTTCTCTTAATTTATTCCTTATTCTGGGGTTCTTATTCCCTCTTTCTTAGGTTATATTTCCTACAATTGTTTGGTTACCCTAAAATGGGTTGAATCATAGTTATTTGTGTTTAATATTAATTTTGTTTTTGGGTTTTTACTTTCTTTATAAGGATCTATTGAGGTGCAGTTGTCATGGGTCATGAATCAATATCCATACATTTCACATTTACTCCCACGAAACCCTCCAAAGAGTGTCAACTATCTTTCAGGGGGACACCAGGTAAAGTTAGCTGGATCATGAAACACCCTTCAGAGAAGATAGCTGAGATCATGCAATGGATTCCAGGATAAGCCGTCCAGGTTTTGTGATGTCCTATGGTCAAGTCAGCTGGATTATGTGACACCCTCTAGACAAGACATATGAGATCTTGCAATTTCTTCCAGGACAAGCTGGATGGGTTTTGCGATGTACTCTGAAAAATTCATTATATATATAACGATGTCCCCTAGACATGTCATCTTGTTATCGTGATGACACTCAAACAATTTATCCAAGACATGTGGCTGCCTTCGAGACATGTCACATTAACTATCGCGACTTCCCCCGAAGCATGTCATCCAAATTTTATAACACTTGTTCAAGTCATATAGTTCATGTGAATCTCTTTAAAATAGGATAGATGAGATTATACGATGGATTTTCAGACAAACTTATTTAGTCTTGTGATGTCCTATAGACAATCCAGACGATATCATGTCATGGATTCTAGGAAAAGACATCCATGTCTTGCGATGTCCCCCAGAAAAGTCATTGTTGATCATGATATATCCTTCATAGATGTCATCAAGGTCATGCGATAGCCCTCATACAAGTCAAATAGATCATTTAATTGTCTTTGGACATGTTAGAAAGACATTATCCGACATGCCAAGAGATAACAAAGGCTTGTCTAGTTGAAAATAAATGTATATTAGGAAGAAAACTAGGCCGAGTAAACAAGGGAAAAAATAGTATAATGACCCATACTTTACATACATTTTTATTAATTCATATTTGAATCATACTTATTACAACATATAAAAAAATATGAAAGGACCGTATAGGTATAGTGTCTTTAGAAAGTGGGAAACATAAACAACTGGTTCCTAAAATCAACTACATTGTCTCCCGTTTATTTCATCATATCTAGAGTCCCTTTTTCGAATATCCTACTTAATATACTTCTTCCTGACCTGGGGAAAAGAAAACATAGAAAAGGGTGAGATCAAATTCTCAGTAAGGGTAAACAAAAAAAATATAAGTCATATCATATTCATAAGAACATAACATTTTGAAAATCTTAACCTGCAAAAGAGGTCATAATATCATGTCATGGGATGAATCATATTAATGAAAAGTAATCTCAAATAATCATAACATAAAAAATGAAACTTTTTGGAATACACACATAATCATAGAGAATCATTTCTTAGTAGTCAAGACTCATTTCCAAGACAATCTTAGCGGACAAAGTCCATTTCTGAACCGAGTTCACTCCACATTTCAGTCCTGTATCACTAAACCAGATTAACCTGCCATTCCAGCCATGTATATCTCATTAGATATAAATCTTTACCCAATTCATTGGAGAGAGATATAGGTTCCACCCATCTCATAATGATACCATTCTTTTGTGCGCCACAAAATCATAAATCATAGCATAACCCATGTAATAAAAATGGGATTTTTAAACATCATGCCATCATAACATAATCCATATAAAATAAAAGGACATTATAAAAATAATTCCATCATAACATAATCAAATCAATGTAAAAATAGGGATAGAAACAGAACCCTATATTATCTTAGATGGAAAATAATTTTGATAAAACACTTGAACTCCATTCTTGAGAAAAATATCCTTTCTACTTCCAAAACATTTTTCCTTTATTAACATGTCATAAAATTTTAAACTAAAAGAAGTTGATTAAAAATAAACTTGAAAACTTTTAAAGGAAGATTTATAGAAATAATTTTCTATGAAATCATAAAAATCCATTCATACCGTATAGGTTAAAAAACATTCTTCTCGTACATTGGCCGGAAAAGTCAAAAAGTACCTTGTACTAAAAATAACAAAATATTTCTTTCATATATTTTACTAAAAACTCACCAAAGGGTAAAATTGGATTTAAAACATTGTATTAGGATAGAAATAGAATTATATATTTAGGAAACATGGATGTGGATGATAAATATTCCCTAGTAAATTCAGCAGTATAAATAATATCGGATAAAAATTAGATTGTGAGATTTTCTCTTACCTTAGGTCCTATATGCTTTGTATGAATCCAAAAATCCTGTAATATGGTTTAAATAATGTTAATTGACTTATTAAATAATCATATTCATTGTTATGATATCATATATGGTCATATTTTTATCTTCTTAGTAGTAATATTTCATTGCTACTTGTTATTCAGGTGTTTATTGCTTTATGTTCTTATGCGTGTTTTGTCGAATAAATTCTTATTCCTCTTTATAGGATATAGATAAATAATTTACAGAATGGTATTAGTGTAATATATATCATATTTATTCATTCATTTCATTTATATAATCATTATTCAATGAAGATCATATAGAACGAGTCGCATCACATCGTGGAGACGGTAGGCCGTACGTACGCACAAGCGATGATATAGTTCCCATGATCATGGAATTGTATTGAGGTGTATGTATAATATTTCATAATCAATAACAATTTAAAATAATCATATATAGTTATTTATTTACAGCATTATACCCATCCAAGTAAGGTGGTGGTGGAAAACATATTACACCACGGCGTGGAGACGGTATTCCGTACGTACGCCCGTGCGGTGATTTTGTTTACCGTACGATGGATAAGAGGTGAAATAGGGTTGTTTCATATTTATAATAAGATATCCGTATATGAGGGATACTGATGTTATTATCTCCTAATGAAACAACTAAAGAAGAGGGAGTAGAAGAAGAATGGAACTGGAAGAAAACGGGTGATGGTATTACCTCTTCTTCGAAGTGCCTCCTTTAAAATTTCTATTAGGGAACTAGAGTTGGTCTTTTGAGAAGACCAGTACCTCTAGTAGGTTTATAAGGAAGTGGGGAAGTGAAATGGTCAGGGGTTGTCCAAGCTTGAAGGCTCAAAGTGGTGTGAGGAGGAGAGGGAGGAGGTTCCCTTTTATAAGGGAGGAGAGGGTCACCTTAGGAAAAACATAAAATATTATTTTATTATAAAGTCATATTCAGTTTTTAATAGATCCAAATAGATTTATTTATAATCTAAGGTGGGAATGGGTCTAAATAATCTCAAACAATTTATTTTAGACAAGTTTAGGTTACTATTTTAACCTTATCATATAGATTTAACTCTAAGTTAAATAATTTAACTTTTACCGTGTCTTCTTTTTTTCTTACAATATATGGTTAATAAACTTACTATAACAAGAAAAACGAACCCCAAGTGGTTAATTATTAATATATATAACCTTATCTAAGTCATTTGGCCTAACCTTAAATTTTTAGGAATAAAATAACAATTAATAATATAATATTTGTTTTAAAAACTATTTTATATCAATTTTGACACTATTTGGTAATTGATTTTTGTGAAAATCATAACAGCATGATTAGTTCTAAAACGTTAATTAAATCAATAATAATATTTCATATTAACCTATAAAATTATTTTAATTCATAAAAAGTTTCAAATTACATTTATTTGGGTATTTATAACATCAATTATGTTAATATTTCATTAATAAGGTAAATACTGCATCATCATTGTATCAAAAATAAATTGATTTTTTTAATGTATAAAAATTATAAATAAAATACCATTATGTATGAAATCTTTGTATCTTTCTAATTAATATTTATAGTCAAATTTATCTTATTTATAACCACATATTAATAATGTTTTAGTTATTAAACATTGATTTTAACTATTTTAACTCTTCTTTAAATAAAATAATATTAAATTTCCTAATCTAATTGAAGTGGACCCAAATGGTAATATTTTATTCCTAAGGTTTCTTTTAGTCGAATTAAACTTATCCAATAGAATTAGGACATGTGTTAGGGTAATAATAATACCATTTGTACCCTTAATTACCCTATTTACATTTAACGTGGTAAATAAAAGTAAAAAGTTACTATTCAACAAAAATTATTTTTATCTTATTGAACCACATTTTACTCCTTGATGTTAACCGTGTCTCTTTGGATTTTCAAAATTCTACTCACAGAAGCATTAAAATTAAGTTTTATGGGAATTTTCAAACTCTCCTAGGAGGTGGGTAAAAGACGGTGAAAAGTACAATAAAATTTTTATATATCTAAAATTATTATAAAATGACTCCAATGAATTACATTGAACTTATATAGGTATTATGTATAAATTTGAACCAAAAATAAATTTAAATAAAATAAATAATTATTTAAATAAAAAGTCGGTTTTTAAATAGTAACCCAATGTTTTCACTATTCATCGAAAATTGAAAGTTTTCAGAAAAATACCAAAAATTCACCCTAGGCTAATTTCGATATTCCGAATCCAAAAATGAGGTCCATTTTGAAAGATAAATTTTTTAAAGTTTCATAAAGTGGGTATTACTATTCATAACGGCTAGTTTTAATAATATTTTAATAGCATATCGTTGTTTAGTGAAACTCGGTATTGCGTACAACGCAAGCTATCGAGGAAGGTCGTGATTGCGTGTAAAGAATGACAAGCTAGTGTTGTGTGTAGTGAAAGATTTCTTTGATGATAACATAAAAATAGAATATTTCTCATAAAAATCTCAGGTCTTACATTCTACCCCCCTTAAAATGAATTTCGCCCTCAAAATTCATCACTTTATAACAAACAGATGAGGATACCTCTCCCTCGTCATATCCTCAAGATCCCATCTAGCTTCTTCTAATTGGTGGTTCCTCCATAAAGCTTTCACCAAGAGAGTGGTCTTGTTCTGTATAACTTTTTCACTACGATCCCGAATCTCTATCAGTTGTTCTTTATAAGAAAGATCTTGCACTAGCGGTACAACTTCTAAGCCGAGTACATGTGAAGGATCGGGTATGTACTTTCTCAGGAGAGATACGTGGAACATATCATGAACTTGAGAGAGATTCGGTGGAGGCGCCAATCAATAAGCAACCTTCCCAACACAATCCAGTATTTTGAATGGACCGATATAACTAGGGCTTAACTTTCCCTTCTTCCCAAATCTCATTACTCTCTTCCAAGGACATATTCGTAAGAAAACTTTATCACCCACTTCAAACTATAGGTATTTTCTTCGGTTGTCAGCATAACGTTTTTGTTGACTGTGAGCTGCTCTTATGTGTTATTGAATAGATCAGACTTTTTCTGCCATCTCATCAACAAGATCATGTCCTAATAGTGTTCTTTCCCCAACTTCTTCTCATTAAGTTGGAGTTCTGCATTTCTTTCCATAGAGTGCTTCATAAGGAGCCATCTGAATACGGTAGTGAAAGATATTATTATAAGAAAATTCCACCAAAGGTAGGTGTTGATCCCAACCACCTTTGAAATCCATAGAGCAAGCTCTCAACATGTCTTCTAGAGTTTGAATTGTTCTTTCAGACCGACCATCTGTCTGAGGATGATAAGCAGTGCTGAAACTCAACTCTGTATCTGGAGTATGTTGAAGACTTTGCGAGAAAATAAAGGTAAACCTCAGATCTAGATCAGATATAATGGAAAGTGGAAGTCCATGCAATCTTACCAATTCCTTTACATATATCTTGGCAAGCTGATCCAGAGATAAATCTTCCCTTATAAAAATGAAGTGTGCTGACTTTGTAAGACGATCAACTATAACCCAGATAGCATTATTGCTTTTGGTTGTTTTAGGAAGTCTAGTGACAAATTCCATAGTGATGTTTTCCCATTTCCATTCTGGTATGGGTAATGGTTGTAACATCCCTTTAGACTTCTGTCTCTCAGCTTTAACTTGCTAACGAACCAAGCATCGAGAGACATATTCAGCCACATCTCTTTTCTGGCCATCCCCCCAGAAGTACTCTTTCAAGTCCTTATACATCTTCGTGCTTCCAGGATGAATAGAGAATGAAGAACTATGAGATTTATCCAGCAACTGCTTCTTTAATTCGGGATGGGAGGAACGCAAACCCAATTTTTGAACTTTATTATCCCATCACAATCAAGGTTGAATTCAGGAACATTTCTCACATTCTTTTGTAACTCTACATCTTCTTTTTTTTCCTCTTTAATCTTCACATGTATAGATGGTTGAACATTCATTTGAGAAAGATAAGATTTTTCCCCTTCCATTATAATTCCAAGATCCATCCTTTGTAAATCCATAAATATTGGATCTTTTGTGATCCTCATCATGGATAAGCTAGCATGGTCTTGTCGACTTAATGCATCTTCCACCTTGTTTTCTTTCCCAGGGTGGTAATGAATTGAGCAGTCGTAATCCTTAATCATCTCCAACCATATTATTTGGCGCATATTTAGATCCTTTTGTGTGAAAATATACTTTAAACTTTTGTGATCAGTATAAATATCACACCTTTCACCATAAAGATAATGCCTCCATATTTTTAATGCAAAATATTATCACAGCTAACTCCAAATCCTGAGTTGGGTAATTTTGCTCATGGATTTTCAACTATCGTGAGGCATAAGCTATCACCATATCATTTTTCATGAGAACACACCCCAATCCCTTCTTGGATGCATCACTGTAGATCACAAATCTTTCTCCACTACAAGGAAGTGTGAGTATAGGTGCACTAGATAACCTTATTTTTATCTCCTTGAAATTCTCTTCACACTCCTCCGTCCAAATGAACTTAACTCCTTTGCGAGTCAACCTGGTGAGTGGATTAGATAATCATGAAAAATATTTCACAAAACGTCGATAATATCCGGCCAAACCAAGAAAACTTTAGATCTCAGTTATTGTTGTTGGTCTCGACCATCTTTCGATAACCTCTATTTTTCTAGATCCATAGATATCCCCTATTTTGAGATTATGTGACCCAAAAATGCAACTTTTTGAAGCCAAAATTCACACTTGGTAAATTTTGCATAAATCTTATCCTTTCTCAGGGTCTTCAATACAATTCTCAATTGATGTTCATGTTCTTCCTTGATCTTTGAATAGACAAGAATATTGTCTATAAATACTACCACAAACTGATCAAGATAGTCTCTAAAGACTCTATTAATTAGATCCATAAAGATAGAAGAGGCATTAGTAAGACCAAATGACATCACTATAAATTCATAGTGTCCCTACCTTGTACAGAAAGCCATCTTTGGTATATCCTCTTTTTGACCCTTAATTGATGATACCCTGAACGAAGATCAATCTTGGAAAAGTATTGAGCTCCACGTAGTTGGTCAAACAAGTCATCAATGCATGGGAGAGGATATTTGTTCTTGATAGTGATCTTGTCAAGTTTTCGATAACCAATGCAGAGTCTCATTGATCCATATTTCTTCTTAACAAACAGAACAGGTGCTCCCCAAGGTGACACACTAGGGCATATGAATCCTTTATCAAGATTCTATTAGAGTTTCTTCTTCATTTCTTGCAACTCAATTGGGGCCATTCTATAAGGTGTCTTTGAAATAGGTAAAGCACCCGGTATGAGTTCTATTGAAAACTCAACTTCACGATTTGGTGGAAGACCAGGAAATTCCTCTAGAAAGACATCATCAAATTCTCGTACAATGGGTATATTCTTAATCGTGATTTTCTCTCCAACCATTTGAGATAAATAACCTTCATTTAGTGGAATCAAGACCCATAGGATGGATGGAATTTCCACTGGAAGGTTATGTTCATCCTTGCATCGATAGAAGATCATAGATTGATCTAGAATATGAAATGTGACTTCCCTTCTTTGGCAATTGATATGAGCTCCATATAAAGAAATCCAATCCATGAAAGGAATCACATCAAATTCCACTATAGGAAGGATCACAAGATTTTCAGGAAGCACTTTCCCACAAACTTCAATCGGAGAAGAATTATAAAATTTTGATGCGACTGTTGTGCCATTAGCAGTTGTCACAGCTAACTCAACATATAATTGTTGATGTAATATGGCAATAACCTTATAAAATCCTTCAAAAATAAAAGAGTGGGTGGATCTAGAATCAAATAAAACATTTTCTACTTTGGAGTGGATGGTAAGTGTACCTTTCACCACTTCATTATCATACTCCACATCACCGATAGTAATTACATGTGACTTTCCTTTGTCTTTGGCCTTAAGAGTTTGTTGACATCGATCATCATCAACAACCCTTGGATTTGGGAATTGATTGGAATAATTCCCCATCTCTTTACACTTCAAACATTGAAGTGTAGGAGGTGCATTCTGTGTATCCCTTTCTTTGTTCACATCATTAGACATCTTCTTGCCATTATTTCGACATTCAAATTCCCGATGACCTTCTTTTCCACACTTAAAACATTTTCTTGTCCCTTTAAGACAACTCCCTCCATATTACTTTCCACACTTTGAGCATAAGGGAAAACTCATCTTCTTTTCAGTGTGCTCTTTAGATTTCCCTTTGAATTCTATTTTTCTCTTCTTATCAAATGCATATGACTGATGGGTTACTCCAATCTCCATCTCAACCTTGAGAGCACATTGAATAATTTCCTCGTAGCTATTTAAGTCCCTTATGGATAATGCCCTTCGAAGACTTGGTTTTAAGACACCAAAGAATCGATCGATTTTACTCTCAGGTTGGATAATAATTCCATAAGCGTATGTTGCAAGTCCTGTAAAATTAGCTTCGTAGGTACCAACCGATTCATCATCCTTTTGATTCAGTTCAAGAAACTCCTTCTCCATCTTTTTTCGGAGAATGCGAGGGAAGTACTTATTGAAAAATAAGTTCTTGAACTCGTCCCATTCCATGGACTCAATTTCATCTCTTTGCCTCATATTCTTGATAATATTCCACCATTGATCAACATCACCTTCAAAACGATACACTACTAAGATGACTTTGTCATGTTCAGAACATTGTAGAACTGAAAATATCTTTTCAGTGGTACTAATCCATTGTTCAGCTACTAATGGATCAGAAGACCCGCTGAATGAAGGTGGACAATGCCTCATGAAGGATTCAACAAAATGTTTCTCCTTCCTTTGCTCGTTTGGAATCCCTGTATGGTTCATAGCTTGAGAAAGTTGTGTGAGGATGGCTACAAGATTTTTCATTCGAGCTCCCATAACATTTGGTTGCTCAGGGGGACAATCATTGCATTTCCCATCGCATTCAGCATTAAGACGGTTCCTTCGGGTTCCAGCCATTGACTAAAACCAAGAAGCACAGTGTGAGCAACACTAATCATAATAGGAAAACCACATAATCAAGAATAAAATTTCACACTTAAGGTCTTATCATAGTTTGTTCATGGACATTTCTAAAACACTAATATTGTGTTCTATGCTTAGACCTATCCTTAGGGTTCTTACTAAGGCTTTCACATCCTAGTTTCCAAAGGTTGACTATACCTTTCCTTTGATACCAACTATAATAAACCATACTTTACATACATTGTTATTACTTAAGAGTTGAAGCATACTTATTACAACATATAACAAAAACATGAAAGGACCGTATAGGTATAGTGTCTTTAGAAACTAGGAAACATAAACAACTAGTTCATAAAATCAATTAAATTTTATCCCATTTATTTCATCATAGCTATAGTCCCTTTTTGGAATATCCTACTTAATATCCTTCTTCATGACCTGGGGAAAATAAAACATACAAAAGGGTGAGAAAAAATGCTCAATAAGGGTAAACAAAAGAAATATCAGTCATATCATATTCATAAGAACATAACATTTTTAAAATCTTAACCTGCAAAAGAGGTCATAATATCATGTCATGGGATAAATCATAGTAATGAAAAGTAATCCCAAATAATCATAACTTAAAACATGAAACTTAGTGGAATACACACATAATCATAGAG
Source organism: Viscum album (assembly GCA_963277665.1). Lineage (NCBI taxonomy): Eukaryota > Viridiplantae > Streptophyta > Magnoliopsida > Santalales > Viscaceae > Viscum > Viscum album. Next base: position 95,103,390 of record OY728138.1, on the reverse strand, counting down.
AATCATATCTTAGTAGTAAAGACTCATTTCCAAGACAATCTCAGCGGACAAAGTCCATTTCTGAACCAAGTTCACTCCTTGTTCCAGTCCTGTATCTCTGAAACGGATTAACCTACCATTCCAGCCATGTCTATCTCATGAGATATAAATCTTTACCCAATGAATTGTATGGAGATACAGGTCCCACCCATCTCATAATGATACCATTCTTATGTGCGCCACAAAATCATAAATCATAGCATAACCCATGTAATAAAAATGGGATTCTTAAACATCATGCCATCATAAAATAATCCATATAAGATAAAATGACATTATAAAAATAATTCCATCATATAATAACTAAATAAATGTAAAAATAGGGATTGAAAAATAACCCTATATTATCTTATATGGAAAATAATTTTGATAAAACACTTGAACTCCATTTTTGAGGAAAATATCCTTTCTACTTTAAAAACATATTTCCTCTCTTAACTTGTCATACAATTTTAAAGTAAAAAAAGTTGATTAAAAATAAACTTGAAAACTTGTAAAGGAATCTTCATGGAAATAATGTTCTATGAAATCATAAAAATACATTCTTTCCGTATAGGTTAACAAAAAATTCTTCTCGTACTTTGGCCAGAAAAGTCAAAAAGTAACTTGTACTAAAAACGAAAAAAGATTTCTTTCATATATTTTACTAAAAACTCACCAAAGGGTAAAATTTAATTTAAAACATTGTAGTAGGATATAAATAATATTACATATTGAGGAAACATGGATGTGGATGATAAATATTCCCTAGTAAATTCTGAAGTATAAACAATCTCAGATAAAAATGAGATTGCGAGATTTTACCTTACCTTTGGTCTGATATGCTTCGTATAAATCCGAACCTCCTGTAATATGGTTTAAATAATGTTAATTGAATTATTACAGAATCATATTCATTTTTATGATATCATATATGGTCATATTTGTATCCTCTTAGTAGTAATATTTCATTGCTACTTGTTATTCGAGTGTTTATTGCTTTATGTTCTTATTCGTGTTTTGTCGAATAAATTATTATTATTATTTATAGGATATATATAAATAATTTACATAATGGTATTAGTGCAATATATATCATATTCATTCATTAATTTTATTTATATAATCATTATTCAATGAAGATCATATAGAACGAGTCGCATCACATCGTGGAGACGGTAGGCCGTACGTACGCACGAGCGATGATATCGTTCCCATGATCATGGAATTGTATTGAGGTGTATGTATAATATTTCATAATCAATACCACTTTAAAATAATCATATATAGTTATTTATATACAACATTATACCCATCCAAGTAAGGTGGTGGTGGAAAACATATTACACCACGGCGTGGAGACGGTATTCCGTACGTACGCACGCACGGTGATTTTGTTTACCGTACGATGGATATGAGGTGAAATATGGTTGTTTCATATTTATAATAAGATATCCGTATATGAGGGATACTGATGTTATTATCTCCTAATGAAACAACTAAAGAAGAGGGAGTAGAAGAAGAATGGAACTTGAAGAAAATGGTAGAATGTATTACCTCTTCTTCGAAGTGCCTCCTTTAAACTTTCTCTTAGGGAACTAGAGTTGGTATTTTGAGAAGACCAGTACCTCTAGTAGGTTTCTAAGGAAGTGGGGAAGTGAAATGGTCAGGGGTTGGCTGAGCATGAAGGCTCAATGTGGTGTGAGGAGGAGAGGGATGAGGTTCCCTTTTATAAGGGAGGAGAGGGGCACCTTAGAAAAAACATAAAATATTATTTTATTATAAAGTCATATTCAGTTTTTAATAGCTACAAATGGATTTATTTAGAATATAAGGTTGGGATGGGTCGAAATAATCTCAACAAATTTATTTTAGACAAGTTTAGGTTACTATTTTAACCTTATCATATAGATTTAACTCTAAGTTAAATAATTTAACTTTTACCGTGTCTTCTTGTTTTCTTACACTATATGGTTAATAAACATACTATAACAAGAAAAACGAACCCCAAGTGGTTCATTATTAATATATATAACCTTATATAAGTAATTTGGCCCATACTTAGATTTTTAGGAATAAAATAACAATTAATAATATAATTTTTGTTTAAAAAACTATTTAATATCAATTTTGACACTATTTGGTAATTGATTTTTTTTGAAAATCATAACAGCATGATTAGTTCAGAAAACATTAATTAAATCAATACTAATATATCATATTAACCTATAAAATTATTTTAATTCTTAAAAAGTTTCAAATTACATTTATTTGGGTATTTATAACATCAATTATGTTAATATTTCATTAATAAGGTAAATACTACATCATCATTGTGTCAAAAATAAATTAATTGTTTTAATGTATAAAAATTATAAATAAAATACCATTATATAGGAAATATTTTTATCTTTCTAATGAATATTTATAGTTAAATTTATATTATTTATAACCCTATATTAAAAATGTTTTAGTTATTAAACTTCGATTTTAACTATTTTAACTCTTCTTTAAATAAAATAATATTAAATGTCCTAATCTAATACAAGTGGACCTAAATTTTCATATTTTATTGATAAGGTTGTTTTTAGTCGAATTAAACTTATCCAATAGAATTAGGACATGTGTTAGGGTAATAATAATACCATTTGTACCCTTAATTACCCTATTTACATTTAACCGTACTAAATAAAAGTAAAAAGTTACTATTCACCAAAAATTATTTTTATCTTATCGAACACAATTTTCCTCCTTTATGTTAACCATGTCTCTCGGATTTTAGAAATTCCACTCATAGAAGCGGTAAAATTAAGTTTTAAGGAAATTTTCAAACTCTCCTTGGAGGTGGGTAAAAGACGGTGAAAAGTTTAATAAAATTTTTATATATCTAAAATTATTATAAAATGACTCCAATGAATTACTTTGAACTTATATAGGTATTATGAATCAATTTCAACCAAAAATAAATTTAAATAAAATAAATATTTATTTAAATAAAAAGTCAGTTTTTAAATAGTAACGTAGTGTTTTCACTATTCATCAAAAATTGAAAGTTTTTAGAAAAATACCAAAAATTCACCTAGGCTAATTTTGATATTCCAAATCCAAAAATGAAGACTACTTTGAAAGATAAAATTTATAAAATTTTAAAAAGTGGGTATTACTATTCATAACAGTTAGTTTTAATAATATTTTAATAGCATATCGTTGTTTAGTGAAACTCAGTATTGCGTACAACGTAAGCTATTGAGGAAGGTCACGATTGCGTGTAAATAAAGCCAAGCCAGTGTTGTGTGTAGTGAAGGATTCCTTTGATGATAACATAAAAAAAAATATTTCTCATAAAAATCTCTGGTGTTACACATAGTGTGTAAGCCTCAACCAGTGACATAATATAATATTTACTACATATTAGAGATACCCCAATGCGTAATACCCAACCAACAACATATTATGATATGTACTGTATATAAGAGAAACCTCAGTGTGTAAGCCCCGACCAGTGACATAATTTGATATGACCCACATATAAGGTCAACCTCAGTGTGTAAGGCCTGACCTATGAAAAAATATGATATGTCCTACATATAACAAAAGACCTAGTGTGTAAGCTCTGGTAAAAGGAAAGTATCTATTTGTAATTCCCTATCAATTTTCATCCATCCGATTATAATCCCCTAACATTTATGAAACCGTGAGGATAACAATAATGTCTCCAAGTGTGATCATCCACATTAGCCCATCAGTGGGTTATGGGATGAATTAAATACAAGAAATATGATTCCCATCATATTCAAGGTATATAAGATGCTATCTTAAGGCTTGAGATCCAATGGGAACCCCCTTCAGTGTAATTCCCATCGTGTCTATAAAATTTTGACCATCGTGATCCAATAATTCTCATGGGACGATCACACTTCCTCATCCATCAGAGGATGAGAAGTGGGATCATACATGAACATCATTTTATGTATCAGTACCAAGCATACCCCCATGTACCTCAATCACATTGGAGGGTTAGAGATAAAGTGAACTTTTATGTATTTTATTGATATTATAAACCAGGATACATAGGATTACTTACTAATGCATGAGATCCATACCATATCATCCATGATTTGAGTAACAATTCTTCTCAAAGGGAAACTCAAATTTGTTAGTCCTGTACAGATATGATATCTGGAAATGTATCTGATCTACCACTATATATTGTTTCTCACATCGAGTGGGGCTCATATGGGCCTAGAGATCATCGATGATTGTATCAAAATCATGTTAATAATTCCCCCAATATGGAATATTCACCATTTGGATGTAAGTATGATTATATCTCATCTCTGCTCAAAGGTCCATGTTCTAAAAGAAGAAATCAAGGGAAGTCTTATATGCGTAATTCTTGACTAGAGCCTCTATTTTCATATCTCTTGTGAAATAAAAGCTTATTATAAGAACTATGTAGAATAAACTACCTGGGTTTTGATTCCCATATTCACAAGATATGTAGGATACATCGTAGAGGTTCAATCCCATCTCCAAGATACCTACCACCTCCCAATATGGTAATAAACTCCAGAGTTCTAGAACATGGTCGTAACATAAATCACCCTAAATAAATAATATAAAGATATAGAACCCATGACATGTGTACAATTGTTCTTATGAATATATGTTCATAATCAAGCCATTTAATCATGGTTAACAACCCCATATCGAATACTAGGAAGGATTTTATGAAAATATATTAAATCTACAAGAGATTCCCAAAGTAGGAAATAATTCCGCCCAAAAGGGTGAGATGTGACCGACCTCCCATCCTCTCAACCAATATGAGTTCTTAAGAATCATTAGGAATGAATCCCCATATAAGAACCTACATTTACAAAGTATGTATATACTCAATTATAGATGTGGGAAAAATTAATTGTTTATAGGGAAGACTAAAAAATGGAAAACCTAATGCGGGTGATTGGGCAAGGCCTTAAACCTTGGAGAAATTAAACCATCAGGAGAATCCCATCCACGTCTCTTTCTTGACCAAAAAAAAAACGGTGAACCCAAAGTGAAATATTTTAACTATTTCAACCCTTTAACAGGTAAAAAATGATATAATATCCTTTTTCTATTAGTTCCAGTCCCACACTTATCACAAAACATAATTGAAAACATGACATGTTTCTTTTGACTATACTAAAATTTTCTTAAAAAGGGACTTACCCTTTATCATTTAACCGTGAGAGTAATTGATTGAAAATATAATATTATATATGATATTGTGCTGATAATTTTTCTTGTTTAATCAGTTGGACTTCTATATTCCTCGAAATTTAAATGAAATCATTGAATTTTCCAGATGATTCCAAGATCGCTGGACAAGCCTCTTTAGATCTGATTCCCCAACATACGCATCACCAACACCCCACTTCTGGTACCAATTGGTGAACATCATGGTATTGGAGTACCAAATTAACATATCTATCCCAAATTTTGAATCGGGCAATGAAATATTTCATAGAATGAATTCCCACTAGGCATACTTCTAATGAAAGGACACATGAGAGGAAGTGGCCCCTATTACCACTTTCAATCACTTTGGAATCCAATCATTAGAGCGCAATGACATATACCTTCAATACCATAGAGAGGTAGATGAGGATAGTCATCATGATAACTTAATCACTTAGGATTTTACTATAAGGGAACCCATACGTTCTAGTCATCATTTCTGACATGTTACCATGATTCCATAAGAATATATAGAGGAGGTTTTACCTAAACCAACAATCCAATTTAGGGATCACATATGGATAGACTATTAGGGGTGTCCAAAAACTATAGCTCTAGAGTATTATTATATCCCTGTTATCACCAATATATTTTTGACACACCAGTGTATCCTGAAAGTGGTTTGGAATTAATCACAGATCATTACTAGCCAGGAGACTCTAAATTCATCCCAGCATGAATTGGTCACTATATAATATCAAAGAGCTCCCAAACCCATAAGGATAGAGGAATTTTTATCATACTGTACCTAGGGATCATCTTAAACATGGGATCTAACCCCTCATATAGTATCATGGGAACCAACCCCTCAAACGGTATCATGGGCACCGACCCCTCCAATGATACCATGAGAACCAACCCCTAAAATGGTATCATGGGAACCAAAGCCTAAAATGGTAACATGGGTACTGACCCCTCAAACAATATCATGGGAACCGACCCCCAAATAGTATACTGAGAACCGAACGGCCAAATGAGGTACTATGTGGAGGAGTAGAAAAAAATGCTTATTTATCAATCAATATGATATCAATAAAATCTAAAGAATCCCCATTATATCCATAAGATAAAAATCTTAAAGAGTGTAGGTATTCCCTCCTGTACTCATCCTAATCACATCAGGTTAGCCTGCCATCTTCTGCTGGAATAGGAAAAGAAATAATCACTAGTTTATTTCAGGCATATAAGTAAGGTGCTACCGACCATGTTGGAATTTCATAGTGTAATGATAATAGAGCATATGGCCAGTGACAGTAGTGGATTCAGTCTTTGTGGTCGACGTTGGAACTCCCATAATCATCCACTCACCCTACCATCGATAGAGGAAAGGGTGTTATCATGGTCCATCCAGCCATCCCCTTGAAGATAAAAAAGGAAACTTCTAGAGAAAAAATAGATCACTAGACTCCAATGAGAGAATGGATATCTCTAAGATATAATTTTTGGAATACTCTTGAAATATCAATCTTAGGATGATGTATAAGTGCTTTCCTATGGAATCCATCCTTGTAGTGAAGTTCCCCATCCCATAAGAATGGGGGAGTTTTCATATTTTTCACCCCCTTTGGTGATATCTAGACATTTCTCCATCCATATATAGCCCATAGGGACGAGATAATTTCCATATTTTCAACCTCATAATTAGTCATATTATTGAAACCATCCGACACAAAAGGTCAAAACAAATCCTCTAGGTGAGTCCTGAAATTTTAATCAATGTGATGTGTCTACATCCTCCAGGACCCCCTATGCTTTAGCACCCACCCTAGGACCAATAAAGATCATGAATCTTTACCCTGGGCTTCAGACTCATACATGTTCCCATTCCAATGGATTCATATATAATATGCAGGAGAATTACCATGATGAACCATCTCTTAAAGATAGAAAATGAAATGTATATTCCTTCTAACCAAGAAATGTTCCTAGGTATTTCAAACACCCCATGGAAAATATGTTGATAGAGTTCCCAATGATGGAAAATCCATGTGAGGCAAGGATAGTAGGCCAGGAAAATCATTTACCCTACCATAAATACCTAATGCACACTATAGAAGATTTATTTTCATTTAATTATGGGTTTCAGGTGTAGATGGACATAGGGATATTGGAACCACTAACACCAAGATCCCGGCTCCACTCATATAAACACTCTGAACATGACACACAAGTTGTGAAGTAGATCATGAGCCACATGTATCCCAAGGATAGAATACCATATTTAAATGAAATATTGAACAAAACCTATTATTTAAAAACAAATAATACCCCTATATATTTTTATAGTTCTACGTAAATTGTTTTTTTAGAACTACAAAAAATAATTAAGTTGATTAATGTAGGGTTAACAGGACATAACAACCATTTCCCCTACCATCGATGTCTTCAGAACAAAATAGAAAGAATATTTTTCTTCAAGGAGTAGTTGGAGGTCTAGGTAAATTAATTTTTGATAAAACTTAGGGATCCTAAAACTCATGAAATATGTATAAGAGTTATCTAATATCTCTCAGATGGGATGATCTCTTGACTGGTTTTTACCATCATCTTACCGTACGATGTTAAGCTGCATGACTGGCATTTTTACTGCAAGATGTTAAAATGCATGACTAATGTCCTTACCACAATATGATAAATGACATGACTGATGTCCTTAATGTAAGAAATTAAACTTTATGGGAATCATCCTTACCACATGAAATTAAATTGCATGGATGACATCCTTTCCGCACGACGTTAAACTGTATGGCTGACATCTGTACTGCATGACATTAAACTACACATTTGATTTCCTTGTTACAAGACATTAAACTGAAAGGCCATCATCCTTACTGAAATATGTTAAATTGAACAGATCACATACCTAACACAAGATGTTAAAACTGCATAGATGAAGTCTTTTCTATATGAAATTAAACTGCACTGGTTTTCTATAACTATGTACTACTTGATTCTCATCCTAATGAGATACGTTGAGATAAAAAATATTATATCTTGGACCAACCAAATATATTCATGTCATCACCGTGAGATGTTAAACTTGATGGATTACGTCCTTTACACATGACATTAAAGTGCATGGGTTTTCAAGAACTACATACAACATGATTCTCATCCTAAAGAGATACATAAGGACATAAAATCCTATATCTTAGACCAACTACCTATATTCACATCCTTACCAGATGAAGATAAAATGTATGAAACAAATCCTAATTACATGATAAAAAAAATGTGTGGAATTTAAATATCTAAGAGATATAGTCAGCATCAGGTGGAAATTTCAGTTACCATAAGCACCACTGATATAATGCAATCTTGATCCCATCTATATAAGAAAATAACTAAAACCACATAGTCACATGATGAGGAAATTATATGATAGTTCACCTCCCCAAACATTTAGATCAAGGATTCATGGACAACTTGTAAAATTCATAAAGTTGCAGTCTAGAGATAGAAGGCTCATACAACTGCTAGTTAAACCAAATTATTATATCATATTTAGGAAGTAAACATTGTGAAGGTTTGAATCCATGCCCCAAATCATAAATTTCATTGGAATATTCCAATAGAAGGAGGAAGGATATGAGTGTGCATATATCCCCACTTAAATCAATGAAAACAACCAATATATCCTAGATGCTGGGAGCGTACATGCATATATTCCTACACATAACCAGTTGAAGTTCTAGTGCTTTGTGATAGAAACTGAGGAGCTGTTGTTGTATATTCTGGTTAAGATATAGGGACATGTGTGTATTCATATCCCTACATCCATGGAATATAAACACTTTTATAATTATTGTCAAGTTGTTCCTCTAATGAAAGATCGTATTATTACTCCCATCTAGGAGGATTATCAATATATTTTGGTAAAGGACAAGGCATTAGACCAGGATCATATTCTTTTTTTAACAGGGGCTCAACAAGTGAGAGTGGCACACGCCTCGGTTCAGGCTCATATCCCTATGGAAAAAGTCCATTGGAATATTCCAAAGGCTTAGGATCAGGCTCATATCTCGGGTTTTCTAGGTATAACTATGTGAGAGGGAATATTCCTTGGGAAAGGCTCATATTCCTAACAAAAAAGACCAGAAATATACTCTAATGGCATGGTATTAGGCTCATATCCTCGTTCTGGATGAGGATCACGACATGATAGAGACAAGTGCCTCAGTACATACTTATATTCTTATAAAAAATATACTCAAAATATCCCAGTAGATTATAGAAGTAGGCACATATCCCAACTCCCATTCCATAGGTCTGTCAACATATTCTTATAGGGAATGCATATTTGGACCAGAATCATATTCCTGTTCCAACTTGATCTTACTTGGTGTGAGTAGCACACACCTCAGAATAGGATAATACTCTTATAAAATAAGACCAATGACATTTTCCAAAGGCCTAGTATCAGGCTCATATTCCCATTCTGGATGTGGCCCACTAAGTGAAAGTGGCACACGCCTTCGGATAAGCTCATATCCTTATCAGAGAAGTTTATTAGAAAACTTTAGCTACTTATCAATAGAAGAATAATATTCCAAAAAAACTAGATGATTATTAATAGATTAATATATTCATTATAGAGAAGTATTATGTCCCTTATCAACCCCAAAACACATGATGAAATATTCCAACCATGAAGAAGGGTAAATCTTATAGCCCTGAACTGCTCAATTTTAAGTGTCCTTGAGGTTGTTCAAGACACATTATCAAAAAATTAAGGGTCTTTAAACTCTTAAAAAAATAAGAAGAATGCAATCGTAACTATGATATTCTTCATTGTGGTAGTGTGAAGATAGATCCCATGGACTCCACTCCTAACATCTTCCACGGTCAACCTCCCCACAGTGATATCTCCCATAGACATAGAAATCTTCCCCTTTCCTAGACACCTTCTTATAGAGAGGTGATTAAATATATCAAACACATTCATATTGGTAGGTTCTCAAAAATATCATGCACATTCGTATAGAAATATGCTCACAGTATAAGTTTTAACCATTTATATTTCCCCATTAAGCATGAGTAGCACTTCACCATGGATAACAGGAGACCCAGAGAGGTATCCTATATGTCCTGATGTAGCTAAAGTTTCATAGATCTAATGGAGAAGAGAATGACATGGAGATACAAAGAGTGTTATCCAGAACGAACCTCCCAAACATTATTTGACCCATTTCCACTTCTAATTACAAGATCTTAGATGGGTTAAAAAGGGAGTGACTGAGTTTTTAATAACCACATGACATTAAACTCAAATGAGTTTTTATTAACTACATAACATTAAACTGTATAGAGTTCATCTGAACAACATCATATTAAACTACACAGATTTCATATTAACCACATGATGTTAAACTATACAAAGTTAATCTTAACCACATGAAGTTAAACTGTATAGAGTACATCTTGACCACATAAAATTAAGCTATATAGAGTTTTTCCTAACCATATTATGTTATACTATACAAATATGTCTTGAACAAATGATTTTAAACTACATGGATGCTTCCTAATCACATGAAATTAAACTATACAAAATTTTTCTATGCAGCAAGATGTTAAATTTCACAACATCTGAAGTCCTAGCAGCAAGACGTTAAACCGCTTAACATATCATGTTCATACACATGACATTAAACTGTATAAAGCATGTCCTAACTATATGATGTTAAACTATATGGAAATAATGATCTCACTAATGACTCACCGTACATGCGCTAGATCTATGTGAAGGAAAGATAAAATTCCCCCATACCCATGAGAGAGTTAACTCTACATAGGGAATCTATTAATATAATAACTATGTGTGGATTGATTCCTTTCACCACAAGATACATAGTGATGCCGTAACCTCTTGTCTTAGGTCCAATCACAATATTTGTTTTCTTTCATGTTGGCTGATCCTCATTCTTACTACATGACATTAAACTGCACGTCAAATATTCTTATCACATGGTGTTAAAACTAGACCTCAAATGTCCTTAACACATGATGTAAAATGACATAGATCTATGGAACCCATCTTCATTCATGTTGAGTGATCCTCATCCCTACTAAATGATGTTAAAATACATAGTAAATGTCCTTACAGTATTACATTAAAAGTGAACAGTTTTCAAGAGTGGTGTATGTCTCAATTCTCATTTTCCATGAGATATATAGGGATTCCTCGATCATATATCTTGGTCTAGCCACCACAAGATACAAATTTCTCATGTACTATATTTAACTGCCTCTGCACAGTGATAGAGACCCTTTACATTAATTGTTTCTCACATTAATCATATATTATGTGAGATTGGAAATTTCAGTAAGGGTTTCACTACAAAAAATAAGTCATAACAGCTTATGATAGGCTCATCATGGTCCTAAATGGTAGAACATAAATGGAATTCCATGAGTCCACACTGACTGACATTAAAACTTCATGGTTGATGACCCTTTCATGACATAAAACTATACATTCCTATAAACCGTGCCAGAGTGGACCACTTTTTTGGTTTTGGTGTCTTGCCACACATATTTTCAAGAACTAGATGTGACTTGATTCTTGAATCCTCAAGATATGTAGTGATGCTCGAGTCTTAAATCACGAGTCGAGTCACAAAAAAGCAAAAAAATACCCCTCCCTACATATAGGCCAAACTTGTGAAGTAATATCCTTTATCAAGAACAATATGTGGCTTTATTCCTATTATTATAGGATACATAGTGACACCCATATATCTATATTTGGGTCTAGAAGAAATACCACTTTTCACATTGGGAATCACACATCCTTGTTACATGATGTCAAACTACACAGTTCTTATAAAACTACATGTGTCTTGATTCCTATTATCAAAGGATACATTGTGAGACCAGATCTCCAATTATGGGCCCAACTATAACCACCAATAAAAAAATGCACCCCAACTGGACAAGGGATGATTCATACAAGATCATTTTACCAACATACTAGTTAAATATGTGTATGACCTATTTTTAAAAGTAATATATCATGCATAATTATTCACGTTGGTTCTCACATCCTTACCACATGACATTAAAATACAAGGAAAACATCATTGTTTCATGACATTAAAACTGGAAAACAAAATATTCCGTACCACATGGAGTTAAACTACAAGGAAAAAATTACATCCTTACTACGTGAAGTCAAACTTCGAGGAAAATGAACTTACTACATGATGATAAAACTGTACAGATGTAATTGTGTCCCTACTACATGATGTTAAACTATGAAATCCATCACCAATTTTTATTCCTTATCAATAGACCACTAGAGTCTTACCCCGATCAACTAGAGCGTGGGGTGCTTCCACATTCTTTTAAAGCACCTCAATCCATAAACCACAATCCATGTCTTGAGAGCCTTGACTTGCTACAATCCTTTCATGGACATTATAAAGAAAAATATATCTCTCAGTTCTACCATTATATTGACACAAATTTTAGGGTACTTGAACCATTCTTGAATCTTACATTTTCCATAAATCACACGTTATTATTTAAATCCCACTAATTCATCATAAAAATTCCATAGATCTTTGAAATGAAAAAAGATTCTCTGCTTGGACAATCCTATTGATGTAGAAGGGATTATAATCACCAACCAAAGACATATTTTCCAAATATAAAGGGATTTCTGATTCATGTGAGTCTGACATCACCATGTAAGAATCAAAAACCTAAGAGTGTTTTAGGTCATTCCAAAATGATTTTCCCATACCTTCATGATCACCTTATCTCTTTGGACCATGATTTGAAACTCTATTAACCCTATTATTCAAGAAGATTTTACATCATTGAAATAACATCACCTTGTTTTATACCCTTTCTAAAATAATGAATGTGACTATCCATTCCCAAACCTTTGATGGACCACACATGGTGATTTGAAATCACAAGGCATTGTGATCAAGCTTCACATTAGAATCTAAATTTACATATGTTGATAGATCCCTTCTTGGATGACTTTTATTCTATACCCAACTTCATTGGTCATATGATTAAGTCTTCGTAGATCTTTTATGGCCCTAAAAAAGAGTGGGGATCAAATATAATTGTCCATACATGTAACCCCTATAGACTCATAAATAAGTTATTAGACGTCTAAATTAGAGTCATCTCCTCATTTCAAGAATGAAACGCTAATCCTCATGAGCCTAGGAAACACTGTGGTGGAACTTGGAACCTTAGGGTGTTATAGGTCATACCAGATATGTCTACCCCATCCCATGTTCACTAACTCAAACCTTTGGGTTATGAATTATATCACCCCTAATCCAACTATCCAGGTGTACCTATCATCCCTAGTATTTATCCCTTAACTAATGTTTTCCCCCTAAATCTTCCATGACCCTTGAAAAAGAGTAGATACTAATTTTTTTCATGTTGGTGGTGGATAAGGGATTTGAACTAATAACCATAGGTATATACCTCTTACCAGAAAGGAACTCAAGTCCTGATGATCCTTGACTACACCATAATGGAACTCATCACCCTGGAGTGTTTTGAGCCATCCATAATCTGTCAACCCTACATTCCATATTCATCAACCATATCCTGGTAGCAAAACGTTAAACTACATATCATCTCAAGTTCCAAGATATAAGTTCTTCACTTATATTTCCTAAAATGTTCAATATATAATACCTTAAACTATATCACATAATGTTATGATATATGTTGGGAAAAAATCCCTCAAGGAATCATTAAAACATTTTTGAGGTGATTGTGTTTGTTGAAAAATTGGACATATGTGTTGTAACTGTTGACAAAGAAAACCATGATGTACAAATTTTTTTACAAAGGGAATTTCATGGTGGATTGTTGAGTTCAAGGGTTGTGGTTAACGATCCAAATTTGATTCAAGAATTTTGAAAAAGGAATGGATGATCTGGAGGCGGTACAAAAAGAGCAGATACATGGTGGCACCATTTTCCAGTGTTTGCCAAATTTTTGGGCATAAAAATCGACAAAGGAGAAAAGTGGTTTTTGGAAAAGGGACATGCACGCTGTGTACTTGAAGGAGAGTAAACTTGCACGAATAATGTTTTTCAAGATCAGAACATCAAAAAATGGAAAAGGGATAAGGGGCACCCAAGTTTTAGGGTTGGTCGTGCAAGTGAATTGTGCGTTGAGACTTGCGCGCTGAGGGGAGACTTGCACACCGTCACGTAGGGTATCCAAATGCCTATAAATAGAGGTCGACCCCTACTCATTTGGTATGATTTCAACACTTAGAGAAAATCAGAGCTCCCATAGTGCAGGTGTAGTGGTCGTGCAAGTGGTTGTTTGGTCGCGCAAGTAGAAGTTGTGCGCCTGGTGATAGTTGCGCACCCAAGGTGATTTGGGAGAGAAAGGAAGTGAGTCGCACAAGTTTAGAGTTGAAGAAGGAGGTGTCACACAAGTGGTTGAGGTGGACTTGTGTGCCAGATTTTGAAGAAGCGCGCCAGTTTATGGTTGCATGCCAAAATTGGTTTGGGCGTAAAAGGGTGCGAGTCGCGCAAGTTTGGAGTTGCAGAAGCTTGTGTCGCGAAAGTGGCTGAGGTAGAATTGCATGCCAGTTTTAACTTGTGCGTCAATAATTGCATGCCGGCTTAGAGAAGGGTACCAAGTATGGTTGAAGTACGACAATGATTCCGGGCTGCGTGGAAGCTGGAAGATTTCCCGATACCTTGGGTGCAATGCGAGATTCATCTACGGGTGAAAGTTGGACTTCAACAGAAAATCCACATACAACAGAGGATGTATTCATTAGTGATAATGAAGAGAACTACAAGTATATAAACTGTGAGTGGATCCTTTCTTGAGTAGTGATAAAAAGGAACAGGAAGAAGGTGATCCTCTCCACCGACAGTGAGCCATAGAGAGAGAAACAGGGAGTGACCCTTGGGAAAGTAGTGAGCTGACCCTAAACCTTGTAAAGGCAGTGAGCCTGGGCATAGAAGAGATCCAGCCCAAACCTTGTAAACATCAGTATGCTTATAGTGGATTTGGTACATCGGCAAATTTTCAGTGTATGCTTTTTGGACGTAGCCCAGTGAGGGTGAACCGAGTAAAAATTTCTATGTCATGTGCATGATTTACTTTCGGTTTATATTGTGCAATGAGAAAGAGAGAGAAGAGTGTCTTACTTAACAGTGAAATAAGATCAGAAAGAGATTTAATTTTAAATTAGTCATACCCTGATTCACCCCCCTCTCAGGGTATTCAGCCTTGTGGACCTAAAAATTGGTATCATATGGAAAGGTTTTTTTTCATTGGTTCTCTCTCAAATGGAGGTCACCAATCATAAAGGGATTCCGATATTTGACGTAAGTAATTTTCATATATGGAAGAATAAAATGAAACACTATTTCAGATCTTTGGGAATGGATGTGTTTACAGCAGCTATGCATGGTATCTTAGCAGACATCAACAATGGAGCATTATCAGAAGCTGAAAGAAGGGAGCTAGATGCTAACACTAAGGGTATTAATGCTTTAGGTGGAGCCCTTTCCAATGAAATTTATACAAAGGTGATGTCATGTAAAACATCAAATTCCATGTGGGAAAATATTTTGAATATATATGAAGGAGATACAAAGGTCAGAGAGGCAAAGCTACAAGTACTATGGAATAAGTATGAAGATTTGAAAATGAACCCGAATGAGTCTGTTGATGCATTATTTTACAGGGTAAATATTGTTGTGGAAGATATGAGAGGTCTTGGAGAAGTCATTGAAGACATAAAGATCGTAAAGCGCATCTTGAGGAAACTTCCACCTTAGTTCAATCCGAAAGTTTCAGTACTAGAAGATAAAGATCCAAAAGAACTGACACTGGACAATTTTCACAGTACCTTGGTTGCATATGAAATGAGGAACGATGATAATGAGGCTGTGGAAATGGGGAAATCCAAAGAGGTGGCATTTAAATCCATGAAGAAGATCACCATTGAAGATTCTCAGGAAGAAGAAGAGACAGATGAGGTAATTTCATTCCTTTCCTCAAATCTTCAAAGAGGAAAAGGAAATTTCAAAGGAGAACTTCCACTTACATTATTTAGATGTGGAAAAGTTGGTCATCTTTCTGTGAGGTGCCCCAAAAAGTTTCGAGAAGAAAATTATTAAGATAAATTTGAAATTACCAAGAAGAAATCTTCATCCTATATGAAAGTGAAGAAGCAGTTCAAGAGAAATTTCTTCAAGAAGAAGAATCTTCTTTCACAAGAAATAAACAGTTCATATGAGTCTAAGGTTGAAGAGGTCGAGGAGATTGAAAATTGTAAAGATCGTGGAGAAAATGAAATGGTGGATGTTGTCGGTAGTGCTCAAGAAAATAAAGAAACCAACGCTGATGAAGAATAAGACGAAATCGAAGGGAGAGTTGACATGGAAGATGAATTAGAAGCATCTCTTGAAGAGATAGATGTTTGGAGGGAAAAAACAAAGAAAGCCAACAAGGTGTAACATGATGCCAAACTATACATGTAACAATAGGAAAAAGAGAAGTTTGAGATAGTGAAAGAAATAGAAAAACTTAATTCTTCTAGGACATAGATCACAGAAAAGATTGATGAGCATAAGCTCAAGATTAAAGAACAGAAAAGGGAGATCAATGGCTTGAATAGAAAAGTGAAAGATCAAGTCAAGTATTTTGAAGAACTTGAAGAAGAACTGGTCAGTATGTGACAAAGAATTAAGGATCAAAAAAAAATCTTGACACCCAGTACAGTGCCAGAAAAACAGATTATTTAGAAGACTGAAAAGTTAGAAGTGGAGAAAAGGCCTCAAGCAGAAAAAGAAGTAGCAGTCGTGTTCCAACGACAAGACTGGTTTGGTGACATGAACGAAAACAAAAAGAAGTCATGAATGAATTCAAACCGCAAGAACCTGGTTTTAGAATGAATATAGAGTTGGGTGTAAAACAAAATCAGAATATCAGTAGATCCCAAGGGAAAACCAGTAGGGAAGAAGTGACACACAGGAATGATCCTTATATTAGGTGCTATTGCTATGGAAAGATGGGACACTCACAGAATGTGTGTTCTATAGCTAAAAGATACCGAAGGGAACAAGAACAATAGTTGTACCCAAAAGATCTCAACATTATAGAACATCCTTTGGAGGTCATTGTTTTTGGTGTGGAGGATTTGGGCACATGGATAGATATTGCACATCAATCATACAGAGGAATGTGCCAAAACAAAACTCAAGCAGTCATAGGCAACAAATTAGAGAATCGACAAGTGGGATGAAAACACAAAATCGATTTGCAGTACTATAGGATGAAGTTGGTCCATCACACTCTAAGGAAGATCAAGTTCTCCAAACCACACCGAGTGTGAAGTCGAATACATGGATCAAAAAGAAAAAGGATGAGAAGGAAATAGTTTTGGAAATTTCCCTTAAAGCTTTAGATCGTTCAGGAGTATGGATCCTTGACAGTGGTTGCATTTACCATATTATAGGTAACAAGGATCTCATTACAGGCATTAAATATGACAAAGAAGGTGTTTTCATGTTTGGGAATGATGAATGGATGAATACTATTGGTTCCAGAAAGGCTAAATTTGGGGGAAAATAAATGAGACAAGCTGATATCTTGGTTGTAGAGGGCCTCAGTCATAACTTTCTCAATGTTAGTCAACTATGTGACTCTAGGCACTCTATCTGGTTTATCAAGAAGATGCATGTTGTGAATGGAAAATATGGAGCAGTTGTTCTACAAGGAAAAAGGAAAAAGGGAAATCTTTACCTTGTAAGTGGGGAAGAAGATATGTGTCTTTTATCCAGAGAGGAAGAAAACAAGATGTGGAATAAGCTAATTGGTCATCTATGTCAACAATATATGGATGCTCTTGTAAAGTGTGATGCTGCTAGAGACCTTCCCAAATTATCACATGATCGTACTCATATGGGCGATGTTTTCCAACAAGGGAAGATCATCAGAAAGGCATACAAGCCAAAGGAACAGAAATCAACCAGGGTGCTCGAATTTGTAAATACTGATGTTTGTGGACGTATCTCACCACGAGCCATAAATGGGAAAAGGTGATTTGTCCTTTTCATTGATGATTATAGTAGAATGTCTTGGGTGTTTTTCATTACCCATAAGATAGAAGTTTTTAGTTGTATCAAGAAGTATAAGAGGGAATCAGAAAGGATTCTTGGGAAGAAAATTATGAAATTTCGTATTGATAATGGTACAGAATTCAAAAATAGTCAAGTTGAAGACTATCTCGAGAAACATGGGATAAGACATAAAGTTTCATTAGTGAGAACTCTCCAACAGAATGTAGTAGTTGAAAGGAGAAATCGGATCATCAACAACATGGCCATAACAATTCATATTGAAAAGGACCTACTAGAGAAATTTTGGAAGTAGTTTTGACATCAGTCTATATTTCGAATAGGGATCTGTTGTGTCCGAAAGAAGGGAAGACTCTGTATTAATTGTGGTACGGGAAGAAAACAACGTTGAAATACTTTCAAATCTTTGGATGTAAGTGTTTCATTCTAAACAAAGAATACCATAGGATTTTTGTGTCATGAGGAGATGAGGGGATATTCTTTTGCTACTCAGGTAAAATCAAAGCATATAAATGCTTCAAAAAAAGGCTGAGAAAAATTGTTGGGAGGAATGATGTCACAATATTTGAAAATGAATAGGATAATCAATGACCTAGTGAACCGTTTCTGGATGAAAGTGATGAAGAGGTAAGAAACACAGGGGGAGAAGAAGAGGAATATGCTAACTCAGAAGAAGACACTGGTTATGAACAAGAATGTGTTAAGTCTGTGTCTGCAAGGAATCCAAAGAGTTGAGATAAAATTGACAGGAAGAATATCATTGGTGATCATAAAACTTCAGTTCAGACAAGGAAAATGAATTCACTACAGTAGAAATATTTCCTATCTTAGGTAGATTTGAAATGATTTTCTGATGCAGCTGATGTTGAAAACTGGGTTCAGGCTATGAATGAAGAATTGGACCAGATTGAGACGAATCAGACATGGGAAATTGTTTCAAGGCCAGCAGACAAGAACATCATCAGGACTAAATGGGTCTTTCACAACAAGATGAATGAATATGGAACAGTTATTCGAAACAAAGCATGAACGGTGTGAAAAGGATATTAACAAATAGAGGTTATTGATGTTGATGAGACATTTTCACCGGTTGCAAGGTTGGAGATAACCAAATTATTTTTAGCCATAGCAGGGTAATGAAAGTTCAATGTGTTCCAGATGGACGTCAAATCTACATTCATGAATGAGGTTCTGGAGGAGGCAGTGTATATTGAGAAGCCATATTCTTTTCCCATTCATGAAGATGAGAATAAAGTTTTTTATCTAAAGAAGGCGTTTTATGGCCTGAAACAAGCATCAAGAGCATGGTACTGAAGGCCTGACCAGTATTTGAAGAAGCTTGGTTTCCAACGTGGTGTAGTTGATTACAATCTATATTTCAACAACAATAGTAATCAAAGGATGATGGTGCTAGTTTATACTGATGGCATAATATTTGGGGGATTAGTTGAATCTTAGTGGAGACAGTTTTCCAAATTCATGAAAAGTGAGTTCGAAATATCAATGATTGGAGAGATAACATTTTTCATTGTTCTACAGGTGACACAAGGAAGTAATGTAACTTTAGTTTCTCAACACAAATATGCCATGGAGGTTCTGATAAGGTTTGGAATGGAAAATTCCATGGAAATTAAGACTCTGGTTACTACCCAGATGAAATTTTCAAAATATGATAGTGGCAGGGTGGTTAATATCACTGAATACAGGCAGATTATCGGCAGTTTACTGTACCTAACAATAACAAGACCTGATCTTGTTTTCGCCACATTCCAAGAATCATGTTACCAAAGAAATCCCAAGGAAAGCCACATGCTTGCAGGGAAAAGAATAACTCGGTATATCAAGGGTACGGTGGACATCGACTTGACATATAATGAAAAATTTCAGACAGAGTTATTGGGATATACTGATGCAAACTGGGCCAGTTCAACGAATGACAAGAAATCAACATCTAGATGTGAATTCTATCTTGGTGGACTATGTATTTCTTAGTTAAGTAATAATAATTCTTGCATTTCATTAATCACTGCAGAAGCTGAGTATATTGCGGCCACTCAATCTTGCACACAATTATTGTGGATGAAGCAACAACTTTATGATATGGGAGTTGAAGTGAAGTCTCCGATCAGAATCTAGTGTGATAACTCAAGTGCTATCAATATTATAAAAAATACAATTCATCACTCAAGGAAAATGAACATTGAGATCAAATATCATATCATAAAGGAGAAGGTGGAGCAGGGAATCATCAAGTTAGAGTATGTGCTTACATATCTACAGGTTGCAGAAATTCTGACAAAGGACTTACCCAAGGAAGCATTTTAGAGGCATCGACTGGCTCTGGGAGTCTATTTGACTCCCCGCACTTGAAAAATCATGGATGTGGGCCACGCCCTCTCCCCGAGGTATGATGTATTTTTCCCTAATGTACTGATATGTGTTCTCTACTCTGTTACAGACTACAAAGGAGTGACCTTTGGGTTTGTTGACAAAGAGGGAGAAAATAGTGATTGTTCAAGGGGGAGACAATGTGGATATTTGATAAATCATTAAAGATACGGGGAGAAGCTGATAGGTGGAGAAAACAGATAGGGAGAGTTGATGCTAGTTGAATGTGATTAGCCATAGCTTAGCTTGGAGAACATAGGAAATAGTGCTGAAGAGGATTTTCAGCTGATAAGAGTTAAAGTTGTGAGCAGACAGGTGGAGTATTAAATCTAACGATGCTAGAAGTGATCTGTCAAAGAATAGATATCATGACAGCTGAGGTTCATTATAAAAGTATAAGAGTGGTGTTGGAATGTGGTAAGAATATTTCCAACAATTGGTATCCGTTTGGTGTCAACAATGGGTGTCAGAGTTGAAGTGATTCATTGTAGAACTTTTCATTTACTCTTGTTTCTCATGCCGAGCATTGCTCATGTGGGCTTAGATTATGTGTTGAGTAAATCCTCGATCTTTATCGGAATCGAAATGAGGTGAATGGTGGTTGAAGAAATAAAAATGTATCTTTTTATGTAAGAGTTTTCAACAAACCCAAAGGGGGAGATTGTTGTGAAAAAATCCCTCAAGGCCTCATTAAAGCATTTTTGAGGTGACTGTGTTTGTTGAAAAATTGGACATCTGTGTTGTGATTGTTGACAAAGAAAACCATGATGTACAAATTTGTTGAAAAGGGGAAATTCATGGTGGAATGTTGAGTTCAAGGGTTGTGGATAATGATCCATTTTTGATTCAAGAACGTCGACAAAGGAATGGATGATATGGAGGTGGTACAAAAAGAGCAGATACAAGGTGGTGTTGTTTTCTAGTGTTTGCCAAATTTTTGGGCCTGAAAATAGAAAAATAGAGAAAAGTGGTTTTTGGAAAAGGGACTTGTGCACCGTGTACTTGAAGGAGAGGAAACTTGCATGCCTAATGTTTTTCAAGATCAGAACATCAAAATATTGCAAAGGAATAAGGGGCGTCTAAGTTTTAGGGCTGGTTGCGCAAGTGACTTGCGCGCCGAGACTTGCATGCCGATGGGAGACTTGCGTGCCGTTGAGCAGGGTATCCAAATGACTATAAATAGAGGTTGAACCCTCCTCATTCGGTATGAGATCAACACTTAGAGAAAATAAGAGCTCCCATCGCGTAGGTGTAGTGGTCGTGCAAGTGGTGGTTTGGTCGCGCATGTAGAAGTTGCACGCCAGGTGATAGTTACATGCCCATGGTGATTGGGAGAGAAAGGAAGTGAGTCGACCAAGTTTAGAGTTGAAGTAGGAGGTGTTGCACAAGCGGTTGAGGTGGAATTTCACGCCAGATTTTGAATAAGCGCGAGAGTTGATGGTTGCGTACCAAAATTGGTTTGGGCGTAAAAGGGTGTGAGTCACGCAAGTTTGGAGTTGCAGAAGCTTGTGTCACGCAAGTGGTTGAGGTGGACTTGCGTGCCAGTTTTAACTTGCACACTGATACTTGTGCGCCAACTTAGAGAAGGGATCCAGGTATGGTTGAAGTACGATAGTGATTCAGGGCTGTGTGGAAGCTGGAAGATTGCCCGATACCTTTTGTTCAAAGTGAGATTCATTTATGGGTGAAAGCTGGACTTCAATAGAGTATCCATATACAATAGAGGATTTATTTATTAGTGATAATGAAGAGACCTATAGGTCTATAAACTGTGAGTGGATCCTTTCTAGAGCAGTGAGCAAAGGAATAGGAAGAAGACGATCCTCTCCATCGACAGTGATCCAGAGAGAGAGAAATAGGGAGTGACCCTTGGGAAAGCAGTGAGCTGACCCTAAACCTTGTAAAGGGATTGATCCTAGGCATAGAAGTGATCTAGCCAGATCCTTGTAAACAGTTTTATGCTTATAGTGGATTTGGTACGTCGACACATTGCCGGTGTATGCTCCTTGGACATAGCCCAGTGAGGGTGAACCAAGTAAAAATTTCAGTGTCCTGTGCATGCTTTACTTTCTGTTTATATTATGCAACAAGAAAGAGAGAGATGAGTGTTTTTCTTAAAAGTGGAACATGATTAGAATGAGATTTAATTTTAAATTATTCATACCCTAATTCACTCCCCCTCTTAGGGTATTAAACCTTGTGGAACTAACAATATAGAAGACCCTAAACTACAATACAATGATGGTACAAGCTAAAGGTCTCTAAACTATATCACAAATATGTCTTAACTTGGAAAACCATAAAACCACAAACTATAAGAGAAATAATTATCACTATATTTAAAACCTAATAAAAAAATATTGGAAAAAAATTTGGGTCTCTACTCGGTGGACATGAACTTTGTGTGATCTAGGGAATATTGAGCATTTATAAAATTGAATAGGTATAAAAAATTGTTAGTTTGAAGACCATTAAGAAGGTTTCATAAGAAAAATCAAAGTCTATTCCCACTAATTATTCCTCCATATGAAGATTAAGAAATAGTTTTATTAAAATAAATAAATAGATACCAAGTTTGTGGGGCCCACCATATATACTTAGAAAAAATAAAGCTATGCACACTAAGTCCCCTAACTTAGGTAGAAGTGAGAGTATTTTCCCCTAAAGGATAACATGTACAAACTATCTTTATAAATGATACCATCTCAAGACTATAAAAGCACATGAATCAACGGATAATATTATGTTAGTGGTAATTCATGAACATTTCTCAAAGCATAACCTATTGTAAGTCATGCACTTAAGTCCAGGTGATTGGATCTGTTTGGTTTTACACACAAAAGATGGACATCATGGATGATCTGAGCAACATATCCACCCCATCATGGATATCTAAGTGGTATTTCACCAAAAAACAATGACATTACCATTACTCTATATCAGATAGATCTACATAAGGACATTCATCATATAATTCTTCATCCTTGAATATATGTTCTATATGCATGAGTTTTATCTGCACAATGGTATATTCCAAAACTACATATGTCTTGATTACCATTCTCAAGGGATATGTAGTGATGTACAAGTACCTTACTTTGGATATAGCCTCAAGTTCCTTTTCACCCAATCCATGTTCAATTTTTGAAATCAAACACATTCCAATTTTAGGGTATCTATACCCCAGGACAAAGAAACTTCTTATCTTGGATTTAGCGAAGCACCCATGGTCAGAATTCTACTAGGGATAGAACATCAAATACCTCAATTGAAAAATTCTTGAAAAATCCTCTCATGGGGCTCAATATCAAATCCCACTAGATGTTCTGATATTTGGGAATGTGATATAGAATTTGTCACGACCCGTCCTCGTGGCCCATGCCGTGACTACCCCAAGCCCGCCTTCCATAGGCCAGGGGCTGGCGACTAGCACCAAGGCGTAAATTCCCGGTAAACAGG
This sequence comes from Viscum album, assembly GCA_963277665.1. NCBI lineage: Eukaryota > Viridiplantae > Streptophyta > Magnoliopsida > Santalales > Viscaceae > Viscum > Viscum album. The sequence goes on along the minus strand of OY728138.1, from coordinate 95,079,145 downwards.
GAAGGCATTGCCTTTATAAGTAACAACCACCACAGAGTCAGCAAGCAGAAGTAACTACAAGTGCAGAAAAGTAAAGGGGGCCGGAAATACAAGCCCAACTGTAAAGTACAACTGAAAAAGTAAAGAACAGCAACTGAAGAAAAGACGGCGGCCTCGTGTCGTCCACTGGAAATCCCACCTGAAGGGTGGGTACAGATAGCCTCCAGGCTCCTCGGGTCCCACGTCCGCTCCGAGCACGTCCCGCCCAGTGGTCCACCTCCAGGTACCGTCCTGCTCCACGCCCTAACCGTGATCAGCGCTGTCCGTCGTCTGCATCCAACACAACAAGGTGCGGGCATAGCCCGTGCAGGGGTGAGTATAAGCTACTCAGTAAGGACCCCGAGACCCTCAAAGGTCTCCCGAAATCCACAAAGGATATAGCACAAAAGAAAGATTCAATCACGAAGTAACATCTGACTCGACTTAGGTATATGCCCATACATATACCTAAGTCCCCAATTCTAGATCTGCTCACGAGCTCAAGAACAACTCAATCCACAAAGGAAAGCAAGACTCAAATCCACAAGGAGAGTAAACAGTAAACCCACAAAGGATAGTTCAACACAATCCACAAGGAGAGTAACATAAGATTCAGCTCAACCAGGTATACTTTTTCAGATGACGTCAAAGATGATCACTGATCCATCTAAGTCGTCGGACCCACGAAGGATCGATAGGTACTAACCCCCGCAAAAGACCCACACAGGATCGGGCTCACACAGAACCTGTAGGCAGTGGCTCACACAGAACCGGTAGTAAGGACCCACATAGGATCGGGCTCACACAGAACCTGTAGCACTGATCCACGTAGGATCGCTGAGTGTAGTAGTCGACGCAGTCCACTGAGGTCCCTGCACAGTCGTCGCTGCAGTCCACGAAGGATCTCTGCTCTGCCGTCGTCGCAGTCCACTGAGGATCTCTGCTCTGCCGTCGTCGCAGTCCACGGAGGATCTCTGCTCTGCCGTCGTCGCAGTCCACGGAGGATCTCTCCTCTGTCGTCGAGGTCACAGCCAGCGCTAGGGTTCCCGCACGTAGCGAGCTCGTTTAGGAGGGTCCGCTCCACGAGCCGAGGGGCTGATACATCAACTGACACGTAGTCCGAAGTTGATGTATCCAAAAGTTCCGTATCGACAACAGGATCTCAACGCGACAGACGGCGCGTCAATCGGACGCCCGGTCTGAGAGTTATTGGCATTTTCGTCCCAGGGGCCCGGTTGGTTTTTAGGGAAAAACCAACCCGACCATACTCCGCCTGTGTCCGATCCTCGGGCGGAGTATGCCAAAAGCTCCGTCTCACTTAGAGGAAACTACCACAGCTGACGGAACGTCGTTCGGACGTCCGTAGCTCAAGTTATGAGCGTTTCCGCTCCGAGGGCCCGGTTGGTTTCGTGTACGAACCAACCCGGCCGTACCCAAAGTCTTCCGAAACCTTGAGTATAATATACCGAAACGACCGTCTCGATCCAAGGATCGCGTAGCCGCTGACGGTTCGTCAATCGGAGGTCCTAGGCCCAAGATATGGGCGAAAGACCGAAGAGGGCCCGAAACGGGGGTTCTGGGCCCGGGGCGACCCGGCCCGAACCCCCCCTGGGTCGGCCGAACCGGGTCGGCCCGACCCGGCCCGACCCGGCTAGGCCGGGTCCGGTCCGGCCTGGGCGCGGCCCGGCCGACCGGACCGGCCGGCTCGGCTTCGGCCGAGCGGCCGAGGGAGCCGCCGCCGCGGGTCAAACCCGCGGCTCAAACGGAACGCGGCCCCGCGGGGGGCCGCCTGTCACGCGGACGCGGCTGGGCCGCCTCGTCCGTTCCCGGTTCCGCGCGGCCGCGGAACCGGCCGCCGTTGCCGCCGCGGCTTCAGCCGCGGCGGACTTCCTCCACGGCGGCGCGCCGGGCGCCACCGCCTCCGGTCGCCGGTGCCGCCGCGCCGGCGACCCGCGCCGCCGCCGCCTTCCGCGGGCCGCCGGAGATGCTCCGGTGGCCCGATTTGCCTCCCGTCTGCGCCGTTGCCCCTCCCGGATGCCGACCTTCACTGCGGGATCAACGGATCGCCCCTGCCGCGCGGTTTGTCGTCGTCGTCCGCCATATCCGCACAACAAAATAGATCGGCAGAGGGTTGCCGGGTCTTGTTCGTTAGACCCGCACCCTCCGCGTTAGTCATAAACGTCACCGGGAGGGAAAATCAACAACAATTTTAATTAAATTAAAATTGTCGGAGATTATGTTCTTTACTTAAAAAGAATAAACACGGGGAAAAAGATAAAACAATCCAACATCCCTTACCTTGTCGTCGTCGTCGGACGAGGGGTCGTCGCGGAATCGCTCGTCGCGGAGGAAGGAGATCGTCGCGTCGTCGCGGTATCCGGCGTCGCGTCGCCAATCTCCGGATCAAGAACAAACGGATTTAATTAATTAAATCCGTTGTTATTGAAATTTAAAAAGGGAGAAATAAAAGATTCGATTCTCACCTTTGTTGCCGATCGCACGTTCGCCGCGGAAGAAGAGGCACCGAAGAAGAAGTAGAAGAAGAAGGTCGCGGAAAAGTTGTCGACGTCGCGGATCGTGCGTCGTCGAATTCCGGTTCCGGCGTTCTTCGCGTTCTTCGCGTTCTTCGCGTTCTTCGCGTTCTTCGCGGAGAGGGTGGAGGCTCAGAGGAATAGCAATCCTCCAAAATAGACAAGTTTGTCTATTTTATTATTTTGCCAACAAACGCAAAACGCGTAAGTAACGACCCACTCAATTCGTTGAATTAATTCAACGAATAAAACAGCCCATTTAATTCACGAAAGAAACAGCCCAATTAAATGGTCTGTTAAGAATTAAAGAAAACGCGTCGGTTGACTTTTCAGTTACTTTGACGGGTTTTCGCGGGTGCGTTACTTAGCGAAAGAAACGGCGGGGCTCGTGCGGGCCCCACCGCACAAATATCCTACCAAGGGGTAGGATATTTCTGGATAGTATCCTATCCAGTTCAACTCAGTTCAAGCCGCCTTTAAGTGACTTTAAGTGGCTTCCAAGCAGTTTAAGTGAAATAAAATAAAGTTGTCGCACAAACTTTATTTTATTTCTGACTTAAGCCGCAAAATTTAAAAACCACGTCTGAGCAAACGCAACTCCGGAAGAGGCGTTTCTAAGCAAATACCGGCGCTGCGATTTCATCGGTGCCCTCAAAATTCGATTCCGGGCACCGGTTCAAAAGATAGAAAAACCCGCTCGTCCGTTCACTGAACGTACCCGAGCCAAACTTCGGAAATTGATTCCGGGCACACCGGGCCTCGGAATCAGGTGCCGTCTGAAGCTGCGCTCTTGTAAAATTCCAAAGAAAATTAAGAAAAAAATTTCCTTGAAATTTACGGGTCTTTACAGAATTACCTTATAGTTAGATTATTTTCCTATTGAACTAATCTCGTTCTAAGGGGGAGGGTGGGGTGGGGGAGTTTTTGATTCTCATAATTGCACATCAGACACTTTTATGTGAGAGGACTCATGTAGGGAATATCACATGATGGATAAGTGATATTTGTGGTCATCTTAATCTTAACGCTAAGATGCCAGCTTTATGTCTTGTGAAAATGGAACCAAAAACATATCACAGTCCAACCTCCACCAAGAAGAATATTAAATTACCAAATACCTAGTTATGAAAAGAATTGTGGATAATGACTTGATATCTGACAATTATCAAGTCCTAAAGAATTTATTTGATGTACCCTGCAATCTGAGAATAAATAATATTGAAGACTCAATTCACTATACTAAATTGATGGAAGTCCATACTGTACAAAATAAATTTTCATTTGTGCATGAGAATCTCTATGTCGCACTTTATATTGTCAAGTGAATAAGATTAATATTCCTTTTAATTATGTTATGGGGTTGGGATATACAAAATTTATGTGGAATCTTACAACACTATCCATGTACCCTTTGGCATAATACATTGAAATGAAAACACCCACATTCGTGCTATGTCCTCATACATCTATGAACACATGAAACATCAAAGACGATAAAAGAGACCATCCCTAAAAATGTATGAATGCCATAATGAGATCAATCATTGAAAATGTGACACATCGAAGATGATCAAATCAACTGGCCTTAAAAATGTTCGCATGTTTTCATGAGATTTATCAATGAACACACGACACAAAGGTGATCAAATATATTTTCTCTAAAAATATCTCCTTGTCATCGTGAGATCCATCATTGAACATTCGAAACATCAAAGGTGATCAAAGAGACTATCCCTAACAATTTCTTTATGAACTCATGAGGACCATCATTGAATACATGACACATCAAAGGAGAGAAATGTGATTGACCCTAAAAATGTAAATATTTATTGTGAGATTCATCATTGAAAACAGAACACATCAAAGGTGAGCAAAGTGACTATCCTTGATAATGTTTTTTTGACATCACAATATCTTTGCATGAACATAAGACAGATAAAAGGAGAGAAAATTTACTACCCCTAACAGTATCTTCATTTCTTTGAAAGATCCATCATTAAACACACGGCACATCAATGGTGAGCAAGGTGACTGTACCAGAAAATGTTTTCATGAGAACATGAGATCCATTATTGAATATGTGACATGTCAAAGGTAATAAAAGTAAATTTCCTTGATAATATTTAAGTTTCATCAAGATATATATAAATGGACATGTGAAACATTAATGGAAATACAAGAAACTATCCCAAAAAGTATTTGAATGTCGTAGAAAGTTCCAGCACTGATCATGGGATGCACCATAGGCAAGCAAGATAACTGACCTGGACAAGGTGTTCTTGACAAATAGAAGGTATTTTCCATGAAGTTCTCGTGCATCACCAAAATACCCTTTTTTAGTCATGATATTAATAATTTATGGGGAGAATTATTATTGTTGAAAATATCCATACAATATTACGAGATCCTAAACCTTTGTAAATAATAAAAGGAATGAATATGTCAAAAGGTGGGTGCCTCTTGCAGTCATAAAATTCATGCGACACACCCATATAGCCTGTGAGATACCATGGATGTCCTAGTGGAATGTATGACTATTTGAGTAAGATCCCACTAGCATGTTACCCACACCACGCGAAAGGATTTGGACATATCTACACAGTCTCGTGCTCCCCCTTTGTCTCCATAAGACAAATAAAAGGTTTTTCCCATGAAGCAATCGTGCATCACCACAAGACCCTTTGTTGGTCACATGATGAATCACCAATGGGGAGATTTTTTTTCCTTAACAACATATTTAGAAGCTAGTGCGATCCCCATCCTTTTTAAAATAATAAAATTAAACAAAATGGATAAATGGGGGATCCTATTGCGGTCATAAAACTCAAGTGAAGCACCAATTCAACCCTTGAGACATTGTAGAAGCCCTAGTGGCATGTCCTTCTAGTCATGAAAGAGCCTGATGGCATGTCACTCCCATCATGTGAAATGATTTGAGAATGTTTAGTCACTCTCATGATCCCCCATTTGGATTTATAGTACAAACAGATGAGATTGAACATGACCCCAGGAAATTTTATTAGTCACACGATGCATCACTATTGGGGGTAGTGATTGTTTTGACAACATTTCTGTAAGCTCTCAAGAATAGCCTAGATTCATTCAATATGTTCCACGTAAAGATTTGAACTACCAGGGTGGAGAATCCTAGAAATACCCCCACACCATCATGGAAAATTCAAGCCCATATGAATGAAAAATCTTTAGAACCTTGCATTGGTATCCAAGCAGATTTCATGTTGTGGCTGATCTCATGACTAGGAAATTCTATATCAGTTATGATCTAGAAAAAAACCAGAAAAATAATTCAATATGCTTAGTTAATTTTCATGATCACTCCTAGGACACACATATGACTTTTGACAAGCCATATGAAGAATATATCACATTTATTCTAGATCAAATGGGACTTAAAACATGTTAACATTGAAAAAATATAATGAATTCCCAATATAAAGGATATTAAAAAGACTAAAATATGGGATACTTATGCGAAGAAAATATACACTGATCCTCATGCACTTCTCATGAACCATACATGTCATGAAAGAACACCATGACATATCACCCATATCTTGTGACACTCCTTTGGAAAACTTTTTGAATCATGTGAATTACCTTGGACATGTCAAAATTAGTTACCTAGTTCCCTAGGGACATGCTTCCCATGTCATAAGAAAACATTTAGGATATCCATAAAAGCCTCATAATGTTCTCTAGACATGTCACCCAGATCATTTGATGGCACCATTTCATGCTATATGAGTCTCGAGGTAGCACTAGGGTATGTAAGAAAGCTCTTGCGACATCCCTCAAACATGTTAACCAAATTTTTTGATGACATAAATACATGTTATCCTGGGGTATGAATCACCCTCCAGACATGTCATATTGACTATTGCAATTCCCTCCAAAGAGATTCAACAATAATTCATAGTGAAACCAGGGAAAATAATCTATACCTTGCAACATAATTTAGACAAGCCATCTGAGATCATGCGATAGATTCTTATACAAGTTGGATGGGTCTTGCGATGTCCTATGGACAAGTTATATTGATCATGTGACACCATATGGACAAGTTGGACAAGATCATATGATAAATTCCCAAACAAACCGACCAGGTCTTGTGATGTCCTCTCGAGAAATCATCCAATATCTTATTAAGTCCCCTAGACATGTTATCCAATTCTCAAGATGAATCATAGAAAAGTCATCCAGGACATGTGACACCCTCCAAGAATATTCACATTGAATCTCATGAATTTCCAACAAGAATGTTCACCAAATTTTATGATGACACTAGGGAAAGTCATCTGGATCAAGATATGACCTCTAAGACAGTCTAGCTGTGATCATATAATGGCTTCATGAAAAAACTAGCTGAGTCTTAAGATGTCATCTAGACAAGCCAATAGAGATCATGTGATGTCTTCCAAGACAAGTTAGTTGGGTCTTGTGATGTCCTCCAGACAATTCATCCTTAATTTGGTGAAAACCTTCATACATGCCCTCCATGTTATGAGATGTACCTCATATAAGTCAACTAGATCATGAAATTTTATTTGGACATGTCGGGAATACATTATCTGACATGTCAACCAGACAACCAAATCATGTTGAGTGTAAAATCAATGCATGTCCGAAAGACATGAAGGATTTTTCAATTAGGGGAAACTTAGTGGGTTATCCCTAACTGGTGGAATAATATGATATGTCCCACATATAAGGGAAACCTCAGTGTGTAATCCCCGAACAGCGGCATAATATGATATGTCTCACATATATAGGAAACCTTATTGTGTAAGCCCTTAACAACAACATAATATGATTTGTACCACATATAATAGAAACCTCAGTGTGTAAGACCCAACCAAAAACATACTTTGATATGTCCCACATATAAGGGTGGCCTCAGTGTATATTCCCCAATCAAAGGGAAGAATCAATATGTAAACCCCAATCAAAGGGAATACATCCTGGTATAAACCCTTAATATTCCTGAAACCTCAAGGATAACACTAATGTCTCTGAGTGTGATCATCCACCTCATCCCATAAGTGGGTTAAGGGATGAATGAACTATGAGAACTATAATTCTCTCCTTAGCTAGGATATGTGAGATGCCTTCATAAGTCATGAGATCTAATGGGAATCCACTTTGGTTAGGTTCCCTAATGTCTCTGACATTTCAACCATCATGATCAAAACACTCCCATGGGATGATCACTCTTCTTCATCTATCAACTGATGAGAAGTGGGATCATACACACGAATTATTTTATATATCAGTCCTGACCATGCCCCTAAGTACCCCAACCCCATGAGCATGTTAGGGACGAACCAAACTATGATGAATCTGATTCTTTTTATAAAATATGATATGTAGGATGTCTTTTTATGGCTCGATATTTATATCATATCCTCCATGAGATGGATAATCATGCCTCTCAAAGTGAACATATAATGTGTTAGCATCGTATGTGTTTTATATACCACTATCTCTTGTTTATCACATCAATCATGGATCACATGAGCTTAGAGAACATCAATGATTGTATCAGAAGCATTTTGAGAATCCCCTTAGTGTGAGAACTTCACAATTTGGATGTAATTATGATTATATCTCATCTCCGTCAAAAGGACCATACTCCGGAAGAAGTAATATAGGGAAATATTATATGCCTAAGTCCCTCTTAAGGCCACTATTGTCATATCTATCAGGATGAAAATTCCCATTTTAAGAACTAAATAGACTCTGATTCCTATCTCAAATGGCTTATGTAGGATTCCTCACCGAGCCTCGATACCTATATTTACATCCTTACAAATGGATGTTAGAACACCTAGATGTATCTAGTCACGTGACCTTAAACTAAAGTGAACAAAATATGTGGGTTTTGATTCCTATTTTCACATGATACATAAGATTGATTGTAGAGGCTCAATCCCATATCCAAGACACCAAATTCCTCCCTAGATGTAAAAAAACTCTAGATTTACCGAACAATTCCATAACCAAAAGAATAATAAATAAATAAGATAATGATAGAAAACCCATGACATGTGAACAATTGATTATATCAATACATTTTCTTAATAAATCCATTGAAATAGGGGTAACCAACTCTATATCAGAGTATGGGAAGGATTTCACAACCATATCTTAAATCAATAAGAGAGTCCCAGAGTAAGAAAAAACCCCCCTCAACAAGGTGTTATGAGACCAACCTACCATCCTCTCAACCAATGTGAGTTCCTGAGTGCCATTGGGCATCAAACCCTAAAGGACCACCTACCTTTAGAAATTAGGTCCGTACCGAGTTATGGATTTGGGAACCGTTTAAAGTTTCTAGGGAAGATTAAAAAAATGGAAAATACAATGCAAGAGATTGAAAAAGGATTTAAAACCCTCATAATCAAACCATAGAGCTAATACCATCCATTCCACTTTCTTGAAGAAAAAATAATATAATTTTCTTTCAAAATTATTTTTGAAGAAAATAATTGATTTAATAATCAATTCTGTTTTGTTATTTTATTAAAGAATAATTATGTATTTTTAAAAGTTCTATTTTATATAAGAAACATTAATTTATAATTTCTATTATTTTAAGTAAAGTATTTACACCTTCACAACATTATTTTATGTGTAATGTGATCTTTCAAAATATTAAATTTTTAATGAAGTAAGTTCTTTCAAAAAGAGCATCTTATTTCTTTATTTATGGTGGAATTTAAAATGATAATGTTTTTTATTTTATTTTACTTTCATGTTGAAATGGATTTTAAAGGTGTCATTTTATTCATGATCTATTCATCAATACATATGAATTTCATTTATGATCATAGTTATGTATATTCACAAAAGATATTTGTGAAAATTTTATTCATCTATGTACAAATATATATATATATATATATTCATTTACAAGTTTTTAAAAGTAAAAAATTTAAGTTAATTATATATATATAAAGAGAGTGCTCAAAATGATTTATAAAAATTAGGCACTTGGACTTTGTAAACATGATAGATATCTGGGGAGTGAACTCAAACCTCCAATATGGGTAGTCCCTCAATATCCTTCAATGTTCCTAGTGGCCACATGGTTTTGTTTCCTGATCTTGAAAAATAATTCATGAAAAACGGCTATATTCTTTTATTAAGTATTTTCAATGATATTATATTTTAAAAGAGTTTTTTTAAAATAATATATTAAAAAAAAGTAATTTCAAAGATATTAAATTTTAAAAAAGTGTTTTCAAAACAATTTTTCCATAGAATAATTATTTTCAATGATATTATATTTTGAAAAAGTGTTTCCATAGAAAACGTATCTTTAAAGGTATTATATTTTGAAAAAAAAAGTTTTCAAAAAAAAGTTTTCAAAGAATAAGTATTATCAAAGATATTATATTTTTAAAAGTTTTTTTAATTATATTTTTTTTTTCAAAGAAACAATATTTTCAATGATATTATGTTTCAAAAAATTGTTTTCAAAATAATGTATTCAAAGTAAAAATAAATTTCAATGGTTATTATAATTATGAAACTATTTTCAATTTATTTTTTAAATAGTATTTAAAATAATGGTTTTCACTGGTTTTTAAAACCCCAAACTAGGAAATTTTATGCTCACCCAATGTTTTAAAATTTTTTATGAGTAAGATTTAGAAGTTTCAAGGAGTTTATATTTTCTATAGAGTTTAGCTTCTCTAAGGATCTAGCAGAAGAAAAATATCAAAATAGTCATTTATTTAATTATGTAAACTCTGATATTTAGTATTAGTTAGTCTTTTTCCTTCAAATTATAGACCAAAAAATATCACCAGATTTATAATGGATTGTATATTTTTAGTTTTATAAAAAATATCTTTATTTTATATCGGATCCAAAAGCGTGGGTCTGAGGTTGCTAAAATTGGTATTAAAGGGAGGCTTAGAAAACTTTGTGGACTATATTTTTTTCCTTTAATAATAATATAAGTGATATAAATTTTCTTTGTGTTTATAGGTAATTATATTTTAGTTGATTCTTAAGAATATTGATGTTCTAGTAAATCTATTTTTCCAAATTCTGAAAATAGATATTCAGAATTTTCATTAGGTGAAATGATATAAATTTGAGAGAGAAATTATTTTTCAGGGGGTTGAATGTTACACCCCATGATTTTAGTGTAATTTTATTTTAAATTTATATATTTCTCAAAAATTAAAGAATAATAAAAATTAAATTATTTATATATAATATATAAATGAAATTATTCTAGAAATAAATATATGTAATTAAAATTATAAATTTGGATAGTGAAATTATAGTAATTATGACCTATAAAATATATAATACAATTTGGGAAATATAAAATAGTAATTAATGGTAAATATAACTTTATCAAAATAAATTGAAGAACAAGTACTATAGTTTACAATATATAAACATTATGGTAGAAGAATTTAAATAAATATAGAATTATTATGAATATGTTCAATTATATATGAATATATATAATGATATAAAAATAATATAGTTTTAAAATTACATAAATAATAGAATAATTTATATATAGTGAAGGATAAGATGTTAATCTAAAGTAAATATATTAGTTGATGAAAATGAAATATAATCGTGATACATGAAATATTATTTGGAAATTAAGAAAATTATACCAATTTGAAATAGATAATAATATAATATTTATAATGAGAAAATAAATATTAAATTATACACTAACACGCACACACACACACATAGACACACACAATTAAATAAATAATTGTTAAAAAATGTTGGATTGGAGTAAATACATAAAAAATGATTAAATGAACTTGGAATAAAAAATGTTATAACAGTAATAATATTTAATTTTATAAAAATATATTAAAATATAAAAATATGAAAATTATAGAAGTGTAATTTCTAAAGTAATAATTAGTAAGAAATTTATTTGAAAAATCAAAAACAAATATACAATTTGTTATAATTAAAACTCATTATAAATATATATGACTAATAAAATATTTAAGATTTATTTATCATAAAACATTATTTAGTGAATATATTTACCTATATATATTTTTTACTATATATATATATATATATGAAAAACCTTGAATAAAAAAAGAATAATGAAAAGCACAAAACAAAATGGAGAGTGAAATTTTTAACCTCCCACCCATGGTAACCACCATCAAAGTTTCCATCACTGGTCAACCATCGACCTCCCCTTTGGTCTTTCGAATCCTTGTGGCTGCTGCCTACAACAAAACAAACCACCATTTCTGTCACATTCTACCCTACTAGCAACCCCGCATCGATAGATATCCATCGTAACTTCTTAACCTACACCATCTGTAACGTCCCGAATCTGGGTGCCAAACAATAGGTGCCCCGAACCCAGTTGGTCACATGAACTCAAGAACATTTAGCCAAAATCCAGAGGTTTTTTTCTAGCAGTGAGGGCCTAGGACTGATAGTGGGGAAACTGTGCCCTCATTTTTTAAAGTGTAGCATTGTGGAAAAAAAATATAAACACACAAAATCAGAAGCAGTAAAAAGTATAGAATTGAAATGGACAATGGAGCAGAAGTAAAATATAACCAACAATCATGTATATGATGATGAAATATGTCTTTAATTATAAGAATTCATCGAAAATAGGATACACTGCAATCTGATACAATAAATCACAAGGTACAAAGTACAAAAAAACAAAACAAAAGTAGTGAAACAAGAACACAGCAGTATCACAAGCCTAAGCTCAATCCCAAGCTCTCCTACTCCTCTACAACAATCATGTACCTGTATAGGGACTCTTTACCTTATCGACACCTGCAACAATATAATCTGTTTGGGCCCAAGACATGACCCAAACATGGTATAAGAAATAAATCCCAGTAGGCAACCACCTAAGGCCCATGCCCAACTATTAGTGAAAATGTGAAATAACACAGTGTAAGAATGAAATGTAGTAAACTAGGAAGTAATCAAAAGTAACCATTCCTACCAGTTAAATTTCCATTTTAATAATTATTTAACAATTCAATATAATCGAATTGAAAGTTTTCTGAGAATCGGCCTCGACTGACAATATCCTATACTTATGCCATAGAAGAAACCACAACAGGATATTTAACAAGTAAAAGATAACAATAATACCAAGCTTGTGCTTTATCTTGGTAGGTAAAACCTAAGAAATCACCATAGTGAATATTCAAAGAAAACATTTTCCTCAGACATGTATGTTCTTAAACTTAGGAAAACAGAAACGAAACCTCCAGGTGACTGCCCTTAGGAATAATGAATATTTCCCTCAGGCATACGAGATATCGCCCTCAGGCACAGAAGCTACTTCCCACAGGCATAAGAAACGTTTCCCTCAGGATGAAAAAAACACTACCCTTAGGTGTTCTATAGAAAAAACAAGTAACTGGGCTGATCCCAATGCATAAGAAAGTAATTTATATATGTTTCCTCTCAAGAAAACTCAAAACATTCTATAATCACGGCATACCCATAGGTATTCTGGCCAAATGACTAAATAAGGGAAACACACACTTGGGGTGGCCCTAGATCAAAGAAATGATCTCAAACAACCATTTATACTTATTCATTATATTACCTATGCAATTATGGGTATCTCAATAGTCAAATTATCAGCCATACGACACCTTGAACATGGGTGTGTGGCACAACGGTACACAAAATCAACATGACAGTTGAAATTAAACACAAGACCACATACCTTGATCTCCTCTGATCGATATACGTGAAAGGTGCCACCCGAAACATCCAAGAATGACGTAGATATGAGATGAAAGATTATCCATTGAAACTAAATAACTTCCATTAAGGAATTAATTGGAAGGAAATATTCAAGAATAGGGAAGACCATACCCAAGTAGTTCAAATGAGACCGACAACGGAAGAATTGGAGTCCCGGTGAGAGATCGGGATCTCCTCCAAGTCTTGGCCTCCTCTCCTGCTTCTTCTGGTGAGCCCTATTCCTCCTCTGCCGAATGAGGAGGCTACTGCCTATTTTTAATGACGAAACATGACAACACGTCATGTACTCTCAAGTACATGGTGTGTACTAGCCTTTTTAAATGTTCCTCTGGAAGCTACTTTCCACTACATCACTGTTCATATGCCGACTGATTACACGGCCTGTATTACAATGTACATAGCCTGTAGTTAGTTTTTACACCCTTAATCACCGTCAAGCATACACGCCCTGTATTCTCATTACACACAACCAATGTACATGGATTTTGTATAAAAGTACACAATGTGTAGTTTGTTTTTACACCCTTAATCACCGACAAGCATACATGCCCTGTATTCTCATCCCACACAGCCAAAGTACATGACATGTGTACCAAAGTACACGGCATGTAGTTTGTTTTTACAACCTTAATCACTGAAAAGACTACACGCCATGTATTCTCATCCCACATAGGCAAAGTACATAGAGTGTGTACAAAAGTACGCAGCGTGTAGTTTGTTTTTACACCCTTAATCACCAACAAGCCTACACACCCTATATTCTTATCCCACACATCCAAAGTACACAACATGTGTAAATGATTACACAGTGTGTGTAAAAAAGTACATGGAGTGTACCCATAAATTTGGGATTTTCCCACATTTCCCTTGTTTTCTCAGAAAAACATAAGGAAAATGAAAATAAGAATCTCGTACCCCAAGAATAAGAACCAGGTTCTTACAAACTCCCCCTTAAAGAAATTCGTCCCTGAATTTCCATTCCAAGGGTGGTGAAGATAAAGCTGGGAATAGTTCTAGCCACAGAGCATGTACGTTGGTCTCCTGCTCCCAGATTTCGTCCTGAACTCGGCCATGCATCCATAGCACCCATTTGAGAGGAACTGACCAGCCTCAGAGAATTTTCATGCTCCTATCAACAATCCGAATCAGATACTCTTCAATGGATGCATCAACCTGAAGTTCAACCACCTCGGGCTGAAAAATGTGAGATGGTTCTGAGTGATAATAGCACAAATGAAATACTTGGAAGACGTCATTCATGGCCTAGTACCTCAGTAGTAACTAACCTATAGGCAACTGGCCCGAATCTCTCCAGAATCTCAAACAGCCCTACATACCTCGGTGAAAGTTTACCTTATATCCTGATCTACCTATGTCCCAACCTTGGTGAAACATGCAAGAAAACTTGATCCCCAACCACAAACTCCAAGGGTCATCTGCGACAATCATCATAAGATTTCTGACGAGACTGTGTAGTAGCCATCCACTTCTGAATCAACTAGACCTATTCTAAAGTGTCTTGCACGAGACATGGTCCCAGTAAAGCTGCATCACCTATCTCCAACCAACACAAGGGTGATCGGCATGGACTACCATATAAAGCCTCATAAGGTGTCATCTCAATAGTTTCCTGAAAACTATTATTGTAGGAAACCTCGACCAGGGGTATGTGATTCTCCCAAGATCCCCCAAAGTCCAGGACGCATGAACACAACACATCCTCTAGCACATATATTGTACGCTCTGACTGGACGTCAGTCTGAGGGTGGTAAGCTGTGCTCAGAATCACCTGTGTACCCAGTGCCCTTTGAGAACTCTTCTAGAAACGAGACATAAAACAAGCATCCCTATTTGAAATGATATAATAAGGGACCCCATGAAGATGTACTACCTATCAGATATACAACTTCTTGAGCTCTTCAACACCGAAGGTCTCCTTAATCGGGAAAAAGTGATATACCCTCGTATGTCTGTCCACAACAACCCATATGGAATCATTGCCTCGAGGTGACCTCAGTAACCCAGTCTTGAATTCTATCACAACATCATCCCATTTACACTCCGAAATGGGTAAATATTGTAATATTTCGGCTGGTCTCTGATGCTCCGCCTTCACCTGCTGATCGGTGGAACATCTCGTAACAAAACCAGCTACCTCTCTTTTCATACCCATCCACCAATACTGATGTCTCAAGTCACGATACATTTTGGTAACTCTAGGATGCACTACCCAAGATGAAGCATGAAATTCATGCATCAACTCCTCATGTATATCCCCTAAAACCCACACTCATTCATGGATACAAAGTACATCATCATCGCCTATCCTCCAACTAGGATAAGGGTCCTCACTTTCCACTGACTCTCATAGAACTAGGCCTTTGTAATCTGATAGATGTCTCATCCTCACTCTATCCAGAAGTTTAGAAGTCAGAGTTAAGGATGCAAGTTAGTTTCACCCCTGACTATTGTGAACCTCCAAATGAATCTCATAGAAAAAAGCCATAAGCTTCCACTCACCACTGGCCTCCAACACTACATGTATCTGAGTCTTCCTACTTAGTGCATCAGCTACTGTGTTACCCTTACCAGGTGTTTAGGCAAGCTCAAAGTCGAAGGACTAAAGGTATTCAACCCACCTTCAATATCTCAAATTCAAGCCCCGATGGGTAAAGATGTATTTAAGACTTTTATGGTCCGTAAACACCAAAAGGTGTTCTACCAAGAGATAATGTATTCAGTAGAGTAAGACATGAACAACTAAATCCAACTCGAGATCATGAGTCAGGTAATTCTTCTCATGTGGCCTCAACTGCCAAGACCTGTACGAAAAAAATCGATCACCCTGCATCAACACTGCTCCCAGCCCAATACCTGATGCATCATAGTAAACTATATAGATCTTCCCTTGCTCTGGAAGTTTCAGGACTGGTGATGTTGTCAACCTTTCCTTCAACTTTTAAAAGGCTGTCTCACAAGATTTTGACCAAACGTACTTCATACCCTTCTTAGTCAAACCCGTCAATGATGATACTAAGTTGGAGAAGTCCTGTATAAAGTGCCTATAGTAACTAGCCAACCCCAAGAAACTATGTATTTCAAACACGTTCTTAGGCTACTCCCAGGAAACTACTACTCTCAATTTATCTGGGTCTACTGCAACTCCTGCCTCGGAGATAATATGACCGAGGAAGTGAATCTAGTCCATCCAAATGTGGTACTTTGAGAGCTTATCATATAACTGATGCTCTCTCAGCATACTTAGTACGATCTCAAGATGGGTGACATGGTCGTGTCAAGTGTGAGAGTACACCAAGATATCGTCCATGAAGACTACCACAAAATAATCCAGATATGGGTGGAATGCATGATTCATCAAATCCATGAAAACTATTGGCACATTTGTGAGTCCTAACGGCATGACCAAGTACTCGTATAGTCCATATCTGCTCCAAAAGACTTTAAGAAGTATGTCTGATGGTCTAACACGCAAATTATGATATCTTTATCTCATGTCAATATTCGAGAAAACTCTTTCTCCATGAAGTTGATCAAAAAGATCATCAATCCTCAATAAGGGATATCGCTTCTTAACCATCAATTGGTTCAGTTTACGATAATCCACGTAGATTTTGAAGGTACTATATGCCTTCTTAGCGAAAAGGATTGGCAAACCTTAGGAAGAAATACTGGGTTGGATGAAACCCTTGGCTTGTAACTCCCCTAAATGACTCCTATGATCCTTCAATTCTGGTGTAACCATACTATAAGGAAGAATGGACACCGTTGCCACTCCTGGAACAAGCTCAATAGATAATTCCACCTCTAGCTCTTGAGGTAGACCTGAAAAGTCATCCGGGAAGACATCCCTGAAACGACTAACCACTGGAGGGAAACAATTCTGACAAGTTCCCTGGACATCCAGATATAAAATTGCAATCTGGGGTTTCACTCCACCTCGCCCATGATGCTCTGGTCCAGCTCGCCTCACCTGGAAATCTTATTCACCCTTTTATAGAAACTCTCTGCCCTCTGGTGATGTGAAACTCACCCTGTGATGATAGAAATATAAAAATGCTCGAAAGGGTACCAACCAGTCCATCCCATGAATGAAATCATTGGATGTCATCTCTAATACATAAAGGTCCCATGGAAAGTGACACCCACCAACCTCTAGGGGGCACTCCTTGCACTAACGCACACCTATCGTTCTAATTCCAAATAGAGTGTCTAGCGTCATGATATCCAAAGAACAAGAAACACAGAGCCCAATAATCTCCAAAATGAAAACAGATATAAATATATGTGTAGCACCAATATCAAAAAGTAAATAAGATAAAACCGAAGCAACTAGAATAGTACCTCTCATAGTGGAAGGTCTAGGATCCTACTTATGTTGGGTCTGTTGAACTGTATATGTCTTCCAAGTGCCGTAGCCATGCGACACAGCCTAGATACCCTGAGCTGACCTGGAAAACTGTCTCTGAGATTCTAGTGTATGGATACCATGACCACGACCACCACCTTGGCCTGAACGTCCTGACATATTCCAATTCCCTAACTAGTTAGAAGATTCTAGCCCTGATACTGCATGCGAAGTCTGCACTGAACCCCGCTCACTAGTCACTGGTGGAAACACCTTGCAAAAAGGATGAAAATGACCCATCTTGCCGCAATCTCGGCACTTCAATGGGTCACGTGGACAATGAGGTCTATTATGCACCTATTTACCACACTGTTTGCACATTACTTGGCCACATGAATAATTCTTCTAGCTAGTACTGCCACCGTGAGAGAAATCCATCTGCCTCTTCCTCTTGCCGTTAGAAATAGTACCAGAGACCGTTGCCGAACCACCCTAGTCCGTGCCACTAGCTTCACGCATGTTCCACTTAGTAATCAATGCCTGGTTCATAATAGTATGCACTATAGGAAACCTAAAAACATTCACCAGTGCTCATATGTCATATCGAATACCATCATCAAATCGTCTATCCCTCAACGTCTCATCACCTACAAGAACAGGTACAAAACGGTATAGCTCGGGGAAGTGGGCAGAATAGTCCATCACTAACATGGCGTCCTGTTTTAGATTCATGAAATCTCAAGATCGATCTACCCTTAGCATCTCTGGAAAGAAAAAGTCATAGAATATTGCCTGAAAATCTTTCTACGCCATGTCTTAGTGATGCTCAGTCTGGGTGGTAACATCCCACCATATCTTGGCAGAATCACGCAGCATGTAAGTAGAAATCTTGAACCTCCTCCCAGGAGGCATCTCTAGATGCTCAAAGATCGTCTACATAGAATCTAGCCATGACTCCGAAGCCTATGGTCTGCCATCCCCTAAAAATGTAGGCAGATACTATTGTTGGAATATACGCTTCAACTCTAACAGAGATGTGGAAACCACCGGTGCTCACTTGAAGGTCTGCATGAACCGCATGAAGCTTTCACGGAACTGTGCTTCTGCGTCTGCGTCTGATATAATGGCTAGCACTGCATCTGGAACTTCTAGAGGACCCATCGATAGCCCCTGGCCTACCATCTCTAGAGTATAATTATCACCACTCTCTTGGCGAACAACTCGTGGTCGTCTTGGCGTCATGAATCTACAAGGTCAAACACATGCCTTAGTTTAATTTAATTCTGAGGTTTCTTTTTTCTGGTTAAGAGTTCCAACGAAAAAGGGGAAAGATCCACAAGAACTGGAAAAAGAGACTACATGGCGGGTATAAGGTCTACACGGCATGTACCCTTAATCCCTCACATGGCCGTGCTCTAATGCGAGCCTAGGCGTGTCTCAACCCTAGGTACACGAAATATTACACCTGCACACAGCATGTACACCACCATGTTTCCCTAGCCACACGACCAAGTCCACACGGTCTCTCACCAGTCAAGACTACACGACATGTACCATAGGTACACGACGTTTCCTCAGTAAAATTTGGAAGACCCATGTTCCCTCACACATGGTGGGTTACACAGACTTATACTACATGGAGTGTACATATAAGTACACGACATGTACTTATAAATTTTTCATTTCTTCCTGAACAGAAGAGTACATGGCGTGTGTTCATATAACCACACACTGTGTTGTCTAGGTTTCCAGATAATAAACCTCAGAAACTACTCTGAATCCCCTTTTCATTAATTTTAAGCGTTGGTATGCCAAATTACGATCCGTGTGGGCCCATAATCCACAGGTCACAGGATCAAAACCTGCCTCTGATACCACTTTGTAACATCTCTGATCTAGGTGCCACACAACAGGTTCCCCCAACTTGGTTGGTCACATGACCTCAAGCAAATTTCCCCAAATTCCAGAGGCTGCTGACTAGCAGCGAGGGCCTATGACTGATAGTGGGGAAACTATGCCTTTATTTGTCAAAGTGTAGCGCTGTGTAAAAAAAATATAAACATACAAAAGAGGAAGCAGTAAACAGTATAGACCTGAAATGGACAACGAAATTGAAGTAAAAGATAACCAACATTCATATATATGATGATTCAATATGTATTTAATTCTAAGAAAGAATCCAAAATAGGATACACTACTATCTGATACAATAAAACACAAGGTATAGAGTACAGCAAAACAAAACCAAAGCAGTGCAATAGGAGCACAGAAACATCGCAAGCCTAAGCTCGGTACCATGCTATGCTACTCCTCCACAACAATAATGTACCTGTTTAGAGACTCTTTCCCTTATTTACACCTACCGTAATATAATTTTTTGGGCCCAATATATGACCTAAATAGGGCGTGAGAAATAAATCCCAACATGCAACCACCAAAGGCCCGTGCCCAACTATTAGTGAAAATGTGCTATATAGTGACCCTAGCCTTTTACACATAACATTTCATGATTTTAAACATAAATCATCATCAGAGTACAAACCAAGGATCGTTAAGTCTAGTTTCTTGGAAGACTAGGTACATATATCACAAAACATGGGGCTAAAAAGACTTCTTTATTTAATCTTCATAATGAGATCCTAACTTCCTTTTAGCCCTTACATCTGCATAGGGTACCCTGGGGAACACATGAACAACGGGATGAGCTAAAAATCCCAGTAAGGGAATGAACATAAGAATACACTTTAAGCACATGAGTTGGGAGGCTTGACATAATGATATTGGAAGCATGGAACATATTGAATCATAACATATAAACATGGGATCATAAAAACATGGAATAAACTAATCATGGGATCATATAAGCATGATATTATATAATAATAGTTTCATAGAGAGGTGACAACAACTTTAAACATGACTTTAGTATGAGTAAATGATAACCGCCAATATCGTTTCCCATAGTAGCACAAGCCAAGGCTAACCGCTCATACCGTTTTCTCATAATCTTCTCATGATACATTAAATTTTCCCAATTAATTGAAGTGCTATCTGGGCGCAACCATCTAATATTATTCATGTATATTCTTTCCACATAAAGAATCTCACATAATCAATCATACATAAACATAAGAGTACCCAAGGAAGGAAATGGGCACACAATCACGTCATGAAGAATAATAAAAAGGGACGTAACATACAAGTGTCCATGAAAGAAATGAATTAAATCATAAATAGAAATTAATAATGTATAAAGGCATAAATCATGACATGCGATAACAAACTGAAGTGATAACAAGTAAAAATAGTATTTAGGAATCTTTGAGTCAAAACATATTAGTGCTGTTTAAGAAAACATCGAATATCTCTTAAAAAAAGTGGCACAATATTGTTTATAAAACCAGAAGTAAACCAGAATGGTTTTCATAATTAAAATTCAGATTTTATAAAGACAAAGGCGACTTAAAACAGCGGATAAAGTACACTTGATAATAGGAAAGAATTCAGTAAGTTCCCTTAAAATGGGTTCACTTTTCAGGAAGTAATGAGGAGAGAATCACTTAAAACCATGCATATCCCTGAAGAGAGTGATGAAAGAGTCGTGATAAATAAACTTGGAACATGTACCCAACATTTAGAGTATGCACAAGAAAATATAAGATAACATTATTTAGGTATAAAGGTAGATAAGACAACCTGAAGGAATAAAAGAGGTTTGGGTAGAATTCTTTACGGATTATCGGCATGGTATCAGAAGTACTTTAGTGGGATTAGTGAGAGAGGAAAGGGAATTATAATCTCTTATACATAAATATGTCAGTATAGGGGAGGTTCTAAATCAAACCCCATAATTAATAATTACACACAACATGTCCTAACATAGTAAAAAATCTTGAATAAGGGTTAAATTGAGAGGATCCCTTACCTTAGGCCCGTTGATGTTCTCCAATTGATATTAATGACCTGAATAGTCAAATTAAGTTTATTAATAAATAGTTATAGAACCTTATCTAAAATTAAAAGATTCAGTATAACCTTTTTAAA
Source organism: Viscum album (assembly GCA_963277665.1). Classification (NCBI taxonomy): domain Eukaryota; kingdom Viridiplantae; phylum Streptophyta; class Magnoliopsida; order Santalales; family Viscaceae; genus Viscum; species Viscum album. Next base: position 95,057,404 of record OY728138.1, on the reverse strand, counting down.
TTCATTTATACCTGTTTTGATTGATTACAAGGTTCAATTTCATTGTTCGGGTCTGTTTGTTTCATTTGTTTTAATGATCGGTTCAATTATATTTAGGTTCAAATAAATTGTAAGATGAAAGTTGTTGTCCAGAATTAAAGTTATATAACATTAGTGGAAATACAATAGGTTACATGGTTACAAAATTCATTTGGTTAATTAGAGTGAAAGAGAACCTTTACATTAAACATTAATGATAAACACTTGAATTAATTTTAACAATTTTCCCCATAATTGACTTGTTTTGTATTATTGTTTTATATCATGAGTGTATGAGGATAAAAGAACCTTAAATAGGAAATATAACATATATAATAATCTGGTTAAACTATAACATAAATGGTTTCATGACCAGAAACAAAATGATAAAATAATTTGAAAACACATTATCCATGATGTCGGTAATTTGACACATCACAGACGATGTTTTAATTCTAGAACATGAGGGAGGGGAGGAGAAGTATGATTCTTGAAATTTTCCATAAACATGATTAGAATCCAGAATGTATGATATTCTAGAGCTTTCATGCCTTTTGGATAAGGTAAGGGGAAGAGGGTATAAGATAAGAAAGAAAATGAAAACAAAACGCTTGGAAATGAAAGTGGGTTCTTACCCTTTGATCTCCTCTCTTTGAGACTCCTCTTAGGGGCTTTGATTTTGGTCTTTTAGAAAGACCATAAATCCTTGGACGTGGGGAAGGAGATTGGGAGTGTATTTTGGCAGAAATTTGGCTAGGAAAAAGGCTTTAGAGGTGTGAGGAAAAGAGGTAAAGAGAGGGGGTATTTATAGTGAGGGAGGAGAGGGTTTTCCCAATTGTTTATTCAATAGTTTATTAATTTATCTCAAAACAAGGAATAGTGATGATTCCTTGACCAAAAATAGTAAATTTAGCATTTGAATATGAATCAATTGGGCTTACATCAGCCGAAAATTATCATGAATTCATAATTAATGTATTTTTCTTATTTTGTGACTTATCGTATTTCGCTATTCATCAAAAATTCAAGTATTTCAGAAAAAAACCCAAAAATTCTCCCTAACCATTTTTCGACGTGTAGAATCCAAAAATGAAGTCCATTTTTCAAAAATAATTTTCTAAATATTATTATTTTAATATTTAATTAAAATAATAATTTATTATCAAAACCTGTTTTAAAACATTCATTACCTCCTTCTAAAATATAGGTATATCTTACTTCCAACTTGAATATTATTTTTATACCACCATATGTGAGGTTACTATTCATTAGGCAATATCACTATTCATAAGGGTATGTTACTATTCATTAGGGTTGGTTACTATTCACCAAAAATTATTTTTGTTTTATTAGACTCCAAAAAACATCTTGAACACAATCGTGTATGCCGGATTTTCAAAATTCCAAACACAGAAGTGACAAAATTATGTTTAAAGATCACTTATCACTTAGTAGTTCATTATGTTGTTCTTTCATGAGATTTTATGACATAAATATAATAAGGTAATTTCCATTTAAAAACTTTGGGTCGTTACATGGAACAATAGTGTACAATAATAAAATGTAGTAAACTAGGAAGTACTCAAAAGTAACCATTCCTACCAGTTACATTTCTATTTTAATAACTATTTTACAATTCAATATAATCTAATTGAGGTTTTTCTGAGACTCAACCTCGACCAAAAATCTCCTACACCAGTTACATAATAGAAACCAAAATAGGATATTTAACAAGTAAAAGATAATAATAATACCAAGCCCGTGCTTCAGCTTGGAAAGTACAACCTAAGAAATCACCATAGTAAATATTCAAAGTAAACATTATCCTTAGACATGTAAGTCATTACCCTCAGTAAAATAGAAATGAAACCCTCAGGTGACTGCTCTCAAGAATAATGAATATTTCCCTTAGGCATACGAGATATCGCCCTCGGGAACAGAAGCTACTACCCACAGGAATAAGAAACATTGCCCTCAGGCTAAACAAAACACTTCCGTCAGGCGTTCTATAAGAAAAAAAAGAAACCAGGCCGAGCCCAACACATAAGAAAGAAATTTATATATATTTCCTCTCAAAAAATCTCAAAACATGCTATAATCACAACATACCCCCAGGTATCCTGGCCAAACGGCTAAACAAGGGAAACACACCCTCGGGGTGGCCCTAGATCAAAGCAATGATCTCAAAACTCCATTTATACTTATTTATTAGATTACCTATGAAATTATGGGTATCTAAACAATTAAAGTCTCATCTATATGAAAAATCGAACATGGGTGCTTGGCACAATGGTACACAAAATCAACTCGACAGTTGGAATTAAACACACGACCGCCTACCTCGATCTCCTCTGATCAATATACATGAAAGGAGCCTCCCAAAACAACCAAGAGAAACGTAGATCTGAGATAAACGATTACCCGTTCAAACCTAAATAACTTCCCTTAGGGTAATAATTGGAAGGAAAGATTCAACAATAGGAAATACTTTACCCGTGTGGTTCAAGCGAGACCGACAACGGAAGAATCAGAGTCCCGGTGAGCGATCAGGAGCTCCTCCAAGTCTCGGCCTCCTCTCCCCCTACTCCTGGTGAGCCCTCTACCTCCACTCTTGAATGAGGAGTCCACTGACTGTTTTTAACATTAAAACATGACAACACAACGTGTACTCTCAAGGACAAGGTGTGTAGTATCCTTTTTAACTATTCCTCTGGCTGCTACTTTCCACCACATCACTATTCATCTAATGACGGATTACACGGCGTGTATTACTAAGTACACGGAGTGTAGTCATTTTTTACAACCTTAATCGCCGACAAGCCTACACGCCCTGTATTCTCATCCCACATAGCCAAAGTACATGACATGTGTACAAAAGTACACAATGTGTAGTTTATTTTTACACCCTTAATCGCCGACAAGCCTACACACCCTGTATTCTCATCCCACATAGCCAAAGTACACGGAGTGTGTACAAAAGTACATGGATTATAGTTTTCTTTTACACCCTTAATCACCGAAAAGCCTACGTGCCCTGTATTCTCATCCCACACATCCAAAGTACATGGCGTGTGTACAAAAGTACATGGCGTGTACCCATACTTTTGAGATTTTCCCCACATTTCCCTTGTTTTATCAAAAACACTTAAGTAAAAGTAAAATAAGAAACTCGTACCTCAATAATAAGAACTGGGTTATTACACCATCATTGTCACCCTCTAATACTATTGACACTGAATACAAACACCACAGAAAGATGATGTCGCCACCGCCTTACAAACTAGTATCACACCTCAGAAGCATCCCAATGAATGATGTATTGTTTTTACTCACATGAATAGAAATATAATATTGGTAGAATTCCATATACAAGAACATAAAAAAAATATGTTGGCAGTTGAAATAGAATTCTTTGAGGGGATGAAAACTGACACCGAAAAAAGGGGGATCTAAATTATTATATTCAAAAAATAGGAAGGTTACACTCCTTTCACCAAATAGATGTTTAAGTAATCTTTTTATTATATATATATATACATATATATATATATATATCATACCTCGTCTATTGCAAAATTCAAAAAAAGGGTACACTTTCTCTGGTTAGAGAGAGAGAGGTAAAGAAGAGGGAAATCAAACCCCAACGAGTTTTCATTTAGGAAAAAAATGTCAAAGTGGGGTTTTTTATAATTAAGGTACATGAATATATATATATATATATATATATATTATTTTAAAATTTAAATGTTTATTTATTTTCTAATTATGTTAGGGGATACACAATCATTCCTTCAATAAATTATTATCTTTATAAAAGGGATATTTATTTATTCTAAAAATATTATAATATTAATTATTTATTTTAAAAAATTACCAATTTTATAATATATATATGATAAACTATTTTTATATAAGATAAATTTTTAAGAAACTAAAATATTAGTATTTCATGTGTATAATTTTTTCGTAACTTCAAATTATGATTTTTTGATTTCAAATCATTAAATTTGAATTCTATTTTTTTTAAAACTATTATATGTAAGGGTTATTTAATTTTCAAAAATTAAAAACCATTTCTATTTTAAAACATATTTTTCTAATAAGGATATTTATTTAAATTTCTTTTTATGATAAAATCATTATTGAACAACAATAATTTAATGTGTAATATAATTTTATTTCCAAAATATATGTGAAGAAAATAATTTCTTTTATAAATTTTTTCTATGATCATTTGTTGAAGAAATAATTATATATTTTTAAAAGTATTATTTTATTTAATAAATAGTAATTTAGAGTTTTTATTATTTTATGTGAATGGTTTACACATTCATACCATTATCATATATATATAGTGATATTTACAAACATTAAATTTTAAATGAAGAAAGTTATTCCAAAATGAGTATCTAATATACTTATTCAAGGTCTAATTTAATGTGATAATGTTTATCATTTTATGTTTTTTCAATTTTAAAAGGATTTTAATGGTATAATTTTAAGAATGAGCTATTTATTAAGACATATTAATTCTATCCATGATCGAAGTTAAGGATGTTCATGGAAGATATTCTTGACAATTTGATACATGTATATACAAGTATAAATATATTAATACCTATATATTCCTTACCAAGTTTTCAAAATATAAAAACTTTAGTTAATTATATATTTATATATATATATATATAAAAGAGAAAGCTCAAATTTTTTTATAAAAATTTTATAGTTGGACTTTGTAAACATGTTAAGGATCTAGGGAATGGACCCAACCCTCCAATATGGGTAGGGCCTCAATAGATGTAAATGATCCAAGAGGCTCCATGGTTTTTTTAATATTGAATATTATTTTCTGAAAATCAATAGATTCTTTTATTAATTATCGTCAAATATATTATATTTTGAAAAAGTGTTTTTATAATAATTTTTTTAAAAAATAATTATTTTCAAAGGAATAATATTTTGAGAAGTGTTTTCATAATATTGTATTCAAAGAAAGAATTTTCAAACATATTATATTTTTAAAAAGTGTTTATAAATAATAAGTATTTTCAAAGGTATTATATTTTTATTTTTTTTCCAAATAATATTTTCAAATCATAAGTATTTTAAATAATATTATGTTTTGAAGAAGTGTTTTCAAAATAATGTTTTCTAAGAAAAAATAATTTTCAATGGTTATTGTTTTTATGAAAACGTTTTAAAAAGATTTTTTAAACTTTTTTTTTAAAAATGGTTTATCACTAGATTTTAAAAACCCTTAAAGTGTAGTTTTTTGGTCATTTAATGTTTTAAAAATGTTTTTAGGAACATTTAGAATTTTCAATGAGTTTAGATTTGATATAGATATATCACAAGAAAAAATAAAAATATTAATCTATGTAATTATGTAAACTTTGGTATTTTGTAACAGTTAGTACTTTTTCTCCAAATCCTAGACTGGAAGAAATTCTCAAATATATAATGAGGTGTATATTTTATGTTACTTTTTTAAAAAAATATACATCTTTATTTTTTACCAGATTCGGAATCACTGGAAAAACTTATATCCTCTATCATTGATATATTGAGATATTATTACTATACATATCATAATGAGACAACCTTATATCCTCTATCATTGAACATGTGTTTATTAGGAGGGTGAAATTTTTGAGTCTAATTAAAATTAATTTGATTGGTTATATACTAGGAATAAATCTATGTATAAGATCATCTCAAAAGGTGTTTAGTATATTCCCATAATCATAAAAACTTTATTTTTTATTATTATTTACAATATTGGTTTATGTTTTTTCTTTATTAGTTGTATTATTTTCTATAATGATGTGTACCAATCATTTCTATATTTCCATGATTGATTTAAATTCATATTTTGGTTAGTAATTTCTTACAGAAACCCACTAATAGTTTTTTACTATTGTGATATTATTTATCTAATTACATACTAATATTATTAAATAATTCTATTTGATTATAATTGTGATATTTTTGTTCAATTGGTTGCTGAGTTTATATTACCGAATTTATTTTAATATTTGGATTGGAAATTTTTTAAGAAAATTACATTAAAAAATATGTTTTTAAAACAAAATATAAATGTTTTATTTTATGTATCACTTGGTTTTTAAAAAGTTATTGAGTAAGGCTTATGTTTTTTTTCTTAAAGGGTTATTAAAGTTATATTACTTTAATTTATTTTAAACGAGTGTTTTTGGAATGTTTTAAAAGATTAAAACTATGTAAAATTTGGTGAAATACTTTTGGGATGTTTATTATTCCACTCTACTTACACTAATTAGTGATTATGTACTGGGTGGATTTTATGTTCAATTTCACGTTATAATAAATATCCTAGAAATAGAATTATCTCCTTTTGGTTTCTCATCGAGTGGTTGCGATGGATTGTGCCTTCAATCACATCGCGGCCTTTGACTGGTTTTTTTTATTTTTTGGCTATATTGGATTCATTATTATGTGGTCCAACATTACCACTGCTATATATTTGGGTTCCCTATGTTTTTTACTTAATAAAAAGTTTAATGTTTATTAATTTTTATGTCATTTTTTATTAGTTTTTATTTTAAACTAATATTTATTTTAAGCTTGGATGTCTAACTTATAAACACATCATGCCCTGATTTTAAAAAAATTCCACTTTACATATATTTTTAATTATCTGGGGGAAATCATTCCTTGTGTTTTTCATTTTATTCCATAGTTATTGTCTCTAATATAAGCTAATTGGGAATGTGTCTCAAGCCATGTCCTAGACTAGACCAGGTAACTATATTAGGGACATCCCAGACTAGTTCAAGATAAGGTAACCTGATAAAAATTTGAGACTTTGTTCACTGGTATGCACGCTACATGACATAAGTATAAATGAAAATTTATAAAGGAAATGTAGCACAAAACTTGTCAGTTTGAAAACCTATGAAGTATGGACAGTAAAAAACTGAAGTTATTATATGCTGTGATTATACTATTTGAGTCTTTGAAAAAATATAGGGCTAAAAAAAGGCACAAATCCCTTGGAGTTTACCATATAATCCCAAAAACATCATAATATGCTCGCTAGGTTCCTTAAAATAGAAACTATTAGAAAAACCATCTACCACTCAAATATCATGGCCTCAAATGATATGTGGAAAAACCCAAAAATTCAAAGTATTAGGGAACTTGATCCCTCATGAGTAATATAATCCTAATTCAAAATACCCCCTTCAAAATTATATTTATATTAAGACCTTCATATTTTATCTTTCTGAATGGGATAAATCTAGTGTATTGTGAAGGTTCAAGTGACACTAATAATCATAGAGAACATTATTAGGAGGAAAACCACTTCTGTGATTGTTCATTACACAACAATCACCTTGGTGCATAGTAATTTTTCTTAGATCTGTACATCTGACCAACCTATACCCATCTCAAGGTGCATGTTTAACTGACAAGGGATTGGTACATATATCCTTAACTAGCTAAATAAGTTTTAAAAAATTTATTGAATAAATTTATATCAATTAATTGTTCAGGTGGTCTTAGTTATTTTGATATTACTATTTTTTAGTTTTATTGATTATCGTAGACTAATAGTTGATGAGATTACATAGAAATGAAATTATTGATTAGGATCCAAAATATAACCTATCATTCATTGGTCAAAAAAATATAAAGAGAAATACAAAATTTAGATCCTCTTTCACTTTTACATACAGAAGGAATCATTGGATGAAATGATGGTACAAGGAATTAGAAATGAACCTAAAAAGTTGAATCAATATTTTCATAGAATCATCCATAACTTAGTGTATCCCATCAAATGTTTAAACCTAAAATACTACATAAAACCAAAGTTCCACTAACCTTAAATCAATATATATTTTTATTTTCTTAGCATAATAAACAAGAATATACTATTTCTAAAATGATTTCTTAGTGGAAATCAACTCATAATAGAGACGATTCAAATCTTTGTAGAGTATATACAAAAAATTTTATCTCTCCATGGACCAATCATACTAATTTTCTACTACACTCACATGTTGGGAATCTTTGTTATGTACATTGGTTCCAATAAAAAAAATATAATATGGATTCTCCATTTAAAATATATAACCAAAAAATTATTATTCTCTATCATGTATAAATTACCCCCTTTACCTTAGAATAAACATCATGGTAATCATTTCTTCTGAATCATATAGTGATGAAAATGTACTGGATGTGATGCAGTTGGAAACTAATTTTTTTAGGAGGAGTCTTGAAAACCAACTTTTACATCATTTTCCATACCCACCGCTACATATTAAATTTTAATAAGGTCTCCTCTAGGTATGAAACAAAGATGTTAATAATAACCAACTGATAATATAGATCCAAATGAATCAATTATTTTTATGTTTAAACACCAACCATATTTGTTAATAGTATACTAACTTGTGTTCCAATGAATTCTATTAATTGAGATGAAATAATAGTGACACTTTAAGGTTGTATGTATTATGTTAGGGTTGTGAGAATTTTTACCTATATTGAATTAGTTAAAAATATAAGAAGAGGAATGAAAATAAGAAGTTTGGATACTCACATTTAGATACTAGATTGTTTTCCTCTCCAACAATTGTTTCCACCTTATCAGATGACATAGTTTATGGTTATTCTCATAGCAACTCATGCCATGTTATTTGATATAATGCATTGGCCAAAGAAGATGTTACAACCTATAACAAAGATGCTATCATTGAGGGAATATATTTCCTAAGCATTCACACATCCCCACCATGGATATCTACAAAATGGGGATGAACATAAGAATAGAAAATTTTAAAATAATGTTTCAGGTCTTAGGGTCACTTTCCCTCTTGTATAGATTAATCCACCATAGCATGTTATTATGTAGAGTAATTAGTAATGTCTAAGATATCTATATGGTCATAAACTAGCCTTTGATTCACATGGATAAGAGAAAATTCATATATATATATATATAGAATAACAATTCCGATTCATCAAGAAATTTGATTGTTTATTCTCTTATAGGGATCCATTTTGAAAGTATAGGGGTTTTTTTATTTTATGTAGTGAGTAACTTTGTTCCCATGGACTTTATGGAATCATCCATTAGCCTTGGGTTTGCTAGGGTAAGGACCGAGATAGTTATGTTAGGGAGTGACTATGATCTCCCCAAATATTTTCCAATCACTTCTTATATGGATGTTACTTTTGAGAGTCCAAGGGTTTTATGCTCTTCAGTAATTAACACCCATATTCCTATGAAACTTGGGTAAATATATGAATAAATTAGTAAATTAGTATCATGTTATGAATATCACTCAAAGTATGAGAGATAAAATGAAACACTTACTCATTATCTTCAGGTGAAGATGGATTTCCAGTGTCCTCAAATAATTTTATTTATTAATATCTTCAAGATAAGCCTCTAAAAGAGGGATGATTAGCAGTAAAACTATAGACACTCAAAATCCATTAGAGAAAAATGTCTGGATTTTCTATACTAAGTTATGAAAGTATTCTTCCTCAACCCTAGTATCTGAATAAACACCTCTAGTAATAGTTATTAATGTAGTGGAGTATTCTAGAGATTACATGAGAGTATGAACCTCCTCAAACTACTACAAGTGCCAAAGAAAGGTAAACATAAAAAATAGTGTGATAAATGTGGATGATATTTTACCTTACTTATACTAGGTAATTAATCTGACTAATCATCCCTCCTATCTTTCCTACTTTAGAAAAAAACATCTCAATTACCCATTCCATATAAATTACTTTTACTTTAAGATAAGGTATCATATCCATGATATCCTAAAGATATATTTCCACTTCAACAAGTTGATCCACATTGGAAATTTCCTAGGTCATGGATATGTATGTAATCCTTGTTAAGGAATGTATTTACCTTAGAGTAAAATCTAGACATCCTTGATGAATAGGGTGCTGCTACAAGAATCTCACTCCCTCTTTGTTGTTGGGAATGTCAAATTAGTAGAGAAATATGGTTATGAGGAATAATACCTTTCTATGGGGTAGTGTCTAGATAATTTTTGTTCTTCCTTAACATTAGTGAAGGATTTTTTGAAGAGTTTTTTTCTATCCCTTTCTACCTCTGTTGGTTTCTCCCTTTCCTCTTCCCTCTCTATCATTAGTTGAACCTTGAATGGAGGTACTAAATCATTCATTTTCTTATTTGGTTATGATCAAATCCAAGAACCATCATAATTATTTATAATCATAATAGTGGTATTGATCGAGTGGTGGTTGACATTGATACTGGTATGTTACCTTGTGTGTATCATCCAAAATTTGTATGCCACCATAGGATTATTATCAATTCATACTCTGGGGAGGGTCAAGATACTTATTCTGTACACATCTAAATAGATACTAAAAAATTCAAGGTGAATAAACCTTATATATTATATCTCAATCAATCTTGGATGTTGATATTCCCAATATTAGGTATATTACATAATCAACTGCTTCAAGGATTCTAGATGCATCATCAATGATAGTAATAGTTGGAGGGTTGTATTACATAAACATAAATTGGTTGTATATATTTTACATGTTTCTCTATTATTGAAATTTGAGAAGTCTTATATTTACCCCACTAATTATCTTGAGTCAGGTCCTGAATCAAGAATTTGAGACTTATTGACTATTGATGAATTCATAACCGCCCATATAAGCTGTGATCCATCCCTAAAAACCCTGGAAGAGGATAAAAATCATGGAAGGGGTATTCCTTATATATATATGTTCATGTATCCTATACAACAAAGATAATATCATCACTAATAAGATGATTATTTATACCTTTAATAGTTGTTTTATCATCACAAATGTCATGAATATCACCCTAGGGTATGATTACTACACCAGGAGGAGTTATCCATTGATATAAATTGGTAGGAAGTCTACCATGGGTACTAACCAGATTATCTAGGGACATATTCTCCAAACCTAGTTATTTTAACAACCCTCCTCTTATGTCGTCTAGTTGGTGGAAGCAAGACCATGGGTGTTGTGGGTTGGATGGTTTGAGGACTCATCATCTATATATCTTTACCATTAAACATTATTAAAATATCATCCTAGGTGACGAAGGAAACATTAACCCATGGGAGAATTTATTCCTTTATGACATTTCCTTCCATAAGAATCTACTCTATTGCATTTGGATGATTAAAATCCAAATAAGTTCATATATATATATATTGGGGGAATGAAATCATCATATATATCCCCTAATATTAGGGATCCTATAATCATTTTCCAATCCCAAATGTTTAATCCAACCTGTCCATGCATCAAATTAAAGGTGTTCATATATTGGGATCCATATGATAATTATATTTTAAAATGATATCCTTTTCGTGATAATAGATGGGTAATGAGACCCATGGGACCATATATATCCCTAACACTATGATCTCCCACTCAAACTACATGTAGATCTAGAACACTCAAAATGGTCAACCCTAGTCTATACTAAACGATCTTCTAGAGAGGAGGTCCCACCTATATGTGTAGCCTAACCTATATTCTTCCACTAATTTGTTTAGATTTTATTTGTAACTATGAACCCTTGGATATAGTATACATTATAATTCTTCCGTGGTCTACGGTGATTATACCAAAATTAAACCTTCTGTGTGGTTAATCATTTTGATAAAACATCTTGCTGAGAAAATATTTTCCCCAGCCAATTCATAGTGGATTTGTATCAGATTGTTCAGATGTTTCCTTAAATATAGAGCATGGATAGGTGTATCACATAAATGACCAAATCAATAGATTTGAAATAATTTTGATAACGAGTAATTTCAAATTCCCTCTCCAATGATCTCCAAGAGAAATTGATTCTTCAAGTTGATACATAGAAATTGTCAATCTTCAAAACACTTAGTTTTCACAACACACTTCATGAGAATAACTTGGGAAATTTTTTATAGAGTAATATTTCTATAAAAAAAATAGATACAGAAAAATTTTAGGAGTAACTAAAAGAAAACATCAGGAAAAATATAAAATTAAAATTTTCACCCAGTAACTGTACATACCACATAAGTCTTTCACGGTCATAAAAGGGCTGCAATCCAAATTCTCACAGAGAGGTTTGTAGACACCAGTTCATGAGAATATTTCTATAAATGATAGTACATGGGAAATAGTACATAGAAACTACAAGTGGAAACTTGTACTTGGAATCTAAACATGGTAGCTGGACAAAGAGTATTTTACACAGAGGTTCATTTGTATAGTAATTTCACTCTGAATTCAATCACAAAGGATGACTAAGGATCCCCTTTAAGCTATATATAGGGGTACTCTAAATAGGATTTCTAGGAAGTTGTGTGATATCCTTCACTTTATTATAATTAAATCCTCTTCATGACTATCAAACCCAATTACAACCGGGGTAATTTTTGATGTTGAAAATAAATACATGTATATTGCATAACAAGATCACATTAAATGTGAAATATGGCCATGAAAAAATATATTTCACAGAGAGATGTCAGGGATTTTTTCATATTCCATCTGTATGTAGATTTCCTTTATGTTTTCTTCATGAACGCATAGTTCATCCATGAAGAAGGACATGTTTTTAAATTAGATAACACTACCCTTAATGCTCACATTATTGCATCATGGACTGATAACTTTCTACATGATGGCTAACATCCTACGTGTCCATCTATTTATTGAATTATTTATCAACACTTTCTTATAAATAGTAGCACAAAATTAATGGAGAGCAGGAATAAGAAATGGTACTAAAATTTTTTATGGGATGAGAAGAAGTATTTTAGTGTTTTTTGACCATTTAGAGAGACCTTTCCCCATTATGTGATCAAACATAATTCATGACAAAAATACAAAATAAAGGAAGAAAAGAACCCTGAACATGAGGATTTTACTTACAAACCCAATCTTTGGATGTCATCCATGATGTGCCCGATATGATAATGCATCTTCTAATGCCATTCGTGTCGTGTCATCCATAAACACCCACCATGGGGTTCCTCCCACAAGACCCATTTTCTATGGCTAGTATGTGATGTTCCATCTATGACGATACCATTCAAAAATGGAATTATATGAGGAATATCCCAAGACATCCATTTATGAGAATCACTATATTGGGTTCCTTCATGACAACTCCTATGTGGGGATATTTCATGAATGACCTTTAAGTCTGGATCTATGTCAGTCATTTCTTCCTTCTCATAGCTTATTACTCCTATGAAAAATAGTGGAGGTATTGGGTATTACCCTACCACTTCTAAATGAACCTTGTGTGTTAATTATTTAAACCAATAATGGACACTTCATACAGAAGATTTGGGCCTCAAACTAAGAATAATCCCCAATTATAGCCTCATTAATGATCTCATCTCCATGCCTAATTAATGAATTAGTAGTTTATCTTTAGAAATTACTAATGTGTAATCCCAAATAAATCCTCTGTTATTTCCCATTTAAAAACATGAACTTCCAAGTCAGACAACCTAAAATTACATGATCATATCTTTACCACATTCCATTAAACTTATTTTTATGGTATTTTCACATGACCTTAATCTTTTTAATTAAAATTATGTGTGATTCTATTAATAATTAATCTGGATATGTAGGATGAATCCTTTAGGAACAATCCTAGTAATATCATGATATTGTTTTCCTGGGAATATTATACCTCTTTAGTTTAACCTCCATCCTATTATGAGGTCTATATACACTACGAACCCTCCTCATTGGGTTATATTCCCTTAGAGTTCCATAATACCTTATTTCTTATATCATATTATTAATTGGAACCATTCACCTTCAACTAAGACATGTTACCTATAAAAAATTTTCATTGGGATACATTCTTGATGATTCCACACCCAATATCTTTAAATTGATTTTTGATGGTTCATATTCCAAGTGAAACCATATGCTCACAAGGCTGTATTCCTAGTGACCCAACCTTAATCAAAGGGTTATTTACCCTTTGAAAAGAACCATAACGGTCAACTCATGTGTATTTATAACATCATACACTACTATAAATATTTCACCTATTAGTCTACTCCACATTTAATAAACTTCCTAGAATAGGTCCCAGACACATGAATTTAATAGGAATTGCACTCAGTCATGGATCTATGATCTTCAAAGTCCCCACATTAGTCCTTGTCACATGAACATAAATGGTATGACTTTCCCAATTAATTGGAAAAAAACTATGTGGTTATTATTCCTTTAATAAGGATATATATGAGGCCCATTTTATGGGTCCTATCCCCATACCATAAAAAAATGCCTCCGTAGATGGAGATAAACTCCAGTGCTCCCAAATATGCGGATTTAAACCATAATATAAATAATATATATAAAGGATCCTATAAATTTAGAACCAATAATACATATACATGTTCACATCAATACATTTCAAAGATCAATTACTAGCATTGTATTAACAAGTCTCATAAGGATGTTTGGAAAGGATTCATGAACATGATGTAAATATATAACAGAGTCTCAGAGTAGTAAACTATTCTTATGTAATAGGGTGAGTATGTGCTCGACCAACATGAATTTTAATGTGTCACTGGTAAAGTTCCAACACTGGCCTACCTTTGGGGAGAAGGTATGTGTTGATTCAAAACATCTCAATTAGGAAACAAGTAAAAAACAACACATATATATATGTATGCATGTATATATTTATATAAATAGGTATATTAATATATATTTATATGCATATATAATCATATATATATATATTTATGTAAATTTATTTATAATCATATATATTTATAGATATTTATATGTTTTTATGTATATTTATATTTGTGTGTGTATATAAATTGAGGGTATATTTATGTGTATGTTTGCATGTATGTACCTATATATATATATTATTTTTGTATATATTTATGTTTATATTTATTAGTGTTTGTAGATATATTAATATTTATATACAAATAAATTTAAATACATCAATATATATATATGAGTGTGTATGTGCATTTGTTTATGTTTTTGTAAAATTATTTATATTTATAAATATTCATATATATTTTTGTATATTTATATACATATTTAGGGATTTAAATGTATTAATATATATTATGTTGCTATATATATATATGTGTTTATATATATATTTATATAAATTTAGTTAAATTTATTTATATACATATTTTAAAAATATATATATATATTAATATTATTTAGAATTTATATATTACTATATTTATATAAATTTATTTGTAATTATATTTTTATGTGTATTTATTTAAAAATTATAAATAAATTCATGTACACATATATAATAATCTACATGTATTTATCTATATATATATAAGTATATTAAAGTCTTTTTATTCACAACATGGAGGCCTTGATAGAGTGGAAAAGGTTTTATAGAATAACCAAGAGGAGACATAAGAGGTTTAAATATATCTCTCTCTCTCTCCCTCTCTCTCTCACACACACACACTTAATTTTATAGGTTAGGGTAGGTGGTTCTAGGTGTGTTAGGGCGTGGTGATCATGGGGTGTGGTGGGATTGAGTTTTTGTGGGCCTAAGTGGGGCTAGGGTAAACGTGAACCTAGGTTGGGTAGGCCTGGGATGGGCCCTTTGGGAAAAGGAATGACTATCTTGGGTAGGTATGAACTGGGCCTAGGCCAAATTAGAGTGACACTGATTTTATTTTAAAATAAATATTTTTTATTTTTTTAAAGAAAATTAAAAATAGTCGTTATTTATTTACCAATAGGTTTAAAAACCATAATAAAAATATTTCTTTTCTAAAATTTCCATTAAGAAGATTAAATATAAAACCACTAATTAACAATAAAAACCATCACTAAAAAAACCATGAAACTATTCAGAGTAGTTTTTTGAATGTGTCATGAAATAATCCCTAATAAATGAATTAATAGTGTTTTAAACCTTCTGTATACATTAAAAAAATCACTAAATGGCATTTAGGTGTAGTGTGTAAAGAGGAAGAAAATGGTGAATGTTTCTTTAAAGATGAAGAGGTAGAATTTATAATAGATACATAATATACCATGATGAAAACAATCAAAAAGAATAAATCCAAAACTAAGGAAGAAGACTAACCTGAAGTAATAATTTACCTAAAAATTAAACATAACAGATCAATTGAATATCTAGGCATTCAATGAAATAAAAAATGAATGATCGATGTAAAACTATAGAAATTATTTGAATACATTAATCAACTAGAATCTTTAATTACTTATTTGAAAAAGTGGTGGATGAACTTGAGGTTGATTAAGAAATATAAGAATAATTTGTTGATTTCAATAGACATAAAGAATATTAATTAAACCTAATTAATTATCTTAATACTTAGGTATAATATATAATGAACAAGGCTAAATCTCTTAAATAAGAAGTTGTGTATTTGAGAAGGAAGCTACAATATGAGTAAAGTGTTGATAGTGAAAATAAGAAGATTCAATTTTAAAAACATATCCATTAATGATTTGATAAACTGTATAAAAAGTTGTAAGAGGCTATTTAAAAAAACATAAATGAAAAAAATAGAAATACTATGGAAAAAATTGGTGTCTGTTATGAATTTGAAATATCTAAGGCAGGAGGAGATACAACTGAGGATAAAGAAAAAGAAAAAATGTTGACTGATAAAAATCACCAACAAAACATCAACAATCATGAAACCACTCATAAGAATAAAATAGTTTGGGAGAAAGAAGTGATAAAATCTTCCACCTATTGAAATTATAATTTTTTTATTGGTCATACATTGACTTGGTTAAGGAGGTGGAGAGATACATGAGTGGGGATGTTCTCAGGAGTGAAAAACTGAGTATGAGAACATAACCTACAACCTAAGGAAAAAACTGATTCTAATATTATAATTTATCTCACTTTAGTTAAAAAGATATAAATTAGAGGCAAAAAAATTAAACTTACTCATATATAGGGAAAATGTTGGTAGATTTAAATTAACCAAACAAGATCCCATTATAAAATAGTTTTTTCTTTTATAAGAGGATAAATATGATGTCACAACATATACTAAATAAAATAAGGATATATCACCTTGTATCTCATCTAAAATTGGCATATATTAGAAGTAATAAAAGAAATAATGATAATTCTATCTTTATTGAGATTACTCTAAAAGAAATGAAAAAAACAGTCCTTGGATTATTGATAGTTAGTTTTCATACCACAAGACCAAAAATATAAATCCAATAAATAATGTTATGGAATATGTTGATGGTAAAATTAAATTATGAAATTATGAATCAATAAAAATCAATGGCAGTATTAAGACAAGGATGATTGGAGATGAGCCAATGAATAAAAAATTTATTTATGTGGATGGCCTCAAACCTTATTTGTTGAGTATTATCTAACTTTTTGAATCCATACCTGAGGTTTAAATCAATTTAATGGGAATTTATATCAATGAAAAAAATAAAAAATCTTTGATGAATGTATATAGAACCAATGACAATCTATACCATTTATATTTCATGTATAACACTTTTCACCTCATGGTAGAAGAGGGAAAAAGACTTTATAATTGATGGCTCATACATGTTAATAAATAATGAATAAAAAATTTATTATAGTTTAAAGATATAAATGATATTCCAAATCTAAGATGAAATTGTGAAAATATATGTGATGCCTATGTAAGAGGAAAATGGTGAGAAATACCTACTGACCAAGAAGAACAAGGCCTCAAATATACTTAATATTATTAAAACTGATGCATCTGGTCCAATGAAGGTTCTTGATATATACAGTGATAAATAATTCATATTTTCTATTGATTATTATAGTATAATAGGATTTTTCTAGTTCATACAAGAAAATAAAAAGTGATTTTTGAGAAGATATAATAATTAAAATAGGATAATGATCAAGGTTATTCAATCTAATAATCAAAAGTAGTTAACCTCTCACATGGTAAATTTTTTTAGGGAAGTATGACATTAAAGATGATGTCTTATTAGTGAGAACACTAATACCAATTTTTTTTTGAGAAAATAAAAATCAAATTATATAAATCAAGGAATTTTTTTCTCATTGAAAGTTTCATTTCACATCATTATAGGATGGAAGTTGTGAAAGTGGAAGTTTAAATGAAAAATCAGTTATTTTCAACTCCAATAAAGAAGAGGAATCTATTAAAAATGTAGTTTAAAAAAAATACAATGTTGAAAAAATTTACACTTTTCAATAGTAAATTTTATATTCAGAATAAGGAATTAAATCAATGAAAATGTGGGGATTTAGTGTATGAAGGGATACGTTTAGAATACTCCAACAAGATAAACTTATAAAAGTATTAATAAGAGGTTGAATAAGACAATGCTAAGTATTTACATAAAAATTATTGAATAAAAATTGGTAAAAAAATAGAATTGCATATTTTAATGAGTATTATGATTAAAAAGAAGAAATATATACAAATCAAAGTGGAATTAATAGTGTAACATGTGAAGAAGATTACAAAAATAAATGGATGGATGAAGAAGGCTCTGGGGGGGTGGGGTCAATTATTGACTCAATAAAGAAATAAATGTGCCAATGTTGATGGTTAAAATATTTTCAATGATAAATATTGCCCAAAAAAACTAAAATAATAGTAACTATATAAAACACTAAATTATTGTATAAAGTGGATGCATATTAATCTAGTAGTAAAATTTAAATCATGGGTCAAGGACATTAATGAAGATATAGATTAAATAGAGAAAAATCAGACTTCAACGCTTTTTAAAAGGCTGATGAATCAAAATGTGATGGGAACAAAGTGGATATTAAAAACAATGAAGAAAATGGGATGGTGGTATAAAACAAAGTAATTTTTATGAATAAGGTATATGAACAAGTTTAAGAAATTGATGAAGAATAAACTTTGATAAAGGTTGTGAGACTCGTGTCAATAAACTATATCTATCTATATCTATTCATATAAAATTAAGAACCTACAAAATTCATGTCAATATGGAATTTTTAAATTTAATTCTCAAAGAAGAAGTCTACATTGAATATCCAGTGGTTAGTTTAAATGGTGATGATTAATCGAAGGTTTGTAGTTTGAAGAAGGACTTTCTGGGATTGAAACAAGCACCTTGTGCATGTTATTATTGTCTTGAAAAATTAGTGAAGAATATATAATTTAAAATAGTTTTATTAAATCATAATATTTATTTGAAATTTACCACAGAATAGAAGTTCATAGTGCTTTTATATTTTGAAAATATCATATTTAGTGACAATAAGTTTAAGTTGGTAGAGGAAGTAATGTGGTTAATGATCTTATAATTATAAATTTCAATGATTGTAGAACTAATTTTTTTACTATAATATAATTTACTCTAATAGAAGGATACACATTTGTTTCCTATAAAAAATATGTGAAAGAGATATTGAAAACGTTTTAAATGTATGGGATTAATTTTTTCAATACTAACTATGGTTAGAACCAAGCTATAAAGGTTAAAATATAGAAGTGTTTTTGATAAAAAAAAGTTATATTAACATGATTGGAATCTTACTATATGTCATAGAAATATGGATGAATATTGTGTTTTACATGTCTAGATTCCCACATTAAAAGTTTTCCCAAGTTGGAACTTATCTTGGTTTTGAAATGGATAATGTGGTATATTCAAGCCATATACGATTTCATTTTGAAATATTATATATGGAATTATAGAGATTTTTATGCATACTCTGATGTGTATTTGGCTAGAAACATTATGGATATAAAATACACAATAATAGGATATTTCTGTATTATAATCAAATTCATTATATTGATAAACAAGGATAAATATATAATTTATTCTAGTATAACTAATGTAGACTATATTTGAGTTTAGTCAAGGATATCATACATATATATTTGGCCATTTAAGATGAACAAATAATATATTACACAATATTTAATGACCCTGAACCATAAATATTTAGTGAATTTAAAGACTATATATAGTATCAATATATTTCATGAAATATATTCAATGTCTCCCAGAAATTTCTTTTCAAATAATACCATTCTTATAGATATCCTACTTATTAATTTTATTCAGAACTGAGGGAAAATAGAAACATAATAAAGGGTGAGATCATATTCTTAGTAGATTTAAACTTGGGAGACATCAATTGATGATCATAAGTGATCATGAGATAAGAATAATGGAATGAGAAAATGACTGTAACTTAGAAAAACATACTAAACAAATCATATAACATTAATTAGGGGTTATGGAATAAAACATTATCATAAAAAATTATGGGAGTCCTAAGAGTATGAAATAAAAAAAAAAATAAATCTTGAGACAAGATATAATATCATAATCATATGAACATGTCATAAGAATGTATAGTATAATAATAAGCATAGAAAATAATTTCATTATTTAAGGATAACTACTAAGACTATCATAACATAGTGGACATAGTACCATAGTAGATTGGGTTCACTCCTCCTTTCCTTTCCATTCTTGGTTGAAAAAGTCCCATATTGGATTCATTTCACTCTCCATTTCCTTTTTATATTATGTCAAGAAATATAAATATTTACCCAATTCATTGGAGGGATATACAATTTTGGGCTGGCTCATCATATAATTACAACTATACATAGGTGTTATATAATTTCATAAGAACATTCATAATTTCATTGTATCATAAACCATGGAAAAGAAATGAGTATCATAAATATTTCTTCAACACATAATCCTAATCCTTCAAAATAAATAGAATAGATTGTATCATTAGATCATATGAATAATTAAGCACACTATTTTCTAAATTATTTTGATATATAAATTTTTTTTAAAAGAATTAAAAATATTCTTTCAAAATAAGAGAAAATATAATTTACATTTATGAAACTATAAAAAATAGGAATAAGATTTTATTTCCAAAACCACTAAAACTTGTAAAGTGATCTTAAAAATATATTTTTCATCATAGTGGGACAATTCATTTATTTGGTAGACATAATAATATTCTTTTCACACTTTTATAACAATTCAAATATAACAAACATGAAAAAATTATAAATATTAATTTTTAAAATATTTTAAAAGAATGTAAAATATGGATGAAAATTTCTTTAGATAATAATTTTAGAATAAAATACACCATTTTTTAATAATTTAAAAAAATATGGATGTGGAATAAAAATATTTCTGACCATAAATAAGAAATATGGTCAAGATTCCTTGAAAACATTCTTTTAGAATTTTGATTACCATAGAGGGGGGAAATGGAAAGAATACTTGAAAAATTTATAAATAAACCAAGAAGGAAAAAAAATTGGGTTTATGAGAGATATATTGAGCATACGATTTCCCTAATTGAGATTTAAAAATTAATAATTCTAATTAAAAATGTGATTTCAACAAAAACCCTCACCTCAAGTCTCGGTTTGCTTCGTACACAATCTAAACTTTTAAATAAAAAAATTTAATTTATTATAAATACATATCATTAAAATTTTAAAACTTATCATACTAGATATGATTCATTCATAATTTATATTCTCTGTTTTACTTATAATTCTTCTTAAAATTTAATATTTTGTATGCTGACTATTTGGTCTTTCATGCATGTTTTAGTTTGGAGATTCGGGTCTTTACACCTAAGTCATGGATTAATAATCATTATAATCATAATATTTTCATAAATATCATATTTATTCACTAAATATAGTTTTATAAAAATCCACTTAAGGTGGTGATGAAAAATAAATTACATCACTTCATGGAGGTGGTAGTCCGCACTGAATCACGAGTGACACTTTGATTTTCTATTAAATAGAAAAAAATCGAGGAAAACTATAATTTATCCTCATAAAATAAAATTTATTTCATAAATATTATATATATTCATTAAATCAATCAATAAATCTATCTATGTGTGGTTTTTATGAAAAATTAAACATGTTATTTCAAGGTAGTGAATGTCCATACATACACATAAGCAACATTTTTTGGATCCAATTTAATAGATGAAAAATAGATAATGGTTGTTCCATTATAATGATATAATTTAAATATATTTATTATAATAGATTAATTAGTTTATTATGGATTCAATATATTTTAATGAGGTGGAATAATAAATATAATTAAAAGAACTCAGTTAAGATGATTACTTCCTCTTTGAGTATATTCTTTTATCTTACACATTAATCCTTATAACAATGGTCTTTCTATGTGACCAAAACATCTAAGTCGTGGGTATAATATTTAGGGAGACATTTGAGAATTTATTTTTTGAGCTAGAGTTTTCAACTTGTGTGAATAAGTGAGAAGATGAAATTCCCTTTTATAAGTGAGGGGAGTGGCTCCCTTTTAAATATTCAAGGTTTTAAAACAATATAAAGTCAATTTCTTCCTAAAGTGGGAAAATATGGAAAAATTTAAGATGATAGGATAATTTGAGATTGAAATACACTGAAATAAATAGATTTATGCATGTTATAGTGATAATTGATGCCTTATATCTTAGTTTAACCACTCATTAACCCTTTTAACCCTCACTATTATTATTAGATTTTTACCATAGTAACTTTTCATTATGAATAAAAATTAAGTAAAACATATTAAATAATATATATTATGATGATTATAAATATATAATCCATTTACATGATTCAATTCTAAGTGGTGGTAATCATACATTTTAAAATAAACATGTAAAATGTAATGGAAACAATTTTTAGGAAATTTCCTTTTTAAGAATAAAAATAAATTTATTCTAATTAATTTACTAGTAAAACCCTTTTGATGAATTTTAAAATATTTAATTGAATATATTATCTAAATATATCATTAAAAAAATGAATCAAAATGATTCAATTTATTTTATTAAGATATAATAAATTTCAGGCATAACAATTAGTGATATGAAACATTACTCATTTTAACTTCAAATGTTTTTTTCTTCATTTATAACCATTTTACAATTAATATAAGAAAGATATATAATTTTTATATATTTATAAATAATAATATTAAATAGGTTCAATACTTAAAATTTTAGAATTTATCTTTTAAATCAAAACACATAAATTAAACAATATTTTCAGAAAAAACATTTCCATTTGACCAAGAGTAACTATACTAAAATTACTTATCATTTATAAAAAATTTAAGAAATGTTACTACACAAGTTTTTATTTTAATTTTATCAAAAAATTTATTCATTAAATTCATGAAAATTATTAAATTAAACAAAAATATATAATTCAATAAAATAGTTCACAATAATTTCTCTAGGATAAATGACATTTCCTTAAGTGACTTTGAACCTTTAAAAAAAACTATTTTATCAATTTCATTCAACTATTAATTAATGTGTTTCACTTTAATTTTTTAATAAGTAATTATTAACATATGATCGGTGCTCCATGCATCATAATTTATCAAACACATAAAAGTTATTCAAGATAAATATATTCTAATGTTTTTGGGTGTTACATTTACTCGATTAAGAAATTTACCATAAAAAAATAATTAATTTGATGAAAGAAATGAGGATAAATTTGACTCATTACCTCATTTGGTTACCAAGTAGGTTCCTCAAATTTATGATTCCTCTAGATAACAATGACCAGGTTAGTGTTCTTTTTCCATATCACTTGATCTCTGTAATCCAATATTTCTACCAGTTATTCCTCTTAAGAAATATCTTTCTCTAGTGGTATGAAATCTAAGTTATGTAAATATGAAATATTATATATATACTTCCTTATAAGTGATACATATAACACATAATGAACTTGGGAGAGGTTTTTTGGAAGTTTCAAGTGACTAGATTCCATCCATAATCGATCAAGAATATTGAAGGGACCAATGTATATGGGGATTAACATCACATTTCTGAAAAATATCAAAACCACCATCCCAGGAGATATTAGTCAAAATACCTTATATAAAAAATCTAACTCAATATGCCATCAATTATATTAAACATAAATCTTCTTCGAACTCTAACCTTCTCTAATGTTTTGTGGAATGAATCTAAATCTGTTGATCATTTCCTTAGCTAGAATAGGTCCCAATAACTTCTATTCTCTAACTTTATCCCAACATGTTGTAGTTAAAAAATTAATTCCATATAATAGTCTTCTCAGGATGACCATCTATCCAAGGATGATATGTAGTTCTAAATCATAGCTCCATATTTAAATTTTTCTAAAGAATTTTCTAGAACATTGAGGTTAACCTTTGATCTTGATCATATATTATTATGAGTGGTACTTCGTACAACCTTAACACTTTCCTAATGTATTTCATACAAATTTGGCTAAGTGAGAAATCATATTTGATAGTAACAAATTTTTCACACTTATTAAGGTGATAAACTTCAATAAAAATGGTGTTATGGACTTTAAATATCATGGGGAGTCCTATAATGAAATCCATTATGCTATTTTCTCATTTTGATATTGGTATTGGTAATGGTTTCATTATCCCATTAGACTTTAAATATTCAACCCTTACTTGTTGAAATTCATGGAATCGAGATACACACTCTGTAAAATAATTTTTCATATTTTCCCAAAAAAAATTCTCTTTGATATCTGTATACATCATTTTACTCCTAGGATGGATTTATAATAATGATCCATGTGCTTTATCTCTATCATAATTGAACATAGGATGCATACTCAGTTCCTAAAAGTGTTAATTCCATCACAATAATTATTGAACTTAGGAAAATTCATTGCCTTATTTTATGGATCAAAATTATCATTATTCAATTATTTACAATTTACATAAATGGATAGAAAACATTCATCCCAATAAGATATGGATTATCTCTTTTAATAATTATATCAATATCTATCACTTGAAAATCCATTAATATTGGATCTCTTTTAATTCTCATCATAGACAAGCTATCATGGTCTTTCATGTAACAACCCAGGAAAGGTCATGATAAGTAATTATCATGTATAATTAATATTTATTAGTTATATTTTATTGATTTATGGTTGTTATAAGAATAATTGGTAAATTTTTAGTCAAAATTGAAAAAATATTTATCGCAACCAAATTGGGGTTTCATGCATCATATGATTTTAATTAAATAATAAATAATTGATTATAGAAATTTAATTTTAAAATTAAAATTTAAATTTTGAATTTATATTTTCAATATCAAATTTGAATAATTTTTTTATAATTTTCTAGAAAATAATTATTTTTTAATAAAAAGTGTAAAATATTAATTTTTATTGGGAACTTTATTTTCTTTTAAAGTATTAAAAAATTACTATTCTATTTTGGATTAGTTTTAAAGGTTAATTAGTTCTTTTTTAATAAACATAATCCAATTATAGTACTTACAATCATTTTTATATTTGAATTTGGAATAAAACAATTTCTATATTTAAAAATAAATTTTGTTCTGAAAAAATGATTTTTGTCGCGTTTTGTGGGTATAATTTTCAATTAAATTATTCCACTTAATAGAATCTAATCTTGAATAATTAATTAAATATTTAGAATCATCAGGTACAAAATTTTTAAATAGTTCTCTTTTCTTTTTAGTCATTATAAATAGTAATTACAGTAATTTTTTTTACCATGGTAAAGGTAAATCATGCAATCAAGGTTAAAAACAATATTATAAGGACTAAATATTTACCCTAACAAATTCTACTATCCTCTTGGATGATTTGAGTTTTTCCATGTAATTATAATATTCCCAAATATAAAAACTCGGGTCCAAATTTATTTGATGTTGACATTTATAATATTTAAGCAAAAGATAATGTTAAAAATGTCAGTTTCATTCTTTTGATATAAATAATATTTTGAGACATGGATAAAAACAAATTATTTTTGGTTATATAAATTAATTTTAAATATAAATTATATTTTATCATGGTAATTTATTTATAATTTTTAGTGATAATTTATTGCCTTAAATTCTTATGCAACACTAACAGAGTATTTATTCAATTAATTGAAAAATAAAATAAACTAATTTAAAAATATTAAAAATAATAAAATTTTAATTAATTATTGAATTAAAATAATTTTTAGATATATATTTAAAATATTAGGTATATGTGAAAGAATTATATTTTATCTAATTTGCTGTCATGTTGTTTTCAAAGTCAAATTATATGAATAGTTCTAAAACGTACATTATTAATATTTTATAATAAATAGTAATTTATAAAATGATTCAAAATTCATGAAAATATGATATTTGTACAATTAATTTTAATTTGTTTTATATATCAAAAATGGTCCATTTATGTTCAAATTATATTTTTATATTAAATATATTTATACCCAATGAGTAAAAATATCCATTATCCCAATTATCACAAAAAAGGGTTAACACGAGATAACATAAAATGAAAATGGTATAAAAATAATAAAAACATATAAAAATTTTATTTAACGATATTATTTTTAATCTCATTCATATTATATTTTAATAATATCAATTTTGATATATTTAAAAAAGAAATATAAAATATATTAATCTAATACTTCAAGATATTTCAAGAGTGTCCCCCCCTTGGCTTAAAAAAGGGAATCATCTCTCTTCTTTTCTTTACACTTCAAGATAATTTTTGTTTTGAAAATACATTATTAAATCCCTTAATTATATCCCAACCCACTTTTTAGAAGCCTTTGTTTTACCAAAAAAGACTTAGGAAATATTATGGTGTAATCCTTAAGTGGTTTTTCGAAGAAGTGGTATAGTTATTAACCAAGCATTTTAATTTTATTTCTTCTTATACCTCCTTAAAATATTATTCAACCATACTAAAATAATTAAATAGTTATATTAAATATAAATCTATGTTATTATGATAGTTATATAACCTATATCCATCTTTTCTTCCATCAAATTGAAAACTAAATCATCGTTCGTGTGTACTCCAGACTATCGCCTCTCGAACTGACGCAATTCTTTTTTAATAATCACCTCTCATAGGTAGTTATGATGATTGATTTAATATATATATATATGATATTAATGAAATATATATCATTATTTAAAGGTGATATGTAATATATTTTCTTAACTTTCTATGAATTTAAAAATGAAAATGTTGTTTGTGCGTACTTGTAGATTACAACCTCCATGAAGGGATGTGACTCATTTTTCATTACTGCATCATATGGCTGGTACATATAAGTGTATTCAAAGAAATAATATTGTATTTTTAATATAATTATTATTCTATAAATATAAAATAATAATTACCTTATTTCCCTAACTATCATTGAAAAATAGAAAGGTTTCTCATGCATACATGTGGTCTACTATCTCCATGATTGTAATGTGGTTCATTATTCATAACCATATATTAGAGTTGGTTTTAAATGTGAAATTGATTTATAAAAATGATTAATATATTATTATCATTATATCTATTATCGAATAATTACCTCTTTTACCATAGTCATCCTACTAATGTTATCTTTTACAAGCTATCCGAATATACTGAAAATGTTTGATGTGAACTAAATTGATTAAGTAATTGAATATAACATTTTATTAAATAAAATAAATGGAATAATTAATTTTAAAAATAATCCTAATAAATCAAATAATTAATCTAAGTCTATTATTCAATAAGATAAAGAATGTATGTGATGATTCAGAATCAAGGTAAGGGACACTTTAACTTAAAACCTAATTTTAAATGTTTAAAAGGTTAGTTATCTAAATATTTTTATTCCATGTCCATGTTATTAAAATTATTTTTTTGTATTTATTTATATAGATGTAAATTAATTATAAATTAAGTTTTATGTCTCATTTTAATTTCTTACAAATGTTTAAAAAAGGAATATTTTTAAGTATTTTATAAGGAATATTTTATTTTTATTTACCAACGTGTGTAAGGAATGTTTTAATTAAAAAATATGGTATGAAAATAATTCAACATAGTCATGAATTTTCATTTCTTTGATGCTTACTCTACATGTTTACAATTTCATCTTCAAATTAAATCATTTCCATAATATTCTTTTAATGATTCATGTTAAATTATTTTCAAGAAAAAAGGTCATTTATCTCTATTCTTATATGAAAATATAAGAGGATTCAGAGGACTGCTCGATGCTCCACTCCTCGTCCTCTGATGGCATTTTGGATGGATGTGTTGCAGTAACCCCTCCCTATGCCTCGGATGGGGATGGGGGATTCTGACTCTCACCATATTCCATGACATTACACTCACTCCTCTTCTCAAGTTTCTGATCACTCCCTCCTACCTGACCATCCTTAGATCGTGATCTACCCTGATGTTCTGAAATGGGTAAATTGTGTGATTTATATTCCAATCTCCCAAATATAATTTTAAAGGGAATATTCACTGCTGGATCTATATTTTGTTTCTATATTTATGAGGAATCGACCCTCAGTTGCATCGTTTGACAGGTATGTCTCCTCTTCCTAGAAGATTCATGAAAATACAGTGATAGTTCTTTTGGATGCGAGGAATTTTCAAATCTGTTTTAGGAATGATGACAATATGATCTATGCATAGTCCTTTTCCCCACATTTGGTTTAGGGACATCATTTTTCTCTATTTCATTGGTCATTCTAGTTTCATATTCATCGCAACCCTCCAACTTCAGCGCTTTGGATCACCCTCTCGGGTCTTCCCCTGCCTTTTCAAAAATTGGCAATCTTATGTTTGATCAGGAATATGATTGGACAATTTTTATGCATGAAACGTTACACCTATGCTCTCAAACATCTAATTTATCTAAGTATTTTAATTTAGGTTGATGTGTCCAAGGCTCTAACTAATTCTATATATATCAAAGTTGAAGGTGATATTCGGTGGCACCAATTAGTTTGCTTTGATTCCTGGGTCCCTTTCTGCATGAACTGCTAGCGGTCGGGGCATCTATCTCTACTGTGCCATCATGGAAAAAATTTATTTCAACACATTGGTGGATTATTTTCCCGTGATGGGGAGAAGCGATGTTGTGGAGAATTTTCCCCTACCTGTGTTGAAATAAAGGAGACTAGTGAAGCTATGAGGGCTGTCCATGGGTCTCTAAAGAAGAGTATGGTTACACCCACAAACCTGAGTGTGGATGAGGTATTTAGAAGGCTACATCATGATATGGGTTTGGTTTCTACTGTGGGGGTTGAGGTAGTAGTGAATATCCCACAATTGGGCATCGAAAATAGGGATGTAGTGACTTCTCATGTAATCTCTGCAGATGGTTGTAGTGAAAAAATGGGAATGGATTCCAGGGGTGTGGTGGTTATCATGAATAAATATCTTGGTTTTGATATTAGTAACATTTTTGAAGTGAAAATGAATGAGGATGTTGGAATGGGAAAGGAAGCATCTAGGGAGATGACTTTAGTTGGAAAAATTTTTAGGAGGCATGAGGAGTTTCCCCCTGAGAAGACATGATTGCAACAGATTTGTAGTTCTGGAGTGGAACATAGTTCTTGTGGGAATTTCTATCATAATGAGGGACAAGATAATAGAGAGAATGGTCAATTGCTAGCATTTTTAGACAATAATAAGAAATAATCTTGGATGGAAAGTGTTTTTTTTTTCAAGAGGATCATCAGAAGGTGAATATACCTCTATACGTACCAAGTAAGTGGGGGGGGGGGGATGTCTGTAAAGAGAATACGGAAAATGACCGTCACTCTCCCAATATCCATGTCAATGAATCCTATACTGATATACTTAATAATGGGAGGAAGAAAGGAAGTAATAATGTGGTGGATTTCATTGATCCACCAAAGTGTAACCCTAGAAAGGATTACTCTAACATGCCAAAATAAGGTGTCTATGAGATCCTTCTTTAAGGACTCCAAATTGAAAGATATGGATCAGAAATAGGGTCAGGTTAACAATAAGCTATCAAGAGATCCATTGACTTTAGAACAATTACGACTAAGGGATCAATACATTAAAATGATCAATTCCTATAATTTGCAATCTGAGTGGGAGTCAGATAACCCAGAGGTGGCCTTAGATGTTGGAAATGTTGATGAGTATAAATCCTTTTGAGTTTTTACTTTATGGACCTGTTGTCTTGTTCTAAACTTTGTACTTTTCTCTTTTTTCCAATAAATTTAGAGGACTGGGCGTTTTTCCTGGGCCTGATCCTTTTTGTTATGTAAAAATATAAGTTTTTTAATTATTTGTGGAAATGATTTTTAAGGGTTTTATGACATAAATATATAATTATAATTTTTTTATTTATTATGTGGTACATGAACCTTATAAATTATTATGGGTGAGACTGATACAACTTATGTGGTGGTTGATCTTGATACAACTTATAAAATGGTCGAGCCTATTATAGATTATACGATGGGTGAGCCCCATTATAGATCTTCAATGCATTGGGTAATATTATTTATCTTCAAACTAAAGAAGGATGGAGTTTACCATTTTGGGATCTCATATGTATTTAATTGGGATCTATTTTTTTAAGACTTTGGTTTAACATGGGTTATGAATATGATGGACTAAGTTACATAAAAGGGTTTTCCAATTGCATGTTATCCATCTTAATGTTTTATTTGGGATAAAGTTTTTGTTTTTAATGTAGAGATGGTTTTTTTCATATTCTCAAAGAATAATGTGATAGAGTTATTAATTTTATGGGTTATATTATTTTTTAATGTACTAAATATTTCACTTATTTTATGCCCCTTACTAATCTTTTTGTACACTTACCATGTTTTAAAATGTTTTCCACATGATTTTATGGATAAGTAGGGAAAAGGTAAGGTCAATATGAAAATTCTGATGATATTTAAATAA
The DNA here is from genome assembly GCA_963277665.1 of Viscum album. Taxonomy (NCBI): domain Eukaryota; kingdom Viridiplantae; phylum Streptophyta; class Magnoliopsida; order Santalales; family Viscaceae; genus Viscum; species Viscum album. The sequence continues at coordinate 95,026,535 of OY728138.1, read as the reverse complement.
AAGAATATTTTTTTTCTATTTAAAATATTTATATTGTTTGAAAAATTGATACTGACTAGAAGAGTACAGTTTGTACTATATAAATTTTTTTTAAGAGTTACGACCTAAGTCTCTAAAACTCTTAATCATAAAGTTACTTGAATAGAAATAAAGTTAATTATTGAATCAAAACTAAGGATTATGTAATTTTTTAAGGATGGGTCCTTATTACTGGCCTCATAGGAAAATGGTAGACAAATTTAGTGTTTAGAATAATGTAAATAGCATACCATTGAATGATTTTACATTATGGTTAAGCTGAAAAGATATTGTATTTAAATATTTCCATGTCCATTAATTAAATTGATGTCTATTTAGAAAGGGTTTTCATAGAGAAAACATAGAAAGTGATATAGGATCGTATCTTGGGGAAAATATCCTTCAAAATTTGCATCTTATAATGGTTAGAGTTGAAACTAAGAAATTTTTATAGTGATAGATCACTTGACACAACCAATAAATGTGAGAGGCATCAATCTTAGAGGGAAACCATATTTACCATAGAGTAAGACGTTAAAATTTCATAATTTCATGAAATATTACCCTATAATTTTCTATGTATATTCAGATCCAATGGTGGAATAAGGATGGATCAATTATTTGGAAAAGATGTTTGAAGTCATGAGATGTTCATAACCTTACATGATATCTTATGGAATTTATCATTTTGAAATTGAAGCTGTTCGATGGTGGCCTTCAGTTAATAACACTACAGAGATATTTGATCTTGATGCGATGAAATGAGATACATTTATGAATCATGTTGCAGAGATATATTTCCTTAAGGCTATTCAGGTTATGATAGAGAAGAAATTCAAATAACTAAAGTAAAAAAGATAAATATTTAAAGGCCGGATATGAATAAAATTTTACAATATTAGCCAGGTATGCAATTTATTTCATTCAAGACCTCAATAGTAAAACATATATATTTTACTCAGGATTGAAACTATGTTTACAAATATATTTCACCACATAATAATTTAAAATTTAACAAAATGTTGTTCATTGTAATGTTATTTTTTGAGATTAAGTTTTTTTTATAATTAAGTTACTTGAGATGAAAATATTAATAAATGGTTAAGGTGGTAAGAAATGGAGAATAATCCAACTAATATTTCTATATATAATTCCCCAACATGATCCATGTATGTTAAAAAAATTTCAGGGAATGTTTTTCTGGATGTGGAAAATGTTATTGATGTGGTATATTTGGTTATAAGTCCCTTGACTGTAAAGAAAGTATTAATGAACAATCCAATAATGTGTTAATATATATACAAAAAATTATGAGATGTTTTAATTACAAAGAGTTGGGAAGTGATGCTAATGTGCGTCTTAAGTTAGTTACTCAAGGTGTAAATCATTAAGATCAAGAGGAGAAATAAGTAGCAAAATCATTTTATAAACTATGGTTGATTTTGGGCCATATAATAAAGCAGTAAAAGGTAAATTAATTATTTATTATAATCCTAATAATTCCTAGTTTTAATCCACATATTTTCATTCCTAAAATTTTGAGAAATTTTCAAGAAAAACTTAAATATCACATCATGAAAATAAGATAGAACTTTTGGTGAAAACTCTAGTTGGAAATATTAAATACGGTTATTAATGGGATGTTATTTCATATTAGTCTTATTGAATGGTACAAAATAGAGTTTGATATTATTTTGGGTATGGATTTTATTTCAATTTATCATTATAATATATATTTTAAAAATAATAAAGTTATATTTAATGATTTCATAACTTTGATAACCTACTATAAAGGTGAGAAATCAATTAAATATAGAAGTGAATGTTAGATAGCTCATGTTATTGAAAGGAAATAAAATTTTCAAAGTAGTGATGTGAAATGAGTAAAATAATATGTGGATGTGTTTCCTGGTGATTTTCCTAGTTTTATTCCTCATTAAGATGTTGAGTTCAAAATAGACTTATTTCATGATTAGAAGAAAATTTAAGATCTTCCTTATCTAATGGTTCAGTTATAAATTTTGAAATTGGAAAATAATTTACAAGAGTTTCAAGATAAAGATTCCATTCATCCTAGAACTTCTCTTTGGGAAACTTTATATATATTTTTTTAAAATGAAATATGGTTCAACAAGTCTTTTCATTGATTATTGATCCTTGAATAACATCACTATTAAGATCAAGTATCCTTTTCCTCATATAGATGATTTTTATGACTAGATCCAGGGAGTGTAGTATTTTTCAAAGATAAAACTCAGGTCATTGTATCATCATTTGAATTTAAAAGAGGAATATATCCTGAAGACTGTGGTTTAGAATAAATAAAAGAATTATGGGTTTGTAGTTATTTTTTTGTGTTTTTTAATTCACCAGCTATATTCAAGGATCTTATAAGAATAGTATTCCATGAAAAAATAGATACATTTTTGGTTGTGTTTATTAATGATATATTGGTATATTCCAAAATTATTAAGGGTCATGAATGATATATAAGGATTTTTTTACAAACCATAAAAGAAAAAGATTATATGGAAAACTTAATAAGTGTGAATTTTGGTTGCTACATATTTCTTTCTATGGGAGTCTTATTTCTAAATGAAAAAATAATATCCCTATTAAAAATATTATTATGTTTAAGAATTTAAAAGGCCTACAAATGTCATAGAGATTAATTGTCTTCTTGTATGAATGTTTTACTATCGTTGGGTTTTTGAAAAAGTTTCCCAGTTTTCCAGCCCACAATATATGTTAACCAAAAAAGGAGTTAAATTCATTTGTATGAATGTGTGTGAGGATTGTTTTCATAAACTAAAAAAATGAATAGTGAATTATCCATTTTTTGACCTTCCCACTGGAAATAGTGAAATTTTCATCCATAGTGATGATTTTTTGAAGGTAATAGGTTATAAACTAATGTTCAATGATAGGTAATTTATTATTCTTCATGAAAACTAAAACCTCATGAGTTAAATTATCATACACATGAACTTGAGTTAACTGTTTTGGGGTTTTCTTTAGTAATTTAAAGGAATCAATTATATAGAGTAAAGAGTGAAATATATATTGATCATAAAATTTTGAAGTTTATATTCAATCATAATGAGTTGAAAATAAGGTAGAAAATATGTATGAAACTGATTAATGGTTATGACAATATGATTCATTACTATAATAGAAAAGATAATAAATTAGTCAATTCTTTGATTTTAAAAAATAATGATACATTAAACATGTTACTTTTGGAACATGAACTAATTCTTCATGATTTGATGAATTTTTCTATAGAAAATTTTAAAGGAGGATCATCCTTTATTTTTTTAGTTTTTAGTAAGATCATCTCTATTATAAAGAATTATGAAATCATTGAAGGAGGATCATTTTGTGAAAGAAAATTCAGAATCGGTTACGAATTTTAAGTAACAAAATTTTAATGTTGATGAAGAATGTGTTGTAAGATTTGGAAAATGGTTATGTATTTCTTGTGATTCCCAATTGAATAAATCATTGTTCAGTTAAGATAATAGTTCCCCATTATCTTCTCATCCTAGAAGCATTAAGATGCAAAGATGCATTCAGTAGTATCATTGGTAGGATAGAGTGAAATTTGATATTTTTGAAATTACCATGAGATGTTTTACTTTTCCAGAGGTTAAAGTATAACGATATTCCCAAAAGTGTATGCTTCAACACTTTTCTAGTAACATAGTTGACATAGGAAAATATATCAATGGATTTTGAGGTGTTATTCACAAGGACATCATAATATTAATAGTGTTATTTAGGTTATTATTGATCAAGTAAGTCTCTATATTTCCTTCCCATTCGAGATACTATGTCATTAGATCATATTTATCAACTGTATCTCAATTAGATAGTCAGGTTACATAGATTTCCTCACTCCATTGTATCTGACCTAGATCCCAAGTTCAATTATTATATTCTTAAAGGAATTTAGAAGTTGTTATGTGGTAAATTAAATTTCATTGTAGCTTTCCATCCTTAATATGATGGACAATCCCAGTAAATGATTAGCCCTTGGAATACATGTTTCTATATTTTTCAACGAATTACCATGGATTTTTGGATCATCATATTTTTTTGTTTGATTTTTCTTATAACAACTATTTTCATTCTACTATACATAGGGAAAATTTTGAGGTATTATATGGAAATATGTACAGATACTATCTTTTTTGGGATGAAGTACGAGAAAAAAATTTAATAGGACTAAATTTGGTAGTGTAAATGATTAAGAATGTAAGAATGATTAAAAACATATAATGAAGTATCATATAAGGCAAAAAATATTCATATAACCAGAGGAAATATCTTTCTTTTCGAGGTTGGTGGTTATTTTTTTCATAAAGTATCTCAATGGAAAGGTGATATGCGTTGTGGTAAAAAATGGGAAGCTAACTCCACAGATCATTAGAACATTGAAATCATGGAGAAATTTAGATCAGTTTACTACCAATTTTCCTTTCCCCTTAGTTTATCCAAATTACATAATTTATTTTATTTTTTACGTTACAAAATTATGTATTGGATTCATCAAATTTTATGAGAACATAAGTAGTTCTTTTTGATGACAAAATTTCTTATAAGAAACAAACAGTTTATATTCTTGACCCTAGAGAGAATTTTTTGTTGAATAAAGTGTTCTAAAGGGTTAAGCTATTTTAGAAAAACCATATGATTGAAGAATCAACATTGCAATCTGAAAATCCTATATGGGGAAAATATCTCTACTTGTTTAATAAGTGTATAAAATTATAAGGATGCAATTTCTTAAAGGGGAAAATAATATAACAACCTAGAAATTTAAATTTAATTCATTTTAATACATTATTAATATTAATTAATTATATTTTATAGATTTATTATTGTTAAAATAATATTAATTAATTTTTCAATCACAAAATTTTATTTTATAATATATTATTTTAAATTTATCTTAATATTATTTTTTGATAATTTTATGAAATTATTGAATTTTTAATCAACATTGAAAAATTATAATTTTTATGGAAAAATATATTTCCTTTTAATGTATTTAAAATTTTTAATCTGTTTTGGATGAGTATTAAATTATCTTTTTTTTATTTTCAATAAAAATAATCTATGTATATTTCCTTCAATTAATTTTATATTTCAATTTGGAATAAAAATATTTTTATATTTAAAGTGACATTTTATGAAAAATTGTTTTTCATCTCATATTATGGGTTTATTGTTAAATTAAATTATTCCACATATTTGAACTGAATCTTGAAAAATTAATTAAATATTTGGAATCACATGGTCCAAATTTGGTAAATATATTCCTTTTATTTTTAGAGTTTATGAATAGTAAATATAGTAAATTTTTGTCATCATAGTAATGATAAATCAGGTAGTAATGGTTAAAAATAATATGATAAGGACTAAAAATTGACCTTCAAACATGCCTTTATACTTTTTTATTAGTTTAGTTCATCCTTTTACATCCAATTTTCTACAATATGGAACCTTGGTGACATATTTATTTTTATTTTTCCTTTATAATATTTAAGTAAAAGATAATGTCAAAAATCCCAATTTCATGATTTTAATATATATAATACTTTTTGACTAGTAAAAAAAACAAATCATGTTTGGTTATAAATATTAATTTTAAATTAAAATTAATTTTATCATGTTAATTTATTTATAAATTTTTGTGATGAAATAATTACTTTAAATTCTCAAGAAACACCGGCACAACATTTATTCAATAAATAGAATTATAAAATAATTTTTTTTCAAATGATTAAATGTAACATAATTTGAATTAATTATATTGTTCTAAATTTTTTTAGATAAGATATAAAAAATTAGGTATGTTATAACTTATTATACTCTGATTCCTTTATACCCATTTCATTTTTAAAGTCAAATTAAATGAATAGTTCCAAAAATGCCTATAATGATTTTTTAGAATAAATAATAATTCATTAAATGATTTAAAATTATTAAAAATAATATATTTGGCCAAATTATTCGGATACAAATTTAAATATCAACCATGTTTCATTTATAGGCCAATTTTTTTATGGTAACTATCATGACCCACAAATAGTAAAAATCTTTGTTATCATCATAATCATAAAAAAGGGTTAACGTGAGTTAAAATAAAAAAATAAGGGAAAAAATGTAATCTAATCTAATATAGATTCTATTAGATGATATTATTTCAACCAATAATCACATATTATTCTAATAATATAAATTTTTATTAATGTTAACTTGATTTTTAATTTATATTAATTTAATTCTTTATGAAATTACAAGAGTTTTCATCCCCTCACTTATAAAAGGGAACATCATGTCCTCTTTTATCCACACATAAAGCCCTATTTTTTCTAATAACTACTAAATAATTTTTTTAAATAACTACTCATGTCCTAGATAACTTTATGTAACCTATCAACCCACATTCTACTTAAATGGGTCCCTGATCCGTTGGGTTATGTGGCCTCAAGTTCACCACCCTGTATTCCAGAGGCTACCAACTATCAGCGAGGGAGTAAAGGAGGTAAAATGGAAATAATTTACCATTATAGTAGAGTGGAACAACATATAAAAATAATAATTATACAATAGAGGAATCAAGATATAAAAAACACTAAATGACTGGACAATAACAAGTTATAACTGAAGAAAATACATTAGATATAATAATAACCTATGGAAGTGTAAATAACTGAAAAAATAGATAATAATATCAAAATACACTAGGTAGTGTATGATATATGGATGAAAAGAATGCCGATGTACAAAAATTTAACATGGGATAGGCCTATACTATATGCTATAAATAAGGAAAAAAGAATAAAAGGGTGATCCACTAGAATCTAGATAATATGTTCTATCATATTTTTCGAGGATCCAACTATAGGTAAATCATATCAAGAATATAAAGTTGGATGGTTTCCCTTATCCATACCCGCTGACATGTAATATACTCAGGGACCAAAGGAATCCTAACTAGGGTGTGAGATAAAATCCTAGTAGGCCACCACCAATGGAGTATATAAATAATCCAAGTAGTTCTCTTAGCTAAATAGTATATTGGTATAAATAAATAAGAAAAAATGTTGAATGAATAACCATCTAACTCAAGTTCTTCAAGGACACTTGGGGGCTCTACCTACTTCATCTCATGGCTAGAATGAGTTTCTGATCAGTAACTATATATATGGTAATAATATATATAGCAGAGTTATATATTATATCCACCAATATAGACCATGTTTGTGCGGACATGAGTGGACATATACCAAGAATACAAGTTTCTAGTTGGACCATGGTGTAACTCAGGAATCCATAACCAATCTAAATGAGCCTATAAGATAATGAAAAAGGGTATATTCCCTACATCCTATGATTAATGAGATATGTCATGCTCATCACTCGAGAAGGTGGGTGAGTCATCATGTCAACACCTAAAACAAGGGATGTGGTGCATCATGCCCACCATACAAAGAGTGCCAATGGTGTGATATGTCATGCTCAACACCTGATGTAAGGGAGTATGGAACATCATTAAAAAAATAACCCTTAACTATTGGAAAAAACCTATATCAAAATAATAATCAAATTTATAATATTATCTATGAGTCATTTCCTCTCATTAAATACATTCATGAATCCTAAATACAAGTAAAGCCTGAAAATTCAGATAATCAAGTTCAATATAATCAAATATGAGGAATGTCCTTGACACCATATTCCATTTAATATATTAAATCATATAAGAAAAACTTGAAGCTAAGAATAGAAATATAATACATCCATTTAAATGAATAAAGTAATTCAAATTCATTTTACAAGGCTCAATAGACACTTAGAATGTGCCTTTCATAGTTAGAAAACTACCTACAAGGGCAGTTCCATACATTATACAAGACAAGAACTTATGAGATTATTTTCTTCGATAGACATTTATTTAATAGTGGGAAATTCCATTTATAATCCAATATTATTCCTTAAAAGGAATTCTGGTTATTTAAACAGTTAATTAAAAAGGGGAAATTAAATCTGGAACACCTAAGGGGTGTCTGTGATTGAGGTTATCATCCTTTATTTACATAACATCGACCCTCAAGGGTATATCAAGGTGGGTATGAACATTTAGAAAGAAGAAATCAATTTTAAGGAACTATGCAAAGAATTCCCTTTGGAAACACAACAAAATGATAATAAAAACACAAAAAATTTTGGGGAAAATAGTGAGAATACCTACCTTAGGGTTGTTGAAAACTCTTCGTCAGACAGTGCCCTCAAATTCAAAGTAGATTGGGAGAATTTGAAGAAACTGTCTTATACTGATAAAATATAAAAAGTTACATTACACCCAAATATTATAAAGGATTTGAAGATAGAAATATTACGGTAGGTAGAGGACTCAATAGAATACCTCTAGTTATTAAACACCTTTGATAGAGCTTGATTCAGAGTTTGGACATTGGTGAAATCAAAGAAACTAGGTGGGAGATGAAAAGTGATCATGAGAGATAGAGTAGGAATCCATCTACTAGAATGAAGAGGAAAAGAAATAAAATTTGGTTTATAATTTAATTAAGGGATAAATAGTAATTTCAACCTCAAATATTGTGGCACACGATTTGGACGCATGGTTAGGCCAAACCATGTACAAACTGTGCTAGCCTCACTACTTAAGGAAATACCCCACACAGTTAAGGTGCATGGTTTCTCGAAAGATATAAAACCTGCAAAAAAATCATATGTCAAAAACTACCGATGGCCCACACAGGCATGTTATTTGGGTTTCACGGTTTCTAAAAAACCATGTAGCCCCAAAATCTCATTTGTCACATCCCTCATGGTTAGTAGAGAACATGCAGGATGGGAGGCATTCTTTATACTAAACGTGTAGCCCTGTATTTTTTCAATTTTTTTGGGTTATGGTATCTGAACAATCATTATATACCCTTGTAACCACTTTGAATCAATTGGGTAACATCATAAGGTTTGTTTAAATGAATTTAAACAAAAAAAAAGTTAGGTCATACCCACATGAAAGGACATTCCATTAAAATCTCCCCTTATTAAATAAATGCAACCTTGAGTTTTCCTTATGAGGGTAAAGAGGAATAGTCAAAAATAGTTTTGTCCAGTGGGTCTATATATCATCTTCCCACTCATAGGTCTCATCTTGTACTTAGTCGTGCTACCATATCACCCATACCAAAGTAGCTAAACTTCCTCAGAGTGTCTTCACACTATGATCCACAATAAGCACTAGATAAAATTTTAAGGAAGCATCCATTTCTAACTCAACCTCATCAGGTTGAAAGACATGTGAATAGTTTGGATAATATTAGAGAAGCTAAGATACATGAAATTCATCATGCATAGATTGGTATCTCTAAGAAAGTGATATCTACTAAGCCACTGGTTTGGTCTGTTTCTTGACTTTGAAGGGTCTAAATAACCTAGGTGAGAGCTTACCTTGCCTATGAATATTCCTATGGACCAACTAGGGTAAGAATCACAAGAAAACCTATTATCTGACGTTGAACTCAAGAGGTATTTAGAATATATATGCATATGAATGCTATGTAGACTAATCTATCCTTAGGCACTTTTTGATCAACTGGACATTCTCTCCTGCCTCCCAAATGAGATGAGTTCCAAGAAACGATTCCCCCATGTCTATCCCACATAGATGTGAATGATAGTCCTACCATATAAGGCTTCATACATATCTATCTCTATGGTATCCTAAAATCTATTATTATAAAAAAACTCAGTAAGGGGAATGTGTTTCTTTTAAGAACCCCCAAAATTAAGGACACATGCATATAGAATTTCTTCTAACAACTGAATCATACACTTTTTCAATCTATCAGTATGTGGGAGATAATCCATGATTAGAAACACTTGTGTACTGAAGCCCTTCTTCATCCCTTACCAGAAATATGACATAAAGTGAGTGTCTATCATAAATGATAAAATGAGGCACTATATGAAGACTCATAACCTATCTAACATATAACCTCCCCATATCATCGTCCGAGATTATCTCTCACCTAGGTAAGAAGTGTGATACCTTCATCATATGATCAACATCAACCCACACTATATCATTTCTATGTGGTGATCTTGGTAAACTGGTCACAAAATCCACCAAAACATCATCTCATTTCCACTCGAGAATAAAAAACAACTGTAAAATTCATGATGGTCACTAATGTTATGAATTCACCTATTTATAGGTGGGATTATATGTAATGAAACCAACAGTATCATGTTTTATTGTAGTCCACCAATACTGACACCATAAATACTGATATATCATGGTGACAACAGAATAAACAAGCCAAGTTGAGGCATGAAATTGCTATATTAGCACCTCTATGATGTCTACTAAAACCCATGGATGCCCATGTATTAGTAAAGTATCATCCCCATCCATGATCCAACCTAAATATGTGTCATCATCCAAGAAGACTTTCTTTAGGATAAGGCCTTTAGAATCAAATATTTTTCTCATTATTTCCCATTATATAATAGTAGAGGTTACTTCTAAGGGTATTAGGTTAATCCAATCATGATCCTCCAGAACCTCACTGGCCATCTCTAAGAATATGGTAATGATCTAAGATTTACCACTACCCTCTTGAACTCCCTATATCTAAGTCTTATGTCTTAATGAATCAATTACTGCATTGCCTTTACTAGTCTTGTAGGAAAGATCCAAATCAAATGACTATTGGTACTCGACCCACCTACACTACCCGAGATTCAGATCTCACTGTGTAAATATGTTCTTGAGAATTTTGTGATCCGTGAACACCAAAAAACATTATCTAAGTAAATAATGTCTCGAATAGTATAAGGCATGAAAAAAATCTAGCTCTAGGTATTATTTCTAGTAATTCCACACATGAGACCTTAATTGAAGAGACTCATATCCGATGAGTCGCTCATACTACATCCGAATAGTACCAAGAAAAATACCTAATACATCACAGGAAACCATATAACCCCTAACTAGATGTAGAAGAACCAATATCAATGCTGTAATCAATATTCTCTTCAACTCCTGAAAGGATTATTCACAATCTTCTGACCATATGAATTTTACACATTTATTTTTCAAGATCTTAAGGAGAACTAAAATATATGAGAAACCCTAGATAAAGCATTTGTAATTCAATGATATACCTATGAAACATCGAATGTCAAATAAATTCTTTTGGTTCTCCTAGGAAACTACATCCCTCACTTTTTTTTGCTTCTACTAAAACTCTTGACTCCAAGATAATGTAACCAAATAAGTGGAATTTTCAATCCAAAAGTGGAATTTACTAGGCTTAGCATGTAGATAATTCTATCTCAGTGTGTTCAACATGAAATTAACATGGTCAGTGTGTTCATGTATGGAGTGAGAATACAGTAATATAATTTCAACAAATACTACCATGAATTAGTCGATATATAGGTGGAAAAGAAGAATTATTAGAGCAATAAAAACTACTGGTGTGTTAATGAGATTGAATGGCATGACTATCTACACATATAGGTCATACCTACTCCTAAATTTTTTGATAGGTATGTCTGATGACCTGAAACACACTAGATAATATTCAAACCTCAAATATATCTTTGAAAACACTCTCTATCCTCAGATCTGATTGAAGAGGTCATCTGTTCGGGGCAATGGATGCCAATTCTTTATAATGAGCTAGTTCAAATGATGATAACCCACAAAAAGCCTAAGGGTACCATCCACCTTCTTTAAAAATAGGATTGGAGAACCCCTATGAGAAGGATTGGGGCATATAATTACTTGATCCTCTAGATCCTACAACTCAATGTTAATCTCTAGAATCTCTATAGGTACTATCCTAAAAAAAGGAATGGTCACTAGTGATTCTCTAAGAACTAGATCAATGGTGAATTATACCTACCATTCTGGAGGTATCTCAAAGAAGTTTTTATGGAATACATCTATGAAATGCTCCACTATCTAATGGAAAAGAGTGAGTCTTATCCCCTAATCATCCAATAAAATACTTGTGATCTTATCCATTACACTACCAATCCTTTGCTTCTCGGGTCCATCTCGAGTCGATATGACATCCTATTCTCCCATATATATATACCCCCTACCCTCTGGTGATGTAATTGTCTTCCTCTGACAATAAAAGTCAATGTGGGATAGATATGTAACTAACTAGTCCATCATAAATATTACATTAAATCTCATCATGTTTAGTACAAAAAGATCCCATACAAAGAGGTGCCCAACTATATCAAGGGAACAATCCTTACAAAGGAAAATTTTCTCTAATTGGATATCTAATAGGGTATCAAGCATCATAATTCCATGAAAGTGTCAGATTTTGAGTCCCAAACTATCTATAATAGTCTTAGATATAAAATAGTGGGATGATATTGTGTGAAATAAATAAGTCACTAAAGTCAAGGTTAGTATAAAAGTACCTCTAATTGTAGATGGTTTGGAACTCTCCACCTTTAACATAGGTTGGACTGCATGTAACTAGATAGTACCATGACCATGAGCCACTTCCTGATTTCCCTGAGCAAGATCACTCTTATAGAACTGAGAATCATGAGTTTGACTATATCTACCTCAACTGCCACCTTAACCTGAGTGGATGGTCACATTCCAACAGACTAACTAGAGAGATAATACTTGCTCCACACTTGAATGCTGGGGAAGAGTAGATCCCTAATCTCTAGGAACTGATGTAATGTTTCTACAAAATAACTTAATATTCCCCATCCTTACATGGACTGTCCATTCCACTAGACCCCATAAAACATTGAGGTTTAGTATGTCTCAGCTTATGGAATTGGTGACATATCAAGAAACTATATGCACATGGAGCCTAATTGGTAATATCCCAACAAAAAACCTTGAAGAAATCCTTTCATCTGCTTGAAGAACCACTTATATATTTAGGTGACATACCTCCCTGACTCACATCATCAGATTCCATTAGATTATGCTATGTAATAAGGGAATGGTTGTTGATTTCATAAATAGTGGTGAACCTGAATACATTGACCTATGATCAGATGGAGAATACTAGACCATCCTCAAATCTCATGGTGATTGTAATATCATCACCCACTAGGGTTGGTGAGAACCATTGTTTCTATGTGATGTGATAAGAATACTCCATTATATAAATAGATCATTGCTATTGGTTCATAAACTCTCAATCTCAGACAACCATCAGATTTTTGGGAAAGAAGTTGTCATAGAAGATAGTCTAGAAATCTTCCCATAGCATATTACAATGTCATTCTACCAGGGTAGTAACAACCCATAATCTCTTTATATAATCTAATAGAATATAAGATTCAAGCTTAACCCTCCACTTTGGAGGCGTCTCCAAATTCTAGAATGTATAAAAAATAGCTTCAATACAAGACTTAGAAAAATTTGGTTCACCATTCCCTAAAAATGTGGGAGAATGATTCTGTCGGAACTCCCGTGTCAACTCTTTCATAGTCTTGGTAGTTTGCGAAAAACATTTCATATATTGAATCACACAAAAAATTATCTCTTGTATTTGGCCATAAGTGACCATATAAGGAATAGTAAGAGGTTCCACAAGTGGAGCTATAGGAGGAATTACTAGTGACTCAAGGCCATCCACCTCAACTGAATGGGTATCACTACCTTCATGGAATACAAATAGAGGAAGTTATGGGGGAACAATGCTAAAATTCAAAATGTATTACTCTAAAGAGATCTTAACAATTGAAAATATTATAGAGAGAAAACTAGGAGATGTTCATATTCTTCTTATAGATAGATCAAACCACTCTACCTACTCTTAAATCCAAGATTAGGTAAAAGAGAATGATTGAAGAAGGACATAAGAACATAAAGGACTCCTATATACCCAATACTAAGGCAGATTTTGGGTATGATTATCATATGACACATATAAGAAGGTTATTTCCACTTAAAAGTTCATATTCATTTTAGGTTTGTGCTCATTAAAATATTTAAATATATTTAAATGGTTTAATTAGAAGGATCACCATTTCTAATCCATAATGTCCTATACTCATTATGTACCAAAATATGGCATCCAATTAACCTATAACATAACATGTTCCAGCCCCTGTGACCAATGGTCCATGGCTAAATATTTCATAACTAACTACTTAAGGTGTCTTGTTTAACTTATACAGGAAAAAATTGTTAGGTTATGGAAGGAACAATAAGTGTCCATTATTTTTTCCAATCCCTTTAAAAAAAATTAATTACATTTCAGTATATAATAATTAAGGCACTAAGAATTGTAAATAGGAAAATGAACACTAAAAGTAGACGTGGTGTGGAAAAATTCAGGGAATATTAGTCCTATTGTTCTTATAATGTTGTGTGTAATGAAATTCCCTCATTTTATTGTGTCTAGGTAAAATAAATCATTATTTAAATTATACCAATATCAACAACATCATTGTACATGTGTTTCACCCAGTGGTAAAGTCATATCAACAATAACACGGATAATTAATAATTTAAATTTTCCATACTAGGTAATTTGGGGGTCCCCTATACATGGGTTAACTATGTCTTGGAACAAGGTAATTTCTAAATTCTGTTAACTGCTAGTCTCCTATTTAATATAAAAAAATTAAGACAATGGATAAATAAGTCTATGATACCACTTTTTAATGTCTTGAACCAGCACCCACTTAATGGGGGCTTGATCCAGTGGAATACATGTCCCCAAGCATGCCTCCCAAAATTCTAAAGGCTTCCAACAAGTAGTGTGGTTATGAAGGTGCTATAGTGGGGTGATTATACCCTAATAACAGAGTGGAACAACAAATAACAATAATTATCATACAATAGCAGAATCATGATATAAAAAACACTAAATTACTATACCAGTAACCCATCATAACTGAACAACATATAACTAATATAATAACAAAATATGGAAGTGTAAATAACTGAACAATAGATTAATGATATCAAAATCCACTAGGCAGTTCCAAATACAAGTATTCATGGCATGATGATATAAAAAAGAGAAATAGGGGAAATCCATATATAACATTCTATACAAAATAGAAAAATAATAAAAGGATGATCCACTTGATTCTCGAGCATATTCTGGGTCCTCTAATACTATTATTGAACTATAGGTGAAACATATCAAGAATCTATAACATTGTGATTTCCTTTATCGGTACTTATAAACATGTAATCTAATTGGGTAAAAAAGGATACCTGAGTAGGGAATGAGATAAAATCCATTTATCCCACCATCAATTGTTTCTAGAAGTAATAAAAAAAGTTATCATAGCCAAATAGTATGAATGTATAAATAAATAAGAATCAATGCTAAATAAAAAACCAACCTGCTTAGGTTCATTAAGGACACCTGGCATCTCTACCTACTTCGTCTCATGGACATAATGAGTTTCTGATCAATAAATTTATATTGTAGTAATGTATATACACATATATTTATATTTATATATTTCATCCACCTATATGGACCAAGTACGTGTGAATGTATGTGTTCATATACCCATAATACAATATATTGGCTAGACTGGGGTGTAACTCATACGTCCATAGTTAGTATAAATGAGAATATAAGTTCAATAAAAATGGAATATTTCCTACATCCCATGATTAATGTGATCCATCCTACTCATCACTCGAGATGGTGGGTGAGTCATAATGTCAACATCTCAAACAAGGGATGTGGTACATTATGACCACATTCCAAATAATGTCAATATTTTGAGATTTCATGCTCAACACCAGATATAAGATAGCATGGAAGATCATGCCCAATATAACCTTTAACCAACATCAAAATCTTATATCAAAGGCATAATCATATTCATAATATTATCCATGAGGCATTACCTATCATGCAGTAGATTATTGAAGCCTAAACATAAGGAATGAATCACAATTCATATAATCATGTTAATTGTTGTTAAATATGAGGTGTAGCCTTAAATGGGTTCTTAACCCCAACCTGTTATAAAAATATTACGCATGGACTTTCAACCATATTCCATTTAATTTATTAAATCATATAAAACAAACTTTATGCTAATCGAATCAATATAATCAATCCATTTTAATTAAGTAAGGAATGTCAAATATTCTTACAATACTCAAGAGGCACTTTTAATGTTACCTTAATAATTATCCAACTAACTACAAGGGTTGTAACATAAATAAGACAATACAAACTTTTAGTAGGTTATTTTTTTTGAAAAACATTTATTTAATAGTTGTAATTCCATTTATAATCTAATCTGAATGATTAGAAGGCATTTCGTGTATTTAAATATTAAATTTAAAATAATAAATTCAATCTTGCACACCCAAGGGGTGTCCATGATCGATGTTAGAATCCTCAATTTATATAACATCGACCATCAAGAGTATATCATGGTGCGTATAACTATTTAGAAAGAAGAAATCAATTTTGGGGTGATGTGTGGAAAATGTCAGCATGTGACACAATGAAACTGCTATGAAAACTCCAAATATTTTAGGTAAAATGAAAAGACAACATACATTAGGCCCTTTTATAACTTCTAATCTAATGGAGGCCTCAGATTCAAAGCTAATTAGGAGAAATTTAATTAATTTTCCACCACCCTTTAAATGAAGAAAATGATATTTCACCAAAATAGAACAAATTATTAGATGATAAACATAGAAGTGATGTGAAAATATTTGAGAAAATACCTCTAGATATCCAACACCTTTGAAATATCATTACTTGGAGTTTGGACATTGGAGAAATTAAAGAACCTAGTTGAGATAAGAAAAGTGATCATGGGAGAAGGGCGAGGAAGCCATCCGCTGGAATGAAGAGGAGAAGAAATAAAATTAGCTTTATAATTTCATTATGGGATAAATAGTAATTTTACCCTAAAATATTGGTCCACATGGTTTTTTTCATTTTTAGAGAAACCTTGAACAAATTGTGCTTGTCTAATTTCTTAAGTAAATACCCAACATGGTTATGTCTCACATTTTCCCTAACTGTGTGTAAACCTTATATAAAGCCTTTGTGAAAAACTATAGATGACCTACATAGGAATGTTCCTTGGGTTTCTTGATTATAGAAAATACATTTGGCCCCCAACTCTCATATGTTCCACCTCAAGCAGTTAGTAGAGACCATGTGGGCTGAGTAGTATGGTTTATACTAACCTTGTACCCCAGCCTATTTTTCAAAAAATTTAGGGTTCCAAGCACCAAAAAAGCTCCATACACACTCATTACCTACATGAAAATATTTAGTAACAACATTAGGTCCATATATAGAAATTTAATTCAAACACAAATGGGTCATGCCTCTATTAAAATACAGGTCATTACACTTGATTAGAAAAGAAATGTTGGAATGATTTTGGTGTAAACCATAATAGGTTGTGTGAATAAGATGTATAATTATTAACCATCCATTTTAATTTAATTTATTCTTATAACTCCTTAAAATATTATTCAGCCATACTGAAATAATACCATCAATATTTTACATATACATATATGTTATTATATTAATTTTATAACCTATATCCATAAAATCTTCCAAAAAATGGGAACTAAATCTCTCTTTCTTATGCCCAGCAGACTACTGCATCACGAACTGATGTAATTCATTTTCAATCACCTCCTCTCATGACTATTTAAAATGATGTATTTAATGAAAATATATTATATTCATAAAATATTTATCATTTTTTAAATTTTATAATATTTTAAATAATACAACCAATGTTTCTTATAGTTAGTGGTTACTTTAATACACTGGCATTGATATAGGTAATCACATCCTGAAGAAAAAAATAGATTAGTAGTCTTGAAAATATAAGTACATACATGATTACCATATAAAATCTTAAAACAAATAATAAAACATAATATTTTTCTAATAATAACATAACTTCCCTATAACATACCCTTTTTTAACAATCATAGTACTCATCATGGATTCTTAGGGAAAGGAAACAAAATAAGGGTCATCAGAAATTCTTATTAAGGGTTAAGTACAATAGAAGCTATCTTGAATAAATAAACATAATTAACATGTAAAGGTAAATAATCGAATACACATTCAATTTAATCAATTAACTGATAATTAAATTCATTTAGATATAATATCAATGTGAAAATATTGTGGATAATAATATTTGAAATCTTAATGAAGGAAATGATTAATTATTGGATTCCATATTTATTAAGAACATGATACCATTACCATCAAGACCTCTCATAAGAGGTTTTAAAACTACCACGTACAAACCAATTTTTTTAGAAAACTTTATCTTTATTTTCAAGACCATTCACAAGATTGTTTAAAACAACTGGGTACAAACCAATTAGGTTTGGCCATTTGATTTGTCTCGTGAGACAACTGATGCGTCGAGGGGATTGAATTAACTTGTATATAAGCCATGTATTTCAAGTACAAAGAATTCCTCATATATAAAATAATTGATTTAATTCATAAAAAATGTTCCTTATCAACAAATATTTGTATTGAGAAAAAAATAAACATTTTTATTATTATTTTCGAAGTCAAAATAATCATAAACCATAAAAATAAATACGATTAATGAAGCCATTAAATTACATCCTCAACATAAAATTAAATAAATTATGTTTCCATAGATAAACCATTTTAACAATATTACTATAATATTTCTTGAAAAAATTCACTTTTTTTACTTTGTAAATAATATTTCAGATTTTAAATTTATACACGTAATAAATAAATCATTTTCATTTAAAATAATTGTGTAAAATTATTAATTAAGATTTAAATTATTAAAGTTTCATAATGGAGGGAATTTATATTCATTTCATAAAATTTAAAAAACATTCCTTTTGTACTTTTGTAAAGAAAACAATAAAATACCATTTTTGGAAAATGATAAGGAGATTTATTTTAGAAAATTTTATAAAAAATCAAAAAGT
This sequence comes from Viscum album, assembly GCA_963277665.1. NCBI lineage: Eukaryota > Viridiplantae > Streptophyta > Magnoliopsida > Santalales > Viscaceae > Viscum > Viscum album. Next base: position 95,007,511 of record OY728138.1, on the reverse strand, counting down.
GGTAAAAATGAATTTGAACTATCAGTAGAGAATAGTAAAAAAATTAAAAAACATATTAGAAAACATTGGTTTGGGAAATAAATATTTTTTAGAAAATGGATAAATTTAATCAATATTGAATAACGATGAGTATGTGAAATAAATCATTACTACATTATAATCAGTTGTATCGTATGCCCCATGAAATAAATATCTCCAAGTGAAAATTTAGCTACAATTAAGATAGTGATATTCATGATATAATATATCAAAATTATATTAGATGAACCATAAAAATAAATTATTTTTCAATACGAAATATGTCTCATGGAAGTAAAAGTGATATGGGAAACCCTTACCTTACTCTTTCCTTTAGTTCAACGTGCTTTAACACTCTCTTATTCAGAGAAACTCCTCAATAACTTCTCATAAGGAACCTAGGGTAGGTATTTTTAAAATATAAGAAAATCAATAACTTGAATAAGGGGGTTTATAAGAGAAATATGTAGGTATTTTCAACATATATAGCTTAGAGTGGTGTAAATAATTTAATTAAGGAGTTCCCTTTTATAATTGAGTGTGAGGATGAATTTTTGAAACTATCAAAATATTAAATTAATAAAAATTAATTTTCAATTATAAATGCCTCCAAAATTATTCTCCTCTAAGATAATATAAGGATGGGTTGAAATCATTTCATGCAATATGTTTGAGACAAGTTTATGTCACATTCTTACCCTTATCATTTACTATGAACCATTATTTACCCCCTTTAACTCTTACCATGACAACATGGTTTTTTAACTCTTTGAGGGATAATTTAGTTCATATAAACTATAAAACGAACCATAAGTAGATAATTTATGACATTTTAAACATTATACAAATAATCATTCTGAATTTAATATTTTCAATAATTGTATACCATCTAATAAAATATTATTTATTTTAAAACATTATTATTGTCAACATTGAAACTATTCATTAAATTGACTTTTAAAAATATCAATACAATAAAATATCTTCAAAAAATATATTTTAATACATAAATAAAATTTTTAGGCCATTTATAAAATATAAGAATGACTTTAATTATCTCAAATTATATTTATTTTAATATTTACACTAATAAAATAATTAATGCATCACTGTTGTGAAATGAATTAAAGTAATTATTTATCCCTAAAAAATTAAAAATAAATTACTATGATGAATATTATTACATTAGAATTAAAAATAATATTTATAGTCTAAGCTACCTTCTGGATATCAACATATTAAAATTGTAATGTTTATTGAAATCATGAATGTGACATCTTTTACTTTTCTCAAAATAAAATATTATATGAGACATAGCAAATTCTTAATGAAAAAATGGTTATATATTCAAACCCTAAATTATTATGGATAAAAATTACTCCTCTAATAAAATTGAGACAATTTGTATGGTCATTTTCTAATACCTATCATTTTATTTTTAACCTAAATTACCCAATTTATCCTTTTCCGTGTTAGAGAAAATTACAAATGTTAGTATTCATATTGTTCATAAATAAAAGGTCTATTTTTACTAAATTTAGACCTTCTTAAATCAAAATATGAAATCCATATTTAAAAATTCAATATATAGAAGTTTCAGAATTTAATTTAAAATTAATCTCCCAAACACAATGAGAAATAGTTTTATTGAAACATGCCTTTTTATTCTTAGAAATGTACTTATACTAGAATTAAGTATAAGTATGATTAAAATGAAATATATTAGATTATTTATTAATAAATATATCTCAAGTCCCATTGAGATAAAATTAAAATCATAAAGTGACATTAATATAATGAAATTGATAGTTTTATAAAAATCGGTATTTTTACTATTCACCAGAAAGTCAATATTTTCAGACACAAATACCAAAACATCACCCTTAGATAATATCTAAATTAATATTTTAAAAATGAATTTTATTTTTTCAAATAAAATTTATAAAATTTTCAAAATTTAGTTTTAATGGAAGTACGCTATTAAAAGAAGGAAAAACTTCCTTTATAAAAATATAGTTTTTATACGTCAAATTAGATTTGATATTATCTTATGCATATAAAATATATAGGATTAATTTTAAATTTTTTTATTAAATATATAAAATAAAAATTTCATAATGTGATTAATACTATTTATTCCCTATAATTTAGCGGTTAGGTTATAATGATCACATAATAATATTTCGTGGTCTATTTTAGATGGGTGTTGCGTGCAACATATACTATTAAATTTAAAAAATAGACATACCATAAAATATTGTGGTGTTACAGTCTCCCCTAAATCAAGAAATTATGAAATCAATTTTTGAAATTTCACATAGAAGATCAAAGTTTGATACTTGAAAATTATTTTGTGGGAAACCTACTTTATAAATAAGGTTCATAAAACAACCACCCAATAAGAGGGAAGAAAAAATAAAATGGTCACCAAAAAATTAAGATTTTGATTAGGAGAAAATTAGAGGTAAGTGATCATATTGACATGGAATAAAAATATAACTATCCATTTTTGATGGAGAGTGATATAGATTATGGTAATTAGAAACTTAAGCATCACAAAACCATAAATATGTGATCAGTTAAAAGACCATTAATTTATCAGAATGAAAAGAAAATGTATAATGTTTTAGTTCCAAAATCATTTTCATAGAGTTTAGGGATTATATTACTATATAGATAATGAACTTAAGAAAATAAACCTACTTGATTTATGTCCATGACAAAATCATAATCACATCCTTTGTTTGTGCTTATATTTTTCTCCAATTTATTTTATACATCTAGAGATGGATATTCAAAATGATTTTTTATGCCTTGAGAATTTTTATCAAAAGGACCACAAGTAATTATTTATTCCATATAATATATATTAAAATAAAAATTATTATAAAATTTAATACTTTAATATCAAAAAATAATTTCCAAATTTCAAGTTAATTCATTCCATAATTAGTTAATTTTATGACTCTTCCAAAATAGTTATTTCTAAATTTAATGGCCAAAAAATTATAATAAAGGTCAATAAATTTGCAAAATCAAATTAAAATCATATTTTACTTAATCAAAATAATGTATCCCTTTTTTCAAATACTAAATACTTGAATAACATGACCACTTTTAAACCTTAATGAAAACATGCATGCTTTTAATAATAAAATCTCAGGTATGTTTCTTTAATCCAAACATGTAGTATACCCAGTAATGATAACATAAAATATAAAATCATTAACCACTTTCACATTCATAAATACTATCCTATAAAAATATCTTTTCCATTTGTATAACATCATCAATCATATATTAAGGGTTATATTCCCTGAAACATGTGATTTTAAAAAGATCAACTTTCCACTAAATCACATTTCCTAGTCATCGATACCATTAAACAAATTCTCTAAAATACTTAAATAAGATGTATTGAAATACAATATTTATATATCTCATTATTATTATAACCATAAAATCATTTATAAAATACATTTAAAACATAATTATTGATTCTAAACTAAATAACATTAATCATTCCTCTTCAATTGTATTACCATCATAAACTTGACCTTAACCCCTTTGTTTCTATTGAACTATCTTTCCTTGAAACTTGGGAAATTCATTTTTATAGTACATAATTTCTTTATAGTTTATGCATTGGAAATATGTAGCTTCTTTACTTTCCCTAAAATCATTATTCTAGTCACCATTCTCTTCATATTCCTTCCAAACTCCCATTCCCTTCAAAAAATTATTGGTGTGTTTCCTTCCACATTTATAAAATGTGGAAAATTGCTTCTTTATTTTCTTACCCTTAGCTATTTCTTCTACTATCCACTTCTTAACTTTTTTACAATAAAAACCATAGTAATTGAAGAATTATTTTTCTATATTCATATAACAAGATAACATATACTCATATGATGAAATTTTTTGGGAGAGTTGTTCTTTTCAGAGAATTGGTTTAATACCATTGAATAAACAATCAATATTACTATTTTGAATATATATCTAGTCCAAAGAATACCTAGATAAAATTTTAAATTTAGCTTCTTATTTTGAAACATTTCCCTTCCATTTTTATTGGAATCAATAATATTCTATCTATATCAGCTCATTGTTCTTGAGGAAAATATTATTATAAGAAAAGTTCCTTAAAATACTTTCATTCCATTTGTGTTATTCTTTATATATCATTTTAGTTTTCAATTAATTTCCACCATTATGCTGTATCCTATGATAGATGATAAAATTTCCTAAAAAAATTCTCCCTTTCATTATTTACCAAAGAGAGAAATATATTCTCTAAGTAACTTATCCATTTCTCAACTACAAAAGGATTTTTAATTCCATTTAATGATGGTGGTTGCTGGTGCATAAAGCAATCTAACATTGTTACACCACATTGTGGATCTAAAAGATGTTCCATATAGGAAAGGTTTTTGCTTATCACTTGAGTTAGATTCCCCAATATAGTTGTAATTTCTTCAACTCCAACTATAGATCTAGATCTAGCTGGATATCTAGCTCTAACATCATTATGATTCCATGTAGGGAAATCCCTACATGGATTGCGTGCATTGATACAATTCCAATTACTTTCCCTATGTTCTATTTCTAAACAATGGAATATGATATATTATATAATAACATTATAAAAAATGTATGATCTCAAAACTAGAGAAACACTTAAAAAATTGAAAATTAAGGTATAAGTTGTCTCTAAATCATAATATTAATTGATTGGGACACATTTCCAAATTTTTTCATTAGGTTTTTTTTCTATAACCTATGTTTTACTAAATATAGTTCCCAATATTTCTACTAAAATTCCTCTAATAGCAATGATAAAGACCCCAACCCCAGTATCCAAGAGTTATTTTTTATTTTATTACATTGAACTATATACATGTAATTGCATCCCAAAGGATTTAATAGTTTATTAAACTTAGTAAAATTGATACACACATGATTCCCATATTATATTTGAAAAAAATAATTAGATCATAATTTTTTTCCATGAATAACATAATTTCCCTCAAGAATATACTTTTATAACAATCATAATACTCAACATAGATTCATGGTGAAAGGAAACACAATAAGGGTGATTTAAAATTCACAGTAAGGGTTAAGTAAGAGGAAGTTATCCTAAATCAATAAACATATTCAACAAGTAAAGGTAAACAATTAAAAAAACATGACATTAAATCAATAAAATGATAACGAAATGAATCCAGAGATAATATCAGAGTGAAAATATCAAAGAAAATAATAACTGGAATCTTAATGAAGTAAATGCTTAATTATTGGATGACCATAGCGATATGATAACTTTAACATCATAACCTTTCACTAGATCTTTTAACACTATTTGGTAAGAACCAATTAGGTTTGGCCAAATCTATCTCTACTATCAATACCTTTCACATGATAATTTTAAACTATTGGGTACAAACCAAATAATTTTGGCCAATTGATTTGACTCATGAGACAATCGATGCATCGAGGGGCTTGAATTTACCATTACCAAAACCATGTGTCCCATTTGCAAAGAATTCATCATATATAAAATTATCAATTTAATTTATAAAAAATTTGCATTATCAAAAAATATATTTTTTAGTAAAAGATATAGTTTTATCATTATTTCCCTAGTAAAAAATAATCCTAAATCATAAAAATAATTATGATGAATGGTAACATTAAATTAAATCATCAAAATAAAATATAAAAAAATATGTTTCCATAGATAAACTACTTTAAATAAATTATTGGAATATTTCATGCTTAAAATTATATTTTTTAATTTTTAAATAAATTTTAAAATCTAAAAATTGTACATATAATAAAGAAAACATTTTCATTGATAAGAACTTTTTAAAATTTTAAATTAAGATTTAAATCAACAAGGCTTCATGAATCTGGGAAATTTTTTTCATACAATAAAAGTTAAAAAAACATTCCTTTCTATATTTTGTAATAAAAATAACAAAATACCATTTTGGAAAATGAAAAGAAGTTTACTTTTAAAACATTTTCATAAAATTAAAAAGATGTAAAAAAGAATTTTAAAAAAATTGGATAACTGTAAAAAAATCAGATAAACTTTTAGAAAACATGGGAAAGAAAAATAAAATTAAAAAATGTCAAACAGTGTTGAGATTTTGAAATAAACCCTTATCACTTTATAATCTGTTGAATCGTATACCCATTGAAAAAATAACATCAAATGAAACTTTATATACCACGAAGAAAAATATATTAATGATATAATATATCAAAGGGGTAGTATATACACCATAAAAAATAAATACTTGGTGAATAACATACTTCCCATGAAATTAAATATAAGACGAGAAACCCTTACCTTGAACATTACTTTAGATGAACATTATTTAACATCATGTTCTTTGGAATAATTAATTTAAGAGTTATCTTAAATGACATAGGGTAGGTCTTTTAAAAGAAAAAAAACCTCATTAACTTAACTAAGGATGTTGAGAAGAGAAATGGGCAGGTTTTGGTCAAGTTATATGGTTTAAAGTGGTGCAAGGAAGTGAAGGAAAGAGTTCCATTTTATAATTACGGTGGGGTAACTTTTGGATACTATAAAAATATTAAATTAATTTTCCATTCAAAATTTCTGCAAAATGACTTATTTTAATGGTAATATATGTATGGGTTGAAATGATGGTATAAATATTTTTCAAACAAGCTTAGTTTACATTCTTACCCTTATCATTTGGTTTTATACCTTATTTAATCCCTTTAAATCTTACTATGAAAACATGGATTTTTAATTTTTTAGGGATTATTTAGTTGCAATAAATTTCCAAACAACCCATAAATGGATCATTGTTGAATTTTCAACCTTATCCAATTTATTTGTCCAAATTTTTGAATTTTAAGAATTTTATATCATTAAATAAAATATCATTTATTTTAAAATATAATTATTTAAAATTTTAAAATGATTAATTACTTTTAATATTAAAAATATCTATAAAAAAATATGTTTTAGGGTTATTTTTTAATTATTATCATTTTTAACCTAAATCCCCTAATTTACACTTTACTGTGGTGGAAAACCTTACCAAGGTTACTCTTCATATTAGAAAAAATAAAACTGACCTATTTAATAAATTTGAAAATTATGAATCCAAATATGGACTCCATTTTTAATCATTAAAAGATCATAAGTTTTATAATTTAATTTAAAATTAATCCTGCAAAATGTAATGAAAAACTAATTTATTGAAAAAATCATTTTTAAGTCTAATAATAAACTTATACCGGAATAAGGTATACATATGATTAAAATGAAAAGGATTAGATTATTTATTTATAAATAGTTCTTATGTTCTATTGAAATCAAATTAAAATCATAAAGAGACTTTAATATAATGAAATGGAAAATTTTATAAAAAAAGTATTTTCACTATTGAGTGGAAAGTCAATATTTTCATAAAAATACCACAGATTCACGCAAATATGATTTTTACATTTCTATTTTAAAAATAATGTTTATTTTTTCAAATATAATTTATAAATTTTTAAAATTTTAGTTTTAAAACACATGCCTTATTAAAATAATACAAAAATTCCTTTAGGAAAATATTATTTTTATGCATAAAATTGGATTTATTATTATCTTATGCCTATAAAATATATTGGATGAATTAAAAAAAATTATTGAATATATAATAATTAAATTTTATAATGTGGTTAATACTATTTTTTTCAAATTTAACATCCAGGTTATAAGGATCACATAATAATACTTCACTGTCAATTTAAGATATATGTTACCAACAATGTAATCTATCAAATTTAAAAAGTGACATAACATAAAATATTGGGGTGTTACATATATAATATATTTTCTTTCTTTTCTATTCATTGAAAAATGATAACATCATTCATGAGTTCGTGTAGATTACCACCTCCATGAAGAGATTTGATTCACTTTTCATTACCACATCACTTGAATGGTATATATAATTGTATTTAAATGAAAAATTTATTTTTTATAATATAATTATCATTATCTAAAAAGAAAAATAATACATACCTTATTTTCATATTTATTGTTAAAAAATGGAAACATTACTCATGCGTACGCATGGACCACCATCTCTATAATTATAATATAGTTAATTTTTCATAATAATTATTTATAGTCTCTTTTAAAATTATAATTAATTTATATAAAGGATAAATATTTAATTATTATTATTCTGAAGATGGTGTAATAATTACCTATTTTACCATTTTCAACCTACTGAATTCATTTTGGACATATGAGCTGAATATCATCAAAACGTATAGTGTGAACTTAGTTTATTAAGTAATTGAATATAAAATGGTATTAAATAAAATAAAAGGAATAAAAAATTGAAAATTTTTCTTAAAAAAATAAATAAAAAACAATATTATATTATTAAGAAACACATATAACATATGAGATGATATGGATGCAAGGTAAGAGACTCTTAATCTGAAAACCCGGTTTTGATTTTTTTAAAGATTCACTGTATAAATATTTTTGTTCTATGCAACTATTATTAAAATTATTAAAATTATTTATTTAAACTAAAATTAATAAATTATAAAGAAAACTTTATATCCCTTCTTAATTTCTATAAAATATTTTCGAAAGGAATATTTTTACATATTTTTTATGGAATGTTTTCAATTTCTTTACCAAGGTATGAAAGGAATATTTTATTTAACAATTATTGAGTGAAAAAGTTTTCCCCCTATCTTTAATTTTTATTTATTTTAATTTTAATTTATAAATTTCAAAGGCTATTTTAAAATGAAATCATTTTCTCAATATTTTGACAATTTTTCATTTTAATGAGTTTTTAAGAGAAAATGGAATTTCTACCTATTTTTCTATAAAAATGGAATGTGTTTTGGTGTTTGATGAAAAATATTTTTATAACAGTTTTATGTTATAAATATGAAATAATAAATGTTTTTTATTCTTGTTGTAGTACATTAGAATTAGATATGATGATGGGTGAGCCCAGTACAACTTTTGAGGTTGGTGATCCTGATATAGCTTATAAGAGGGGTGGGCCTGATATTTTATATATGGTGGGTAATTATCATTATAGTTCTCTAATGAATTGGGTAATATTCCTTATCAATAATTTAAATATTTAGGTAGTTCATCTATGTAGTTTCTCTAATATATTTAAAGAGGCTATTGTTATTTATAACATAGGTTTCACACAGGTTAGAAATATGGTGTTCCAAGTTTCCTAAAAAAGGTAACCAATTTCATGAAATGGGTTTTAATTTTTTTCATTGAGAAAAAAATATATTTTTATCATGTGGAAACAATTTATTTTTCATATTCTCATATATTAATGTGATAAAGGTATTCATTTTATGGGGTTTTATGTTTTTCACTAGACTAATGAATTTTCTTTTTTTCCTTTATTGAGATTGTTTTTCTCATACCACATTTTCAAAACAATTTCATAAGGTTTTAAGGATGTGTAAGGAAAATGATGGTGTAAAGATAAAAATTATAAAGATATGTCATAAAAATAAAATATACTCCCTTTTTTATGTTTTATATTGTGGAAAAAATGAATACTAAGTAGAAGCATCCACTTTGTAATATATCATTTTTTATGTAATAGTTAGGATCTAATTCTATAAAACTCTATATGATAAATATCCTAAAATTTTAATAAATTGATTTATTTACTAAAAAATCATGATTTTTTAATTTTTTATGGTCTTGTCCTTATACTTTTGACTAAACACATCATCCAATATGTTTACATTCTTAGGGTTGTAGTGTATTCAGTAGTGATAACAGTTAATCAAATCTAAACGTATCCTTTGGAGAATATTAAATTATTTACATAAATATTTTATTATCAATATATATTTCACACCCTTCACTATAAAGATAATTTATCCACTTCATAAAAGAAAAAAAAATACCACTATCATCTCCAAATCACGAGTCAGGTAATTTTTCTCATGAACGTTCAATTTATGTGCAGCATATGATTCTACCATTTTATTCTAAATGACAATATAACATAGTCCCTTAATTAATTCATAACAATATATCAAAATCCAGTCTACACTATTGGGTAATGTGAGAATAGGTTCACAGACCAAACATCTCTTCAACTACATTAAATTTTCATCACATTCATCTATCTAAAGGAGATTTCCTCACTTTTACATCAACACATATAGAGTATTTTATAGCCACAAGATATTCCATAGAAAACATTGATAATATATAGTAAATCCTAGAAAACTAAGGAACTATATTACCATGGTTGGTCTAGGCAGTTGGTTATAACTTTTGTCTTTGAGTGATCCACCGATACACTCTCACTTATAATTACATAACCCAAGAATGATACTTTCTATATCAAGAATTTACCATTTCTATTTTTTAATAGAAATTATCCTTCCTTATGGTCTCCAATACAATCATCAAATAGTCTTACTATTATTCATTGATCTTATAAAATATGAGAACATTATCAGTAAAGAATAACATAAACTGATAAAGGTAATCTCTAAAGACTCTATTAATTTTATTCATGAAGCTGGTGTGGAATTGGTATGTATATATGGAATAACTATAAATTCATAGTCTCAATACCTTCTATGGAAGGCTAACTTGGGCAAATCGTATCCTTTTAACCATAACCAATGATATATATATTTAATTTCAATGTTTAAAAAGTATTTATAACCTTATAATTTATCAAAGACATCATAAATACGGGTTATAAGATAAATATTATTTATAATGATTCTGTTAAGTTCTCTATAATCAAGGTAGATATGAATTAAACCATATTAATCTTAAAAAGTTAATAGGTGAACCCTATAGAGAAGAACTTGGATGAATAAATACCTTATCTATATTTTCATGGAGTTTCTTCTTAAAAAATGACAGTCAATTGGGTTTATTTTACAATTTCTTAAATAGAAGAATCTCTTGGTATGAGTTCTATTGAAAAATCAGTTTCAAAATTTAGAGGAAGAATTAAAAACTCTTCAAGAAATATATCAGCATATTACCCTAAAACAGTTATATCATCAATGTTGAGTGTCTCCCTATCCATTTCAAATAAATTACCCTCATGAATAGTTTGTAAGACCCATATAATATAAGTAATTTAAATTGGAATTTATTATTCATACCTGAATCAATAGATGATCATAAGTTTTTTTAGAAGATAAAATGTGATTTCCCTTCCTCCCAAATTGAAATGGGATCTATATATAGGGAGACGATTGATGCCCAATATCATATAAAATACTACTAGAGGAATAATAAAATGATTTTTAGAAGAATATTCCAACAAAATTATATTGGAAAGCTGTTGTAGACATAAGATTCAATTATCATACCATTAGTATTTTTCATTGATAAATCAATATCTAACCATTAAAGTGGTTATATTATTCTCATCATAAATTCTTCATATATAAAAAAGTGGGTAGATCCTAGATTAAATAATCCAAATATGGTTCTAGAGTAGATAATAATCATAAATTTATTCACTTTGTTCCAATGTCCAACTTTTATAGTTGTGATCACATGAAAATTCCCTTTTACTCTTGGATCTAGAGATTATTGACATCGATTTTCATAATTAACCCACAGATTCACTAATTGGTTGAAGTAATTCCCAAACTCCTTTAAATTGAAGCATTAAAGTGTAGGTTGATTATCAATTTGAGATTTATATCCATTAATTTCATTATGTATCCTATTCATATCACTTATACATTCATTTTATTGATGATATTAATTTATACAGTTCAAAGATTTTCCATTACCCTTAATAAAAATCTCCCCCATAATTATCTCTGCACTTCTGACATGAAAAAAGATTAATTTTCTTTCTTATGCAGGTTTTATTAATAAAATTTCTTTGATACTCTATCTTTATATTCATATCCATAAATACATGGGAACAATTATAGGCTAAATCATTTATTTTTAACTTGAGATCACATCAAATTATTTCTTCATAGCTACTAATGTCCCTTATAACTAATGATTTTAAAATAATTAATTAAATACACTAAAGAATCATTCAATCTCTCTTTCATGATTTATAATAAAATAAAAAATTTACCAAAAAAGTTTTTACAAATTATATTATGGGTTCCAATGGATTCATCATCCATTAATTTTAACTCAAGGAATTCTATTAAATTTTTTTATGAAAATAGATTAGGGAAAGTACTTACTAAAAGATATACGCTTAACCTCTTCCCATTATATGGAGTTAGTTTATTCATCTTTCCTTATATTAATAATATTATATGGAGTTATTTTATTCTTATTTACATATATTTATAATAACATTCAATCATTTATGTACATTACCTTCCAAGTGATAAATATATAAGAATTTTTTTTTATGCTCTGAGAATTAGAGAAAAAAAATATATTTTCAATTGATATTATCCATTTATTATCAATTAGTGGATCAAAGTACCTAATAAATGAAGGTAGATATTTAATAATGAATGACTAAATAATCGTTTTATTGTTTTTGGAGATTTAAATTATTCTTATCTTGAGAGAGTTGTATAATCATTAAAATAATATTTTATATTCCATTTCCTATGTTGTTCAATTTTCCATTAGAAAAATCATTATGTTTTCCTTCCACATTAATTTTTGAAATTATTCCTCATATTTACATCCATTTAATAATATATAAAAAGTGTATAATAATCAAACATCATTAATTATATTGATAAATAATATAATTATGAAAATAATTCCTAATATGTCCTAATTTATGAAAACCTCTTATCAACCTATGACAGTTTATTCTCACCCTATATTAATTTCATTTCATCATAGGTTATATTAGATTATATCATAATTTTTTTATAACATAATCTCTAAAAATTACTAAACCCTAACTTGATACCAATTGAGGAATCCCAAGTATAATATATATAAAAATTCCAACATTTTAGATGAAAACATAATATGTTACATAATAATTCACTCCAAACAATAATAAAGGGTTATTTTGTTTTAAAACGAGATATATAATAAATTTTTTGATGAAAGATAATAAAAATATACCATAATTTACTTCTCACATAATACTATTCTTATATATATCCTACTTAATACCTTTCTTTATAACCTGGAAAAAATGGAAACATAAGAAAGGGTTACCTGATATTATTTGTAAGGGTAAACATGGGAGAGGTCAATTAATAATAATAAGTGAGAATAATATAAGGATACGTATGTGGGAACTTTATTATAACATATAGAGGCAAACTCAATAAGTCATACATCACAAGTCATGGGTTGTGGCATAAAATATTTTCATAAAAAAATATACGAGTCATAAGATTTTGGAGTCATGGATAATAAATCACGATCCATGAGATAATATCATAAGCATTGGAAAACAAAATAGGATTTTTTTATAGTAATAATAATATAAAATCATTCCATAATTCAAGGTCCAATATTAAGACTATAAAAACATAGTAGAAAAATTCCAATTTTTTTTTGGGTTTACAACTCATTTCCTTTTCATTCATGGTAGAAATTGTCCATTTTTTATTATATTCACTCTATGTTGCTTTTAATATTACCTCATTATCTATAAATCATTACTCAATTAATTAGAAATATATATAATTCAAATACAAACAACCATAAATATGTGTTCCACATGATCATAAGAACATTCCTAAGTTCATCATTACATAACAAATGGATGAAGGTATAGAGGTTTGGAATGAAAGGGAAGTTAAGTCATAGGTACATCAGCCCCTTTGAGATTCTTGATTGTGTCGGGGCTGTGGCCTATTGAATAACACTTACACCTACCATGGAAAATGTACATGAGGTTTTTCATTTATCCCTATTAAGGAAGTTCATACTAGACCCTTCACATATTCTCTCTTCAGAGGTGGTACAGTTAGAGGATGACCTTTCTTATGAGAAGAAACCGGTGAAGATCTTAGATCGTAGAGAAAAAGTTATACGAAATAAAACAATGCCCCTCATAAAGGTGTTATGGTGAAAAACCCTTAATAATTTTCACCTTTTCTAATATATCCATTGAACAATGATAACATGATTAGTATAATTATAAAGATATAACAAATCCAATTTACTCAGACAAAGGAAGCGATGACCTCATCTAGTAGACTTTCCCCGTATGAAGCCCATTTGTCGGAGCTAAAAAAGGAGGTGATGTCATTGGGATTCTCTCTTGAACAAGCCCAAGCTAAGCTTCAACATGTTAATCTTGAATGGAACTTCCTACGAGATAAGTGTAAGTTGATAGAGATTACCACCTGAGCAATGTTATCCAAGCCACCCCAAGAGTTTGTCACCATTGCACACCTAACCCTTTGGTCTTATGCAAGTTTTATAAAGGGTTTTGTAACAAAACATTAGCACTATGAATATGTGCATTATTTTTTTATATAATAATGAATATACATTCATTTTTTTATTGGTACTTTGTAAATAGTTTTTAGAGTGCAAATAGTATTTTTAGTTAATATTCAACTAAGAAATATGTTTTGATGAATTAATGAATTTTTGAATTAAATAATATTTTAATAAAATAATATTTTTATTATTATATAACTTTTTATTAAATATAGATGATTTTATAATTTTATGAATGCAATTGGAATTTTCATTAAGGTTTGAATGCTATTTTTTTCAAAACACATGATTTTTCGATAAATGTCTGTTTTTATTTTAAAAGTAAAAATTCACATATTTAGAAAATTATTTAGGTAAAATGAATAATATTTTTGGAATCAAGACATTGAAACTATCCAATAGTGAATTTTTCATAATTTTTTGAGACAATCGAATTTTTGGGTAAAAATTAAATATCGTTTAAATATATAATGTGTTTTATGACATCATAAATGACACAATAGTGATGAAATAAAATATTATAAACATTATGTTCGGAAAATATATGTTTTAAAATTAAAATAATATGATTTTTGGTTTTTTTGATTTATTTAACAAAGATTTAGTGGACCCTTCAAGGCTTATAAAACATTCTGTCTTTTTTAAATTGTTTTTCTTGAGAGTGTGACCCACTTGCATATAATCCAAACTATTATTTTATGAATATAGCCCATTTTACTCATAAAATATTGTTTTCCACTTCCCTTTTGAGAAAACCATAGGCAAAAACCATGTTCTGGTTTGTGTTTTTTGATTAGTTTAATGTGTGGTGACCCAAACCTAAATAGTAAAGAATTCCCTCTCCTTTCTAATATAAACCCACCCAACCTATCACTTACTCTTCACTAAAATCCTTTGATGTTCTTCCAACCTTTTCCCTACTCTCTCTATAATCCTCTCAGGGCACCCCATGCTCCCATGAAGCCTCTATCAAGCCTCTCCCATGCCTTCAGGATCACACTTCCATGTAATGGATTCCTTTCTCATTTTATCAATGTTTCTTAATATTGTTATGCCCTTATATTTTCAATCATAAATGCTGGGGTATGATTTCTAACCTTCTCAATACAGCCCTAATCATCTTTTAATAATGAAATATCCACTGTCTCTCTCATCAATTCCTCCCATGAACACCCGTTACCATGCTGAAATTCTGTAAAGAATTCCTCTCTCCTCATTTACATTCAAGAAATTCTTTTGTATTACATATCTAAAATCCATTAAATTTGTAAAGATATGTATCTATATGAACCCCTTACTATCCATTTCATGTAAATATTATGAGGCATCCATTTCTCTTTCATCCACCATTTTTATGAATTCTCATGTCACGCCATTATGCTGCCGAAATTGATCGACATTTTTCCAATCCAAGATCATTGTGTAGTGAATACCATACCCATGTCTCTATCAAGGGTATTCACCTTTATAAACCTATACATATTTAATTTTACTTTAATGTATTTATTCCACATTCCATAATCATGTAATAACTTATGATGTTGATTTATTATATGTTATGTGATCCATGTGGCACACTTATGCATGAAATGAAATGTTTTAGAAGGGTGCACCCTGATAACGCTCCAATTAATTGGGTAAAGTATAGTATCATGATATGTCATGTGCAATGAGTGTTGACCCATGCTAATTCAAGTTAAAAGAGTTTTTACTCATGCTTCATGTTCAATGATGGTTTACTCATGCTCCATGTTCAATGAGCTTTGGCTTATGCTAATTCCATGTTAAGTGTTGTTGCCATATTTCCATGTTATGATTATCATGCTTTATCATGCATTTATGTTCATGTTTCTCTTGTGCTCAATTGATATTACTATTTCCTAACATGTATTGTAATATTCATTTTATTCCTTGTTTACTCCTTTACTGGGTTTAAATCTCACCCATTTTTATTCATGTCGTCAGGTAACCCCATGTAATGCTAAGTACGAGAGAATGTAGTGGTCATGTAAAGGATGTTTTCAATAAAGATATTGTATTTAATGTTTTAAGTTTTTGTGTAATGATCATAATCCCAAAAGTCACTATACCTCTCTATCTTCTATGTTGTATCAAGTGAATTTTATGTAATAAATCATGTTTAAGTGAATAATAAAGAGAAGGGTTGTCATATAGTGTATGTTTAGATTTTTTTTAAATGTATTATAGTTATATCCTCTAATGGCCCGAGGGCCTTCATTTTTTATTCATTTTTGATAAAATACCTTTCAAGGGGTGAGGTGGAACCCTTACAAGTCCCGTAGGTGTAAGTATTACATGGACCATAGGTCGTAGAGGAATTCCTTCCCCATAGGATTCAAACATTACATGCAACCCATACTAACTACTTAGAACTGCTTCTCCCCAGCATCTTCCTCATGAAATCATCTCTTCACCTTCACATAGATGTTTGGCTAGGATTTCCTGTGCATGCACAGGCTTGTCCCAATGGCAGGTTCCATACCCTCTCATTCTTGCAATTTTTTTTTATGTTCTGATATGGTGAAATCTCTTTGCTCCTCCTCCTAATGAAGTTTGTTCCTTGTAGGTTGTCTGGTTTTCATTTGCACTTAATTTGGCCCGAAGGCCTTCAGGTGGGCTGAAGGCCTTATTGACCCAAAGGCCTAGGTGGCCCGAATGGATTAAAGGACTCAGGGACCAAATTGGTGGCCCGAAGGCTCAAACGGGGGCATATTCCTGGCTACTACAGTGCCAGACAGTGCCTGCTACAGTTCCGCTATAGTACCTGCTGCAGTTCTGCACAGTTCCTGCTACAGTACCTGTTACAGTACTGCTACAGTTCCTTCTATAGTACTGCTATAGGACTGCTACAGTACTAATACAATACTTGGAAATTATCCCCCACCTGGATTTGATCCCGGGTCTCTTGGATGCACTTAAAGAGTCCTCACCAACTAGGCTGAGGCTCATGTTCTATTTAGAATTAATTTATACATAATATATTTAAAATGTTATAATATTATATGAGTATAAATATGCAATTTGTGGTCACATTCAATTTAGTTATGCTCACATATTGACCCTTTATCAAATTTTAGTTTGGGCGAGTACTCATTGGGGGTTATCATAACATTTTTAGTGTTTTTGTATGAAAATAATTTAGTAAAATAATAAATTTTTATTTTCTTAAAATAATTCAAATATATTAATTAATTAATTATATATATTCAATAAGATCATTTTGATGTTGAGATAGCACATATAACAAATTATTAGGGATATATTAATATAAAAAAAGATGATATGTTCATTTGTATCATTGGGTATTATGGTCTCGAGCACTAATTAAACTGTAGAACATGCTTCCTACAATGTGCAGTCATAATAGAATATGTGATGGGAGCATGCAATGATGTAGGGATAAGAACATGTGTTGAGGTATATGTTGTAATGAATAATATGAAATGTACCACTAATGATTAGTTTTAGTTGTTTAATGTAGATTATGAGGTGAAATTATCATATATGTTGACATATATTAATGAGGTGATGATGTAGCATCCCGTTGATAGTGAAATAATATAGTATTCATTGGTAAAAAAGAAAAAAATTATTATGATGCTATTTTTTAATACAATATTAATATATATATATATATTATTTATATATATATATTGTAGGCTCTATATGTATCTAGTGGGTATATTCATGAGTCTATAGGTAACCTAGATGCAGATTCATCAAATACATGAGGAATTTTCAATTATTTTTTAATTCAAAATTTTATTTTAGATGTATAATTAAAAATAATTTTCTATTTCTAAGAATGTTATAGTAAATAAAAATTTGTTTCTTTATGTAGCACCATATTAAAACCCTAATAAACAATCATTTATTTTCATGAAATCATAATATAATGACCATATAATAATTTTTGAAATTTAGGAACTGAATCCATGTCAACCTGAGTTTTCATTTTTATAGGATATTATAAAATACATTTTTAGTGTTCTAAAAATAAAAAAAATGTGCATAATATCTAAAACCAATAAAATAAAAAAAATAAATATTTTAAATCATAATAAAATGTTATTAAAAAAATTTATGACATGTATGGGAAGATCACACATCAATCGAACATAAAATGTGCTCAAAATGATTAAATAAGTAGTTTTAAAAGATATAAAAGCCTTTAAAACATAATTTAGGGGATAAAACCCAAGAAAACGAGCTTAGATTGTAGTGAAAACATAGGAAAATTATTAAGGATTAATGTTTTAAATTTATTAATTGAACCCAGATCAATATGAGTTTTATTTTACAAGGGATGATTGAAAATATATTTTTAGTGTTCAAAAACTAAAAAACATCTATATAGATACCAAATCCTACAAAATAACCTAATATTGTTATGAAAACAAATGAAAATTATCATTTAATTATTATTTTTATATTTATAAGCAGAAATCTCTTCAATCTTATGTGTAGTGAATTAAGAATGATTGAATAAGTAATTTAAAAAGCATGAGATTCTCTAAAAACACGTGTTAGGGGGTTAAAATTAAGAAATCGGCCTCATATTTCCCCAGAATCATAGGAAAAAGGTATATTTATTTTTGAAATGTAGGAGGTAAATCTACTTCAATATGATTTATGGTTTTTTCAAGATGATCAAAAATTCATTTTTAATGTTTTAAAGATATAAAACAAGAATATAATGATCAAAACCATATAGAACAACCTCATATTGATGTGAAATAACTTGAAAATAGTATTTTAATTATTTACGATGTTTACGAGTATAAAATATATGAATTCATTGTGTGGTGTTATCAAAATTAATAACTAATCCTTTTAAAAGATATTAAAGTCTTCAAAAATATTTATCAAGGGGTTATAACCAATAAAATGACCATCAATTATCATTAAGTCATAGGATAAAAAATGTTGATTGATTTTTAAAATCTAGGAACTAAGTCAACATCAATTTGGGTTTTATTTTTCTCTATATTAAAAAATATATATTTTTAGTGTTTTATGACACTAGAACAAGTGTTTAACTATCAAAATGAATAAAATACCCTTATATTGATGTGAAATAATAGGAAAAGTGTCTTCAAATTGTGTTTAAGTTTATAGAAAGAAGGAATATCAATTGGTTAAGTGGTTAGTTCAAAATGACATAATAAATATTTTTAAATGATATCAATATATTTAAAAATTAGTTTTAGTGGGTAAAAACTAAGAAAGTGACCTTGGATTACTGTGAAATCATAAGAAAAACAATATTTATTTATTAGTGAAATCTAAGAGCTAAAACCATGTCAATTAGAGTTGAAATTTTCTTAGGACGATGGAAAATGTTTTTTTAGTGTTTTAAAACTCTAAAACATGTTTGTGATGGTTAAAAAATTTGAAAAAACCTCAAATTGATGTAAAATCACTAGAAAATGGTGTTTAATTTTTTTGATGTGTATGTGTAAAAGAAACATTAATATAACAAGTCATGTGCTTAGAATTACTAAATAATTAGTTTATAAAAGATATAAAAGTTTTTAAAAACATGTGTTAGGGTGTCAAAACTATGAAAAAAAACCTCATATTTCTATAAAATTGTAGGCATATAGTCCTGGTTTTTTTGTTATAAAATATAACGATATACACCACATAAACCCATGTTCTTGTTTTCATGCTATAACGAAACATTATTTTTTTTATGATTTAAAAATCTAAAACATGTGTTTACCAATCATAATAATATATAATGACCATAGATTGACACAAAATCATATGTATGTAGTATTTTAATTTATTTTTGATTATATGATTTGATGAAATTTAGATTTAACAAGAATTATTTTTAAAATGTTTGGGTAAGGAGATTTAAAAGAAATCAATGTTTTAAAAATGTTCACATTTCTGTCAAAAATAGTAAAAAGACCTTATATTTCTATGGAATCGTAGATTTATTCCTGAAATATTTGAACTAACATCATTTCTATAAGAGTTCAGGTTTTCTTCCGATGAAAAAAAAAACATTTTTATTTTCTTCAAAACTCTAAAATGAGTTTATAATGGTAAAAAAACAAAAAAACTATGTATTGATGTCAAACCATCAGAAAACAACCTTTGAATTTTTTTACGTGTTTGATTAGACAACACACAAATAAAATATTTAGTTTTCTTTTAATGAAAAAATAATTAGTTTTAAAATATAATAGACTTCTAAAACATGGTTATGGTGGAAAAACTATGAAAATGACATCATATTTCCATAAAATTGTAGGAAAAATAGTAAACTAATTTATGAATTGTAGGAACTGAATCCATATGACTATAAGATTAATTTTTCTTAGGATGACCATAATCACATTTTAGTGTTTTAAAACATCAAAAATGAATGTAATAGACAAAAAACATGAAAAAAATTCTCATATTGATGTGAAATCATTGTAAAATTGTATTTCAATTATTTTTGACATGAATGAGTAGATGTTGTTTTAATTTGACATGAGTTGTATATAAAATGAATGAATTAGAAATTTTAAAAGATATAAATATTTAAAAACATTCATCATGGGGTAAAATCCAAATAATGAAAAAAATATTTTATAAAAATATAGGGAATAAACACTACATTTAGTTTTTAAATATAGGAAGTAAATCCAAATCAATCCAGTTTCGGTTTTCTCATGATGACTTCTAATACATTTACAATGTTTTAAAACTCCAAAACATGTATGTAATGGTCAAAATAAGATTAAAGAATCTTAGAATGAAAATAAATCTTAGAAAAACTATATTTTATTTATTTTTTACGTGTTGGAGTATATTTAATTACAATATGATGGGCGATGTTCTCAAAATGAATAAATAATAAGTTTCAAAAGATATCAAATTATTTAGAAACATGTTTCAGGGGGTCAAAACCAAAAAATTGACCTAATATTTTTATAAAATAAAAATTGAAACAATAACTGCTTGATTTTTGAAATAAATGAATTTACAGTACATCAATATATTTTTTAGTTTTCTAAGGATGAGTGAAGATTTATTTTTACTGTTTTAAAACATTAAAATTTGTATGTAATAGTAACAAGAGTAAAAATGATCTTTTATTGACAAAAAACATAATAAAATAATATTTGAATTATTTTTTATGTATGATATGATAAAATATTAATATAATGTGTGATGTTCTCATAATTACTAAATAAGAAATTTTAAATGATATCAAAGTGTTTAAAAACATTCTTCAAGGGGTCAAAACCAAGAAAATTGCCTTAAATTATTTTGAAATCAAAGAAAAAAATATAAATGGATTTGTGAAATGTATGTATTGAACCTATTCCAATACATGTTTCTATTTTTCTCAAAATAATTTCAAATGAATTTTCAGTGTTTTAAAACTCTAAAACATGATTTTAATGTTGAACACCATATAAATGACCTTGTAATGATGATAAATCATGATAAAACTATCTTTTAATTATTGTTGATGTGTGGAATTATATGAAATGATATGTAGTGTGCTTAGAATGATTTAATATATAGTTTTAAAAGATTCAAAAGTCTATAAAAATTTGTATCTAGCGGTTAACCCTAGAAAATAATATCATTTTGTTGTAAAATTATATTAAAATAACCATAGATTAATTTTTTTTTTAAATATAGGAATAGTGTGAACATTTATATACATTCTGGTTTGATTAGGATGACCAAAAATGCATTTATAATAATTAAAAATCCAAAAGAATGCATCTAATGATAAAAAGCATTGATTTTTTTTAATTATATGAAATCATTGAAAATATTTAATTTAATTATTTTTTATATGGAGTACAAATCATGTAAATCTGACTCGCGATACGCTAAGAATGATTGAATAAGTCATTTTAAAATATATTTAAATATTTAAAAATTTATGTTAGGGGTTTAAAAAAAGTCCTTATATTATCCAGAACTCATATGAAAAAAATAGATTTATTTTTTAAATTTATAAATTCACATATGATATTTGATCGAGGGTTTTATCAGGATGAACAAAATTAATTTTTTTTTTCTAAAACACTAAATAATTTATGTAATGGTAAGAAACATAGATAACAATGCATTATTGACATATCATCAATTAAAAACTTTCATTGTACTATTATTGACACCCATGAGTATATGCAATGTCAATAAAACATGTGGTGCTTCCATTATGACTAAAAAATAGTTTAAAAAATATCAAATACTTTTTCAAAATGGTTTAGGGGATCAAAACCAAGAAAAAAACTCAAATTACTATGAGATCTTTATAAAAACCAAATATATATTTTTCAAATAGAGGAATTTAATTCACATGAATCTAAGGTGATTTTTTCTTTGGATGATCGAAAATACATTTTTAGTGATTTGAATACTCTAAAACACACATGTAATGGTTACGAATGTAGAAAATGGTCTCTTTTTGACCAAAAATCATTCAAAAACTATCTTTGAATTATCTTTTATGAGTAAAAATATATAAAACATCAATCAGATGTGTAGTTTTCATGAAATGAATGAATTAACATTTTTAGAAGATATTAAAGCCTTTAAGACATGCATCATGCAGTCAAAACCATGAAAAAAACTAATCCTTCCTTGAAATCATAGAAAAATAACTCTAGGTTGATTCGTGAAATATATGAACTAAAAAAACAGTGCAAGTTGAGGTTTCATCAAGAAGTCATAAAATACATCTTTAGTGCAGTAAAACTATAAATCATACTATACCGATCAAAAAACATGAAACATTACATCATATTAATGTTAAATCATAAGAAAACTATATTGTAATTATGTTAAACATGTATCGGTATTTTTAACTTCAATTTGACAAGTGGTGTACTTGAAATAACTAAATAAGTATTTTTAAAAGATATCAAAGTATTTAGGAACATATATCATGTGGTCAAACCCAGTTAATAAACATTAAATTATTTTTAAATCATGAGGGAATGAATGTATATTATTTTTTTAAACAGAGGAACTGACAGAATTTTAATCAAATTCTTCATATTTTCTTGATAATAAAGAATACAGTTTTAGTGTTTTAAAACTCTAAAATTTGTATATATTAGTAAAAAAATAGTAAACAACTTAGGATTTATATGAAATAATAAAAAATTATAATTAAATTATTTTTTACATTTACGTGTTAATGAAATGTCAATATACTGTTTTGTGTGCTCAGAATAATAGAATATACAGTTTAAAAATATATCAATGTCTTAAAAAATTTGGTTCGGGGGTTAAAACCAATAAGAATACATCATATTTCATTGAAAACATAGTATAATGACTATATATTAATTTTCATAATTTTTAAACTAAGTCCACATCATTTTATGTTATTATTTTCTCAAGATGATCAAATTTTTTACTATTTTAAAATTATAAAATGTGTTTGTTATAGTAGAAACCTAGAAACTAACATATGATTTATGTGAAATTAAAATAAAATGATCACTGAATTAATTTTTTATGTACATGAATAGATTATATGTCATTATAATACGTGGTGTGTTCAAAATAACTAAATATATAGTGTCAATGGATATTAAAGTATTTAAAAACATGCATTTGTGGAAAACCCCCTGAAAATAGCCAAATATTTCCATATAATCATAGTATAGGAACCATAGATTGATTTTTGAAATATAAGAACTAACACCATGTCAGTCTAGGTTTAGGTTCTCTCAAGATTGCTGGTAATACATTTTTAGTGTTTTAAAACTCTAAAACATGCATGTAGTGGTCAAAACTACATACAATAACCTTATATTGATATGAAATGATAAAAAATAGTATTTGAATTATTTTATACATTTAGGAATAGAAGGTATATATATATTTTTTTCATTGTGCTAATAATTTATAATAAAAACGTTTTAAAAGATATAATTTTTTTAAAAATATGTGACCTAGATTCAAATCCAGGAAAATGACCTTGAATTACCATAGAATTAGAGGATAAAAATTGTAGATTGATTTTTGAAATATAGTATTTATCTCCAGTTCAATCCATGTTTTGGTTCTCTCATGATGATCAAAAACACATTTTTTCTATTTTAAAACTCTAAAACATGTGTGTGATGGTAAAAATCATAAAATATTACCTTATAATGATGGGAAATAATATCAAAGATGTATTTGAATTATTTTTTTGTGTATATAACATCAATATAACCTACAGTCTTCTAAAAATCAACAAATAAACATTTCATGATTTTAAATGAATTAAAATAAGTAATACAATGAAAAAACAAACCACAATAAGCACTTTTATTATTTAACTAAAATTTAATTTAAATAATATAGTGGGATATAATTATTTATTTCACTTTTCTAATGTATGAAATTTTACTTTTTTATTTATTTCATTATCAATTATATGATAATGGGTGTATATTTTTGGAAAAAAAATCACATGGTTAGTAATGATATTATTAAATTACTTATAGTGCATACTTATTCTGAATTTAGAAATTATGGTTTCTTTTTTAAAATTGTATAATTACTAGTTATTAAGGAGTATTAATTATATATATGTTTTCATATTTTATCTATAATGATACCCTGAGGTGGAAACTATGGACTCCAGTTCCATGTCTTGTAGTAACAACTATATGGAGATCAATATTCATTTCCGTTGGATGGCCAATTATGATCACTATATGGGCATCATTGTTGGATATAAAATATTTCCAAAATTTTCCACCATATGGTTGTCACTATGTGGACACTATATGACATTTGTGATCACTTTTGAAAGTATATAAATACCCTTTTATGGTAGTAAATTCTCTTGAGGATCAATTTAGTGTATTTTGATTTATAAATAATTGTTTCATGTCATCCTTCAATCACTAATAAACCATGGGAAAATACTAACTCCCCAATCATGGTCATTTAAAGTTCACACCTCATATATTCTATAAGTGGTCTACATTACTCATCACCAGTCCTCTAAAAAATTATTTCATCAATATAAATAATCAACAAAATTATTTGATTATTCTCATTCTTTATGTATATATTTTTATCAATATATCCTCATAAAAATCCAAGTGTTCTCATATATTGATCAATCCTAGAGTACCAAGATCCAAGTGGTTTCTTTAACCCATACAATAATTTTATCAACTAACATATTTCTATTTCATGTTCAACTAAAAAAATCAATATAGATGGTTTTTTTATTTGAGATACATTTCAAATAACTTGATTTATTTTTGTCCAAAAATTTAAATGAATAATCCTATAGTTTCCACCCATGATATGGGTGAGAATGTATCATCAACGTCAATTACCTTGATTTTGGAACACCCCCTGAACACCAAACATGATTTTTTTCTGTGTCACCTTGCGATATTTATTGAGTTTGTTGTGTAATACTCACTTTGTTTTGATAAAATTATTTCTTCTATCCTTAATAAAATTTCCCAATTTGATTCTTTTTAATTTATTCAAGATCTTGATGTATCTTTTTGAACCAATTGACTTCTTTAGAATCCTATTCAAAACACATTGGAATTAATTATGACAAAATAGATTTTTTTAATTATTATCCATCCACTATATAGAAACCCAAAATTTTATTACATATCAATTACATCTTTTTTTAGATAAGCCACATAGTAGTAATATAATCCATGATCTAATGGTTTAGAATCATGCGAAAATTAGGATCATATATCACTTGTAAAAAAACCATAAAATTGTTTAAATCTTTTATATTTATACTCCTAATATCTCTCTCATTCTCTTTAGTACATGTAACCACCTAAGGATATACATCAAACTAAGGGGGGAACTTAAGGACCACTAAGGGGAGGAATAAGGGGTATGGATCAATAATACATTGATGGGAATAATAAAAAACATCATATCATAAGAATACGATCATTTTAAAAATCATGTGGGAAACATTTTATAAGGGAATAGAATATGAAATATTCATAATAATGAAACATCATAGAATGTTGGTCAAATATCACACATAGTTTTGAACAAATATATCAATATTGTCATGCATAAAATATGTTAATAATAATATAATACTTATTAATAACAAATATAACATCATTTTCAAGAATAATACACATAATATACTGATATATATATCACATTACCTAGTGTATTTGAGTGATATAAAATTCCAATCCCACCCATCAAATCATAAAATTCTCATAATCATGCATGCCACATAGAATGTAAAACAATCATAGTCATGAAATAAACCCATAGAGTGGAATGTGTTTCTTAATTTTTTCATAAACAATTAGTTCATTAATATCCTTTGGGTTTCCCAAATTAATAATAGAAATAATATCTTTATATTAAACAAAATCATTCTTGAGATAGTAAAAAATATCTCAGTAGGATTTAATACGATGTTTTTATAAATTAAAGTATTTAAAAAAAATGACATGTCTTAAAAAACATTTTTAAAGGGAAAGAACATGTATATCCCTAAAAAGAAAACGAAAGGAATAGTTGATGGATATTTTAATTACATTTGAATTGAATCCATATATAAAATAATAGGAATATGAGATAACCCAAAGAGAAGGATTTTCGTTTCAAGAATCCCCTTACCTTAAATTCCATTTTATATCCTCATTTTTACACCTTGAATAATAAAAATAGATTTATTAGAAAATTTAACCATAATTTAATTATTTTAATTTATATCACTATTTATCATTTATAATCCTTAGATTATAATCCTTAATTATCTTTGTTAATACTGAAACATTTAGATGTCATGTTTTCCTTATAAACATATTATTTTGTTTCGATTTTGATATTTTATTTAAGGTATTCTATAAATAAGTAAAATTAATTCCATAAGCATAAAAAATATTTTCATACATTTATATATCATTAATAATTTATTATAACCATCCATAAGTTTGTTTATAAAAGAGTATTTGCAACGTTCTCATTGGCAGTTAACTGACTCTTAATGAGATTTTATTGAATAAAAAAGAAAGATAAGTATTTAATATAAATTATACATAAATATATTTTTTACAGTATGTTAGCTTTATTAATATAATTTAAATATACAAATTATTTATTTTTGGAATATTTTTTTAATTGAATTTGTAAAATGAGGATTTAAAGAGTTAAATAAGGGAAGAGTTTATAAAAACATACTCTTTTATTAGTGTTTCTTCTCTTGTATAACATTAGACTCCCTTGATATATGTAGTTTGTTTACTCTAAAAAATTAAAAGGTATTATAATGGGATTTATAGATGGTTTTTAGGTAGATTATTGTCTTTGGTATGTGAGGGATGGGTGGTTTTTTCCAAGTGGAGGGTGAGGGGTTATTAATACTTGAGGAGCGAGGTATTTTTAGAATATTTTTTTGACTAAAATGATATATCCAAAGTAAAAAAATTTAATAGTTATTTTTTTGAGACTATGAATCATATATCAATAAAATATAATTCTTTTAGGAATTTAATCCATTTTATAAAAAGAATTTATTTGTTTATTAAAAAGGAAATTGGAAGAAAAAAAATTGTTATTTTATGGGAACACTTTTGAATTTAGTTTTTAAAAATAGTTTTTAGGTTTAGAAATTATTTTTATTATAATAAAATGACCCAATAATATTATTAAATTATTTTGGATATGAATAAAAAATTAAGTATTTATTAATTTATTATTTAATCATCATTATTCCATAAAACATTTAATACTTCAAAAATAGTATTTTTACTATTGACATAAAATTGATGTATTTCATAAAATTACCATAAAAACCACCATTGAAAAAAATTTTAATCCTCATTTCTAAAAATGAAAATAATTTTATAAGAATAATTTTCTATAATCAAATTTTTTATTAATTAATATAAAATTTGTGATTTTTAATAAATACATTAAAATACAGTTTATTAAAAAGGGGCTTATGATTTATCTGATTTTTTAATATTTATATTTATTGGTTGTAATTATAATATTAATATTTTCTTAAATATAACAAGATAAATATTATTTATTTTATATTTTTTTTTTATTTTTAGGTCAAATTACAGTTTCAATGGTCTGGTTACTTTTCATAACAGTCAGATTATTATTCCAACGATCATATTACTATTTGGATGGTTAAATTTCTATTCGAATATTAATATTTCCTCCTATAAATAACTATATATTATTTCATTAAAATTTCACTATAAATACTCCCATGACTATATATTTTCATTTTATAAGAAGTCAACCAATTTAATAATATTCTGTTTCTTTTCAATAAGGTTGTTTTTGGGGGTGATGATTCCAACAGATTGTGGTGACCCAAACATTCCCATTATAGTTTTTATAATTTATAAATTATTATAATTAATTTTTTAGAGTTTTCATTGTTTTTTATTAATGTAATGATATATATTAATGAAATAAATTAATATTGGTTTCTTTATGAGCATTACATTTATAATACTATATAATATTGCACACATTTATTTAGAAAAACATTATTACTAATAAATTATAGTTCGTTACATTATTGCCCATTTGAAAATTTCATCCACAAAATTTCAACTCATATTATCGGTTGAGAATATATGAGGGTAAATCTATTTCATTGTTTCCTCTGGTTCCCACACCACCTATTCATATTTATGTTTCCACTATAATACTTTGAAAAGGAGAGTTTTCTTGTTACATATAACATTATCTCTATGGAACAAGATCTTTTCCCGAAGATCCTCATAAGATATGTCATTATAAAATTGTACCTCATTCATTTTTATTACAAATGAGTGATTGGGTATGAACTTCCTCAAGAGATATATGTGGAAAACATGATGTACTTTATCCATATTTTGTTGAAAATCTTACCAAAAAGTTACTCCTCCTATCTGATCAAGGATCTCAAATGGGTTAATGTACCTAGGGATAAGCATCCCATTATTTCCAAACCACATGAATCTCTTCCAAGTTATATTAAAAGGATAACTTTGTCTCCAACATTATACTCAAAGTCCCTTTTACAATTTTTGTAACACCCCGAGATTTTATGAGAAATATTATTAATTTCGTTGATGTCTGGTGTTGTACGCTAAACCAAGATTATCATGAACTATACGAAAAACCGTATTATCTTGTAGTATATGTAAAACAATAATTGGCTTGAGTTATACACAAGATCAACCTTCCTCGATAGCTTGCGTTGTACGCAATACCGAGTTTCACTAAATAATGATATGTTATTAAAATATTATATAAACTAGTCGTTATGAATAGTAATACCCACTTTTTAAAATTTTATAAATTTTATCTTTAAAAATGGACTTCATTTTTGGATTTTGAATATCTAAATTATCCTAGAGTGAATTTTTGGTATTTTTCTGAAAACTTTCAATTTTTGATGAATAGTGAAAACAAAGAGTTATTGGTTAAAACCAAATTTTTATTTAAATAATAATTTATTTTATTTTAATTTATTTTAGGTCAAAATAGATACATAATACCTATATAAGATCACTATAATTAATTGGACTCATTTTATAATAATTTTGATATATAAAAATTTTATTGAACTTTTTACCGTCTTTTACCCACCTCCTGGGAGAGTTTGAAAATTTCCATAAAACATAATTTTACCACTTCTGTGAGTGGAATTTAGAAAATCCGAGAGACACAGTTAATATCATAGATTAAAATGTGGTTCAATAAGATAGAAATAATTTTTGGTGAACAATAAGTTTTTACTTTTTTTTACCACGGTTAAAAGTAAATAGGGTAATTAAGGGTAAAAATGATACTATTATTACCCTAACACGTGTCCTAATTCTATTTCATAAGTTTAATTAGACCAAAAAAAACCTTAGGAATAAAATATGACCATTTAGGTCCACTTGGATTAGATTAGGGCATTTATTATTATTTTATTTAAAGAATAGTTAAAATAGTTAAAATCAAAGTTTAATAACTAAAATTTTTTTAATATAGGGTTATAAATAAGATAAATTCGACTATAAATATTAATTAGAAAGATAAAAATATTTCCTACATAATGGTAGTTTATTTAAAAATTTTAAACATTAAATAATTTAATTTATTTATGACACAATGATGATGCAGTAATTACCTTATTAACAAACTATTAACATAATTGATATTATAAATACCAAAATAAATGTAATTTGAGAATTTTAATGAATTGAAATAATTATATAGGTTAATATAACGTATTAGGGTTTGTTAGATGAATTTTTTTTGATTAAATAATACTTTTATGAATTTAGAAAAAACAAAATACCAAAGAGTGTCAAAATTGACATAAAAGAGTTTTAAAACAAATATTATATTATTAATTTATATAACGGTCTTAAAAATCTATGATTCAGCCAAATAACATATATAATAATATATATGACATTAATGAACCAATAGGGGTTCTATTGTCAGTTTATAGTATGTTTATTAACCATATAGTGTAAGAATACAAGAAGATATGGTAAAAGTTAAATTATTTAACTTAGAGTTAAATCTAAATGATAAGGTTAAAATGGAAACCTAAACTTGAATAAAACCAACTTTTTGAGAGTAATACAACCCATCCCAACCCTATCCTCTAAAAAAGTCACTTTGGAGCCATTATAAACTGAATATAAATTTATTATAAAATAATATTTTACGTTTTTTCTAAGGTGCCCCTCACCCCTCTTATAAAAGGGCACTCCCCCTTCGCTATAATTCACACCTCCAAAGCCATTTGGATCGTAAAATCCCTACCCAAATACCCTATAAACTTTCATCCCTTAATCCTAGAGGCCTTAATTTAGTCATAAATCTAAATTAAAGAGCCCTTTTGATCAAATCAAAAGGAAGAACCAGAAGAAGAGGTAAATATCTCACCACCTATTTCAACTTCCATTCTTCTTCCACTTCCTCCATCTTTGTTGTTTCCATTCTAAAATAATAACTCCAGTATCTTCTATATAATGTGATGTTATTATAAAAATTTTACAACCATATTAGTTATTTTATCCATCATATGAATGAAAAAGTCACCACACATGCGTATGT
Organism: Viscum album; assembly: GCA_963277665.1. Taxonomy (NCBI): domain Eukaryota; kingdom Viridiplantae; phylum Streptophyta; class Magnoliopsida; order Santalales; family Viscaceae; genus Viscum; species Viscum album. Next base: position 94,975,971 of record OY728138.1, on the reverse strand, counting down.
ATGGCTTACCGTCTCTACGTCGTGGTGTAGTATGTTATTCAAACATTTCATCATTTGGATGGGTATAATAATGAGTATAAATGATATAAATAATAAATATAACATTATGATGATTATTTATATATGAAATACCATCCAATTATATATGATTTTAATATCAAAAGAATGATATTGTCGCTCGTGCGTACATACAGACTACTGTCTCCACAAACGCAATGAGATTTATTTTCCATAATTAATCATTCAAGTATGATTATAAAGTATATATAATAAATTATCCTGAAATATATTACATAATAATGATAATGTATTTATGTAAATATATGTTTTATTTACTTAATTCCATTCAATTCAATAAGGAAACGAAAATAGCTTTCATTCGTACGTACGGCTTACCATCTCCATGAACGGTGTATTTCATTCCATTTATCGATCTATCATATATATTTTTATACTGAATATAGATTATATATAAATCATTTTTTAAATTCTGGAATTTATTAAATCATAATATAATTAATAATATCAATAAAAACATGTCGAAACACGTATGATAAATGAAATTATTTTACCAAAAACACTGCTTTAACATGGAATTTACAAAAGAACGGGTAATATAAAGTCATAAGTGAATCATATATGATATCATAAATATAATTATGGTTTTGTTAAAAGTTAATAATATTTTTAAACCCACTATACATGAGTCTCATACACATAATAATGAAATTGGACATAAGGTAAGGGATAATTTTTCAAATCTCATTTTTTTAACTGAGATTTGTTATACGTAAGTATTAACTGGGGTTATTGTTTTCTTCCATTTCCATAAAAATGTTTTTCATAAATTGTTTAATATTAATCCTTTTATGTTTAAAGTCATGTTTACCCCTCTTTTACTTTTACATTGTGTTATGTGAGTAATATTTCTTTTTTTATGATATGAGAAACATTTTGAATTTTCTGGCAAAAGTATGAGGAGAATGTTTTTTTAAATTATATGGCATGAACCGATTTTTACAGTTTCATAAAAACTTATTATTATAAAACTTCCTGTACTAGATTTCATGATTATTTTCAAAAAAAATTATCTTCTTTTAAAATTTCATGGAATTTTATGAAAAGAAAATGATTTTGAAGAAGAAAGGATATTTTTCTCAAAAATTCATTTCAAGTGTTTTATCAAAACTATTTTCCATCTAAAATGAAAGTATTTTATAATTTTATGTTCCAAGTATAATGTATCTATTATTTAAATGGTGTGATTTTTCTTATGATGAAATGATATCCATTTATTTTATATGGATTATGTTATGATGGGATGATGTTTATGAAACCCATTTTATTTTAGGGTTGTGATGAATTATTTATGTTCATTTTGTGTCACATGTAAGAATGATTTCATTATGAGATGGGTGAGACCTATATATCCATCCAATGATTTGTTTAAAGATATATATCTCATGAGATAAACATGGTTAGAACGACAAGTGAATCCGGTTCAGTAATACAGGGCTGGAATGACAAGTAAACCTGATTCGGTAATGGACTTTGTCCACTATGATGGTCTTGGCAGCAATGCCTTGGCTACTATGGAAATCATATCATGTGATTAATGTTTTCCACAATTACATGTTTTATTCCCATGCTATTTTATCATGATTTATATTTCTCTATGATATATGCTTTACGTACATCCAAGTTTTCTGTCATTGTTCAAGATTTTGATGTTTAGATTTTATGTTCAAATTTTTTGCATTCAAGTGTTTATGGATTGTTTTATGTTCTCTATGATTACCCTTACTGAGAATTTTTGCTCACCCTTTTTATGTTTTCTTTTCCCCATGATATAAGGAAAGGTTTTAGGTAAGAAAACAAAAGGGGAAGATCTTTATGGGGGATGTTGAAGATCTTTCACCATGATTAGAAGATTATGTTCTGAGTTTCAAAAGACACTAAACTATTAAGGTCCTTGGGTGTTTATTTTTGTTATGCATTAAGTATTCCACAAAAGTAATGTAATTTCTATGTACGTCAAGTGTAGGTCTCTATAGTTGGTATCAGAGGAAAGGATTAGTTATCCTTTGGAAACTTGGATGTGAAAACTTTATTGAGATCCCTAGAGATATTTCAATGGTATGTCTAAGGATGTCCTTAAGGTCAAGTATAAGTATAGGTTACAATCCTAGAATTATTATAATGATCATAAATAAACTAGGATTTATCATAAGATGTTAGAGATTTGAAGTACTCCCCCTGATTATGTTGTTTACAAAGTGTGATTTTTTTCCTCTCACGTTATTCTTTTTGGGTTATAGAGGATGGATGGAACCCAAAAGAACCATGTTGATCAATGTAGTGGACGATTCAATGCTTTTCCTCTTGAACAAACTAATTTTATGGGATATGGAGTGAAAAATATTATTGCTATACTTAGACAAACTATAAATCATTCTAGACTTCCAAATGAGCAGAGAAGGGAACAATATTCTATTGAGTCCTTCAGGAGGCAACACCCCCTTCTTTCAGTGGGTCTTCTGATCCACTTATTACTGAACAATGGATCAGTACCATTGAAATGATATTTTCCATACTTCGCTGTTCAGAGCATGAAAAAGTCATTTTAGCTGTTACCGTTTAGAAGGTGAAGCAGACCAGTGGTGGACTCTAATTAAGAATACAAGGCTCCAAGATGAAATTGAATCCATGGAATGGGATGATTTAAAGAAATTGTATTTCAATAAGTACTTCCCTCATATTCTTCAAAAAAAGTTAGAGAAGGAGTTCCTTGAGCTTAATCAAAAGGATGATGAATCTTTTGGTATATGGGGCACATTTTACAAGGCTTTCAAGGTATACATCTATAATTATCATCCAACCTGAAAGTAAAGTTGATCAATTCTTCAGTGGCTTAAAACCAAGTCTTCGATGGGCATTAGCTATAAGAGACTTCAATAGATATGAAGAAATTGTGCGTTGTGATATCAAGGTAGAACTGGAATTTGGTGTTACATATCCATATTATGGTTTTGACAAGAAACGAAATATGGAGTTCAAAGAAACATCTCAAAACTATGTTGAAAGAAGAAAAATGTTTCGTTATGTTCAAATTGTGGAAAAACTCATGGTGGAGATTGTCTTAAAGGGACTAGAAAAATTTTTAAGTGTAGAAAAGAAGATCATCGAGCAGTTGAGTGCCAAAGTAATGGGAAAAAGGTATATAATGATGGTAATAGAGAAAAGACTACAAAGAACTCACCACCAACACTTTAATGCTTCAAGTGCAAGGAAATGGGGCATTATGGTAACCAATGCCCTAATCTAAGGGTTAATGATGATCGACATCAAAAACCTCTCAAGGAAAAGGACAAAGGTAAGTCACGTGTGATCACTATTGGAGATGTTGAATATGATAATGAAGTGGTGGAATGATTAAGTGTTTATGTAACAACATTCCAAAATAGTGTTGTGGAATCTCATTTTTTGTATCGTGGAATTTTGGAATATCTATGTATTTGTTTATTCTGATTTTAAATAATTATATGGTACTGGTAACCATGAAAAGTGATTGAAATATTTTTGGATAGTAGATGATATGAACATAATGAAGTGATAAAGAGATAATGAAATGTTTGATAGTATTAATGAGCTCATGACTGATATAAGGACAAAGTGATATCATGGTTCGAGTATATAGAAATTTTAGGAATTTGGAATGTGGAAAGATTTATCTTTTGATAGCATTCATGTTTTCACTAAGTTTCAATGGGTATTCATTTTTCAAGAGAATACATTATTAAGGTATTCAAATGTTTGGAATGTGACCAACAAGATATATCTTCTGATATACGGGGGGGGGGGGGGGGGTAAATGATGGTATTCATATGATCAGTAGATGAATTTTCTAGTAATAGTTTTCTTTATACAATGATCTTGGACATAAGTATTTTGGATAATCATAAAGATTGGAATGAATTAGGTTAGACATCATATAGTATTGCTTAAGGCTATAAATTTTTCTATATTATTGCCGGAATGTTATAATAGTATAGTTTTAGAAAAATGACGACCTGTAGGGCGGGCGACAACCTGTCGCGTCAGACAAGGATGAGGGAATAAAACCCACAACCGAAGTCCCTAGTTAGTAAAAATTAGTTTTATTATATTAAGAGGTATGATAGATGAAGTATAAGTTCATTTTAGGAACCATATATGAATAATATCACCATAGATGGACTTATGTATATTTAATAAATTTTTCTAACATTTTGTTCGAGACAGATGGAATGACCTATCATTCTATCTCATGATCTGCTAACACTTCACGAATGAAAAATTCAACATCATTTCATTAAGAGATAAAGTGGAAATTTTTCAAGTAATAACCAACGGTGAGATTGTACCAAAATCAATTAAGGATTTCTTCTAATTCTAATTTTTTTTCAACTTTAGGGAAATGATCATGAAAACCAAAAATGTTATCCTAGATGGTACCTAATATCATCACAAATTTATGTCTTTGTGATTGTTTTCTTTTTCATAGACATGTTCTCTACCACTCTCTATCATAACTTGATGGTTACATTTCACTTCCATATCCATATTTTCACCTATGTTCTTCTATGTGGAAACCTAGTTATGAGTTAATTTGGGTAACCCTTACGTTTCATACATTAGTTTTAAAATTAAGTTTTAGTATTCCTTTTTATGATGTGGGTTTTTATGAATTAATATTTCAAGTAGTAAACCATTTATAACCCCGAAAAATTTTGAGGGAGAAATTCATTTTAAGGGGGGTAGAATGTAACACCTCGAGATTTTATGAGAAATATTATTAATTTATTTTATGTCATGTGTTGTACGCTACACCAAGATTATCTTTCAATATACGTAACACCGTATTAGCTTGTAGTATACTCAACACTATTCTTGGCTTGACTTACACGCAAGAGCAACCTTCCTCGATACCTTTTGTTGTACGCAATACCGAGTTTCACTAAACAAAGATATGTTATTAAAATATTATATAAACTAGCCGTTATGAATAGTAATAAACACTTTTTTAAATTTTATATTTAAAAATGGACTTCATTTTTGGATTCAATATATCGAAATTAGCCCAGGGTGAAATTTTGGTATTTTTCTGAAAACATTCAATTTTTGATGAATAGTGAAAACACTCAGTTACTGGTTAAAACCGACATTTTATGTAAATTGTAATTTATTTTATTTTAATTTATTTTTGGTAAAAATAAATATATAATACCTATATAAGATCAATGTAATTCATTGGAGTCATTTTATAAAAAATATAGATATATAATAATTTTATGGAACTTTTGACCGTCTTTTACCCACCTCCTAAGAGAATTTGAAAATTTACCTAAAACATATTTTTACCGCTTATTTGAGTGGAATTTAAAAAATCCTAGAGAAAAAGTTGATATCAATAAGTAAAATTTGGTTCAATAAGATAAAAATAGTTTTTGGTGAATAATAACTTTTAACTTTTATTTACTACGATTAAAAGTAAACAGGGTAATTAAGGGTAAAAATGATATTATTATTACCCTAACACATGTCCAAATTCTATTGGATAAGTATAATTAGACCAAAAACAACCTTAGGAATAAAATATTACCCTTTAGATCAAATTTAATTATATTAGGACATTTATTATTATTTTATTTAAAGAAGAGTTAAAATAGTTAAAATCATACTTTAATAACTAAAACATTTTTAATATAGGGGTATACATAAGATAAATTCGACAATAAATATTCATTAAAATCTAAAAATATTTCATACATAATGGTATTTTATTTATATTTTTTATAAATTAAATAAATTAATTTATTTATGACATAATGATGATGTAGTAATTACCTTATTAATGAAATATCAACATAATTGATATTATAAACACCCAAATAAATGTAATATTAAACTTTTTATGAATTAAATTAATTTTATAGGTTAATATAAAATATTATAATTTGTTATATGAATTTTATGTGAGGTAATAATGTTGTTATGAATTTAGAAAAAAGAAAATACCAAATAGTGTCAAAATTGACATAAAAGAGTTTTTTAAAAAAATATTATATTATTAATTCATATAATGGTCCTAAAAGTATAAGGTTCAGAAAAAAGACATATATAATAATACATATGACATTAATGAACCAATGGGGGTTATAGTTTTAGTTTATAGTTAGTTTATTAACCATATAGTGTAAGAATACAAGAAGACATAGTGAAAGTTAAATTATTTAACTTAGAGTTAAATATAAATGATAAGGTTAAAATGGTTACATAAACTTGTCTAAAACATATTGTTTGAGAGGATTTCGACCCATACCAACCCTAGACTCTAAATAAGTCACATTTCAGCCATTATAAACCGAATATGAATTTATTATAAAATAATATTTTAATATTTTTCTAAGGTGCCCCTCACCCCTCTTATAAAAGGGAACTCCACCTTCTCTCTAATTCACACCTCCAAAGCCATTTGGCTTGGCCAAAACCTACCCAAATACCATATAAACTATTATCCCTTCATCCTAGAGGAATTCCTTTAGTCATAAAGCCAACCTAAGGATCCCTTTTGATCAAATGAAAAGGAAGAACATGAAAAAGAGGTAAATATCTCACCACATATTTCAAGTTCCTTTCTTCTTCCACTTTCTCCTTATTTGTTGTTTCCATTATAAAATAATAACTCCAGTATCTTCTATATAATTTTATGTTATTATAAAAATTGTACAACCATATTAGTTATTTTATCCATCCTATGAATGAAAAAGTCACCACACGTGCGTACGTACAGCTTACTGTCTCCATGTCGTGGTGTAGTATGTTATTCAAACATTTCATCAGTTGGATGGGTATAATAATGAGTATAAATGATATAAATAATAAATATAACATTATGATTATTATTTATATGTGATATAACATCCAATTATATATGATTTTAATATCAAAATAATGATATTGTCGGTCGTGCGTACGTACGGACTACCGTCTCCACGAACACGATGAGATTCATGTTCCATAATTAACCATTCAAGTATTATTATAAAGTATATATAATAAATAATAATAAAATATATTACATAATAATTATACTATATTTATGTACATATATTTTTCATTTACTTAATTCCATTCAATTCAATAAGGAAATGAAAATAGCTTCATGCGCATGTACAACCTACCGTCTCCATGAACAGTGTATTTCATTCCATTTACCGATCAATAATATATATTTATATTCTGAATATATCTTATATATAAAACATTTTTTACTTTCCGGAATTAATAAAATCAGGATAAAAGTAAAAATATCAAGAACAACAAGTCAAAACACGTATGATAAATGAAAAGATTTTACCCAAAACGCTGCTTTAACATGGAATTTACAAAAGAACAGGTAATATAAAGTCATAAGTGAATCATATATGATATCATAAATATTTTTATGGTTATTTTACAAGTTAATAATATGTCTAAACCAACTATACCAGAGTATTTGACACATACGGAAGAAATTGGACATAAGGTAAGGGATAATTTTTCAAATCTCATTTTTTTTATCCGAGATTGCTTATACGTAAGTATTTACTGGGGTTATATTTTTCTTCAATGTCCATAAAACTATTTTTAATAAATTTTTTAACACTATTAATTATATTTTTAAAGTCATGTTTACCCATCATTTACTTTTACATTGTGTTATGGAAGGAATATTTCTTTTATATCATATGAGGAAATTTTTGACTTTTCCAGAAAAAGTATGAGGATAATGTCTTTTAACATATACAACATGAACAAATTTTTACAGTTTCATAACTCCTTATTAAAATGAAACATCCTCTACAATATTTCATGAGTATTTACAAAAAAATTATCTTTTTTTAAAATTATATGGAATTTTATGAAAATAAAATTATTTTGAAGAAGAAAGGATATTTTCCTCAAGAATTAATTTCAAGTGTTTTATAAAAACTATTTTCTATCTAAAATTATAGTATTTAATATTTGTATGTTCCAAGTATAATGTCTCTATTATTTACATGGTGTGATTTTTTATATGATTAAATGATATCCATTTGTTTTATATTGATTATGTTGTAATTGGATGATGTTTATAAAACTCATTTTATTCTTTGGGTTGTGATGCATGATTTATGTTTATTTTGTGGGACACGTAATAATGATTTCATTATGAGATGCGTGTGACCTATATATCCCTCAAATACATTGGGTAAAGATTTATATCTCATGAGATAAACATGGATGGAATGGAAAGTGAATCTAGTTCAGTAATACAGGGCTGGAACGACAAGTAAACCCGATTGGTAATGGAATTTTTCCACTAGGATCGTCTTTGAAGCAATGTCATGGCTACTATGGAAATCATATCATGTACTTAATATTTTTCCACAATTAAATGTTTTATTCCCACGATATTTTATCGTGATTTATGTTCCTCTATGATATATGCCTTATTTACTTCCATGTTTTATGTCATTGCTCAATATTTTTATGTTTAGATTTTATATTCATGTTTTTTGCATTCAACTGATTATGGATTGGTTTATGTTCTCTATGTTTACCCTTACTGAGCATTTGAGCTCACCCTTTTTATGTTTTATTTTCCCCAGGATATAAGTAAAGGTTTTAGGTAAGAAAACAAAAGGAGAATATCTTTATGGGAGATGTTGAAGATATTTCACCATGATTAGAAGATTATATTCCGAGTTTCCAAAGACACTAAACTATTACAATCCTTGGGTGTTTGTTTTTTTATGTATTAAGTATTACACAAAAGTAATGTAATTTCCATGTACGTCAAGTGTGGGTCTCTAAAATTTTCACCATAGTTATTCTTCCGATTATGAGAATATTTTATATACTGCTGGAGGGATTGAATTTTCTCTATCATCTCTTACAAAAGATTTTTTCCAGGTAGATATTGTTCTCCAACTTCAACCCAACAAGTAATTTTTCTACATCGATTACTATATAGATCTTTATATGGCTCTATTTAAATACTTGATTGGAATATTTGGTTGTATGAGAACTTAACTAATGAGAAATTTTGATCCCAACCCCCTTTAAATTCCATTTATCAAGCTCTCAACATGTCCTTGAGAGTTTAAATGGTCCTTTCAAAGTGACCAGCAGTTTGGGCGTGATAGACCCTACTAAAATTTAAATCAGTATTCAAATAATGTTGCATACATCTCCAACATTTGAAATTAAACCACATATCATGATCAAATATGGTTGAATGTGGTTCCCCATATAGGACAACCGCTTCTATTACATTTATCTTGGAATGTTCATAATGTGAAAAATATTCTTGAATAATTATGATTTTTTCATTCTTGGTGTGTCGATCAACATTTATCATATTTCATTTCTTTCATTGGGTGTATTTTTGAGACTAGTGACAAGTCTATTGTGATGTTCTCTCATTTTTATACTCGTAGTAGAAATGGTTTCATCATCCCCTAGTAAATATATTATTATACATTAATGTGACAGTATACCAAGAACTTTTAGCTGTACTCACCAGTATCCTTCTTCATTTTGTCTCACCAAAAGATCTCTTAAATATCACAATACAACATGGAACTTCTATGATAGATGGATAAGCATGAGATATGTGCATTATCCAATATTTATTTCTTTATCACATGTGATGTTGGAACAAAAAATCTAGTCCCAATCTAAATGAAGCCTTATTCATTGATATAGAATCCATGATGATTCTCTTTTATGTCTTCCACCTTATTTTAAAGCTCCAAACACTATAAAAAACCAGGTGATTAGAGGTGTTTTTGGATATAGTTGTGCACAACCCCCTCTAAATTCATTTTCAAAATAAATTAGTGGGGGTTATTCAGAAACCACACAAAGAATCAAATTTATAGAGGGTTCACAAACCCCTATAAAATATTTAGCATTATTTTATTAACATTTGTTTAGATTTTATATGTGGTTATGCAAAAACAATCAGCAATTTAGTAATTAGTGGAACTATATATTCAGTTCGATTTTAGAGGTGCTATATATATATATTTAGTTGGATTTTAGAGGATCTATATGTATATATTATATGTAATATGTAATTTAATAAAATAGCGGGAGTTCACAACACCATGCAATCTTTTAGATTATAGGGAGTTCTAAACCCCCTCGAATCTCTTATATTAGAGGGGGGTTTTGAACCCCCTTTAATATTTCTAAGAGATTCGATGGTGTTCCAAACCCCATCCAATATAAGTGATTATAAGGGGTTCAAAACCCCCACTATTTTCTTGAAAAATTCAATAATATATATATATTTATTTAAAACACAATATATAAATGTATTTATATATATTATATGAACATATTATATAAATGTTTTATAAAAAATAATTTACATTATTTTATTTAGTTATATTTATATGTATACATAAATATAATTGTATAATGTGTACATTAATATATATTTATTTTTATAAAACTCTATTTCATAAAATATTAATTATAATATAAAAGTATAAATATATTTTATAAATATATATTTACATTAATATAATTTATTTAAAAATCATATAAAATCCTAGTTGTTTTTATAATTTATATAATAATGATTGTAGTTCAATAATAATCCATTATAAAGAAACATGCATATAATTAGATGGGGTTGTAAACACCATATAATTTAAGAAATTAGAGGGAGGGGGGGGGTCATAACCACCACTAGATTTTACGAATAAAGGGGGTTTTAACCCACACTATTTTTTTTTATTTTTAAAATATATAAAATTATATAATGTGTCTCTATGTGTATTATAAAATACAATATATAAATGTATTTAAATAAATTATAAACATATTATATAAAGACATTATATAAATATATTAAATAAATACAAATATATAAATATAAAAATAAATATAAGTATATAAAAATTATTCTATAAATATATGTTATATTATATTAAATATATATATTATATAATTATATTTTGTATTTATTATATTATATATATATATATCCAATTATTAAATATATAAATACATTATTTATATATGAATATTTACAAATAAATACAAATAACTATAACTATATATATATATATATATATATATATAAGTAAAATACATTTATATATAAAAATTAGTAAAATTTTATCTATATATATATATTTATCAACATATAAATGTATTTATAAAATATATAATATATTATATTCACATAAATATGTAACATATATATATATATATATTAATTATTTTAATTTCATACGTATAAGCATATTATATATATTTGTATAGTATATTTGGGTAAAATATAAATATATAAAAATATAAATTTGTATTATACACATGTATGAAAATAAATATAAATATTTAAAAATTAATATATAGATATAAGTAAATATATAATTTACAGGGGTGTGCAGAAAAAATATATACATATATCTTTAGATTTAGATTTATATACATATATGTTGTAAAATATAGGTAAAAATACAAATGTACACATATAAATATTTACTTTATATAAATTTATAAATGTAATTAAATACAAATGTATTATAATTTTAATACATAAATATATAATATAAACAAGAATCTATTAATTTATATATATGTATATTTTATATTTTATATTTTTTTTGTATTTGAAAATAATATGAAAATAATATGTATTTCCATAAACATGTAAATATATTTAAATAGAACAATGTGAAATATATGAATAAAAAACAGTACAGTGCAGTTGTTAACCATTTCCACTCAATTTTGGGAGGACGGTGTATCAATTCCCATGGGCCGCATAAATTTTATAATGGGAGTTTATTTATATTATGGGGGAACTTAATGAAATGAAGGCCGAGAAGCATACAGGAGGTGCGGGAGGGATGTTGTGGGAGCCGAAGAGGGGGTAGGGGGATTCATGGGATAGCGAGTAGGACAAGCCCCCCCGCCCCCCCAAGAGAATGAGAGGGAGGCTCTCTATAGGTCAAAATTGTTTTAAAAAATACATCAAAATTAGGGGCGGTTTAGCAACTACCCATAACTTCCAATTTAAGACTCATTTAGAGGAATTTCCCAATATAATCTAAATGCCTAAATATAATAGGGGGTGTCCCCAACCACCCCTAATTCCCATGTGTCTCAAAAATCTAGGCTAAAATTAGAAGGGGTTCAAACCCCATCTAATTTAACCACCTTGAAATTTTATATTATTATACAAGTGGTTCCTCAAAAATACCACTAAAAAAGGTGGGTACATTAGTGAAATTTCTAAATAACCACTTATAATTTATTTATAGGGGTTTATAACCCCCTCTTAACTAAAAAGTTACCCCTTTTAAGTAATACATTAATTTTTGTAGTGATATAATCCCTTTCTGGCTCCTTAATCTTCTCTTGGATATATGGTTGGAGAATCATCTGTGAAAGATAATGTGTATTCCCCACTGATATGATTTCCAGATATATCATTTCCATTTCCATGAAGATAGGTTCATTATCAATCCACATAGTGGGTATAATATTAGGTTCTTTTCTATTAAGAGAATCATCAACCTTATTCGACTATCCAGAATATTACTGAATGGAAAAATCGTAGTACTTGATCATCTATAACCATCTTCACTTATGCATGTTGAGCTCTTTTTGCGTAAATATATACTTTAGATTTGTATTATATGAATATATGTCAAACTTATCACCATAGAGGTTGTGTCCCCAATTATTTAATGTAAAGATCACATTTTATAACTCTAAATCATGTGTTAGGTAGTTCTGATCAAGAATCTTCAATTTTCACAAGGCATAAGATATCACTTTAGAATTATACATGAGTACACAACCCAATAATTTATTCTAATTATCAATGTATAAAACAGATCCTTCTCCACGTTATGGTAGTGTGAGTATAGGTTCACTAAATATCCTCTTATTGGGCTCTTTAAATCTTTCCTTACATTCCTTTATCCAGACATACATTACCCCTTTCCATGTTAACATATATAGTGGGCCAATAAATCCTGATAAATTTATCAAAAAATTCATTAATACCCAACTAAGCTATCAAAACTATGAATCTAGAGGACACTTGTGGGTGTGGGAAATACCTCAATTTCCTTTTTCTTTGACGGATCCCCAATAATTCCTTCTCTTGTGATCATGTTCTCCAATAAGGTGAAGTTTTTCATCCAAAAGTGACACTTACTGAATTTTTCATACATTTTATTCCTTCTTAATTTCACCAACATAATTTTTAGGTGCTCATGAATTTCTTCATTTATCTTGAATTAAATGGGAATATTATCAATAAAGGCTACCAATAATTTTTCAAGGTAGTATCTAAACATACTATTCATCAAATCCATGAAAATTTATTGGAAAATAGTATGTCTGAAAGAAATCAATATGATCTAACAGTGGCCACACCTTGTATAGAAATATGCATTCTTAATATCTTCCTTCTTCAACTTCAGCCGATGATATCTAGATTGAATATTTGCCTTTGATATGTACTGATCTCATCTTAGTTGATCAAACAAGTAGTAAATACATCCCATAGGATTGTTTTTCTCTATAGTGACATTTTTTAGCTCATAGTAATCGATACATAATCCCATTGATCAATCCATTTTCTTGACAAAAAAGTAACGGTTCAATATATAGAGATGTAATAGGGCATATGAACCCTATTTAAAAATTCTCTTTCGGATGCTTCTTTAACTTCATAAATTCAATTGAGGATATCCTATAAGGGAGTTTGGAGAGAGAAGTGGATTAAGGTATAAAAACTATTAAGAGTTCCACCTCATGATATAATGGATGTTTGGGTAATTATTCTTAAAATACCTCAGAATATTCCCTCAAAATGGGAATTTCATCAAGGTTGATTCTTTACTTTTACTCATACATTTAGAAAATGTATTATTATTCAAAAGTTATCAACAACTACATCATTGAGGTATTTTACAATAGATAGTAATGATCTTATCACATTTGTAAAGTAGAATGGGATGGTCTGGAATATATAAATATATTTCTTTTTTCCCAACAGATGATTTGATATCTATATAATGTGATCTAATCCATGCATAAAAATTCATCAAATTTCACTAATGGAATGATTATGAGAAATTCTAGAAGAAAATTACCATATATACTAACAGGAGAAGAGTCCAACACATGAGTTGCATTTATAGAACCATTATTTTCTTTTATGGATATTTCTACTTCAAGGTATCATGGTTTAGATTCAAAAGTTCTTGGAAACTTATAATATATATTGGAATTTATAATACTAGATTAAAAAAGAATTTAAAATTCATTAGTAAAAAGGAAGTATACATTGTATGAATTTAGTTTCATGTTCGAAATTTTTGGTGGTGATTGCATAAGCTTTCCTATACTCTTTGGATTTGGTATTTGTTGATAATAAATAACCATAATGACTTATGGTTTAGTGAACTGGCTTACAAAGTTCCATTTTTCCCAATAGTTGAAGCATCATACCATGGATGGTGCACTAGGAGGTTTCATCCTCTGCTCTATCACATTTGATAACATCTAATGTCTCTTCCACATTCATCAGAATGGTGCGATCCTTTCACACATTTGAATCATTTCTCTATCTCCTTATGAAAATTTCCCGGATGCTTCCTCCCACATTTTTAACATGTGCATGGTTGGATCATATTTCCTACTTTTCGGATTGATCCTCTAGCATGGATCACCATCATCATTTATTATATCCATAACCATGGGACCATTTATTACACACCATTTTTTACATTCATATCATATCAAACCACTTTTTCATAACTCCCAACATCTCATATATCTAGATCCATTTGAAGGAGTTATTTAAAAACTCTCATAAATCTACCTATTATTAAATCACTATGGATAACAAATCCAAGTAATATCCTAAAATACTTTTGAAAGGTTCTATACAATCAATGGAAGATTAACCCTATTTTTTCTTAATTTCTAGTAATTCTCTCTAGATATTTTTTAGAAGATTTTGTGTGAAATACTTGTTAAGAAATAAATTTTCAAAGTATTCCCATTCCATTTATTCCATTTCAACCTCCAACTTGGTATTATTTATAAATTCTCACCATTTATCATCATATCCATTAAAATAATATATCACCAAGGTAACTTTTTATTACTCAGAATAATGGAGCATTGAAAAGATATTATCCATTCATTTCACCCTCTATTTCATGAAAATTGGATCGATATATCCATTAAATTTTTGTGGTCATTACTGTATAATAGAATTGATATCCAATTTATCATTCTTTGGTGAAGGAGGACATTCCACATGGTTCAAGTTTTTTTTCATAGTATAATATGACTGTGTAAGAATTTATATAATTGTTTTTAACTCCAACTCCCATTTTATTGGGGGTGACATTCAGAAACTTATTTTATTAGCCCGTATAAGGGTTATTGGTCTGGTTTCTCCTTTCCACCACTATTTTATAAAATATAAAGGTTTTGAATTAGAAAAAAGTTAATAAATAATAACCAAATAATGTATTATTATATGAAAACTAATTATAAAGTTATATCGTATGATATCCAAATGTTTATCATTTTTCTAAAATGATTCTTCAAGGATTTTAACTAATACCATGAATTTTATTAATAGTTTTTACTAATGTTTTCTAATCTTAATTGAAAATTTACAAATAATTTATCTGATTCCAACTATAGTGACCCAAATTTTTCTTACAAAATGGATAAATAATTTTTAAGATAAAAAAGTATTAATACAATCCATGATCTAATGGTTTTGTATCTTGAGTAAATTAGGCTCATAAATTACTTGTACATAATAAAATAGAAATATTATTTCAATCATTCTACTTTATCCACTTAAGATCTCTCGTAATATCCTTTGTAAATTTAATCATCTGATGATATACATCAAATAAAGGGGTGTTCTAAAATCTTGGTAATGGTAAGAATAAGGGACTTGAATAAATACTATAAGTGTGAGACAAACCAATATCATCATATCATGAGAATAGGATTGACATCATAATCCTGAGGGAAAATTTTGATAATGTAATGTAATTTGGTATATGAAAAATATTTAATCATTATATCATATTGGTCAAATACCACTCATAGTGGTGAACAAATATAGCATCATTTTCACACATAACATATGTGCATAATCATATCATCATTATTGTGAAAAAATATAGCATAATTTTTTCCTACAATACACAAAATATCATGGGATATATATAATTACACAGTTCATTGGAAGAATATATAATAGAGGTACCACAAGTAATATCATAAAATTCTCATAATCATGCATTCCATATAGAATGTAAAAAAATATATTCATCAAATAAACCAATGGAAATGAATGAGTTTCATAAGGTTTTCATAAATAATACCTTCATGAATAACAAATTTGTTTTCATAAATTAATATAATAAGTCATATTTTTAGTCTCCTAATATTTTTGGTAAATATTTAATTTTTATTTAATTTTTGAAAATTTCAAATGCATGCCTCTTTTTATACAAACTTATTGTTTCTCTTGTTTCAAAATATTCAGTTTTCTAATGATATTCAGGTACACAAAATTTCATTACACTTTCTAGTAGAAATTTCATATATAGATAGAGGGGAGCAGTTATCGAGGTATATCAATTTTTATATATTATTAAATATTCACCAATATTCTTATTTAGTGAAATAAATCTGTTAATTTATAATTTTTTTGCAGGACTACTAATGCGTCCTCGGAAGAGGAGACTTCTCCCGTTACTACTTCAAAAATAGGTTCTCAAGTTGGTAAATGTGGTATTACACGTTTAGCAAAACTATCACTTGATCAGGAAGATGATAGAGTAAAAATCCATTTTGATGATGATAATAATGTAATTGGACCAAATGGAATTTATTTTATCAGTTATATAGCGATGTAGAGCCATTGCAAGATTAATATTTTATATCCTAATTTGAAGTCAGTGGACAGGATAGCAAAACAACAGCTTTGTGAGGACTTTATGGTAAAATATCTTAATTTGTTTATTTTATCTCATTTTTTTAATATTATATATTTTAAATGACATATTTAATTTATTCAATTACAGATGAAATTCAATTTTGAGGAAACTAAAGAAATTAAAAAAATACATCTCTCTTTAGAAATGGTACGATGAAGAGATCCTAAAAACAAACTGACAAAAAATTAAGTTTTTGGAAAGAGAAGGTTCGAAAAACCAAGCCTCAAGTATCTGTTTATAGATGAAGATACATGGAAGCGATTTTTTGACAATTGTAATGAAGAAAAATTTCAGGTATGATAATTTTTTTATTTTGTAAAATTTATTGTATATTTTTTATATTACTAAGTAGTTTATTTTTATATAGCAGGCCTCTATGAGATCTCAGTAGGGGATCCAGTTGAGAAATGTATACCCTCATACTTTATCATGTGTAGGGTACTCGTATTTGGAGTAGAAAATGATTAAAGAAAAATTTTATGCTTTAAGAGCTCAATATAGTAGTGGTTCAGAAGTTGTCCAATTTGGTCCTCTGTCTCCTCTCACTCACCATGAAAAATGGAAATGAGTAAGAAGAAGAAAAAATGAACAGTATATTAAAGGGGAAGTTAATCAAGTAGCTGATATAATTGTAAGTAAATATTATTTATTTGTTATTAATTTTTCTATTTTTTAAAATATAAATAGAAATATACAATTTTTATTTTTCATTTTAGTATGAACTTAAAGATCAGGAGACATATGGATCTTTTATCCCCGAGGGTAGGATGGACATCCTAGCCACTACTTTGGAAAAGGCAGAACACCCCAGCCGTGTTAGAGGATATTAGGTGGGTGTTATTATTCAGAAGGTTTTTTGGTAAAAATAAGTAATCAAGAGACCCAGAAATAGAATCCTTAAAAGAAGAGCTGAATGATATGAAACCGTCTATGGGTGATCAAATTCAAGAAGCAGTGCATAAGGCTTTTTTAGAACACATGGTAAGACAGTCATAGTCTGCGTAGCCTTCCCATGTATATTATTTATTTTTCATCAATTTTTTCTATTTTATAAATTATAAACTCTAATATAATTTTTCATTTTTCAGCCTTCCCAGCCTGCTCACCAGGACAACCCTTCCACATCCGCCTACCCTTCCATGTATGAGAAGAATTCCAAGGTATATTATTTATCTATTATCAGTTTTTCTATTTTATAAATTATAATCACCAATATAACTTTTTCATTTTTCAGCCTTCCCAGCCAGCTCACCCAGACTTCCTCGTCCCATCTGCCCACCCCACCCCGTATGAGATTCCATCCTATGTATATTATTTATTTGTCATTAGTTTTTCTATTTTATAAATTATAATCACTAATACACTCTTTTCATTTATCATCCTTTCCTGTCTGCTCACCCAGACTACCTGACCCCATCTTCCTACCCCACACTGTTTGAGCATACTTCCCTGGTATATTATTTTTTTTATTATCATTTTTTCTATTTTATAAATTATTAACACTATTATAACTTTTTTATTTTTCAGTTTTCTCACCCAGACTACCCTTCCCCATCAGCTTACTTTGATTCTCCACCACCTCGCTCGAACCAAAATGTATATTGTGAGTTGTTTGCTGGAGATTATCCCATAAATATTGTTGCTTTAGGACTCGAGAATTATTTGGGGGATTCTATACATCACTGGCCTATAAATATTGGCCAGGCTAGAGTATCATTACTCAATATTGTTGATCTTAATGTTCTACTACCATTTCATTCAGCAGAGATCACCAGAGTTGAGGATTGTTTGGGTCATTTTTTACTTTGGACAACTAGTTGGATTCATTATATTTCACACGAGGTATGTGTTTTTTTAAATATTAATTACAAATGATTTCAAATTAATTATAATGTTTTATAACATTTAACTTATATAGGATTATCTGAAAGAAATATAAGTTGCACAAATGAAACAAAATGTTCCGGAACAATCGACTGTAGATACTTTATATATTTATCATGGGATACAAAGATTATCTCAAGCATCTTCTTCATTTAATTATATCTATGAGTTTCATATGACGAACGATATATACAGAAGAAAATATCCATTGAGATTACTAAAAGAAAATATCACGCATCTAGTATATTTTGAAGAGCTCGACCTGAATGTGGTTCAGTTGTTTTCCATGTAAGTAAATTGACATTTGAATTTTTATTTATTTAATAAAATATGATTTTAATTTGATTCACTATATATAATTTTTAAATTAGGTATATACACATGCTTCTTCTATAAAATTAAAGTACAAACATTTAAAGTTTTACAGATCTCTAATTCATTTCCATAGAAGTGGATCATGTGAAGAATCCTCAAAGAGTTGCATATATGTGTGAGGGATTATCACATACAAATATTTAGTGATGGTTTATGCCATTTCTTGATATGTAAGAAGAGAAATTATGAACTAATTATCATTATAATTCCATTAATTGTAAACTTTTTGTATTATATGGGGCATTGTATGTTGGGTGTATTATGCTCAAGTGAATGCACCGTATATTGGTCTTTCTCTTTATTAGGGAATGTTCATACAAAAATTTCTACCTTATTAGAAAGGTATGTTTTTTTTTTATAAGATCATCATGTTTTATTCCAATTGTTTTGATATGTATTATGGGTTTATATATATAAAAATTCAGTTCATGGAAAAAATTTAATAAGGAATACAAATCGATAAAGACACTGAATAATATCAAATATGTGGGAGTACATGTAATTAGTTTTTATATTAGAATTTGTTCTTATTTTTTTTATATATTGATTTTTATAAATAATTTAATGTTTTATAACTATAGTGTAATAGTCAAAAAGGAAATGTTGAATGTGGTTATTATATTATAAGATTCATTTATGAGATAATCACAACTGGGGAAACTACTGAATATGAAAAGGTTAGTTATATTAAATTTTTTATATTTTCTGCCATATTATTCAATTTTTTATCTCATATCATTCAATGTTATTGTAGGAATTCAATGATTCATAGTCTTATTCTCAATATTATATGACTCCTATTCAATCTATTTTTGTATAATATTTGTTATGTATGATTAATATTTGAGGTATGTATATTCTAATATTTATAAATAATATTACATATGTGTTCAAAAAACTAAATATTTTAAAATATTAGGTGTTTGAACCTACTAATAATAAAATGAATGCTCCAATAATAACCAACAATGATCATTCCATAAATTTTAGGTAAATGTATTTTAATTCTACTTTATATTGAAAAATTAATATTCTGAATTTTCTATTTTTTTGTAAATTTCGGAATGGGTTTGTTTTATTTTTTGCTTTGTATATAAAAGAATAAATAATAAATAAAACATGTGTTGAGAGGCTCTGTACTATCCAAGATGAGATGATCCCATGTCGTACCATTTACATATTCAAGACAAAAGGATAAAATAGACATTAGAAGTGACCAATAACAATCCAGAAGTGCATTAAACATATTACATGGTATCCTTAAGGCATCAAGTATTGAGTCAGGTAACAATAATGATGAGTGAACATGTACATGATATCTACATGACCTAAATTTCTTGCATGGTACTTGGTATCCATAATGAATTGAATTTTAGTTCTAGCCATAAGCCTATCATAGGTAAATCATATTTATTTTCTCGTGTCAGCTCTACCACACTGGTATAATCATATTATAATGGTCCACTTGTTCCAACTATCAAATAATGCTTCCTTAGGTGTGGTAATACATTCAACAATAAAAATACATAAAGGAATCATAATACATTTCATCATGAGATATGTTGATGCATTGATGTTTAACTATAATTTATTGAGTTCTATCAAGTGCCTCTGTAATGTCTTTGTTTAATTATTTATAAGATTTATTGATCATTAATTTTTTTAGTGACTCAAATGAATAGAATGATAAATACTATTTTATTATTGTATATTGTGTTTTTTATAAGGGTTTTTATTTGATTAGAACTATGTTTTTTCTTATTTTTTTAATTTTTTTTAACTTACGTCGTCGGTTATTTTAAAAAACTGATGCCGATATTTTTTTTGAAAGTGATTTTCCGTGTCAGTTTTTCCTAAAACTGATGGTGAAGACCGGTTTAAGGCTTCTGTTTTATCCAAAACTGACGTTTTAAACCTGATATTATTTGAATTTCGGTATCGATTGTACTTAAAACCGACACCAAAAATCAGTTATCAGTGTCGGTTTATTAAATAAACTGATGCCAAAACTCTGAATGAAAATGATTTTTGGTGTTGGTTTTGAGAAAACCAACGCTGAAAATACTATTTTTTCTATTTCCTTTATATACTTTGGTTAAAAAACGATGTCAAAAGGAAAAAAAACTGACGTTAAAATGTGTTTTCCCTAGTTTTTGGTAGTTGTTGATGATAATTAACCTTAATGACTTGTGGTTTAGTGCAATATCTTATAAAGTTCCATTTATCCCTATAGTTAAAGCATCATACCATGGCTGGTGTATTTGGAGGATCCTTCCTATCCTCTATCACATTTGATTACATTTCATGTCTCTTCCACATTCATGAGAATGGTGAGATTCTATCGCACATTTGAATCATTTATCTATCTCTTTAGGGAAATTTCCATGATGCTTCCTACCAGATTTTTAACATGAGCATGGTTAGATCATATTTCTTACTTTTCAGATTGATCGTCTAACATGGAGAACCATCATCATTTATTATCTCCCTAACTATGGGACCATTCATTAAACACTCTTTTTTACCCTGAGATCATATCGAACCACTTCTTCATAACTCCCAACGTCTCATATATCTAGATCATTTTGAAGTATTTTTTTAAAAAATCTAAAGAATATATCTATTATTCAATAACTATTGGTAAAGAATCCATGTCATATCCCAAAATACTTTTGAATGTTTCCGCGTAAGCAATGAAAGATTAACCCTATTTTTTCTTAATTTTTATGAATTATCTCTAGATATTTTTTAGAAGATTTTGTGTGAAATAATTTTTAAGAAATAAGTTTTTGAAGTATTACCACTCTATTTATTCCATTTCATCCTCCATATTGGTATTATTTATAATTTCTCACCATTTATCATCCTCTCCATCAAAATGATAGACAACCAAGGTAATTTTTTATTACTCAGAATGATGGAGCATTGAAAAGATCTTATCCATTCATTTCACCCTCTATTTCATGAAAATTGGATTAATATATCCACTAAATATTTGTGTTTTTTACTATGTAAATGAATCGATAGCCAATTTATCATTATTTGGTGAAGGAGGAAATTCCACATAGTTCATGTTATAGTTCACAGTATAATATGACTAGGTAATCATTGCAATAATTTTTTTAACGCGAACTCCCATTGTATTGGGGGTGATATTCAGAAATTTATTTAATTGGCCCACATAAGGTTTATTGGTCTGATTCCTTATAGTTCCCACTATTTTTTAAAATAGAAAGGTTTTGAATATGAAAAAGTCAATAATGCACAACCAAAAAATTTATTATTATATAAAAACTAATTCTAAAGTTATATCGTATGATATCCCAATGTTTATCCTTTTGCTTAAATGATTTTTCTAGGATTGTTATGAATACCATAAATTTTCCAAATCGTTTTTTCTAATGTTTTTTAATCTAAATTACAAATTAAAAATTCTTTTATATGATTCCAATTATAGTGACCCAACTTTTTCTTACATAATTGTTATATCATTTTTAAGATAAAAAATGTAGTAATACAATCCAAGATCCAATGGTTTTGTATCTTGAGTAAATTATAGTCAAACATCACTTGTATATAAGAAAATTTAAACCACAATTCAATAATTATTATTTATCCTCCTAATATCTCTCACAATATCTTTAGTAAATTTAATCATCTGAAGATATACATCAAATAAAGGGGTGTTCTAAAATCTTGGTATGGGTAAGAATAAAGGAAAAAAATAAATATTACATGTGTGAGCCAAATCAATATAATCATATCATGATAATATGATTGACATTATAATCATGAGGGAAAAATTGACAAGGTAATTTAATGTGGTATATGAAAAATATTGATCATCATAAGATTGTGGTCAAATACCACTAGTAGTTGTGAATAAATCTAGCATAATTTTTACACATAACATATGTATATAATAATATCATCATTATTTTGAAAAAATATATCATAATTGTTTCCTATAATGCACATAATATCATGGGATATATAACATTACCCAATTCATTGGAAGGATATATAATTGGGGGGACACAATTCATATCATAAAATGCTCATAATCATGAATTCCTTATAGAATGTAAAAAACCATAGTCATGAAATTAACTAATGGAAAAGAATGTGTTTTGAAATATTTTCATAAAGAATACCTTCATAAATAACCTTTTGTTTTCAAAAATTAATACGCTAAGTCATATTTTTTAGATAAAACATCATTATTCTTGAGTATATAAGAAACAACTCAAGATGATCCAATGCAATGTTTTTAGTAATTAAGGTATTTTTGAAAAAAGCAAATGAAATGGATTAGAAAACATTTTTAAATTCTAAGAACATGCAGGTACCAAAAACTAAAAGGGAAGAAATAGTGGATGGTAAATTTAAATAGATTTTAAGGACTTATATATCAAAAATAATTTTTACGTAATATAACCTCAAGAGAAGGAGTTTGGGTTCAGGAATCCTCTAATACTAAATATCACTTTATATTTCTATTTGTCCACCTCAGGAATAATAATCTTATGTTTTTAAAAAAATTTAAAATTATGTGAATTATTTGAAATTTTATATATATTTATTAATAATAATAATTTTATTTCATTCATTAAATCCATTTCTTAGTATTGAAACATTTTGATATCATGTTTTTCTTATAAATATCCATTTTTTTTATTTTACTATTTTTTTAAGGTAATCTATACATAAGTAGAATTATAATATATATATATATATATTTATATATATATAAATTTATTAAACATAAATTTTTTATAACAACCATCCATAAGGTTGATGGAAAATATTAGTTGAAAATGTCCTATTTAGAGGTTAATTGACATTTAACGGGACATTTTAGAATGAAAAAGAATATAAAGTATAAAAAATAAATACTTCATAAATATAATTTTCATAGTAAGTTAACATAATTAATATAAATTTAAAATACTATTTAATTAATATTATAATTTTGGGTTTTAAAATTAATTATATAATTGTAGAATAGAAGAGTAAAATTGTAGATGAGTTGATAAAAACATACTCTCTTCTTGGTGTTTCTTCTCTGGTATGACACTAAAATCCATTAATACTAGAGTTGGGTTTCTCTAAAAATTAATTAATTATTCTAATGGTATTTAGATAGGGGATTTGTATATTGAATAGACTTTGGTATGTGAATGGGGGTGGAAGGGATGGAAAGGGTGGGGAGGGTTTATTTATACTTGAGGAGAGTGGTATTTTTAGATTAAAATGTGGAATAAAATTCTATATCCTAGTTAAATATAATAATAGTAATTTATTAACAATTTGAAACATTTATAAATAAAATTTAATTTTTTAGGACTTTAAAAACCTTTATAAACCGAATTCATTATTTTATTAAAAAGTAATGTAGAAACTATAGAAAAAATTTTCATTTTAAGGGAACTATTTTGACTTTAGACTTTGGAAAATAATTTTTAGGATTGAAAATTAAGTTTATTATTATTAAATGACCCATTTATTTTGTTATTTTTTTTCTCCAAGATAACCAATTAAAGATATATTAATTAATTAGTTAATCATTATTATGTCATAAAACATGTGGAATTTTAAAAATAATAATTTTTTTATTCGCGTAAAAATTGAAGTATTTCAAAAAAATCACAAAAAGCACCCTTATGAAATTTTGAAATTCTAATTCTAAAAATAAAATTAATTTTATAAAAATAATTATCAAAATTAGGTAATTTTAATTTTTAATATAGAATTAGTTTTTATACAAAATACATTAAATTGTTGTTTATTAAAAAGGTGCTTATAATTTCTTTGATTTTTTATTATTTATATTTCTTTTATGGAATTAATATAATTATATTTTATTAAATCACTCATAATTAATATTATTTATATTATATTTTATTATTTTGATGTCAAATTACTATTTCAAAAGTCGAGATTCTTTTCCCAAAAACAAGTTTATTATTCCTAATGGCCATGTTACTATTCCAATTACCTTATTACTATTAAAATTGTCACATAACAACTCCAAAAATCATATTACCTCTTATAAATAACTCCACAGAATTTCATTAAAAAATCACTAAAATTCTTACAATGGTTCTAAATTTACATTTTTAAGTATTTCCATTGGTTTAATAATATTCTATATCTTATATATAGTGTTGTTTATATGGTGATGAATCTAATGGATTTGGGTGATCTAAAAATTACATTTATGGTTTTTATATTTTATATTTTTTGTCCCCATTTAATGTTTATCATTTTAATGGGTTTTGGTTTTGATTATAGTAACAATATCTATTAATGATATAATTTTTTTTTGGTTTTTTTATATATAGTATGTGTATAATACTATATAATAGAACACAAATTTATTTTGGAAAAAAATATTACTAAAAAAATTTGGGTTGTCAAATTCTGATTTTTCATTAGATAAATCTAGTCACTAGAGATATTTAATAAACTAATTTAAACCCATCTTATTTCACTCCTTGAACTAATGAATATGTTGTTTTTTTATATAATTGATGTATCCTTTTGAGTATTCTATAGTCCCATGTTTTCCCCTTAGGCTACTCACTTACTCATAACTTTTCTAAGATATTTTATCTCTTTTTTATTGTTAAAAATTTTAAAAGGATTATAAAATATTATCATATTTTATAAATTTTATTTCTTGACATTTAATAATTTTCCCAATTATTCATTAAGGAATTTTTATTCTTTCCTTTGGATGAATATCCATGGAATATACCTTCATTCCAAAGATATTGATACTTATGATTCTTATATTTGTTAAAAATATATATCATTTAATTCCAAATAATTGAATGTAATGTAGGGATGGCTTCCTTCTATAAAACCTTTATAAGGTTTATTCTATTTATTCATATTTAACATGCCCTTATTATAGATGTGAAACATTTTAAGAACTAATTCCTTCTGGTATGTCTATTATATACCTCTCAATGAGTATTGTCTGAGCCATGTTATTGATGATCCATTTTCTTCTCTCAAAGATGCAATTTTCTATGGATTCCTCTCTATTGAAACATTGTTTCAAGCCCCATTATTCTTGAAATATTCTTCAACTTTAATTTTTGTCAATTATGTACCATTATCATTAAATAATTTATAAACATTTAACTTAACATGTTACTACATAAACCTTTGATACCATTTAATACACATGAAACCTTTATATTTGTTATAGATAAACATCGACCATGAAATCCTACTATAATAACCAGTAAATATTAGATAATACATCTTTTCATCCATGGATTCAGGTGATATATGCTGACACACATCAACATAAATTAACTCATCCAATCATATTGATTTTTTTATTTTGTATTGTATGTATTCCAAATAATATTCCATTTTTTACAAATATCACATATGTTAGTGAGATTAAATTAAATTTTGGGATATCATGATATCCTTTATTTTTTAACACAGTTATCTATGGAAGTTTTCATCAATTTTCCAATATTCTTACTCAATACCTTGTCCTCTTTATCCTTGAATAGAAACCACATGTCATATTCTCTACTAATTAGTTTGATATCACCTTCATATACTCCCCATGTATCAGAAGTTGACCATGTATCCCTTTGATGATGCACACATTCATGTTGAAATTTACCACATTCTTCAAGCCATAAATATATATAAACTTAGTAAATAGTGAAAAATTCATTAATCCACTAATATATTCATGTAACTAAGATATCTTCATCTATTATTGTATTTTTCAGTTCCAATAATCTTTAAAACATTATTATTCAAAAGTGAATGATGCCTTCCTTTTCACACTTGATTTAGGTTACAGGGTTATTATTTCTAATTATATGTGAAGTGAATCCATTATAAATGATCTAAAATCATGCTTAATCTATTTTTTATGATAAATATGTGATATTTTGTATCTCTATTTTTATATTCTTTAGACATGTTCATTGGTTTCATTCCTTTTTTGGTAAATGAGATTGTTCCACCTCCAACACTATCATATCACCATCATCATATAAGAATATAAATTAATTACAATTTTTCATGTTTCTTGATGAAAAATACCTTCATTAATATATAATTTTATATGTTTTGGTGGAAAACATATTTATATAATTAAAGATAAACTAATGGCTATATGTCTATAACCTTTACACCAAAAACAATAGTTTTTAAAAACATACAAATTGTAGGAATTATTTACCATCTATTTTTGATGTTTTAGTCATTTTAAATTAATATTTGAAAGTGACCATGAATACTATGTATAATTAATCATTCCATGATAATAACACTCAATTCATTGTGTATTACTATGTGTATTCACTACTATACAAGTGGATTTTTGGGTATTTTTTTAATCAACCAAGGCATCATTCTACTAGGGTGTGGGAGATTGTGGTTTCACAACAAAAACCATTAATTGTTTCTTATTATTGATCCCTTTAATAGGTTTTCCTTTTATCTTTCAATATCTAAAATTGTGGGGAATTTATTTCCTTTTATATTGAATCCCAATATTTATCCATATCTTTTTCAACAACCCAAACACTTGAACATAATTATGTCATTTTGGGAGTTAGAAATTTCTCTTAATCATTGTGATTTTTTCACATACACCTCAATTTTCCTTATGGATCCACAAATTACTTGAAATGATCTTTCATAAAATCAGTTAATACATCAATAATCTAAGATTTCTCTTCAATTCAGATCTTATACTTAGTCACCTTTTGTGAATTTCTTAGATTCACATATATATGTCATTAAATATTAGTGAAATATTTTTATTTCTATTCTTCTTATTATTTCATATAATGCTTGGAATCATGTAATAATCCATTTGATTTATAATTATTTTCCCTATGAAAATAAATTTACTCAATATTGGCTTATAGTTCAACTTTCATGTTAAATCTTCTGTCAATTTATTAACATTCATCTTAACTACCCTCTAATTTTGGTTTCTCAATGATAGATAGGGTAACTTCTTCACTATGGAATTTTCAATCCTAAACTTTTTCTACTTTTATTTCTTTCAAGATAACAACCAATTGTAAAAAAATATTATTATTTTTTGAATAAAATATATTATGATCCCTTAATTCCTTTTACATTATTATATTATTTCTTTGTGATCTCTTAATCTTCATCATCATCATCTCAAAACTTATTTGGGAACATTGTACTAAGATTCCCAACTCTAACTCATCATAATAAAGTAAAGTAAAGATTTCATTTCAATTTAAATTTCTCGTATTTGAGGTTTTAAGTATGGGATGAAATCACTTTATCAATCTCACTTCCTTAATGATCATCCATTATAGTGATTTTATTTCTCTACTTGAGTGGAACAACTTGAGAATTATCTATCATCAAGAAATTATTGTAATTACTCCTAATCTTGTATGTAATGATATTGTTTTGAAGAGTATCAAGTGTAACATATCTTGGAAAATTATCTTTGAGAACTAAGACCGTAACGTTGAAATGTGGTGTTAATATTCTTAGGAACATCTACATTATTTTTACATCATCAATGTTTTATCAAAGTATATACATGTCCTCCCTAGTGATGAGTATCCATTTAAAAAATGCATCGATGGACTCATTTGGGTGAATCCTCTAATCCCAATACATTTTCAAAATAATGTGTAATTTAGATTCACATACATTGGAATTGTCTTTATATTTGTTGAAAAGTATTCCCCACATGGTGTGTGAGGCTTTAAATGACATCACATTCATGTATATTTTGTTTTATAATGATCCTCTAAATGTGCTATCTTTGATGGAATTGATATCAATTTATCCTAATTATTTTTTTGATAATGTTTTTCTATCCATTATGACTGAGACCCTATGTATAACATGGTCATAGATATACATTTCCATATATTCTAAACAATGTTTAATCTAAATAACCCATAATTTAAAATTATTGTCATTTAAGATTAGAATCACCTTATTGTTAATTTTTTTTATATTACTTCATATTGAGACAGAATTACCAAGACACTTAGGCTTTGATACATCCTCTTGGTCCAAATCATAGTAAATAAATTGTGGTTGGGTGAATCAGGGTATTCTAACCTCTAAAAAATGAGACTCACTAATGACCTTGTTCTAACATTATTAGGAATAATACTCTCCTGAACCCCCAATATGATGTTATAATAAAAATAAAATAGGTAAAAAATAAATTTACATTGTTTAACCTGATAAGGATAATATAAGGATTATAAAAATTTAATGTGTCAACACACATGAAACATAACGTTACCACCAATCAGCACTATTTGTTTTTATAATTTAGAGACATTTCACTAAAACTCAAGGTTTATTACCGAGGAAATAAAAATAACTCACTACTATTAAATATTTTTTATATCACTTCTTACCAAATAATTATTATCTTAGTCTCTAAGAACTAATAATGATTCTACACATGCTATAGTGTATCAATCAACTCCACCTTCTCTAATATTAACCCTAAAACCTCTGTTAATATAATCTTCATGATCTCTCTTATTCTTTACTAGTTTTACAGTTCAATCCTGTAACTCTATATATATTCATTACTCTCTTACTCTACAAATATAATCTTTTTAACTCTTTTAATTAATATAAATATATCTCTCTAATATCTCCAGTGAATCAAAATATTTGTTTCTTAATCAACCCTCCATCCCACTTCAGTAATTAGGTAATATAAATCTAAATAACATCTATATTTTCATGTGAAGATAACTCAATTAATTCATGGATATTCCTCTTAAAATATTGGAAATTTTAATCTTAGGTTCTTCAAACTCAAAAATTCCATAGTGTGGACATAACCAACACCTACTTACCCACATATTCCTTTGAAAATATATTCTTGAACTCATATATATATATATATGGAATTCCACTATTTATCACTATGTGCATCCTATAACCTTAGATATTCATGTATCACACCCATAAAACTTTTCAGGATGAATAACTCAGGATTTTCCTCTGGCCTTCACACTTTGGATGATTCTAATAATAAAATCATGAGCACCTAGAATCCAAGAATACAATATCATGTAAACCATTTATCTATGGGTGTGATCCTTTATTATGGAATATACACCTCTAAAATGGTTGATCCATTGAAATTTTTCTTCTCTACTTCATGGTGTGTCTATACCTCCCACAACATGACACGTTTCTCTCTCTTTTTTAATAATGAAAATAAAATTATGTAGGATTCTCACCACAATAGTAAATAACTTTATGTATTCAAAGATTAACTAATATTCATTTGCAAATCCAATCATAGAATAGTTCCACCTTTCATAATGTAAATAAAAAATAAACTATAAAACAACATGGAGTCTAATTATCATAGGTTCATATCAAGGAATGCCTCTTCCCTATGATGAAAACCTTAATAATTTGATTCTCTTCTATAGTTAGGTCACAATGTAAAAAAAAATTCATGGTATGACGACAATTCTTCTTCTGAATATAAATTCTAAGGTCTTATTCCAGATGTTAAAGACCCTTATATATGATCATAAAGACTCCTATGTATAAATATAATAACAAACCGTTTTTCATTTCCTATGAACTCTTTCATGACATGACTTAAGGTGACATGATTTGAAATTTTTCATGATGATATAACTTCTTTATGATTCTTCCAGAATTCTATCATCCTTTCTCATGACCTTGTAAGATCCATTTTAATTCTCATCACACTAACATTGTCAACAAAATTTTTCCAAAAATATACCAAAGGAATTTAGATAACACATCCTCCATAAAATTTTATTTCTTAAATTAAAATATATTTTTTATAAATACATTTATGATTCCAAATATTAATTTTTAATTATTATTATTTAAATAAAAATTAAAAATTATAACTATTTTTCATAGATACCATGGCATGGTTTCTTCTCTATGATAATATATTCCAAGGGAGATCATGTTATTTTTCATTATATGAAGTTTTTTTGGGTAGATAATTTATCATTAATATATTTAAAACCATGACATGGGGTTCCATTATTAATCTTGGTTTTTATGAAATTACATGTTGATATTAAAAATTATTGTTTTTTTAGAAAAATACAATATTAAATTCGAATTTTACAATGACCTATTTTTAGAAAAATTTTGCACACTATTTTTTTACAAAACTCTACATAATTTTTAATCATTTATAAAACTAATTTTTTTCTTAAATTCAATTATGATTATGAAAAAAACCCTCACCATTTTTCCAAAAAAAAATCCCTTTTATATAAAAACTCATTTTATAATTTTTTTTATCCTTTTAAAAATTCAAACTAAAATATATGAAATCAATATATAGCACTAGTGAAGGGGTGGAATCATATCACACTTCTATACATATCCCAATATGATGTAAATATCAACATATATCATCACTCCATTTCCCTAACACTTTGTTCTATGAAACTCTTTTCATCAATAAGAATGATATTGTGTGGAGATTCATACTTCTTTACATGTTCATGCATGGGATTTACTAGGAATTGGATATCTATTTATCCATTACTTCGATACCCTTAATAGGTTTTAGATGTGAAAAATATTTCCCAATTTTAATATAAAAATCAACCCAGAACTTTTTTCTTCTAGATCCCTGCATATGTTTGAAAAAAATAAATAAATAAATAATGTGTTCATTTTTTTGACGATCTAATCTATTCATAATTCTTACGTACAATATTGATAAGGATACCAAATAAGTATCCAAGTAAATCATTTACCTCTGAGTATATATGGTCTTTGTGAATATCTTAATGATTGGAATGAATTTCCATTGTCTATGTTCTACTAAAACCGTTGATTAAAGTTTAGATGAAAAATGAGAGTAATCGATCTTCAATTTGAGGAGTTTCATTAAATTAATATCATTTTTAAATGTCATAACAAACATAAAACCCGATACTCTTTGTATATTCTTCTAATAAAACTCCATGGATACCAAATATTTATTAAATTTATGACTATCAAGAAGATCTACTATTAATATTTTATAGTTTTGTAATGAAAAATCATTATTGTGATCAATTTGGATAACATTTAAATAATTTATTTAGCTATTAAAAAGTCTTCTATTCATTAAAAAATCATAATCTAAACAAAATTACAGAAAATTTTGAAGATAGAATATAAATCATATGTTATCATAAAAGGAATACACTTCCATTTATAAAACCATGGAATATTGACCATAACTATCTCACTGTTTACACTATATTAAACCATGACATGGTTTTTACCACCACAAAATAGTTTATATTTATTACATATTTTCATCACATATGTTTACACCAATTAAAGCATTATGGTTTGGGATAAATGGAATGGTAAAATAAATTGGAACCATTTTATATTATAATTAACAATTTCATTGAAAACTGAAAACATGCAGAAGGACTTATAAGTAATAAATGATTTAAATTATTAAATTCCCCAAAATTCAAACAACATAAAATTTAGGAAAAAAATTAACCCTAATGTAAAAAAACTACATAATGGCCAAAAAAACCTTAAAAATTCCCAGTTTATTTAACAAATAAAATTAATAATTTACCATTGTGTGATAAAATTTTATGACCATATCAAGAGGTAGATTAAGGTAATATAGAAAAAAATTATATACAGAATAATTATAATTAATGAAAAAATTAAAAATCATAAAAATTGATAACCATACATACTTATTTTTTATTGTTGTGCATCTCCATGTTCTAAAAGATATACATCGATTACAATTCT
Organism: Viscum album; assembly: GCA_963277665.1. Taxonomy (NCBI): domain Eukaryota; kingdom Viridiplantae; phylum Streptophyta; class Magnoliopsida; order Santalales; family Viscaceae; genus Viscum; species Viscum album. The sequence continues at coordinate 94,942,825 of OY728138.1, read as the reverse complement.
ATGGTGAAGAGGGATTTTGGGAACCATATACAAGTTCCCATAAATTATTTTCAAATTCCTAACAATCATTCTTCCTACTTACTAACGTGATTTAGTTTCAGATCAGTCGAGTGAGGAGAATATAATGAGTTGCATCAATGTAGAGCAGTTACTAATTAGAATCACATATGGTTGATGAGTCGTTGAGTAAATTATCTCCACATTATCCATGTTTTAACAGGTATATTTTATTTTCAATTTTTTTATTTTTATATAATAAGGATTATTCACATTATATCATTAATACATTATATATATTGCATAAGATCATTTTTTGGTTGATTTGGAAATATTACATTGGAGAGAGAACAAAAACCACTTATAAATATGAGGCATTAATGTGAGTTGTATATTGTCACGACCCATTCTCGAGGCTCGTGTCGTGACTACCCCAAGCCCACCTTCCATAGGCCAGGGGTTGGCGACTAGAACCAAGGCGTAAATCCTGGTAAAAAGGGAAGGCATTGCCTTTGAAAAGTAAACAAACACCACAGAGTAAACAAGCAGTACAAGTGAACACTAAGTAAAAGATGGTACAAGAGTAAGTGAGGAAAAGTAAGTGGTCCAGTATAAAAACCCAAACTGAAAGTAAAGTACAGCTGGAAAGGGAAAACATCAACAGAAAAGTAAAGTCGCTACACCGAGCTGTCCACTAGAAATCCCACCTGAAGGGTGGGTACAGATAGCTCCACTGCTCCTCGGGTCCCGCCGTCCGCTCCGAGTATGTGTCACCCAGTGGTCCACCTCCAAGTACTGTCCTTCTCTTGCAAGCCTCAACCACGATCAATGCTGTCTGTCGTCTGCAACCAACACAATGTAGTGCAGGCATAGCTCGTGCAGGGGTGAGTATAAACTACTCAGTAGGGACCTCAAGACCCCCGAAGGTCTGCCAAAATCCACAAAGGATAAACCACAAAGAAAAGATACAATCACGAAGTAACAACTGACACTGCTTAGGTATATGACCATACATATACCTACGTCATCAATTCCAATACGCTCCAACCTCCGAGCCCAAGTACAACCCAGTCCACACAGGAAAGTATACGTATTCCACACAGGAAAGCAAAACGTAATCCACATAGGATAACACAACACAATCCACACAGGAAGAAAACAGGATTCAGCTCAAATAGGTATACTTCTTCGAAAGACGATATAGATGATCACTAATCCATCAAAGTCGTCGGACCCACAAAGGATCGACAGGCACTAACCCCCGCAATGACCCACACAGGATCAGACCCACATAGGATCTGTAGGCGCTGGCTCACACAGAACCGCTGAGCGCTGACCCACATAGAATCGGACCCACACAAGATCGGTAGCACTGATCCACATAGGATCGTTGAGTGCTGTAGTCTTCGTCGTCGAATCCACTGAGGATCTCTGCACAGTCGTCGTCGTAGTCACAGTAGCAGTCGCAGCCAGCACTAGGGACCCCGCACAAAGTAAGCTTGTTTGGGAGGGTTCGCTCCATGAGCCGAGAGGCTGTTACATCCACTGAAACATAGTCCAGAGTTGATGTATGCAAAAGTTCCGTATCGTCAACAGGAACTCAACGTCGTAGATGGCGCGTCAATCGGACGCCCGGTCTGAGAGTTATTGGTTTTTTCGTCTCAGGGGCCCGGTTGGTTTTTAAGGAAAAACCAACCCGACCATACTCCACCTGAGTCCAAACATTGGGCAGAGTAAGCCAAAAGATCCGTCTAACTAATAGGAAACCAACAAAGTCGACGGCACGTCATTCAGACGTCCGGAGCTTAAGATATGTGTGTTTCTGCTTCGTGGGCCCGGTTGGTTTCGTGTACGAACCAACCCGGCCGAACTCAAAGTATTCCAAAACCTTTAGTGCGATATACCAAAATGACCGTCTTGTTCCAAGGATCGTGTCGCCACTGACGGCGCATCGATCGGAGGTATGTAGCCCGAGTTATGGGAAATTGAACCCAAACGGTCCGAAAACGGGGGTTTCGGGCACGGACCGACCCGGCCCGAGACCCCCTGGGTCGGCCCGAACCGGGTGGTCCCGACCTGGGTCCGGGTCGACCCGGCCCGACCCGGCTGGGTGCGGCCCGACCCGGTAGGCCTGACCCGGCCCGGCGACCTGCGCGCTGGTCGGTTGCTCGGCCAAAACGGTCGAGCCATTTGTTTCTTGTAACCGCGGCCCTTTAATTGGGGATGCATTGATGGCCGACTGGGGGATTCAATTCCCTCGGCTTCTCCCTATCCGGCCGGACCGACCTGGCCGGCCGGTTCCTGTTCAATGGGACCGGCGATGGCCGGTCCCCTTCCAGCTCTAACGCTAGTGGCCCGGTACCGGCCGCCGGTCACCCTGCTCTGCTGCGGCCCGGAACCGGTCGCAGACCTTGTCGTCCAGCACTACGCAACGGCGCCGCTCCCCTCTTACGTGGACTCGGTACCGGCCGTGGTATTTTCGGATGTCTCCGACGCGGCGCAATGGCGTCGCGTCCTTCTATTAATTCGCGCCGCGACGCGTCGGCACCGCATATTTCCTGCCGCAATATTTCCGCGCGGTGCGACAGAACCGTGCCACTTTCATTTCAATACAAAAGAATCCAACAAGAAAAAAATAAGGAGGTGGGTCGGCCGTGTTTGGGCGGTCCGCCCCCCCCCCCCCTCCTCACGTTAATCGATAGCAGTTGGTTAATTTTCATTAAGAAATTCAGGGAAGTAATCACGAACAAAATAATTAAATACAATCCCCTACCTCGGTTTCAAGAACGGTTCACATCAACGAGCAGCGAAAGATGAGCGTCACGGGGGTCGGGCGTCGTGGAAAACGAACGTCGATTCCGTTGTCGTCGAGGTGCGTCCGAAGAGGAAACGTCGTTGAGGAAGTTCTCCGCATTCTTCAGCGGAGATGTTCTTCATTGAAGAACGGTGTTCTTCATCGGAGTCCGAGGTGTTCTTCACGTTCTTCATCAAAGATGTTCTTCGTTGGAGATGAAGAAGATCTTCACGCTTCCCAAAACCTCTCAACGTGGCATAAACTCTAACATTAATAAAATAAGCCCAAGTCTTAATTTATTAACACAACATACCCATTTGAATTTCAAGAGTTTGAAATTCAATTAACCACACTTAACTCACCTCATTAAAATTACACAAGATTCAAATTAAATGAAGGGGAGTTAATGGGGAGTTGGAGAGTTGAAGAATATGAAGGGGTGGGGTTCATGTGGGCCCCAACACCCTCATAACCTCCCAAGGGAGGTTCGGTAGTTACCCAACTTCCACCCTTAGCCTTAAAACACAAAAGGGAAATAAAAATTGTAGAATAATAATAAATTAACTTCCACAATTTTTATCATCCACACCCGTGATAACGCAACTCCGGAACAGGAGTTCCTAAGCAATTACCGGCGCTACGGTTCCATCGGTGCCCTCAGAATTCGATTCCGGGCACCGATTCAAAAGTTAGAAATTCCCGCTCTTTCGTTCACTAAACGTACCCGAGCTAAACTTCAGATTGAAATTCTGGGCACTCCGGGCCTCAGAATCAAGTGTCGTCTGAAACCACGTTCTTGTAAAATTCCAAAGAAAATTAAGAAAAAAATTTCCCTTGTATTTTACAGGTCTTTACATTACTCCCACCTCAGGGCTTTACGTCCCTGTAATGATACATCATAACTAGGGAAACAAATGAGGGTACTGAGCATGCATCTGAGCCTCCCGCTCCCAAGTGCTCTCATGGAGGTTCCCGTGCTTCCATATGATGCGCACTTGAGGAATATACCGTCCACGTAGGACCCATTCCTGTCGATCCTCGATCTCCACCGGGACCTCTGCAAAAGTCGCCCCATCATCAACGTCTAGCTCCCCATGGTCAATGATGTGCATCGAGTCGTGCGCGTATCTCCTCAGCTGAGATTCGTGGAAGACGTCGTGCACCTGGTGCAACTGAGGTGGTAGAGCCAGGCGATAAGCTACCTCTCCAATCCTGATGAGGACCTAGAATGGTCCGATGAAGCGTGGAGACAAATTGCCACCTCGGTCAAATCTCCGTAATCCACTTCGAGGTGAGACACGCAAAAAGACGTGGTCACCATCCTCGAACTCTAGTGGCCTCCACCTCCTATCAGCATAAGAATTTTGCCGGCTCTGAGCTATCCTCATCCGCTCCTGGATGACTTGGACCTTCTCTGACATGGACTGGACCATCTCCGATCCCACAAGTGCTGACTCCCCAGTGTCTGTCTAGCACAAAGGAGATCTGCAAGGTCGGCCGTACAATGACTCGTATGGTGCCATCCCGATTCTGGAGTGGTAGCTGTTGTTGTACGCGAACACCACCAAGAGTAGGTGGTCCTCCCAACTACGACCAAATTCAAGGACGCATGCGCGGAGCATGTCCTCGATAGTCTGAATGGTCCTCTACGTCTGACCATCCGTCTGAGGGTAAAAGGCTGTGCTCAGATGTATCTACGCCCCGAACGCCTCCTGAAATCCCTTCCATAGTCGGGAAGTAAATCGAGCATATCGATCGGAGATGATAGATGATGTCACTCCATGATGCCACACAATCTTATGAACGTAAATATGTCCCAAGCTTTCCACTGAGCCCTGCTCTCTGATGGGTAAGAAGTGAGCCGACTTGGTGAGTCGGTCAAAAATCACCCATATGGAGTCGTGACCTCTGGAAGTGCGTGGAAGTCCAGTCACAAAGTCCATAGATATGTCGTCCCACTTCCACTCCGGAACCACCAAGGGCTGTACCAAGCCTGCTGGTACTAGGTGCTCTGCCTTCACCTGCTGGCAGGTGAGGCATCGAGAAACGAACTCTGCCAAAACCTTCTTCATGCCCGACCACCAGTTCTATCATCTGAGATCCTGGTACATCTTCTCCACTCGAGGATATACCACCAAAGGGGAAGTGTGAAACTCTCTCAGCACCTCCTCTCGTAAAGCGACTGGTACTAAGGTACGTCCTTATAAAATGACATTGTGCTCTGCTCCAAAGGAGAATCCATCAGGTGCCTGTCCTGAGGATATCTGTGCACGCCACGTCTCACAGTCAGCGTCCCCAGGATATGCCTCTCTGACCCGCTGCAGTAGTGGAGGAGTGACTGTGAGAGACTAATGAAGGCTGCTCCATCTCTATCCACGAAGGATATCTGCAAAGAGGCTAGCTGCTCTATCGCCTTCTCAAGTAGCTGAATGCCCATCCTTCTACTGAGAGCAACGGCTACTACGTTTCCCTTCCCAGGAGTATAGACTATCTGAAATTCATAGTCCAAGAGGAACTCAAGCCATCACTGCTGTCTCAGATTCAGATCCTTCTGAGAGAAGATGTATCTGAGACTCTGATGGTCAGAAAAGACTGTAAAACGCTCTCCCATCAGATAGTGTCGCCATGTCTTCAGAGCGAAGACCACTGCTGCTAACTCCAGGTCATGGGTAGCGTAGTTCTGCTCATGTGGCCTCAACTGACGTGATCCATAGGTGATCACTACCCGCTCCTGCATCAAGACACATCGGAGTCCGGTCCCTGATGCATCGCAGTAGACTACGTACCCTACTCCCTCCTCAGGTAACCTCAAGATAGGTGCGCTGGTCAATCTCTGTCTCAGCTTTTGGAAGCTCTACTGACATCTGTCTGACCACACGAAGGGTTTCCCCTTCTTCGTCAAAGATGAGATTGGTGCCGCAACTCTGGAGAAGTCTGGCACCAATCTTCGGTAGTATTCAGCTAGTCCCAAGAAACTCCACACCTCTGTCACGCTCCTGGGTGGCTCCCAAGCTAGCAATGCCTCGATCATTGCAGGATCCACTACAACTCCCACCTCAGAGATGACGTGCCCCAAGAAGTGGACCTTGCGTATCCAGAACTGACACTTCGAGAGTTTTCCATAAAGCTGGTGCTCTCGGAGTGTGTCTACTACAACCCGTAAGTGGTAGGCGTGCTCCTCCTCAGTCATCGAGTAAAACAAAATGTCGTCGATGAAGACCACGACAAATCGATCGAGGTATGGCTGAAATATCCTGTTCATGAGGGCCATGAACACTGCTAGAGAATTGGTTACGCCGAAAGTCATAACCAAGAACTCATAGTGGCCATACCGACATCTGAAGGCCGTCTTCTGCACGTCCTCGTCTCGAACTCTGACCTGATGATAGCCTGACCTGAGATCTATCTTGGAGAACCATTGTGCTCCCTTGAGCTGATAAAAGAGGTCATCAATCCTCGGTAGTGGATACTTGTTCCTCACTGTCACTTGGTTCAGGCGACGATAGTCGACACAAAGTCACAAGCTCTCGTCCGCCTTCTTGGCGAACAAAATCGGGGAAGCCCAGGGTGAAACACTGGGTCGGATGAACCCCTTGCCCTACAACTCCTCCAACTGTACCCGAAGCTCTCGAAGCTCGGCGGGGGCCATCCGATATGATGGAGTCGATATTGGGGCTTTCCCGAGGTACAGGTCAATATAAAAGTCTACCTCTCTGCGAGGAGGTAGCCCTGGAACGTCGTCGGGGAAAACATCCACAAACTGATCTACCACTGCAGGAAAACTAGGACTCCGCACGTCCACTGCTCCTAGGATGAGGCTAGCCAACTGATGAGTGATGGGCTATCCTCTTCTCTTCGGAAGTCCATCATGTGCTGTGAAGGCTCCCTTCTCGCCAGTGAAGGTGAACCTGCTCCCGTCGGTGCGTACACATCGCACCTTGCGCCTAATACAGTCGATCTGTGCATAGACCGTAGACAACCAATCCATGACCAAGATGACGTCGTAAGGCCTCGACGCTGCTACAAGAAGATCCCAGCTGAAGCTCTCGCCTCCTAGAGTAAGCTCACACTGCCAGCACCAGTGCGTAACCGCCGAGTCTTCTCCCGTAGGAGTCTCTAGCCGTAAGGATCGAGCCAACGGCTCTGTCGGAATCTCCGAGCTCCGAACAAGGGCAGCGACTATGAAAGAATGACTCGTTCCTTTGTCTATAAGAACTGAAACAAGGGTGGAATAGACACAGATAGTACCTCGAATCATCTCGGCGCGCCGTGGTCGTAGGACTCTACTGCTTGGAGCTGTGCCTGTCTCTGCCCTCCAGCTCCCTGTGGTCGGGGTGGACCTCCTAGTGGTGGTGGTGGAAGAGACTCAAAGTGTCACCCACCACCTGCTGCTCGGCCAGCTCCTCTGCCTCGTCTGCCTCCTCCCTGCGGTCCGCCACGGCCGACCCTCTACCTCTGCCTCGGTGGTCCCTCAACCGTCTGTTGCTCCTCGAAACGGCGGGTCAGGCAGTCACGAGCCATGTGGCCCTGCCCGCCGCATGAGTAGCACTGCCTGCCACTCGAAAGACTGAATCCGCGATGTGTTCCCCACACTGCTAAGCCAGTGTCCTGAGGTTTTCTACCTAAGGGTCTAGTCTTCCTGGACCCATGTGTCATCCATCGACTGCCTGCTGCAGAAGACTCTGCTACGTGCCGCCCTGCGGTGTGTCTCGGTGCTGGTGTAGCCTCAGCAAGAATGCTCTCGATCAAAAGGGCCCGCTCCAGTACTCCTGTCTAAGTCGGAATGGTGAGGGAGATCAGCGATGCCCTGATCTCATGTCTCAATCCCTGCTCAAAGGTCCGAGCCCGGAAGAATGGGTCCAGTACCATGTCTTTAGAGTAGCGCGAGAGATCGGTAAATCTCACCGAGTACTGGGCAACCGTCATGCTGCCCTGTCGCAGCTAAAGAAGCTCCTGGATGCGCACCGCACGGAGGGTGGCTGGGACGAACTCTGAGCGGAAGAGGCTCTCAAAGTCTGTCCAGAGAAGAGATGCCTCATCGTGCACCTGGATCATCAAGCTCCACCATCGGCCCGCTGATGCGTGTAGTAGGCTCGCTGCGAGGATCACCATGAGGTCTTCTGGTGTCCTAACTAACCGAAAGAATCTCACCACTGCCTCCATACAGTCCTCGACTGCCTGGGGGTCCGTCTCCCCGCGGAACCTGGGCGGTCGCTGGCGCTGGAACTCATGCAGTGCACTAAGGCGACGTGCATCATCAGCGGGTAGTTCTGGAAGCATCGGTGGCTCGGCGGGTAGAGCTACCACCGATGCCACTATTGAAAAAAGGCCATGCACCGAGGCCTCATTGCTCGGTGTGCTGTCGTCATGCTCGACTCTCGGAACCCTAGCTGGCTGCCATCGTGGGGCCATCTTGAAAAGGAAAGAGGTGCGCCACGGTCAGAATAGTATACCTGGTGAGCTGATACAAAGTAATCAAAAAGAAAACTTGAAACACACATGCAATCAATGTTTTCATGAATTAAGCCGGAAATCAGAAGTCAGGGTCCTGGTGTACGGATACGTCGGCCGCCGCCCCAACACTGGACACCCTGGACTGGTAACCACACTCGATATGCTAAACACTACTGCTTCACATAGAAAAAGATCAGAGTCCCAATTTCTGCGGTAGAACCGAACTCCTTTGATACCAATTTGTCACGACCCGTCCTCGGGGCCCGTGCCGTGACTACCCCAAGCCCTGCTTCCATAGTCCAGGGGCTGGCGACTAGCACCAAGGCATAAATCCCGGTAAAAAGGGAAGGCATTGCCTTTGAAAAGTAAACAAACACCACAGAGTAAACAAGCAGTAGAAGTGAACACTAAGTAAAAGATGGAACAAGAGTAAGTGCGGAAAAGTAAGTGGGCCATTATACAAACCCAAACTGAAAGTAAAGTACAACTGGAAAGGGAAAATAGCAACAGAAAAGTAAAGCCGCTACGCCAAGCTGTCCAATAGAAATCCCACCTAAAGGGTGGGTATAGATAGCTCCACTGATCCTCGGGTCCCTCCGTCCGCTCCGAGTATGTCCCGCCCAGTGGTCCACATCCAGGTACTGTCCTGCTCTTGCAAGCCTCAACCACGATCAACGCTGTCCGTCGTCTGCAACCAACACAACGTAGTGCGGGCATAGCCCGTGCAGGGGTGAGTATAAGCTACTCAGTAGGGACCCCAAGACCCATGAAGGTCTCCCAAAATCCACAAAGGATAAACCAAAAAGGAAAGAAACAATCACGAAGTAACAACCGACAATTCTTAGGTATATCCCTATACATATACCTAAGTCATCAATTCTAATATGCTCCAACCTCCGAGCCCAAGTACAACCCAGTCCACACAAGAAAGGATACATATTCCACAAAGTAAAGAAAAACGTAATCCACACAGGATAGCACAACACAATCCAAACAAGAGGAAAACAGGATTCAGCTCACACAGGTATACTTCTTCGAAAGATGATAGAGATGATCACTGATCCATCAAAGTCGTCGGACCCACAAAGGATCGATAGGTACTAACCCCCGCAATGACCCACACAGGATCTGTAGGCGCTAACTCCCACAGAACCGCTGAGCGCTGACCCACACAGGATCAGACCCACATAGGATCGGTAGCACTGATCCACACAGGATCACTGAGTGCTGTAGTCGTCGTCGTCGAATCCTCTGAGGATCTCTGCACAGTCGTTGTCGCAGTCACAGTAGCAGTCGCAGACAACACTAGGGTTCCCGCACACAACAAGCTCATTCGGGAGGGTCCGCTCCATGAGCCAAGAGGCTATTACATCCACTGACACATAGTCCAGAGTTGATGTATCCAAAAGTTCCGTATCGTCAACAGGAACTCAACGTTGCAGACGACGCGTCACTCAGACGCCCGGTCTGAGAGTTATGGGCTTTTTCGTCTCAGGGGCCCGGTTGGTTTTTAAGGAAAAACAAACCCGACCATACTCCACCTGCATCCAAACCTCGGGCGGAGTAATCCAAAATATCCGTCTCACTAAGAGGAAACTAACAAAGTCGATGGCACGTCATTCGGACGTCCGGAGCTTAAGATATGAGCGTTTCCGCTCCAAGGGCCCGGTTGGATTCGTGTACGAACCAACTCGGCCGAACACAAAGTATTCCGAAACCTTGAGTGTGATATACCGAAACGATCGTCTCGTTCCAAGGATCGTGTCGCCGCTGACGGCGCATCGATCAGAGTTCCGTACCCTGAGTTATGGGCAATTGAACCCAAACAGTCCGAAAACGGGGGTTTCGGGCCCAGACAGACCCGGCCTGAGACCCCCTGGGTCGGCCCGAACCGGGTCGACCCGACCTGGGTCCTGGTCGACCCATCCTGGCACGGCCCGGCCCGGCCCGACAGGCGCGGCCCAGCCCGGCCTGGGTGCGGCCCGACCCGGCGGCCCGGCGACCCGCGCGTTGGGCGCACTGTTCGGTTGCTCAGCCAAAATGGCCGAGCCGTTTTGGCTCGCACGGGGGGGGGGGGGGGGGGGCTGCCCCCTTGGTTTCTTGTAACCACGGCACCTTAATTAGGGCTGCATTGATGGCCGACCGTGGGATTCAATTCCCCCAGCTTCTCCCTGTCCGGCCGTCCCGACCTGGCCGGCCGGTTCCTACTCAACGGGACCGGTGAAGGCCGGTCCCCTTCCAGCTCCGACGCCGGCGGCCCGGTACCGGCCGCCGGTCACCCTTCTCCGCCGCGGCCCGGAACTGTCCACATCCCTTGTCGTCCGGCGCGGCACGGCGCGACGACGCCGCGGCCCCGGTACCAGCCGCGGTATTTTCAGATGTCTCTCACGCGGCGCAATGGCGTCGCGTCCTTGTATAAATTCGTGGCGTGGCGCCGCGTATTTCTTGCCGCAATATTTCCACGTGGTGCGACGACACTGCGAAACTTCCATTTCAATCCAAAAGAATCCAACAAGGAAAAAATAAGGAGGTGGGTCAGCCATGTTTGTGCGGTCCGCCCCCCCCCCCCCTCACGTTAATCGATAGCAGTTGGTTAAATTTCACGAAGAAATTCAGGGAAGTAATCACGAAAAAAATAATTAAATACAATCCCCTAACTCGGTTTCAAGAACGGTGCACGTCAACGAGCCGTAGAAGATGAGCGTCATGGAGGTTGGGCGTCGCGGAAAACGAACGTTGATTCCGTTGTCGTCAAGGTGCGTCTGAAGAGGAAACGTTGTTGAAGAAGTTCTCCGCGTTCTTTGGTGGAGATGTTCTTCATTGAAGAACGGTGTTCTTCGTCGGAGTCTGAGGTGTTCTTCATATTCTTCGTCGAAGATGTTCTTTATTGGAGATGAAGAAGATCTTCATGCTTCCCAAAACCTCTCAACGTGGCATAAACTCTAACATTAATAAAATAAGCCCAAGTCTTAATTTATTAACACAACATACCCATTTGAATTTTAAAGAGTTTGAAATTCAATTAACCACACTTAACTCACCTCATTAAAATTACACAAGTGGTCAAATTAAATGAAGGGGAGTTAATGGGGAGTTGGAGAGTTGAAGAATATGAAGTGGTGGGGTTCGTGTGGGCCCCACCACCCTCATAACCTCCCAAGGGAGGTTGGGTAGTTACCCATCTTCCACCCATAGCCTTAAAACACAAAAGGGAAATAAAAATTGTAGAATAATAATAAATTAACTTCCAAAATTTTTATCATCCACTCCCGTGATAACGTAACTCCGGAACAAGAGGTCCTAAGCAATTACCGGCGCTACGGTTCCATCGGTGCCCTCAGAATTCGATTCCGGGAACCGGTTCAAAAGTTTGAAATTCCTGCTCGTTTGTTCACTGAATGTACCCGAGCTAATCTTCGGATAAAAATTCCGGGCACTTCGGGCCTCAGAATCAAGTGCCGTCTGAAACCGAGTTCTTGTAAAATTCCAATGAAAATTAAGAAAAATATTTCCCTTGAATTTTATGGGTCTTTACATATATTATAATAGAAAAGATTATTCATTGATGTATAATTTGAGTATCACATAAACATCAATTATAGGATATGAGGTATAAGTTTCATCTAGATCTATAGTGGTGTGTGAAAATTTTGGGGTTAATTCCATGTTTTTATGCATATATCATGAAATAAATTCTCCTTTTGAACAATTACACACATGGGTATAAACATAGTATGAGAATAGATATTCAGTAACAATTGAAAACCGATGTAATATCTTGGTTATTTAATCTTAATATAGGTTCATGTTTATGATTCTATTGTGTACTTTCATGTATAAAAATAATTTTCCCCAAGTTCATGGGAAGGCTCAGGGGTGTTCTCGGGATTCAGGAAATGAAAGGTGGGAAAAAGAAGTTTTCTTGGCATGTTACATGGTTTGCACACAATTAGAACTAACCATGCAGATCATCCTAGGTAACTTTGATAAAGGGGTATTTTTGGATACTGGCATATTCATTGTTTGCGCACGGTTTGTCAAACCATGCGTGTAAACAGTGCGACCCAGAAAAGTTGGAAAATTTAAAAAATTATCATTATAGGATTTAAAGGATCACTAAGGATTTCCTATTTTATCCCTTTATGTAACCCTAGTAACATCCCAAAAACCTCAAGATCTCTCATCGATATGTCTCCCATATATTTTGGCTATTTGGAGTACTATCTGTTGCAGATCGAAGGGCTGGGTAAGTCTAATCTTCTTCTTGATTCTCTTTTCCAGATAAGGGTTTTTAGTTTCTCCCCTCTACTTCTGAATCCCTAAAACCATATTTTTTCTATTGGAACCTTGGTTAATGATTAAAATAGTGTTTGAATACAGATTCAATTCTACGATTAAGAGTGCGTTCATCATCAGATTTGAGGTAAGTGGTCTAAAAGTTTTATCTGATAGTTTTATTTTAGATTTTTACTTGGAAGTTTATGTTATTGTTATTCCCTTTTTGAGTTCTTTATACCATTATAGGGTTGCGTAAAAAGGGTTGTATGTTACCAATCAGAACCTTCATGACACCCATGGGATGCATAGTTGATGACTCGACCATATTAGGTCCACCCAAGGGGTGCACTTACATTTCCAGACCTAGATAGGTGATGGGTTAAGTGAAGGGTTTCTGAGTAATGATATGGAACCCATGAATAATTTTTTTTAATAATTTATTAAGTTGAAAATGGAATTATTATAGTTTTTCCTTTGGTGTTAAGTGCTTAAGGGGTTGTTTTTCATGACTTGAAAATGGGCGAATTGGGTCGAAGGAGATTATGTTGATTGTTTAATAAATATTGGATAGAAATTCATAAGAGGATTAGTTCCTTTTAGATGATTAAAATGTAATTAGATAATGGAATGGATTATGGATTAGTTTGTTTAATAGGATAATACATGGTAATTATGGGGTTTTTTTGAAGGTTTGAATGTAATAAAGTGGTTTTTCCTTGTGAGACAATAATTGTACTTGAATTCCGTAAGTGGGTAAATGCTTGTGAAATGATAAATGATCCAAATGGGTTAATATATAGTAATTGGTGAATATTGTGTAAGACATAGGTGTGGTTGAATACAATAATTGGGATAAGGCACAATAATGGGAATTTATCTAAATGGATATGAATTGTAATTCGTGAATGTGTTAATGGGTTATGGAATAGTATTTATTCCTATGTTGGTTGTTATGTATTGTGTTTTCCAATGGTAATGGTTATGTTTGGTTGTTATGGTATGGTTGTGGTGATTGAATAAATAATCACGTGCACCTGGCTTGGTAGAGTGGGGTATTTACATGAGGCTTTACGCCCACATGTTGAGTTAGAATATTTCACTAAAACACCACAAAAAAATGCATGGGTTAGGGAGGGGACAAATGCTCTATTCCCCTAGTAGTTTCATTTTACCAAAACTGAGGGTTCGAGGTGAGGTAATGTGTTGATGTGATATGTGTATCCCAAGTGAGATAGGAAATTGACTTATTTTCCTTATGCACTATAATTTATTTCCTTAGACCCATTTTTTGATGATACGTGTGCCTAACCCATAGGGAATTTTATAAAAATGTAATAAGTAATAAAGATGGAATAAGTAATGAAATTGGAAAAAATGTATAAGCACACACTAAAAATAACATTGTTAAATAATGGAACCCAAACTATCTCTTGTTTACTTACAATTTATTTTTTTACTTCAATGCTCTATCTATTAGACTGGATATTTCAGAGACACCGTTGTTAGTAGCATACTATGTTTTGTAGTCAAACCCTACTCAGGCCCCCGTTGGGTAACTGAGCATATTTATTGGTTGTAGGTCAGGATAAGGGGAATGTACCTACACTATTATATTGAGTTGGGATCAGGATGTACATGGATAAGGATATGGACTTAGCCAGCACCCATTTGGGAAATTGGTTGTTTATCTTATTTCAGGTTTGTTCACTTTGCACCACTTGTATGTCATCACTATATTAATGTTGAATTATGGGTTGTACCTAGTAGGGAGAGGTTTTTATTGTATGTTAGTTAGTTGTATAATATTTTCCACTATTTTTTTTCTATTGTGGATTACTATGGAAAAGAGGGTATTGTCTCCCCGTATGACTCATTAGACTCTTATTGCTAGTCAGAAACCTTTGGTATATGGGAAGGTGCACATTAGGTTATGTGACGACATAGATCAGGCACCAGTTTTGTGGCTATTGGGTCGGGGATATTACAAAGTGGTATAAGAGGAGTTATTTTATCTTTCTTACTATTTTAGGATGGTATAAAAGAATATTAGTAAAATGTCGGGCCTTCGTAATGAGCTTGTGCCTGGGATTATCAAACCCAAGTACGGGGGAAAACCTAAGTCACCCATAGTGGGAATTATTGTTCTTGATGTGCGTTGTTATAGTTGAATGATATTTCACCATTGGGTGATTCACATGTTGTGTGATTTTACTAATTTATAATATTTAATCATTTCCAGAATGGCATGGGGTTGTGCATTCATGCATCATTTAGGTACCTAAGGATATAGGTGATATGCATCACTATATACCCACACACGGCATGGGTGTGTAGGGACTAGAGAGTAGAATTCATTTTACTTCCTTGATCAATTTGAAGAAAAGGATGCCTAATAATGGTAATTCAAGTGGGTGGATGAAAAAAATGAAAATTAATAGTTAAGGAATATCATGTATTATTAAATGTGATGACCAGGTTAAAATTTTAGATAGTAAAAAATTGTAAAGGTTATTTGGTGTCTAAAAGAGGAAAAAAGTGTGAAAGGGGTGTTGATTAAAGACTTGTGATAAAGTAACTTGGTTATCCAATGTTGACTAGGACCCACATTAGGTATTGTAGAAGGTAGTGTTCTAACTATGATAATGACCATTCAGATAGAATATGATGAAAGATTTTTTTAATGTTGATAGAATGACTTATTTTCCGTCTATGGTTTAATCCTTTTAGTAATTCTTTTACGCATCGAGTGAATGAGAAGTTTAAAATGAGAATAATTGAGTGCAAAAGTGGGTACTAATTTTTTTGTTTGAACCTTTTATGTGTGTTTCGAGGTAGTGAGAGTTCCCTAGTTTGAGACTTTATATTTTGATTGTGAGACCATTCCGAATATGATATGGCCTAGGTGGTTTCTTTAGGGAAACCTTGGTAGAGTTGTGGACATTAGATTGTGAGGTTTGTTTTTCAGTAATGCGAGTATGGAAACTCTCATGGTTCGTGTCCATATAGAGCGCATGTTGTATCCTAAGGATGGGTCATGAGTCTTCGTGACCTTGTGATTAGATACCTTACAATCTGTTATTTGAATTTTGAAGGGAATGTTTTTACTTGTAGTGCTGATGAATATGTACAACTTTGTTATAGAACCTAGAGTAAATGGTTGTTGGAACGCTAGGCACAATGTGTATCATAACTTGGGTGAGAGTTCCATTCAAGATAATTTATTTGTTCGTGTCATGATATGTTTGGTTTGGAGAGGGGACCAATGGATTTTATTGGTTATGACTATAGCCAAGTGAGTTGGTATCATTAAACCTTAATGGTGACCTATGAGAGTTATCAAATTGGGTATCTAATGATTTTTGGTGTGTGTCACACATGTAGTTGTTTTGGAATTTGATATTGGAATTTAGTGTGTTTCATGGTGTGTGTTTGGCCTAGAGGGATAAGTGGGAAGGTTGATTATTGGTGGTTCCACTCGAGTTGTGTTAATGCAATGATAGTTTAATAAAATCAATGGGGAACTCTTGGGAGGTTAGGTCAATAGTGCAGGTACCTTGGAATATGAATCATGGAAGATAGTATAGAGGTGGTGTCAATTCATACTAAATACCACCATGTTTTAGTAAATGATATTATTGAACATGTATCTTTCATAAGGGAACCCCAGTGTGTGTGATAGGAGGTAAGGTTTTCTTTAAAGGTTTGTATTGTATAGATTCTTGACTATCCTGTTTGGATAATGATTAATGGAGGTCTCATATTTGTTTTGAGTAGAAGAGCAAGGGTGATTGAAGTGCGGTATATTTTTTTCTTGATAGTGAAACCCGAGGTGAGGGTGTTCATGTGTCTAAACTTTTTTGTACTAATGGATTTGTTTTTGTGTAAAATGTAGAGGCCTCCTTAGGGATAATGACTCTAACTAACCAATATACATGGTTAGTTAATAAGGAATAAGATAGTATGCACATATGTAATGGTTTATTTTTGAGAGACCATAGGTTGATTAGTTTAGTAGAACGTAGGGATTTGGTGGTTAGCTTCCAAGTATGAAATGAAAGAACTCTAGTGGTGTGGAAAAAGTAGTGACACATGAACATTGGTTCACAACTACTTTTCAATTTGGTCATGGAGCAGCGGTGAGACTTGGTTGGAAATTACACCTGAGTAGTGGTGGTTAAGTATTGACAAGACATATTCAAAAGGAAAACCTGAGATCCTTGGTAGGTCATAGTGTCCCGTAGTTTGAGATCAGATATGGATACATTGGTGGTTGTGTTCTTAGAAAACTTCTTTTTTTTTACCCCAACTAGTAACGATCCTGCCCAATGTATTGGTATTATCATAGGTGTACCGAGAATCTCTGGATTTATGCCAATAAACTTGAAGGTGTTTTGTTGGATTAGGGATACCATGGAGTTTATTCTCATTGAATTGGTATAAATGGATCTTGACGATGGGATGTATGCCCTAGATGGATTTGGGTGAGGTCCTTAGAATAGAACGAATGTCAAAAAATACCATGGGTTCCATTCATGGAAGCTGGGAATGGTCATTAGGTGGTGTTAAATTTCTTGTTTTGGAAAAAATATAGATAACTATTTCTATGTTTTTGGGTTATCTTATGATTGAGTGTAAGACACTTTGGTTATAATCCCTCATGGAGAGAAATGGTAACTACACTACGATGTTGGGGAGTGATAAATCAGTCCAGGTTTTGGAGAGGAGAACATCAAGTTGATCTAGTGGCACTGAGATGAAAATGGGTAATCAGTGAGGTGCATATTAGGTTCCTTAGATAGGTCCTATAGGATTTAGATGTGGGTACTCAGGAGACAAGTGTTGGGTTTGAGCTCAAGGTGGTTCCATATTAATCTTGTCATGTGTTTTATGAAGTTATAGAATGGTGTGGTTGGATATGATAATAGGTTTCAGGAAAGAGGGGTTGGATTCTATAACTCCAACCGATATTGGGGTTGGACTTAAGTAATTTTTCCTTGGGTAGTTTTAGAACATGTTGAAGTAGAGGGAACATTTTCCATGTGATACGGTTTCATGCTGAGGGTGATGTACAATGATGGTCTGGAGGGAAGTAATGTTGTGATGATGGAATTATAATGGAATTTAGGAAATTAACTCAGTGGATGTGTGGGATTATAATGACAGACTTCAAGTAAGTGAGATCCTTTGGAAGGTGAGGAAGGGGTAGCATACCATCAATAGAAGGTGGGTGTTCTGGGATAAGTTAATTGGGGTGGTCCGACCTAATATAGTAAAATTGAATGGGTGTGGAGAGATTGACTCACCTTTAGGTTTATGTTGTGGAAGAAAGTTCCTTTTTGAAATTAAGTTATACCTGAGTGAGGTCAAGTTGATCATTGTCCTTTAATGGATAGTATAAGAATGTCATCTTAAATGGTTTTGATGAAGTTTATGGATTCCAATGCATGGTAATAAGCTATGGATGATTAGGAATGGTGGGTTGGAACACAGCAGGTGACATGAAATTTTAGTAGAGATTTGGGTGATCATTTCTTAATAGTGGTGAATCTATTTAAATTGGGAAATGTGGTTGGAAAGAAACTGCGTTCTCCTTTGGAATATATTGTCGTTGGTCTCTATTAGAGTTAAAAAAACAATGGAAAATGAAACCAAGTGATTTTTGTCATGAGTTGTGATGAGTATTAGACCAACAGGGTTCTGATTGGTTCCCATGAGATGATATGATATTGTGAGAGAAGTTTCCATGTGTTGTAAATCGGGAACAGTTTCCCAAATTTTCTCGGTAAAGTTGTAGTGGTCAGATATGGTTGAAGTTGATGAATCATTGAGGATAATCTAGTTCATGTTATGGGTTCTGGTGAGAATGTCTTGTAGTGAAATTCAGTTCCATTGATATATGTTTGGAGGGCACTGTGATGTGCAACATGAAACTTAGAAGATGGGAATGAGGCTCAGGGATGAGGCATTACAAGGTATGAGGTTGTAAAATCTTGGATATTTAAACTCAACCTATGTTCATGTTTATGTTTCATTTGAGTCCACTCTTGTGGTTAAATATGTTTCTACAAGTTCATGGGAAGGCTTGATGGTGTTCTGGGGTTTGGGTATGAAAGGGGGAAAATGGGTTTTCTAGTCATGTTGAATGGTTTGCGCACAATTAGTTCTAACCGTATAGATCATCCCAAGTAACAGTGAAAAAGTGATTTTTTGGACAGTAGAATCCTCACATTTTGTACATGGTTTGTCTAACCATGTGGGTTAATTGTGTAGCCCAAAAAATCTGGAAAATTTATAAAATTTCTATTACAATATTTTAAGGTTCATCTAGGATTTCCTCATTTATTCCTCCTTGTAACCCTAGTGACTTACCAAAAACCTCAAGAGCTCCCATGGATTAATTTCTATCATCTATAGACTATTTGAAGTACCATCAGTTGTGGATCGAATCTCTTGTTATGTCTAATCATTCCGTTGATTCTATTTTCTAGATTAGGATTTTTAGTTTCTTACATCTTCTTCTGAAAAGATAAAAACATATTTTTCTAGTGGAACCTAGGTTAATGCTCAAAATTTTGTTTGATTCTGGATCCAAGGATATGTGTTCCTCATCCGATTTTAGGTAGGTGGTCTACAAGTATTATCCCCTAGTTTTATTTTATATTTCTTCATAGAAGTTTTTCTTATTATTTTTCCATTTTTATGTTCTTGATATTGGTGGAGGGTTGGGTAAAAATGGGTGTCTACATGAAAAATTGAAACCCTCACAATCCATATGTGATGTTTAGAGGTTTAATTAACCATTTTTTGTCCACCCATGTAGTGCATCGGAATTTCTAGACCTAGAGAGTAGATGGGCTAAGTGAAGGGTTGCTGAGTAATAATGTGGAACCCCTGAAGAACATTTTTTAATGATTGATTGTGTTATAAATTAAAGGATGGTAGTTTTTCCTTGGGTGTTATGTTTATTAGTAGTTGTTTTTAATGACATTAGAATATGATAATTGGACCGAATGAGATTATATAGATTGTTTAATGATGTTTGGTTAGAAATTACTAAGAGGATTAGTGAATATTAGATGGTGAAAATGTAATTGGATAATAGAATGGAAATGGATTAATATGTCTATTGGGTTAATACATGGGAATTAAGGTGAATTTCTAAAGGGTTTAATGTAATAAAGTACTTCTGCCTTGTGAGATAATAATTTTACTTGAAGTGCTTAAGTGGGTAAATTATTTTGGAATGATAAAAAAGATAAATGGGTTAATATATGGTAATTGGTAAATATTGGCCAAGTTATAGGGGTTTTGAAATACACTTAATGGGTTGAGGTACAAGGATGTAAATTTAGATAAATGGTTATGAACTGTAATTAGTGAATGTGTTAATGGGTTATGGCATAGTATTAATTCCCAAGTTGTTTGTTATGTATTGTGTTTTCCAATGGAAATGGTTATGTTTGGTTGTTATGGTATGGTTGTGGTGATTGAATAAATAAGCATGTGCAAATGGCTGATTAGAGTGGGGAATTGAAATGAGTCTCTACACCCAGGGATCGAGTTATTCTGAGGTTCTAAAACTACATAAAAAAATGAATAGGTTAGGGAAGGGGATGAAGGCTCTATTCCCCTAACGGTTTCATTCCACCAGGAATGAGGCTTTGAGGTGAGGATAATGTGTATATATGTTTATGTATCTCTAGTAGGATATGTACATGAATTATTTTCCCTATGCATTGTGATTTATTTCCTTATACCCTCATGTAAATGATATGTCTGCCTAAACCATTGAGAATGTGCTTAGAATGGAATAAGTAATGAAGATGGTGTATGAAATGAAATTTTTAAAAAGGATAACAATGAAATAAAAAGAAATTTGAAAACTATTGAACCACAAACTTTCCATTTTTCACTTACCATTTATTTTTTACATTCATGTACTATCTATTATACTAAATATGTCATAGGCACCATTGGTGGTGGCCTATTGAGTTTTGTATTCAACTCCTACTTAGGACACAATTGGAAACCTGAGCATATTTATTGTTTGCACATCAGGAAAAGTGAAAAGGCCCTACACTAGGATGTTGAGTTAGTCTTAGGATGTACATGGAAAAGGATCTAGACTTAGAGTCAGGACTTATTTGGGGATTTTCCCATTTATCTTATTTTGAGTTTGTTTACTATGCACTACTAGTATATTATTACAATGTTAATGTTGAATTATGGGTTGTACGCAGTTGAGAGATGTTTGGATTGTATGTTTATTAGTTGTTTCATATTTTTCAGCTATTATATTGTGTTCTACTTTGTATTACTCTGGTAAAGAGGGTTTAGTGTCCCCACATGACTCATTAGACCATTACCGCTAGTCGACAACCTATGGCATGCGATGTGGCGCACTTGAGGTCATGTGATGACTCAAACTGGGCACCAGATTAGTGTCTCCTAGGTGGGGATGATAAAATTAAGAATCATGCATATAAAATATGATCAGAACATTTTTAGATAAATTTTTTTAATGTTCACTTTTTCTTACATTACATGCACAAAACTGAAAAATATGTTAATTTTTTTAAAAAAATAATAATATTATTATTATTATTATATAATATTTTTGTGTAGGATATTATTAAATTTTTGGGATTTATTTGTGAATCTAATGGTGAACTAGACATTTGAGGTTCATTTCCTTGTATTACACTGATCCAAATTGAAATTTTAGAATTATAATTTTTTTTATGTTAAAAATTAGCACAAATATATCAAAACTATGTAAATGAGAACAAATTATCATAAAATTTTATGAAAATGATCTCCAATCAATTTATGACATGTCAGATTAGATATAATTTAATACTAATTTTTTTGAGCTTTGAATTTATAAAAGTGTGTTTATAGAATTCAATGTGTTTGATATGTTAAAAAAGAGTAAAATGATTAGAACAAGGAAAGAAAGATTGTATTTTTATAAAATTCAAGTAAAATGATCATCAATTTTTTTTATATATGGGAAATAAACAAACATAAATTTAAATGATGGTGTTCTTGGAATTCTTGAAAGTATTTTTTTAGTATAAAAAATTAAGATTCAAAATGTGTATCAAAGGAATGAAACCAAGAAAATAATCTAAAATTTTCATAGAATTAAAAGAAATCATCACAGTTGTAACTACCTAGACATACAAAATCCAGATCTATTATTTACTTTATTTCATTAGTACAAGATACAAGGGGTTACCCTATTTAGGATTGATCATTTTAGCAGTCTTGTAAAACTAGATTCATTAATGATTCCTATATTACATTGGAAATATGAAATCCAATCATAATTATTTCATCCTTTAAATTATTCATAATACCACTATTAATATCCTAGGTAAAGGAAAATAAATAAATGGTGAGCTCAAATACTTATTATGGTTTATGTATAAAATAATCTATCATGAATAAATAATACATAATAAATATGGTAAATTACATAGTAAAAAAATGTCATTTAATCAATAAAATTACTTCAAAGTATATACATGGTTAATATCAACATAAAAATTCCATCGTTAAATGGGTAGTTGTAAACTAGATAGTCATCATGGCCTTCGCCATGATATCATTATTCTTATTTTCATAGACTCAACCAAGACATTCTTAATAAATTAGTAGGTGTAAACTAGATTCCCATATAATATGACATGCCTACTATTTTGTCTCATGAGACCAGTTAATAAAGCAAGGGGATATATATAATTGGACTCCACTCATCACTTGAAAATCATATTCATTTCTAATATGTTTAATAATCCACACAATTTATTTATAAAATTATTTATAAATCAACATTTATCTATATTGAATCAAGAATATGGAATATTTCTCTAGTCTATAAAATACAATTCTTAATAAATATCCTTTAAATGATATCATATATAGAAATGGTATATGATTGATTAAACATTAAAGTGGTGAAAATGATATTGGATTTGTCCATGATCTTGAAAAAAAGGCCATAGAGGAGTAAAATTATATCTAATGAATAATAAATATTGATAGTGAGCATGATCAATAGACATTGAATGATCTCAAAATAGGGTATAATTTATAAATAAGTAAAGGATTATAGAGGACTATCGATTCATCATAAATGAATATTTTTTTCATTAAAATCAATTCTTTTGAAAATAACATATAATAAAATCATTAAAAATGATTTCCCTATAATTTTTTCTAGTAATGAATTTGTAAATAACATTAAAAATTATTTTATTTCCGTTAAGAAAATAATACCCTTTTCTTTTGATATGATTTTAAATAACAATTTTTATAAAATTGGGATAAATCATTTGTTTAAAAAACCATGAATTTTTTTAATTTAAGATTAAATTTAAAGAATAATTATGATAGATGTAAATTTCATTCATGCGATAAACATTAAAACAATGATTCCTTTCATACTTTTGGTAAAAATTAAAAAATTACCTTATTTGGAAAATATCAAGAAGATCATGTTTAAAAATTATAGAGAAATTAAAATATGGTTGAAAATGAATTTAAATAATCATTGTATTATAAGGAAAATTATTCTTGAAACATTTAGAAGAACCTTAACATTGATGAAAAAGTGTTAGAAGGAAAACATTGAAATATTAATCTTTAATATCAAGTCCCTTACATGTAACATACATATTTATTATCGATCAAAAAATAAAAAAAATGAAAAATTAATAAGTATACCCCAAACCTAACAATAGGAGAATAAAATATATAGGGTTTAATATATTAGTATCAAATAATTTTTCAAAAGTAAATCTGCATATAAATAATCTTGAAATAAAACAATATTGTAAGATAAATCCCTTACCTTGGGTATACGCATAGTTATACATGTTTGATACTCATGTATTATGAATTTATGTTTATAAAATAAATAATTATAAAATATTTTCATATATATTCGTTTTTAAGTTCATTTTATATATTTTTAAATCCTTTTATTTAAAAGTTCTTTCTTACATCAACCATTTAAGGCTGTTTGCTCAATTTCTCCAAAATTACTTCAGTATATTTTACATAGTAAAAGGAGTTATGAAATGGTTCTTTCTTGTAAATAATATTAATAATGACATTAATATAAATTTTATTCACTATATATATTTTTTAATCAGTCACACATGGGGGTAACAGAAATACTAGTCATAACATATCATGGAGGTGGTAGTCCACACGTATGCATGGGTGAAATTATCATTTTAAAATGGATTTAAGGCTAAGAATTTAGATGATATATTATATTTAAATAATAATAATTATGTCATAAATATCATATAGATTCATTAATTCTATATTTATAACCATCCAGGTAACGAATTAATGAAAAATGAATTATATTTCTATGTGGAGATGATAGGATGTATATACGAACAAGCTATGTTATCATTCTCCATAGAATTTAAATGATATAAAAAATTAATATAAAATTAACTATAAAATATCTAATTATGGTAAAAATACTATATTAGTTATTTTAATATGGTTTTTGAATATTTTGATGAGGTTCAATAAGAATTGAACTTGAGAAAGAATAGTATGAATATATACTTCTTTTTCTGGTAAACACATTTTGATTACACCTTAATCCATATTGAAATGTTATTTTTGTGAAAAATCAAACTCCATTATGAGAATAATAAAGTTATAATGTTATTTGGGTAGGTATTGTTTGATATAATTGGCTCATATAGTGTGGATAATAATGGATAACATGTGCCCATTTATAAGAGAGGTAGGTGGAAAAATTATAAATAATTGAATATTTATTATATAATATTTGTATTACTCAAGTTACGTTTATAAAATTGATTGTATTATCAAATTTTATAAGTTGAGGGTCTCAATATAGCCAAAAATATATTTTTAAGAAGGTGTTTTTTGTATTTAATCATTATCCCATTATTTTATCCCCTTTAACAAATTTGATCATTTAGTGTAGTGATAAATATTTACCACAATAACTTTTCATTATACCCAAAAATTAAGTTAATATTATTTCACAATATTAGTTATTCTTATAAATAATATTGAATATATTTTATAATATTCAATTTCAAATTTTGGTAAAAATTACTTTTAAAATATGTTCAAAAAATGCCATGAAAAACATTTTTGGATTTTTTTTGTTTTAAAAATAAATATGATTTTATAAAAAAAAGGTACACTACTTATTAAAATGGGATTAATTGTAATATGTTAATTAAATGGAGTCTTATTTTTAATTTAAACAAAATCAAAACTGAAATGAACCTTGTAATTTCTTTATTAATAGAGAAAGAACTAAAAATAGTTTTTATTTAAACAAAATAATTACTTAGATTTCAAAAATGTAAAGCATAGTTTTATAAGTTCAAAATTGTGTTTTATATTAATTTTTTTTCTTATTTAAAATGTAATTATCCTATAAACGTTTCTTAAACATTCATGTTATTCTTATATGATTAAAATTTCTTAAAAGTGATAGTTTGTGTAAATCCATTTTTTTCATTATGCATATCCTAAGATAATTTTTACATGATAAATTCAAAAACGAAATTAATTTCTTCCATTTAAATTTATAAATTTATTTAATTTAGGTTTTAATAAAATTATTGAATAAATATATGTGCATTATGTAATTTTTTATTTATAAAGAAAAATATTACTCACTATAATTGATTATAAAGTGTTACATTATTCCATCCTTCAAAAATACAATCCTTGAAAATTTTAAAATGACACATAATGAGATATGTATAATAATTAACCATAACCTCTTCAGTTTTCCATGTTACCACATCCTTTTTCCCATTTATCGAAATTACCATTAACAATTTATTCATCCAATTCCTCAACACTTAGCTGTAGTCTCCAAAATTTTGATAGACTCTTCATAGTATGATAAATTAGTGTCGTATTATTTTTACATAGAGGTGATAAAATGAGTTATTTATGGAATGTAATTATTTAATAAAGAGAAAAAGGAACACATCATAAAATTTAGAGAGGATTTATGGTATATCTAAATAGTAATCCATAACTCCTATTATTTCCAAAAATTTAAAAGGCTCGATGTTCCTAGGACTAAGTTTCCATTTATTTTCTAAACTTATAAAAACCTTTTATAGAGATACCTTCAAGGAAGAATTATCCCCTACATAAAATTTTGAATCCCTCCTTTTATTTTCAGTATATAACTTTTTTTACATTGATATTCCTTGATATGATTATGAACAATCTATATATTCATTGTTGTCTCCACAATAAGATATGAGCTTAAAAGATTCCATTCACTAAATTCGTCCCAAAAAGCTAGTCTATGGAATCTTATCAGGTTCAAAATTTCATACTATTCCATTTAAATTTATGAATGGAATATATTATAATAAGAAAATTCTGTTAATGGTAAATAATGATCCCATATACCTTAAAATTCATGTTCGAACAACCTCAACATGTCTTATATTGTTATAATATTCCTTTTACACTATCCATATATATGTGGATGATAAGAAATGATAAAATATAGCTTGGCGTGAATATCCTTGTGAATAAAATTACAAAATATTATTGTAAACCATGTGTCATGATCTGATACAATTGAATTAGGTGCACCATATAGTCACACATCTTTATTAATATTAATTCTTGTGAGTCCATTAAGAGGTATATCTTCTATTAGAGCAAGGAATGTGCATACTTCATACGGTGATCAATAATAACCCATATGAAATCATAGATTATAGGATTTTTTTTTAAAATCCTATGGAAAATTCCAAAGTAATATCATCTCATATTCATATTAGAATATATATAGGTTTCATGACTCCATTAGGATGTTTTCTCTTATCCTTAACCTCTTAAAAAACATGTATCTTGATACATAGTATGATATTTTACATTTCATAATATCTTATAGTTTTTTTTCATAAAATACTATAAAAATTAGTTCTAACAGGGTGTATAAGATAATTTTAGCTATGATTTTCATATAATAACAATATTTTTATATCAGGCATGGATGAAACACATATCCTCTTCCCAAATTTCAATGTACCATCTTTATAGATGAAGTATAACAACCTACGGTCATTAAAAAATTTAATTTTATTTTGAATATTATTATAATAAATTGGGGTAATTTTTATTTTATTTAATATGAAGGGTTGGGAAATCAATTAGAATAGATGTTATTTTCCCATTCTTCAATTATTCCAATATCCAACTTTACTAAACCCATTAATATGGGATCTTCTTTAATCCTCATTTTAGTTAAAAATCTATGATATTTATTTATCAATGCATTATCCATCATATTTTCCTTCTATGTATGGTAGTGTACCATGAAATTATATTGCATGAGAAATTATAACCATCGACTATACCCCATACTAAGGTCTTTCTAGGAGGAAGTGTATCTCAATTCTTTTATCTTTATATATTTCCCAATTTTCTCCGTAAAGGTTATAAGGCCCCAGCCTTAAACCTTACTTAATATTGAATTAAATGAATAATTCACATTGAGGGTCTTTTCAGGTTTAGAGTTTTAGAGAATTAGAACATAACTATTACATCTTAAAAGATTACAAAGTAGACACTTCTACTAAGTCTCCATAAAATAAAAACTCTTAAAAAGAAAGATGTCTAGATTCCATGTTTTAGATAACATGAAATTCCCTTGATCCCATCCTTGACCTTATTCCACTTTATGTCCTGTGAAAAACATTTCGAAAAACTTGGGGTGAGCATAAAAAGCTCAGTAAGGGATACAAAAAGAATGAAAACTGTTAGTTTTTCAAACATCAAGTAAACCATGTATACTATATCAAAGTAATACCTTCACCTTCATGAAGTAGTAAAAAAAATCTTCCCTGAATAAAGTATCATTACTTACCTTTTTGTAACCAAAAGATTACCATAAAACACATATAAAGAACACATAGAATATATAAAGGTAACTTGGGACATAAACATACTTAAGTGGAATAACCATACGGTTGACTTCCACACATATCACTTAATGGAATAGCCATACGACCAATTTCCATACATACTTAATGGAATAGCCATACGACCGACTTCCATACCCAATGCATTGGAGGTTATAACGTAACCACCCGTCCTGGTATTCACGGAACCACCCGTCATATGGTTTATAATGTATCCACCTGTTAAAATGTCCAAGTACCAATATAAAATCATAAAACATAAAACCAATATAAAGGAATGATAACATTTCCACATTTCAATCACAATATATCATAAATATATTGAAATAATATAATCCTTTTTCAAAACCATTTTCAATACCAAAATACATAAACGAGTATATGGTATTTATTTTATTCTAAAAACATTACGGCTTGTTGAGAAAGCCAAAGATCAAATAATACTCGCGACGGCGAAAAAAGGTCGTTGTCACCACGTACGTTAAAAAAACATTCCTTTTTATCGTTTAGTAAAACACTTCGTAGAAAAAGATTCCTTTTTTATAAAAGTAAAAGTCAAAGGAGTTTATACACCGTATAAAAGAAAGTTGCGTATAAAACGAAATATGCCTCAATGAAAGGAGATTGAGACGAAGTCCCTTACCTCGGGTCCGACTTGAATCGATCATTCTTTAATGTCCTGAATAATAAACTTGAGTTAATTTATACTTGATTAAGAACCTTTTTAATTTTCATTATTCCTTTTATATCACTTATTTCCATGTTATAAACATTATGTAACCATTTAAGTTAATAATGTTTGTTTTGTCAATATTTGGTTCTTAAGTCGAAAGTTGACTTCTTACAATTACATGTTGTTCGTGTGGTCAAAAGTTCTTTATATCCAGAATGAAATTCCTGATTTGGATATCATATATATCATATATATCCAGAATATACATGTATTTATACTATTACATAATCATTTAGAGGTAAGAAATGAAATGCACCGTTCATGGAGACGGTAAGCCGTACGTACGCATGAACGCTACTTTCATTTCTTTGTCATATTAGTGGAATTAAAACTAAATGAGAGGTATGTATATTTTAATTCCAGAATTATATTCATCATTTAGATATATCATTAATTATATATATACATTATATACATGTAATTTTAATAGTACATTACATTTGGGGATAAGAAATGAAATGCACCGTTCATGGAGACGGTAAGCCGTACGTACGCATGAACGCTACTTTCATTTCTATCTCATACTTTAATAGAAGAAATAATAATGATATAGAGGTATATTATAATTCCAGTATAGCATCATATATAATAACTTTAAATCCATCCTTTACACGTCCCACATATGGCATTAACGAATCACATCACTTTGAGGGGGCGATAGTC
The DNA here is from genome assembly GCA_963277665.1 of Viscum album. Lineage (NCBI taxonomy): Eukaryota > Viridiplantae > Streptophyta > Magnoliopsida > Santalales > Viscaceae > Viscum > Viscum album. The sequence goes on along the minus strand of OY728138.1, from coordinate 94,913,931 downwards.
CGCACTTCCTTAAATGAAGATATCGCGTTTACCCATAATGGAAACCATAAAGGTATTCCAAAAATGAAAAATACATAAGCTTAAAGAAAACATAAACATATTATATATCATATATAAAAATAGTGACATCATAATGGCCACCCTTTAAGGTGTTAAATGAGTATTGAACAATCATCGTTTCGGGAGGCAGAATTTCGCCATCCACAGAAACCGTATGTTCTTTAACCATTTGATGTAGTTGTGTGAGAGTGTAGCTCAAATAAATATTATAACAACATCCTAGTATATTTAAGATACTGTTGTTGTTACAGAAGAAGTAAATAAAAAGAGTTTAGAGGGTTGGAGAAGCAAAATAAAACAAATGAACAAGAGAGAATGAATTACCTTTAAAAGTGTAACTCCATTTTGATTTGAGCCAAAAGGCTTCCTTTGAAAGGAATCTGCCCAAAGGGAATCCTCTAGGATTAGGAGAGGGATGTGGAGAGAGTAATTGGTCAGGGTTTGGCCGAGCCAAAGGCTTGAGAAGTGTGTGAAATGAGGTAGAGGTGGGGGCCTTTTATAAGAGGAGAGGAGGGGCACTTTTGGAAAGTAAAGAAATATTACTTTATTTGAAAATGTGTTTCGGTTTTAAAAGGTCCCACATTGATAGAATTCGTGGATAAGGTGATAAGGGTTCTAAATCCACTCATCCAATTGGTTTTGTCCATGTGTAGGTTTTATAGTTTTTCATTATCTTTCCATTTTATTTAAATCGTCAAATAATGATGTCATCACTGCATCATTATTATGTCATATATAATTTAATTTATATAATGTCTAAAAATTATAAAAAAAATACTATGATGTAGGAAATCTTTTTATATTTCCAATTACTATTTATAATCAAAATTTGGACTTGTATAACCCCACTCAAAAATTATTTTAGTAAAACAATTTATGTTAGTGTCATTTTCAATTTAACATTAAATAAAAATATATTAATGTCATTTTCCAACTAAAGTGGCTCCATGGGGACCCCAAGTTGGTCCATGGCTTTTCTTGGTCGGCCATGACTCACCCAATAGGTGTAGGACAAGTTTCATGGTGTTTTCACATTCTTATAATATCATTTTTACCTTAAATTACACTAATTACCTCTAATCGCGATTAATGAAAAAAAGTTACTATTCACCAAAAAATTATTTTAATCTCATTGAACCACATTTTACTTCTTAATTACAACCATGTATGTAGGATTTTCAAAATTCAATACTCATTAGTGGTAAACTTTCATTTAACTGAAAAATCAGTCTGCTTGATTACCACTTAGTGGTTTCACTATTCATCAAAAATTGAAGTTTTTCAGAAATTTACCAAAAATTCACCCTAAGCTATATTTGATATTCCGAATTCAAAAATGAAGTCCAATTTACAAAATTAAAAACATATAAGTCAAATTAATTAATTTAATAATTAATTCCCTCTGTCATGACAAATAGCGTGTTTTTGCGAAACAATATGTATCAAAATATTGACACCAGTTTAAGTCCAATTTCAAAGTGAAATTGATTCCAATGACCACCATTGGATTAACTGGTAAAAATATTTTCTAATTTAACTTTAAAACCAATTAAAATAATAATCTAATCATATAAATAAATTAGATTAAAAAGAGGTTTTGAATTAAAATACAACATTTTACACTATTCATAAAAAAATGAACTTTATCAGAAAGGTACCAAAAATTTACAAAAAGTAAATTTTGATGTCCCGATTCTAAAGAAGAGTTATATTTGGTCCAAAATAAAGTATAAGAGTGATCAAAACTATATTTAATGATGGTTCACCATTAAAAGGTGATAAGTGAACCTTTAGTGAAAATTAGAGTATATATACCCGTAAAATTGAACTCTTTCCGTATTTTAAGCTTTTATCTTTTATTGGGTAAATGTATAAAAATTTAAAAACATATCTAATCATATTTTTGTTATTTCTATCCATTCCTGCCAGTACAACGGCTACTTGTTAACTAACATTTAAAATAATATTATTTTATTACTAGTGTGCTACGTAAGTTTCAAAGAAACTCATCGTTGCGTATCGGGTACGCTATCGAACATTGCAACCCCTTTAAAATAAAATTAATATTTAATTTGTAAATATTAATAAATATGAAAATTCGTTAATCTTTATTTACCTGGGATGTTACAAAGGTAATGGTTTCATATTTTCAATTAAATTATTACATCTTCAAACTTATGATCATGGGTTAAATCACTATTTTCATAAATATTTATCAACCTTGATATAAAAGAAATAACTCTATTATTTTTTATAAGGACACATCCATGTACCATGTTTCATGGATCAATATATATAAAAAATTCATCCCTTTTTGATGGTAAATTGAATAATAGTTCATTAACCAATATCTTATTTAATTATTTAAAATATTCTTTTAATTATGATAACAATATTAACTTAACCTATTTATGTTTCAACTTAGTTAATGGGATATTTAATCATGATTTTTTTGAATAAATAATTAATAGTAACATGTTAATCTATGTAAATTACATACCTCAATTAAACTCATTGGCATTTTCTATCCCACCATAACTGTTTTATTTGAGGGATCAACTAACCTTCCATCCTCAGAGACCATATTTTCATGAAAAGAAGCTTCATGAATCCATAATTAATATTTTATATATAGCTATTTTTCTCTTAGTGTGTAAATAATGATTTTCAAATGACTCTTATGCTCATCATAACTGTTATTGTATATAAATATATAAATAATTAATTCCATAAAAACTTTATTGAAAAATATTGGAATGATATTTTCATTAGATCCATAAAAAAGGTTTATTTATTCAATCCAATGGTAATTTACGTAAATTCCTAATGTTTATACCTCATATGAAATTTCTTTATATAAGTATATTCTTTATTTACTCAAAGTTGTTGCAACCCAAAATGAGGACCAATATTTGAAAAATATTTTTCCCCATGAAGTTGATCAAAAAAGTCAATAATATGAGATAGAGGGTAAATGTTTCTTATATAAATTTAATTTATTTTACTATAATCTATCTAAAACCTCATAGACCCATATTTATTCTCAACTATTTAAAATAGTCCCCATAGGGTGAAATACCTTGTAATATTAATCAGTTATCACAAAACATCAATTATTATTTCCTCATTTCAACCAATTTCACCATGTACATCTTATAGAGAATATTAGATATAGGTTTTTCAAAAGGTTTGAGATCAATAGAAAAACCAACTTCACATTCTAATGGATTTCTTGGTAGTTATTTAGTAATTACATCAATATATTAATCCAAAATATATACATACTCTATTCCATGGACACATTTACCTTTAGTAGGGTTTGATTTATATTTTTTCCAATAATTTCATTAAGGAAATATTCTAGGGATGAATTCTGATATGGTTCAGATGATTTAGTCTCCCAAACTAATACATGATGTTTTATATGTCTATATTAAAACATAATCAGCTTTACTTGGTAAAAAAATTTAGTTATAATTTTAATTCCAATCAAAGTGAACCATAGTTATAATAATAATGTTTCTAAATAGGGTATATCTTTTTTTCAAAATAGAAACTGAATGATATATCATTATTGTAATAATATTTTCATCAGTAGTCTTGATGGAAAAATCTATTTTTATAGTGCTAGGGAAATATATTATTTTCTTATATAACATGGAAGATATAAATGAGTGATAATATCCTAAATAAAATAATGAATTGTTTAAATTTTAAGTTACTATGAAAGTAATTTCCACCACATCATTAGGAACTTAAACTAGAACTATAATAATTACATGAACATGGCCTTCTCCCTTTCTCCTCTTATGGAGTAGGTTCCCTTGACGTGTGGAATATTGGACTAAATAATTCTTAATATATTTCCATCCAAAACACAGGATAACAATTATTTATTTCTTTTATTTGCATTCATGAGACCTATAAACCCTTTCTATTAACTTGAAACAAACTATATTCCCAATAATAATGTTCATGGTTTTTTATATCCACATTTATCACATGTTATAAATTCCATATTCCCTTTCTTCACCCTTGATTCATTATTTTTACTAGTTCTCAACTGGACACCTATAATGTTGATTTATCTTAATGATATAAGATCTATAGAATTAATTATCTAATTTGATGAAACATGAAACTATATCATTATATGGTGAAGGTTTTTGAGAAACCAATTCCTTAAATATACTCAGCTTCATCCCATAAATGAAACAGTAAATATTTATTTTTTAATTACATATATTGTCCTCAGTATGATAGGATAAACTTTTATTATTATCCTTATAATATGTAACCATTTATGATTACTTCAATAATAAAATGAGGTACTTCCTCTCATTTTATCTCATTTATATTGAGGAAAATATCTTTCAAAAAATATTACTTTGAAAGTTATCTATTATACACTTTCCTTTCATCAACCTATTTAGTGTTATGTATCAATGAACACCATTGATCAACATCTCCCTTTAGATAATACACTTATATAATAACATTTTCCAATGTCTAGTAATATATTTTCATGGAACTCAATCAATTGTTTAGATACCAATGGATTTATGGTACCATTGAAATATTGAGGCCCCTGGTTCATAAAGTGATCCAACATATGTTCATTTATCTATAGAACAACAGGTGTTTCCATAAAATCATTGTTATTATTCATAAATGGAGTCATATACCATAATATGGCCATGATATGCTTAGCTCCAACACTATTGTTACTGGATTTCTTGATAGGGAAATCCCTATATTGACTATCACTATTGATTCCATTCATTCTTCTAGTGACCATATATAAATAATGGAACACATGGATTTAGATCATAATAATCATAAATATTTATCCATAAATTAAAAAAATTATATAATTGTAAATTTTCTCAAATACCCAAATGTATTATCATAGTTCTCATGTTATTAATGTTCATTTAAAATCTCTTTCCCAAGGTTTCTACTAAACTTCTTTTGAGACCAACTGTAATGACCCCAACTCCAATAACCTAGATATAGTGTTCACTTTATTAAATTGGCACAATATACAAGATATATTTCCACACATGATTAATCGATTTAGTAGTCTTAGAAAAAATATACATACATGATTGTCATATTACACTAGAAACATAAAATCATAGTATAAGAAAAATTATTGCATCATTAAAATCATTCAAAATACCCTTATTCATATTCTGGGAAAAGGAAAACAAATAAAGAGTGATATTGGATTCTTAATAAGGGTTACATAAAATAAACATTATCAGTATTAAATTTGTAATAATAAATATGGTATAGTGGATAATTAAAAACACATTCTATTTGATAAAAAACTTTATCTAAATTACATCCATTACTAGTATCATCATAACAATCACATGCTTATTGGAAACTAAACTCTTAGTAAAGAAAATAATAAATCTATGTATTTATGAAATTTCTAAAAGGTACTCAAGAAATATATCATGAATGTTACCATAGATTCCATAGTCAATACATTCTTACCAAATGGGTATGTGTAAACTAGATACCCATAAAATATGGCATGCTTATAGTTTTTTTCTCATGAAATATATTGATGCATGAAGGGGATATCTATAATTGATCGCAAATCATCCCATTAACACCTTATTTTTTCCTTATATGTTTAATTATCAATGAAATTCAGTCTCATAATTCCATATAAATCAATATTTATCTATATTGAATAATGAATATGGAATATTCAACCAATCAATGAAATATATTTTTTAATAAACCTCCTTCAACTAATACCATATATAGAAATGGTATACAATTGATTCAAGATGAAAGTGGAGTAAATGATGATTAATTCACACATGATAATTAAAATATTACCATTAATTATAAAAATAATGCCTAATAAATAATAGAGAGTGATAGAGAATGTTATCATAAGAAAGTGAATGATATCAAAATAAGGTTTAATCAAAAAATCTCTAAATGTGGATAGAATATCACTAATTCATCACAAATGACGGTTTTAATTAAAATAAATCATTTATGAAAAAAATATAATAAAAATAATAAAAATAACTTCCTTGTAACTTTTTTTAAGAATATAGTTATAAATAACATCCAAATTTCCTTTTATTCATTAAAGAAAATAACATGCTTTTCTTTTGATTTCATATTAAATACACATTACTAGAATATTTTGAAAAAAACTCAGGGAAAATAACTACTGAAAATTTTAAGGTAAGATTCAAATTAAAAAGTGTCTATAATGGTGTGAAATTCTATTATTTTAGTAAATGTTAAAACAAAGATTCTATTCCCAGTTTTTGTAAAAATTACAGAATTACCACATTTGGAATATAGAATGAAGATTCCTTTTTAAGAATTATAAATAAAGCTCAATATGGTTAAAAGTGACATAGAATAATAATTATAGTTCATTGAATAATATTATTTACATATTTAAAACATCTTTAACATGGAACAAAATGTTATGGAAGGAAAACTATTAAACATTAATTTTTAAAAGATAGTCCTGTACATGTAACATAATTGTTGATTCTCAATACAACAAGTGAAAAATAGAATATAAAAATGTAAACCATAAATATAAAAAGAGTAAAAGAAACTATATTGGATTTAATATATTAGAATTATTTAATTTTCCCAATATAAATATTATTATAATCAATCCTAAAATAAAATAATATTATAAAATAAATCGGTTATCTTGGGTGTTTAATTAGTTATAAATGTTCGATCCTATTATATTATGAATTTAAATTTATTAAATAAATTCTACTGAATCCATTTCATATATATTAAATTTTTATTGTCCTCTAATAATAATTTTAAATCTATTCATTGAATAGTTCTTTCATTCATCGACAATTTACTGTTGTTTGATAATTTACCCAAAATTAATTTTGTATATTTTCATTGGTTAAAGGAGTCCTGAAATCGTTAAATAATATCTATAAGGTTAATAATTTAATTAATATAATTTTTATTTATTATATATAGTTTTTTAATGAACCATTCATGCAGGTAAAAGAAAAATGAATCATGTCGCTTGGTAGAGGTGGTAATCCACACGCTCACATGAGTTAAGTTATCATTTTCTGAAGGATGGAAGGGTAAGAAGGTAGATAACATATTAGACTTTCAGAATCATAATTATGTCATAAATATCATATATATCCATTAATTTTATATTTATAACAAACCAAGTAAATTAGTTATGAAAAATAAATTACATAGTTATGTGTATACGACATTTCGTATGTATGAACAAGAAATGTTTTCATTTTCCATAGGTTGTAAAGGAGATAGAAAATGGATATTAAATTAAAAAATCATCATAGTATATTAAATATTCTTATTTAATTATGTTAATGTTTTTATTTTATACTTGTATGAGGTTTTATTAATAATTAACATAAAAAGGTTCAATAAGAACATAAACCTCTTCATCTGGTAACCTCTTTAGGATAAAACATTAAGCATTCTTGAAGCGGTATTTTTTATGGGAAAAAAACTATAAGATTATAAAAAAATGTTAAAAAGGATTTTGTCAAATAATTTCATTAGAAAAGAGACTCAACTATCATGGAGAAGAGATGATATGGGTTCTCTTTTATAAGTGAGGTGAGTGGGAAACTTGTAAATACTTAAAGAATTATTATATAAGACATGTCTTGCTTAAACATTTTTACTCCAGATTGACATATATTTATGTATTGTAAGGTTAAGATCAAAATAAATCAAACCATTTAGGTTTATATGATTTTTTCATGTCATCTTGAAGTCTTATCCCTTTATTTTAACCAGTTTGACCAATTTTACCCTTAACATTATTGATAAATATTTTCCATGGTTAATATTATTTATGACAAAAAATAAGTTTAAAATTTTACCAAATATTATTTTTATGATTCGAAATAATTAATCTATTTTAAGATATTCCTTTTTATAAATGGTAAACATTCTTTTAATATAAGTTTGTTTATTGAAATGAAAACATTTTTTTAAATTTTTTTAATTTAATCATAAATAAGATTTTTCAAAAAAATCAAGTAAAATACTGATTTCATTTGAATGATCTAGATTATAATAAATAAAATGATACTTTGTTTCTTTAAAATCAAACCAAAATTGAAAATAACCATGTAAATTATTGATTAAGAGCGAGGAACTAGACATATTTTTTTAAGAAAAAGCATTACTTAGATTTCAAAAATATTAAGCATGGATTTATATGTTTAAATTTATATTTTTAGATTCATTTTATTTCTTTTTTAATATATGACTAGTCTCAAAAAATGTTTCATAAAATTTAAAGTTACACTTTTATAATTAAAAATTAATAAAAGTGATAGTTTTTAGAAGACAGATATTTTTCACTATTCACCAAAAAATCAAATATTTATAAAAAATAAAAAACATTTATCCCCAAGATAATTTTAAAATGATGAATTAAAAAATAAAATAAATTAATGTAAATTAAATTTATAAAACATGGTAAATTATATTTTGAATATATTCATGAATAATTTTATATGCATTATGTTATTTGTTCTTTATAAATAAAAACATTCTTACTATAATTAAAGATCAAGTGTTATAGTTGATAAATTTATTACCTAGAGGAATGAAAATACACTTTGGTATATTTTATAGCGAGGTTAAAACAATTTAAAGTGTGTTTGTAAAGATAAATGTGTCTTATAAGTTAAGAAACATGTGTTAAAGAATCAAATTTGTGTGAATGTCACATCCTGACGCATCAATAAGTGAATGGTTTTTTACATGAGAATTAGGTTGGAGTTTGGATTCAGTATAATGTGATATTTAATTAAGATAATTTAGAGTAAATTTTTACCATCAGTTTTTTACTGTTATAAATTTTTGAAATTTTTTAAATAATAATATTATTGTTTTCCTCTAAGTTAGTTCTTTGATTTCAATTTCTTGGGTATTAAGAAATAATATATTAAGAAAAATACTGTATTTTTAGTCTAAATGTTCACATCCATTGAATTAATGATATTTATTTAGAACAAAGAGTCCAATGAGAAATCTAATACCACAGTTTCAACCAAAATTGGGGTTTTACTCCAAGAGTAGTTTAATTTTCATTTGAAATGGGGTTCTTGAGGTTAGACAGTCATTTGTGGATTAATAAATTAATCTAATTGATTTAAGAAATAAATCAATTAATTGGTTAATTAAACCAATTTTCCTAGAAATTAACAGTTTAATTATCATTACCCTCTCTCGCTAGGTTAATCCACCATAAAACGTAGCATGAGATAGGAATAGAGGGGTTGAAATTGAGAGAGGTCCAAAGAATCCACAAAAATGGGGCGTGGAATTCTTTATCAAATATTTCCAATGATACCCGGTGTAGATTCATTATTTATCAAAAATAAATATGAAAATGAGGTGATTTTTTTATTTCTATATTAACTTATTATTCATGATCTTGATAAAGGATTAATTATTCCATAGTTTATTTATCAATTTCATTCCCTTATTTGTAATCCACCATTATTGTTTTTCATAAGAATCATAAATCTATGCTGTTATATATTTTCATTGTCATTGGTGGAATAATTCACAATAATTGGTGTAACAACCTTTTCCAAAAACCCACTAATCCATCCTAGATTATCTACATTATTTTACTATATATTCTTCCATGTTTCTTAACTAGCAGTTTTCATGGATGCTGGTTCAATGATTTGGATTTGGACTAAAAACAATTAAGATCTATTTATTTTTTTATTAATGGGTACTCATGTTTGTAGGATCGAAATAACTATGTAGATGCTCAATTTACAAGAGGGGGGGGGGATTTGTATACATTAAAAATTCCTTTGTAACTTTTAAAGTTAGTTATGATTAACTATGTTTTCCTTAAGCAAAAGAAAGGGATAAGTTTAAAAAAGTTAAACTTAAGAAAATTCACAACACCTCTAATACCAAATGAAAACTTGGAAAGATATTCCAAAAATAGGTTCCGGAAATATGGTTTCGGAAATAGAAACTTAACAAAAGATTACAATATGAGATTCTACCTTAAAGTGTATAGAATCTAAATTAAATTGAGTACAATTAAGGAAGTATAAGTAAGTTATACTTTCCTTATAATACAAAATGCAGCATAAATAAACAAGTAGTAAAACTACAATTAACAAGATATAAGTCTTTTAACCCAAAGAGAAGGGTATCCAACAACCTTAGATAAAGGTCCCTTGATTTATACTTTCAATCAAGTCTGTCTTACCCACACCAGGGTAAGCCCTCGATACGAAGATCGGAGTGTCTCTGTCTTGTTATCCCCGCAAGCCCCCAACTTCAAGGTAGTTGGAAACCTTTGTCTTCCTCAGCAAGAAAGCCCTCGAACTTCAAGGTAGTCGGCACCTCTGTCTTCCTATCCCCGGAAGTCCTCTAATGTAATCACTAACATTCGGAGTCGCACGAAGCTTTGAGATTTAATAAGAGCCTCTCTCTATAGAAATCACTTCAAGAATGTAATCACATGAGTCGAAGATCAGTCAGCCTTTCAGCACTTCAATAGTAGCACTGAGCTCTTTCATATGAGCTCTTATTTATAGGTAAGGTCGGCCTCCTTTCCAACGGTCATATTTTCCTTAAAAATCGGAGGGATCTGTACACGTGTAACTTAACCAACGGTTAGTTCATAACAGAATACACGACATCGTTTTATAATAACACAAGTGTAACAGAATATACGACACCGTTTTAAATCTTAACTAAAACGATTCAGAGTGAAGGTTCGGAGTTAAAGTTTGGAGTGTAAGGAAAATAATAAAGAGTAGAAAAAATATAAAGGCATAAGAAAAATGAAAGTTCGGAGTGAAAATTAGGAGTCTGAATAAATTCCGAGTGTATAAAACAAAGATGATCCGATTCTGTTTAATAGATGAATTCAGAATGCGAATTCAGAATGAGAATTCGTCATGAGAGTTCGTCATCCGAATTCATAATGAGAATTCATTATCAGAATTCATAATGAGAATCCATCATCAGAATTCGTAATGAGAATTCATTACTAGAATTCGTAATGAGAATTCATTACCATAACTCATAATGAGAATTCATCATCATAATTCGTAATGAGAATTCATCATCAGAATTTGTAATGAGAATTCATTACTATAATTCGTAATGAGAATTCATCATCAAGATTCGTAATGAGAATTCATTACCAGAATCCGTAATGAGAATTCGTCATCAAAATTGGTAATGATAATTCGTTGTCGAACTTCATAAGGATTCGCATCCTGAATTTGATGTAGAACTTAATTAGAATTCGTATCAGGAATTCAGAATGAAACTTTATTACAGTTCTCATCTGGATTTCAGAGTGAAACTTTATTACAGTTCTTGTCCAGAATTCGGATCCTAAAACCAGAATACCTCAAATCAAAGTTTCAATCAATTCCTAGAATATAGAACTGAATCCGAATCTTATATTTAAGAAAGATATGGATAAAAATATGATAAGGGTAATTTTTCTTATAAAAGATATTTTCCTTATAAAAGAAATTTTCCTTATAAAAGAAATTTTCTTTATAAAAACAAATTTTCTTAGAGATAAGGTGTTTGTGATTTTCAAAACAAGAAGGAATGGAAAAGTCATAAGGAAAACCTTATTGACTCAACAATCTCCCCCTTTTTGGAAAGCACAAACATCCTTGAAAAAGAAATTCTAAGAAGAAAGAAAACATTAAGGATTATCTCCCTTTACATTAAGAATATTGATGAATACGGATAACTCCCCCTTAGGCTTTGAAACTCTAAGGATTGTGTTCTAGATTTCCGGAGTGACACTTCATTACGAATAAGAAAGTCTTCTTTAATAAAAAAACTCCCCCTTAGATAAACTCTTATTAGAGTTTGTTTTCTTTCTCACCCTTTGTTTGGATTGTTTTTCCCTTTCATTAGAGTTCTTTTCCTTCTCCCCCATTGTGATTTTCAAAAAGAATATAAGGGAATGGAAAATATAACAAAGTACCTGAAAGATTAGTAGTAACAACAAAAAGAAATGAGCAAGCACACAAATTTTATTAAGATTGAAAATTTCAACAACAAAAGAGTTAAATTACAACAAAAGATCAGATCTGTCTATTTGGGATCTTTTTCCTTTGCCATGAGACCCTTTAGAATAGTCTTTATCTTCTTTAAGTCTTTATGATCTTCTTCAGCTTGCATCTATAAGACCACTATTCTTGCAGATTGAGCTTCAATCTTTTCTTCCTGGGCTTGAAGATTTTCTTCCTGAGCTTTGATCTTTTCATCCTGAGCATTCAATTTCCCATGAAACTCAATCCGATGATCTCTTTCAAACTTCCAGTTTTGAGAGACAAAATTTAGCTTCCCATTTAGATCTCTGACTTCTTGAATCCCAAAGTTCTTTTCATCTATCAGCTTCTCTTCAAAAGAATAAGTCATCTCATTTATCTTCCTATCCTCAGTCTCAAAAGCATCTTTAACATTGTCTTGAAATTCGTCGAATAGCCTCATCTCTTCTATAGTCTTTTTCGACCAGTTTGTCATCCTCTTACAAGATTTTCTATGACCTTCGTAGCCAACAAAAAAGGTTTTGAACTGAGCCTCAATCTCAACACACTTTTCCATTACCATAGACACAGAGTCTGTTTTCTGATTCAAAGCATGTTGGAGCATCTGGCATCTTGAATCAATACTTGAGAAGGTCGGAATGGTTCCCACCAACTTTTTCAAAGATTGAACAACAAAGTCATGCCCCAACGAAGATGACTCCGAATCCGAAACTTTTCTTGGAGAATTTTCTCCATCAACAAGGTCAAGCTTTCTCTTTGAAGAACTACCAACTTCTTTTCTCTTCACCACTACTGAACTCGGTGTATCAGCAAGAATTTTCTTTCCTTTGTCTTTTTTCGGAATAGAATCCTGTTCTGGAGATTTCTTTTCACTATCGGAGACTTGGACAACATTATCTTCCTCATCAACAACTTCCTGAACACCAACCTCTACATTTTCCATCTAAGAAATATCATATAGAAGTTGTTCTTCTTCTCCATGATAAGAAAATTCTTCTTCTCCTTTCTTTTCTTCCATTGCTGGAGTAACTAGCTTCGAAGATTCAGCTTCTGAAGTTCGGAGCGATTAGTGTTCCAAAGGTTTCCCCTTATAATCATCTACTTGTTTCAACACATCTCTAGTTTCACCACTTCCTTCAGCAACATCTTCTTCTTCTTCTACTTTCTCAACTTGCTCACCTTGCTCAACAGGCTTAACCACTACCTCTTCCGGAGCAACAAACTCTCTTCCTGGAGTCACAGGTAGATATTCCAATGAAAAGGATCTCGGAACAGGAATGTTCGCAGAAACCATCTCATTGATTTTTAACAAAGCCTGAGCTACTTCAGCCTCAAACATCTTCTTCTTGAGATTCTTTTCTTTTGCTAGTTTTTCTAGCTCATCGGCAGTTCTTTCCTTCAAGGCCTTAGCCTCCACAGGGTTCAAGCCAAACTGAGGCTCCCCTTGCACTCTCTTTTCTTTCATCTCCCTCCATTTAGGAACAACCTCATCTGGGTAAGATTTATTCTTCTTTGGTTTTGGAGGTGCGGAATGAACTTCCTTAGACTTGGGATCCTCGGCTTCTACTTCCACTTCCTTCAGCTTTCTCTTACTTACCGGCTTCGAGGATTCCGGATCAACAGCTTTCAGAACTGATTCCTTTTGAGCAGCTAGATCAATAAACTGTCCAGACTCCTTGTCAAAGGCTACATCCATTCTTTTGAGAGTACCATCACTCACCAGCATAATCTTGAAAACTCTTGGCTTAGATTTGAAAGCCTCATTGAAAGACTCAAGGAACCGAACTATCAACATGGATAGGATTGCTGGATACATAATAATCTGAGCTCTCAGATTTCCTTTCTTCAAATTCTCAAGAGTGATAAGAATGTGCTTCATCAAATTAAACTTCCTCAGATTTATCAGAAAATCTAGGATGTAGGTCTCACTCTTCTTCAAGCTATCTTTGTCACCATTCCTTGGTACGATAAGACCATGTACCCATAACTCTAGAATCCGGAAATCTGTAGATAAACTAGAAATCTTCGGAGCCTTGTCATCAGCCAGTCCAAGAGTTTCTAAAGATTTTTCCTTGTCGAAGCTACCCTTAGAATCCGGCAAGACATGAGAAATAAATTCAGCTTCACCTTCATTATTCAGCCCTACCAAGCTGGCTGCCTTGGCATATGAAAGTTTAAAAGTCTTACCATAAGACTTAAAGGACAACTTCTCCTTTATATCTTCCTTGAGAAAATAAATAGTCTCATAGAACTCTACAAGCAAATCTGAATATACTTCATCTTGGTTCCCAGGTTTTGACACCGCAACATCTTCCCAACCATTAAGCTTGATATTCTTAGAAATAAGAGAATCGTACTTGTTGAAGAAATCCGGATGAACCAGCCTCTCTCTATATATTAACCACTTCGAGATCGGCTTAGATGAAGACATGTTTTGAGAAGCTACTTCCACAGACATTCGGATTTGAAGACCTCTGAAAAGTTCGGAACTGAGAAAACTGAAGTTCAGAACAGCCTTAAAACAGAGAGGCAGAGCTTCAAGACGCTGGAGCTTCAAAACCGATGTGGGATAATCATTTTGGGTCCCCTTTAGATAGGAAACGAAAAAACGGTTCAACTTCCACGGTTGATCGAACGATTGTGATAAGCTGAGATCAGATCTGAAGGTCAAAAACCAATTCTCTTGAATCTGATCTTTTGAGGTTTTTATTAAAACAAAGAATTAAGAAAACTATAATACGAAAACAAAATATAAGAAAATTCCAGCATGTAAAATATGATTAAAAAAACTTGAGTAAGAAAATCATACCTTTCGGATTGGCTAAGGAGGATTATTCGTAATTGGTAACATTTTACGAAAACTACGAAAAAAAATCTTTACTACAAAATAGTTCGCAAAACTCATTACGAAAAATAAACTTAGTACGGAAAACTTAGTACGGAAAGCAAACCTAGTAAGGAAAAACATAGTATGAAAATTTGATTCCAGAATATAAAAAAACATTATGAAAGATTCGGTACGAAAATCCCGTTAAGAAAATACCAGTACAAAAGTTTTTATTCCGGATGTTTTCAATACGAACACTTCCATTCCAGAATTATTCTATACGAAATTATCCATTCTGGAAAATTTTAGTTCTGGAAATGTTATTCCGGAATTTTAGTTCCGAAAAGTTTGAAAACAAATTTTTAAAAACTTTGTTAAACTAACAATCAAATGTACTCCCCCTATGAAAATGGGTTTATTGCTGTAAGGAGACTTTTTCAACAGAAAGATAATTAAGAAGGATTACCTTACAGTTATCATTCCTAACTTATGTTTAATGTATTCAAATATATCAGAAGGTAAAGATTTTGTGAAAATATCAGTAAGTTGATCTTGCGTTCCGATAAATCGAAGAATAATATATCCTTTAAGTGTGTAAGCCCTAAGAAAATGATGCCTAATATCTATGTGTTTTGCACGGGAGTGATGTGCAGGGTTCTTACTAAGGGAAATGGCACTTGTGTTATCACACAAAATTTGAGTTTTAGTAAAACTCAAGCCATAATCTGTGAGTGTCTGTTACATTCACAACACTTGAGCACAACAACTTCCAGCTACTACATATTCAGTTTCAGCAGTGGAGAGTGCTACATAATATTGCTTCTTGCAGGACCAAGAAACTAATGAATCTCCTAAGAAATGACAAGTTCCGGATGTACTTTTTCTATCCATCCTACATCCACCAAAGTCAGCATCAGAAAATCTTTTTAGGATAAAATCATTTCAAGAAGTATAAAATAATCCTAGATCCATGGTTCCCTTAAGGTAGAGAAAAATTATTTTTACTTCCTTTAAGTGAGATTCCTTAGGATTGGATTGATATCTTGCACATAAGCATACTGAAAACATTAGGTCTGGTCGACTAGCTGTTATGTATAGTATACTTCCTATCATACCTCTAAAAGATGTTTGATCTACTGGTTTCCCAGCTTCATCAAGATCTAAAGAGTTTGAGGTACCAATAGGAGTACTTATACTCTTAGTATTATCATAACCATACTTTTTAAGAAGATCTTTAATATACTTATGTTGAGATATGTAGGTTCCTTCTGGTTTTTGAGAAATTTGAAAACTAAGGAAAAATGTTAACTCACCCATCATACTCATTTCAAACTCAGATTTCATTAGACTTGCAAAAGAGTCGGTCAAATATTGCTGAGTTGAACCAAATATGATGTCATCAACATAAATTTGAACAATAAAAACATTTTTCTTATCTTTCTTTATAAAAAGGGTTGGATCTTCATTTCCCTTTGCATAGTTATTTTGAAGAAAAAATCCAGTGAGTCTATCATACCATGCTCGTGGGGCTTGTTTAAGGGCATATAGAGCTTTGGTAAGTCTAAAAACATAATCAGGATGTTTTGTATCTTCAAACCCAGGAGGTTGTTGAACAAAAATTTCCTCTTGAACATAACCGTTAAGAAAATCACATTTCACATCCATTTGGAAAAGTTTGAAATTAAAGAATGCTGCAAAGGAAAGTAGAATACAGATGGATTCAAGTCTAGCTACTGGAGCATAGGTTTCTTCATAGTCTATTCCCTCTTGTTGATTATAGCCTTTAGCAACAAGTCTGGATTTATTTCTTTCTATGACTCCATTTTCATCACATTTATTTCTGAAAACCCATTTGACTCTAATAACAGAAGTTTCCTTAGGTCTTTCAACCAAGGTCCAGACTTTATTCCTTTCGAATTCATTTAGTTCATCTTGCATGGCTTTAATCCAATCATCATCACCTAAAGCTTCATTAGTGCTTTTAGGTTCTAATTGGGAAAGAAATGCTAGATGTTCTACTTCATTTCTTAAGGAACTTCTAGTCCTTACAGGTTGATTTACATCACCAATGATACTATCACTGGGATGATTCTTAAGAAACATCTGATTTGGGTTTTGAAAAGCCTGTTCATCAACATAGGGTAGAAAATCTTCTGGGGTAAATGTTTTAGGAATATCTTCTTGAACATTATCTTTATCAGAAGGTTCTTCTATCAAAGGTTGATAATCAGTTTTTGAAAACACATCTGAGGATGTAGGCTGAGATGTTTTAAATACAAAAGGATCTGACTCATCAAATTTTACATGTACTATTTCTTCAACAGTACAAGTGTTCTTATTAAAAACTCTATAATCCTTAGATATTGTGGAATAACCTAAGAAAATTCTTTCATCAGATTTTGGTGCGAATTTATGTAAGTTATCCTTAGTATTCAAAATGAATACTTTGCAACCAAAAACCTTGAAGTAGGATAGTCTTTGTAACATACCAATTAAGTAATGAATAATATATATTTTTATCTATGTCTATTAATGAACTAGATAGTGTTTTAGAGGCTTAAAATGAAAATAAATCCAATCTTAAGCATGGAATACACTAATATTTTTAAAAGATTGTTTTACTACCTTTTGATGGAAAACCATTTTTGAATCTATATTTTGACAATTTTATAAACTATGTTTGTCAAAATAAACTTATTCTTTATTATTGGGACATCAAAATTTACTTTTTGTGAATTTTTGGTATTTTTCGGACAATGTTCATTTTTTTAATGAATAGTGAAAATACTGCATTTTACATCAAAACTGCTTTTTAATCTAATTTATTTATATGATTAGATTATCTTTTGAATTGGTATTGAAGTTAAATTATAATATATTTTTACCTTTTAATCCAATGGTAGTCATTGGAATCAATTTCACTTTGAAACTGGACTTAAACTGGTGTCAATCTTTTGATACTTATTGTTTCATAAAAACACGCTATTTGCTCTGACAGCGGTAATTAATTATTAAATTAATTAATGTGACTTATATGTTTTGAATTTTGTAAAATAGACTTCATTTTTGAATTCAGAATATCAAATATATCTTAGGGTGAAGTTTTGGTATTTTTCTGAAAAACTTCAATTTTTGATAAATAGTGAAATCACTAAGTGGTAGTTAAAGAAACTGATTTTTCATTTAAATGAAATTTTTCCACCTTTGTGCTTTGAATTTGAAAAATCAGACATACATGGTTGTCATTAAGAAGTAAAATGTGGTTCAATGGGATTAAAATAATTTTTTAGTGAATAGTAACTTATTAAGTTTTCAATCGTGATTAGTGGTAATTGGTGTAGTTTAAGGTAAAAATAATTCTTTAATAATATGAAATGGCCTAGAAACATGTCCTAACCATATTGGATGTGTCATGGCCGACCAAGACAAGCCATGGGTCAACTTGGGGACCCCATGGAGCCACTTTGGTTGGGAAATGACATAAATAACTTTTTATTTAATGTAAAAGTAAAAATGACACAAACATAATATGTTTTACAAAAACAATTTTTAAATGGGGTTATACAAGTCAGATTTTTGATTATAAATATTAATTGGAAATCCAAAACGATTTCCTACGTCATATTATTTTTTTTATAATTTTTTGACATTACATAAATAAATGTATTTATGACATCATAATGATGTAGCGATTAGCTCATTAATAAAGGATTTAAATAAAATGAAAAGACAATGTAAAATCTATGACCTAAACATGTCCAAAACCTATTGGATGAGTGGATTTCGAACCCTTATCACCTTATCCTAGAATTATATCAATTAGGGACCATTTAAATCCGAAAATCATTTTCAAATAATGTAATATTTCTTTACTTTCCAAGAGCGCCCCTCCTCTCCTCTTATAAAAGACCCCCACCTCTACCTCTTTTACGACACTCCCAAAACCTTTGTCTCGGCCAACCCCTTCTCATTTTGTCTCTCCACTTCCCTATATTACTCCTTGAAGCCTCACTTTGGGAAGAAGACTTCCCAAGGAAGCCTTTGAGCTCAAACCAAAGGGAGTTACCCGATTTTAAGGTAATGTCTTCACTTGAGTCCTTTTGTTTTATTTTACTTATCCAACCCCCTAAACTCTTTTTATTCTTTTATTTTGTAACAACTCCAGTATCCTAAATATACTAGGATGTTTTTATAATATGTATTCGAGCTACACTTACACACACCTACATCTAATGGTTTACGAACATACTGTTTCCGTGGATGGTGAATTTGTGCCTCCCAAAACGATGATTGTTCAACAGTTCTTTAACACCTTCAAAGGTGGCCATTAAGATGTCACTATATTTATATATGATATATAATATTTTTATGTTTTCCTTAAGCTTCTGTTTTTTTCTTTTTGGTCATACCTTTATGGTTTCCATTATGGGTAAACGCGATATCTTCATTTAAGGAAGTGCGGACTACCGCCCCCTCAAAGTGATTTGATTCGTTAAATACCATATGTGGGACGTATAAAGGATGGAACTATGATATTATATATGATATTATACTGGAATTATAATATACCTTTATATAATTATGATTCCATTCTATAAAATACGAAATAGAAATGAAAGTAGCGTTCATGCGTACGTACGGCTTACCGTCTCCATGAACGGTGCATTTCATTTCTTACCTCTAAATGATTATGTAATATTATAAATGCATGTATATACTAAATATATATGATATATATGATATATAAATCATGATTATAATTCTGGTTATAATGGATACATGAACAACTTGTAATTATAAAGGGCTTATTTTTTACTCAAGTACCAATGATCGTTAAAACGACCGTTATTAACTTAAATAATTACATAGTGTTCATGACATGTAAATAAGTGATATAAAAGGAATAATGAACTTGAAAAAGGTTCTTAAGAAAGTAGAAATTAACTCAAGTTTATTATTCAGGACATTAAAGAATGATCGAGTCAAGTCGGACCCGAGGTATGGGACTTCGTCTCAATCTCCTTTCATTGAGTCATATTTTATTTTATACACAACTTTATTTTATACGGTGTATAAACCCCTTTGACTTTTACGTTTATTCAAAAGGAATATTTTTTATACAAAGCGTTTACTAAACGACAAAAGGGAATGTTTTTGTCGTACGTATGCGGCGACAACGACTTCTCCACCATCGTGACCGTTATTTGAGTTTCGGCTTCCTCTACAAGCCATACCTTCTTTTTAAAAGAAAAATAAATACCATGTTTTACTTTTCTTTTATTTTGGTATCGAAAATGGTTTTCATAATGTTTTTATATCAATTTTTTGTATTGATATCTTGTGATTGAAATGTGGGAATGTTATGTTTCCTTTATGCATGTTTTATGTGATATGATTATGTTGAGGTTCTTGGGAATTATTATGAAAACGGGTGGTTCCATGATAAAATAAGGGCGGGTGAGCCCGATATAGCTCTCCAATGCATTGGGTAACGTGAAGGAGTGAAACATTATGGTTTATCTGAAGATATTTAGGGAATATACTGTGATGGGTATTCCAAACGTAACCAAGAGGGTTACTCCCTATGTAAGAATGTTATGAATGCCTCAAGTTACCTTTATGTCTTATGTTTTCTATGATTTATTCATGATTTGATGAGGTATGATAAAGTGCTTCTGTTTTATGGGTAAAGTATGATCTCATCCTTATGTATATATGTACCCATGTTTCCTTTCCATATTTTTATATCCCTTACTGAGCTTTTTGTGCTCATCCCAAGTTTTTTGAAATGTTTTTCGCAGGTCAATGGAAAGGTACATGATATGATCATAGTGTCAAGGAAGTGTCAAGAAAGAATCTATGTTTGTTTTAAATATGTTTCCATTGATGGGAATGAAGAATACTATATTTATGTAACCACTTTGTTTATATGTGGAATGTAATGCAAGTATTATGATCTAATTCTCTAAAACTCTAAACCCGAAAAGATCCTCAATGTGTAATCTTGTAATAAATCAAGATTAAGTAAGCTTTAAGGCTGGGGACTTATAGTTGGTATCAGAGGTCAGTTTAGATAACTTTAGGAGTTATAATTCTATTAAATGATTATCCAAAAATATTTTTTTTGAAATGATATAGAATTTGAAGATTATCATGTTGCTTCATCTAAGAAATGTTTGTTCAGAATGGTTTTCCGTAGAGGAAACAGGGAAGCAGTGCTAGGAAGGCATACATAAGGAAATAACCTTCTGAATCAGCATCCCGAGATGGTCGGAATTGGAACTGAACAGTTTTTCGCAGTGATGGAACAGTTGACTCAGGCTATAAATGGTGGTGGAATCCATGCATGAGATCAGCCAGACCAACCGCACAAGAACATGTAAGTGGTGGAACATTTCATGAGGCAACATCCCCCATCATTTAGAGGATCATCTGACCCTGTGTTAGCTGAAGGGTGGATTAAAGCACTGGAGAAGATTTTCGATGTCATGGGGTGTTCAGACAATGAAAAGGTTAGTCTTGCTATTTACCGTTTGGAGGGTGAGACAGATCAGTGGTGGTTGATGGTAAAAAATATCAGGGATGCTGATGAGATTGATGCTCTCGACTGGGATGAATTCAAAGGTATGTTTCTTGAGAAGTATTTTCCTAAGGCTGTTCGACTTAGGATGGAAAATAAATTCTTGTAATTGAGGCAAGAGGAAGACTCAGTGGCTACCTATGAAGAAAGGTTCACTCGATTGGAAAGGTATGCTCCAAATTTTATCCGAGACCTTGATAGTAAAATCAATCATTTTTACTCAGGATCAAAGCCAAAATATCGAAGGGGATTAGCTTCTTGTGATTTTAAAAGTTATGAAAAGCTTGTTCGACGTGTTGAGAAGGTGGAAATGGAGTTTGCCGATGATCAAGTGTTCTATAACAACCAACAGAAGAAAAGACCAAGGTGGCAGGAGAAAGGTAAGAATTCTTTAAAAAAGTCTGATGGTAAGAAAACTATGTTTCCAATTTGTGATAAATGTGGCAAAAGGAATGCTGGGGAATGTCTTCTGAATTCTGGAAAGTGTTATTGATGTGGTAAGATGGGACATAAGGCTCGTGATTGCACTGAAAAGGATCAAGGTGAAGATAATACCAAATTTTATTTACAGTTAGTGAAATGTTATAAGTGCAATGAGATGGGTCACTATGAAAACGAGTGTCCGACAAAGATCTTGAGTGATTGGAAGCAGATAGACTATAATCAGAAAGGGGTGGTGATATCCTTTGCAACTATTTCAGCAGATGTCGGACCTTCAAATGAATTTGTATCAGACACTTTGTTTGTTTTTTCAGATTATTCTAGTGTGTTTTTTGATTCGGGGTCTACACATTCTTTCATCTCTGAAACCTTTTCTAGTAAAATGGGAATACCATCTCAAGAAATGACTCCTGAACTTTTGGTAAAAACACCTGGGGGAAATGTTGAGGCAAAAAGAATTTATAAGAATCTTCCTATCCTTATCTATGGAAAGAACCTACATGAAAACCTTATTGTTCTACCTCTAGTAGAGTTTGATGTTATCCTGGGTATGGATTGGCTCTCTATTTACCATGCTAAGATTGACTGTAGAGCTAAAGAAGTTTCTTTTCAAAAATACTTTCAGTTTGTGTACAAGAATGAACCCTTACTGTTGACAACTTATCAAGAGGCCAAGAAACTTGTAAAAGATGTAAATGAATGTTACCTTGCACAAGCCGTTGAAAATAAAGGAATTGTTCAGATTAATGATGTGCCAGTGGTAAATGAGTATCCTGATGTTTTTCCTGATGAGTTTCCTGGAATAATACCAGGTCGGGAAGTTGAGTTTACTGTTGACTTAGTTTCTGATGCTAAGCCAATTTTGAAACCCCCTTATCGAATGGCTCAAATTGAACTTTTTGAGTTGAAGGAGAAATTCCAAGATTTATTAGAGAAAGGTTTCATTCGACCTAGAACATCACCATAGGGTGCTCCTGTTTTATTTGTTAAAAAGAAAGATGGTTTTATGAGACTTTTCATTGATTATAGGGCCTTGAATAATATCACTGTAAAGAAAAAATATCCTTTTCCTCATATCGATGATTTGTTTGATCAGCTCCAGGGAGCTCAGTTTTTTTCAAAGATTGACTTGAGATCGGGGTACCATCAGTTGAAGGTAAAGGAAGCAGATATTCCGAAGACCGCGTTTTGTACGAGATATGGCCATTATGAATTTGTAGTAATGCCTTTTGGGAAAACCAATGCACCTGCTGTATTCATGGACTTAATGAATATATTTTTCCATGAGTTATTGGATAAGTTTGTGGTGGTTTTCATTGATGATATTTTGGTATTTTCTAAAAGTAAAGTGGAGCATGAAAGACATTTAAGGGTTATCTTGCAAAACTTAAAAGAAAATAAACTGTATGGAAAATTCAGCAAGTGTGAGTTTTGGTTGCAACAAATTTCTTTCCTTGGTCATATTGTTTCTTAAGATGGGATAACTGTTGATCATGCAAAAACAAAGGTTGTTGAAGAATGGCCAAGACCCACAAATGTAACTTAGATTCGTAGATTCCTTGGTTCGACAGGCTATTACCGAAGGTTTGTTAGAAATTTTTCACGATTATCTAGTCCAATGACTATGCTAACTCGTAAGGGTGTTAAGTTTATTTGGACAAAAGAATGTGATGATTATTTTCAGGAATTAAAAAGAAGATTGGTGAATGCTCCAGTTTGGCACTACCTTCCAGGAAGGGTGAGTTTGTTATATACAGTGATGCTTCATTGAAAGGACTTGGTTGCGTCCTGATGCAGAATGATCAGGTAATTGCTTATGCTTCACGACAGTTGAAAACTCATGAGGTAAATTACCCTACACATGATTTGGAATTAGCTGTTGTTGTTTTTGCTTTAATAATTTGGAGGCATGATTTGTATCGAGTAAAGTGTGAAATATATACCGATCACAAAAGTTTAAAGTATATATTCACTCAGAAAGCGTTAAACATGAGACATAGGAGATGGCTGGAATTAATCAAGGATTATGATTGTACAATTCATTACCATCCGGGAAAAGCAAATAAAGTGGCTGATGCTTTGAGTCGAAAAAGTAATGCTTCATTAGCAATGTTGCATTTGGAACGTGATCCTTTGGTTAAGTATTTGATGAAATTCGGAATATAAGTTGTTGGTGTAGGAAGTTCTTCTGTTTTGTTTCAGGTATCAGTGAGATCATATCTATCAGATAGAATCAAGTAAGCACAGAAGCAAGACAGTGAGTTGCAGAAAAAGGTAGAGCTGGTTCAGAAAGGTAAGTTTCCTGAATTCAACATTGATAATGATTGTGTTTTGAGATTTAACAAGAGATTGTGTGTGCCTTGTGATTCACAGTTGAGAAGAGAGTTGTTATGTGAAGCTCATAGTTCTCCGTTTTCACTTCATCTTGGAAGTACTAAGATGTATAGAGATCTGCGGTAGTATTACTGGTGGGATGGAATGAAAAGAGATATTGCTGACTTTACTGTGAAGTGTTTGAATTGTCAATAGGTTAAAGCAGAGCAGTAGTTACTGAAAGGGATGATTCTGCCATTACTAGTGCCAGAGTGGAAATGGGAGAATATATCCATTGACTTTATTGTGGGATTACCGAAGACATCTCGAGGTAATAATGTAATCTGGGTTATTGTTGATCGCTTGACTAAATCTACTCATTTTCTTACTATACGAGATACGTTTTCCCTGGATCAACTTTCCCGTTTGTATCTTAAAGTGGTAGTCAGGTTACATGGAGTTCCTCTCTCCATTGTATCTGATCGTGATCCCAGGTTCACTTCTAACTTTTGGAAAGGCCTTCAGAAGTCGTTGGTTACTGAATTAAATTTTATTACAGCATTTAATCCTCAATCAGATGGGCAGTCAGAACGAACAATTCAGACATTGGAGGATATGATACGAGCTTGTTCTATGGATTATCAGGGAAGTTGGGACCAACATCTTTCTTTGGTTGAATTTTCATATAATAACAGTTTTCATTCCAGTATACAGATGGCACCATTTCAGGCATTATATGGGAAGCGGTGTCGAACTCCAGCTTTCTGGGATGAAGTGGGTGAAAAGAATTTTATGGGACCAGAATTGGTAGAAGAGATGGTAGAAAAAGTTCAGCTGATTCAGAAGCACATGAGAAAAAATCAGAGTAGGAAGAAGAGTTATGCGGATAACCGGAGGAAGGATCTATCTTTCGAGGTAGGTGATCATGTTTTTCTCAAGGTTTCTCCTTGGAAAAGTGTGATGATATTTGGTAAGAAAGGAAAGCTGAGTCGAAGGTTTATTGGACCATATGAAATTCTGGAGAGAGTTGGATCAGTTGCTTACCGAGTGGCTTTACCTCCGAGTTTATCTCAGGTACACAATGTTTTTCACATTTCGATGTTGAGAAAGTACATGCCAGATCCATCTCATGTTTTGAGTCCAGAGGTAGTTTAGCTGGAAAGAACCTATCTTATGAGGAACAACTGGTCCATATTCTTGACCACAGGGATCAAGTGTTATGGAATAAGGTGATTCACCAGGTAAAGGTTTTGTGGAAAAACCACATGATTGAAGAGGCAACATGGGAATCTGAAAATGCAATGAGGGATAAGTACCCCCATTTATTCGATAAGTAAATAAATTGCGGGGATGCAATTTTCTAAAGGGGGGAAGGATGTAACATCCCAAGTAAGTAATAAATAATTTATATTTTTATCTATGTCTATTAATGAACTAGATAGTGTTTTAGAGGCTTAAAATGAAAATAAATCCAATCTTAAGAAAGGAATACACTAATATTTTTATGAGATTGTTTTACTGCCTTGTGACGGAAAAACATTTTTGAATATATATTTTGACAATTTTATAAACTATTTTTGTCAAAATAAACTTATTCTTTATGATTGGGACATCAAAATTTACTTTGTGGGAATTTTTGGTATTTTTCAGACAATGTTCATTTTTTAATGAATAGTGAAAAATACTGCATTTTACATCAAAACTGCTTTTTAATATAATTTATTTATATGATTAGATTGTATTTTGAATTGGTTTTGAAGTGAAATTAGAATATATTTTTACCATTTAATCCAATGGTAGTCATTGGAATCAATTTCACTTTGAAATTGGACTTAAACTGGTGTCAATCTTTTGATACTTATTGTTTCATAAAAACACGCTATTTGCTCTGACAGCGGCAATTAATTATTAAATTAATTAATGTGACTTATATGTTTTGAATTTTGTAAAATAGACTTCATTTTTGAATTCATAATATCAAATATAGCTTAGGGTGAAGTTTTGGTATTTTTCTCAAAAACTTCATTTTTTAATGAATAGTGAAATCACTAAGTGGTAGTTAAAGAAACTGATTTTTCGTTTAAATGAAATTTTGCCACCTTTGAGTTTTGAATTTGAAAAATCCGACATACATGGTTGTCATTAAGAAGTAAAATGTGGTTCAATGAGATTAAAATATATTTTTGGTGAATAGTAACTTATTAAGTTTTTAATCGTGATTAGTGGTAATTGGTGTAGTTTAAGGTCAAAATAATGCTTTAATAATATGAAATGACCTAGACACATTTACTAACCTTATTGGATGTGTCATGGCCGACCAAGACAAGCCATGGGTCAACTTGGGGACCCCATAGAGCCACTTTGGTTGGGAATGACATAAATAACTTTTTATTTAATGTAAAAGTAAAAATGACACAAACATAATATGTTTTACGAAAACAATTTTTAAATGGGGTTATACAAGTCCGATTTTTGATTATAAATATTAATTAGAAATCCAAAACAATTTCCTACATCATAGTATTTTTTTTTGTAATTTTTTGACATTACATAAATAAATGTATTTATGACATTATAATGATGTAGCAATTACCTCATTAATAAAGGATTTAAATAAAATGAAAAGAGAATGTAAAATCTATGACCTACACTTGTCCAAAACCTATTGGATGAGTGGATTTATAACCCTTATCACCTTATCCTAGAATTATTTCAATGTGGGACCATTTAAATCCGAAACTCATTTTCAAATAAAGTAATATTTCTTTACTTTCCAAGAGTGCCCCTCCTCTCCTCTTATAAAAGGCCCCCACCTCTACCTATTTTACCACACTCCCAAAGCCTTTGGCTCGGCCAAAACCTACTAATTTTGTCTCTCCACTTCCCTCTATTACTCCTTGAAGCCTCACTTTGGGCAGAAGGCTTCCCAAGGAAGCCTTTGATCTCAAACCAAAGGGAGTTACCAGATTTTAAGGTAATGTCTTCACTTGAGTCCTTTTGTATTATTTTGCTTCTCCAACCCCATAAACTCTTTTTATTCTTTTCTTTTGTAACAACTCCAGTATCCTTAATATACTAGTTTGTTGTTATAAGAAGGATTGGAGCTACACTTACACACACCTACATCTAATGGTTAACGAACATACTGTTTCCGTGGATGGTGAATTTATGCCTCCCGAAATGATGATTGTTCAACATTTCTTTAACACCTTAAAATGTGGCCATTAAGATGTCACTATATTTATATATGATATATAATATGTTTATTTTTTCCTTAAGCTTCTGTTTTTTTCTTTTTATTCATACCTTTATGGTTTCCATTATGGGTAAACGCGATATCTTCATTTAAGGAAGTGCGGACTACCGCCCCCTCAAAGTGATTTGATTCGTTAAATACCACATGTGGGACATATAAAGGATGGAACTATGATATTATATATGATATTATACTGGAATTATAATATACCTTTATATTATTATGATTCCATTCTATAAAATACGAAATATAAATGAAGGTAGCGTTCATGCGTACGTACGGCTTGCCGTCTCCATGAACGATGCATTTCATTTCTTACCTCTAAATGATTATGTAATATTATAAATGAATGTATATACTGAATATATATGATATATATGATATATACATCATGATTATAATTCTGGATATAATGGATACATGAACAACTTGTAATTATAAAGGGCTTATTTTTGACTCAAGTACAAATGATCGTAAAAACGACCGTTATTAACTTAAATAATTACATAGTGTTCATGACATGGAAATAAGTGATATAAAAGGAATAATGAACTTGAAAAAGGTTCTTAAGAAAGTATAAATTAACTCAAGTTTATTATTCAGTACATTAATGAACGATCGAGTCAAGTCAGACCCGAGGTTTGGGACTCCGTCTCAATCTCTTTCATTGAGGCATATTTTATTTTATACACAACTTTCTTTTATACGGTGTATAAACCCCTTTGAATTTTATGTTTATTCAAAAGGAATATTTTTTATACGAAGCGTTTACTAAATGACAAAAGGGAATGTTTTTTTCATACGTATGCGGCGAGAACGACTTCTCTGCCGTCATGACCGTTATTTGAGTTTCACCTTCCTCTACAAGCCATACCTTCTTTTGAAAAGAAAAATAAATACAATGTTTTACTTTTATTTTATTTTGGCATCGAAAATGGTTTTCATGATGATTTTATATCAATGTGTTGTATTGATATCTTGTGATTGAAAGGTGGGAATGTTATGTTTCCTTTATGCATGTTTTATGTGATATGATTATGTTGAGGTTCTTGGGAATTATTATGAAAACGGGTGGTTCCGTGATAAACTAAGGGTGGGTGAGCCCGATATAGCTCTCCAATGCATTGGGTAATGCGAAGGAGTGAAACGTTAAGGTTTCTCCGAAGAGATTTAGGGAATATACTGTGATGGGTATTCCAAACGTAACCAAGAGGGTTACTCCCTACATAAGAATGTTATGAATGCCTCAAGTTACCTTTATGTCTTATGTTTTCAATGCTTTATTCATGATTGGATGAGGTATGTTAATGTGATTATGTTTTATGGGTAAAGTATTATCTCATCCTTATGTATATATGTACCCAAGTGTCCTTTCCATATTTTTATATCCCTTACTGAGCTTTTTATGCTCATCCCAAGTTTTTTGAAATGTTTTTCACAGGTCAAGGGAAAGGTACATGATATGATGATAGTGTCAAGGAAGTGTCAAGAAAGAATCCATGTTTATTTTAAATATGTTTCCATTGATGGGAATTAAGAATACTATCTTTATGTAACCACTTTGTTTATATGAGGAATGTAATGAAAGTTTTATGATCTAATTCTTTAAAACTCTAAACCCGAAAAGATCCTCAATGTGTAATCTTGTAATAACTCAAGATTAAGTAATGTTTAAGGCTGGGGCCTTATAGTCATGGTTTTCTACCATTCCATAACTCATAAGAAGTTTTATTAAGAAAAGGTCTAATCAAAACTCGATTTATAGTATAGCAAGCAGTACTTACAGCTTCAACCTAGAAATGTCTAGCTATAGAATATTCACTGAACATGGTTCTAGTTATTTCTTGAAGAATTCTATTTCTTCTTTCAACTACACCATTTTTTGAGGAGTTCTAGGTGATGAAAAATTGTGAGTAATACCTTTTTTACTACAAAAAGTTTCAAAATTAGAATTTTGAAATTCTCCACCATGATCACTATGAATAGTTTTCAATGGAATATTTTTCTCATTTTTAACTTGATCTCTAAAACTTTTGAAATAAGAAAAATCTTCAGATTTCTTTTCTAGAAAATAAACCCAAGTAAATCTATGGTAATCATCAACTAGAGAAAACACATAGTATTTGCCTCCAATACTTCCTGTTTGTGTTGGAACAAAAAGATCCATGTGCACTAACTATAATGCATCGGTTGTTGAGACTTAACTGATTGATTTAAAACTAGATTTATGTTGCTTTCCATATTGACAAGGATCACAAACTTTAGAAGAATAATATCTAAGATTAGGTAGATCCTTACCTAGTTTCTTCTTAGAGAGTTTACATAGGTTCCTAAGGTTACAGTGACCTAGTCTTCTATGCCATAACCAGGAATTATCTTCCATTTCACTAAGGCAAGGTAAATCTTGGCTTCTAAGATCTTCTAAGTTTAAGGTGTAAACATTCTCTTTCCTATTGGATGAGGGAATAAATTATTCCTTGGAATTGTGAAATAAGCACTTATCATTCCTAAAATTCACAAGGTAACCTTCATCACATAACTGACTTATGCTAACGGGGTTGTGCTTAAGACCCTTAACAAAAAGAACATTTGAAATCAAAGTTTTACCAAGAAAAACAATATTACCAATACCAACAATCTCACCCTTAGCATTATCTCCGAAAGTTACTTTTCCTCCTTTCATTTCGATAATCTTTTCAAAATAGATTTTGTTACCAGTCATGTGCTGGGAACATCCACTATCCATGTACCATGTATTGTTGCTGGTACTCTCTTTATTTTACTGAAATCAAGAAGAAAATTAGACTTTCGGAATCCAAATTTGATTGGATCTGAGATTTCTAGATAACAAAATTTTAGGTACCCACATTTTCTTAGAAAAGTAAGCTTTGTGAAATCCTAAAGATTGGGTTTTGTTTAGGGAACAATCCTTTGCCTAGTGACCACCACATTGACACTTGGTACAAAATGGGGCACTTTGAGGAACAAAATAATTATTACTGAAAATTGTTTTTTCATGGGTATAACCAAATCCTGATTTATTTCTTAAAGGTCATATTTGGGAATACATTTTATCCAAATTTTCTTTCCCATGGGTAAAGTTTGATAAACACTTCTTTAAGGAAAAAATTTCGGACTTGAGTTTTACAACCAAGTTTTTATCCTCAAAATCAATAGTTTTAGAACTAGAGCTAGGCTTGAAAACATTTTTCTTAGAAATTACTTTTTCTAATTCTTTAGAAAGTTTTTTCTTCTCAGAACTTACTCCCTGAAGATTTTTTGAAATACTTTCAAACTCATCATTTTTCTTATCAAGATATTTAGAAATATCTGATATCTATTTTGTAAGAATAAAGTTCCTAGAGTTTGACTTATTAAGTTTTTTATTGAGTTTAGAATTCTCAATCTCAATAAGTTCAGCCAACCTAGAGACTTCTTCATAAGTAGGTAAAGTATTTTCTTCATCAGAAGAAGATTCTTCATCAGAAGAGTCAAAATACTTACTAACATTAGAATTTAAAGAAACATTGGTCAGTGATTCAGCATTTTGTACATTAGCCATAAAACAATGATTATTATTAGGTAATCTGGCTATAAGACCAAGATTCTTCTGTCCTGAAGATTCATAATCAAAAGATTCATCTGAAGAGTCATCACCACTGGCACTCCAGGTGTCATTAGATTTCAGAACTTTCTTATTTTTTGCATTATAATACTTCTTTCTGTTCCTGTCTGAATGTCTTTCTTTCCTTTCTTTCTTTTTGAGCATAGGGCAATCTAGTCTTATATGTCCAGCTCTCTTGCATTCATAACAAGTAACTTCTCCATCTTTCTTATCTTTCCTTTCCTTTTTCTTATACTTGGATTGGAAATTTCTCTGGCCAGCTATCTTGTTCATCCTTCGAGCAAGATTTGCTAATTCATTTTCATATATTTCACTCTCACTAGAATTTGATTGAACTATCATCTTCTTAGACTTGGATCTGGTTACTCTCTCAGGAGTCTTAGCTTTCATATGATTTGATGTTGTTGTAAAAGCAACAGTACCATTTCCATTATTCTTTTTGATGTTGTCAGCATCTCTCTTCATTCTGGTTTCATGTTGGAGATGAGTTCCAAATAACTCATCAAGAGAAATCTGAGTCACTTTCATGTTCTCATCTATAGCTGTTCTTTTGGATTCCCACTCATTGGGCATGATATCAATTATCTTATCTACAAGAGCTTCATCATCTAAACCTTTCTCTCCCATAGACTGTAGGCTGTTGACGATAGTCATAAATCTCTGTTGTACTTTACAGATTGGTTCACCATAAGGAAAGTTGAAGCCATGATATTCAGCTCTAAGAATAGCTCTCCTTGACTCAATCACCTTAGAAGTTCCAAAGTGTGTAACTTCTAACTTCTTCCAGATACAATTAGCTGCTTCACAAGAAGAAATTTGGCTATATATATTTCTAGTCATTGAACACAGTAGAGTATTGCGTACCTTATAGTTGAGTTGATATTCTTGCTTTTCCTGGTTAGTGAAAGTTCTAACTTCCTTGTCAGGAATTTTATAATCACCAGTAAGCATAACAAAATTGTTTACTCCAGTATTGATAACAAAAGTCTTCATTCGATCTCTCCAGTACTCATAGTCATTACCATCAAAGATTGGTGGTCTTGTAGGATTTAGATTATCAATAGAACCAACATTAATTCCTGCCATACTAAAAATAACCTTCGGCACACAAACTTGTTAGTAGAAAAGATTCGTAATAACAAAGCTCGGAATGGAAAAGTTTGGAATGGAAAAGTTCATAATGGGAAAGTGAGCAAGAAAAACTTATACGTGAGTACAAGTATTTCAGAGACCTGCTCTAATACCAATTGTAGGATCGAAATAATGATGTAGATGCTCAATTTACAAGAGGGGGGGGGTGAATTGTATACCTAAAAAATCCCTTTGGAACTTTTAAAGTTAGTTATGATTAACTATGTTTTCCTTAAGCAAAGGAAATGGCTATGTTTAACAAAGTTAAACTTAAGAAAATTCACAACACCTCTAATACCAAATGAAAACATGGAAAGAGATTCCGAAAATAGGTTCCGGAAATATGGTTCCGGAAATTGAAACATAACAAAAGATTACAATATGAGATTATACCTTAAAGCGTATAGAATGTAAATGAAACAGAGTACAGGTAAGGATGTATAAGAAAGTTATACTTTCCTTATAATACAAAATGCAGCGGAAATAAACAAGTAGTAAAACTACAAGTAACAAGATATAAGTCTTTTAACCCAAAGATAAGGGTATCCAACAACCTTGGATAAAGGTCCCTTGATTTTTACTTTCAAGAAAGTCTGTCTTACCCACACCAGGGTAATCCCTCGATACGAAGATCGAAGTGTCTCTGTCTTGCTATCCCCGTAGGCCCTCAACTTCAAGGTAGTTGGAAACCTCTGTCTTCCTCAGTAAGGAAGCCCTCGAACTTCAAGGTAGTCGTCACCTCTGTCTTCCTATCCCCGGAAGTCCTCAGATGTAATCACCAACATTCGGAGTCGCACGAAGCTTTGAGAGTTAATAAGAGCCTCTCTCTCTAGAAATCACTTCAAGCATGTAATCACATGAGTCGAAGATCAGTCATCCTTTCAGCACTTCAACAGCAGCACTGAGCTCTTTCAAATGAGCTCTTATTTATAGGTAAGGTCGGCCTGCTTTCCAACAGTCATATTTTCCATAAAAATCGGAGGGACCTGTACACGTGTAACTTAACCAACGGTTAGTTCATAACAGAATACACGACATCGTTTTATAAAAAAACAAGTGTAACAGAATATACAACGCCGTTTTAAATCTTAACTAAAAAGATTCGGAGTGAAGGTTTGGAGTTAAAGTTCGGAGTGTAAGGAAAATAATAAAGAGTAGAAAAAATACAAAGGCATAAGCAAAATGAATGTTCAGAGTGAAAATTTGGAGTCTGAATAAATTCAGAGTGTATAAAACAAAGATGATTCGATTCTGTTTAATAGATGAATTCGGAATGAGAATTCGTCATGAGAGTTCGTCATTAGAATTCGTAATGAGAATTCATTATCAGAATTCATAATGAGAGTCCATCATCAGAATTCGTAATGAGAATTCATGACCAGAATTCGTAATGAGAATTCATTACCATAATTTGTAATGAGAATTCATCATCAGAATTCGTAATGAGAATTCATCATCAGAATTCATAATGAGAATTCATTACCAGAATTCGTAATGAGAATTCATCATCAGGATTCATAATGAGAATTCATTACCAGAATTCATAATGAGAATTCATCATCAGAATTCGTAATGAGAATTTGTTGTCGAACTTCATAAGGATTCACATCCTGAATTTGATGTAGAACTTAATTAGAGTTTGTATCCGGAATTCAGAATGAAACTTTATTACAGTTCTCATCTGGATTTCGGAGTGAAACTTTATTACAGTTCTTGTCCAGAATTCGGATCCTAAAAACAGAATACCTCATATCAAAGTTTCAATCAATTCTGAGAATATAGAACTGAATCCGAATCTTATATTTAAGAAAGATATGGATGAAAATATGATAAGGGTAATTTTTCTTATAAAAGTTATTTTCCTTATAAAAGCGATTTTTCTTATAAAAGAAATTTTCCTTATAAAAGCAATTTTCCTTTTGAAAACAATTTTTCTTAAAGATAAGGTGTTTGTGATTTTCAAAACAAGAAAGAATGGAAAATTCATAAGGAAAACCTTATTGACTCAACAATTTTGTAGTAAAATAAAGTTAATAATGATTTTATGAAGGTAATTAATGGATTTCAAAATGGTGTGATAGTATATGATCTACCAGCAGCGATGTGTAGTGTTGATAGGGGTTTGTATAATGTTATTGTGAAGCCCATTTATAGAGAATGATGGTCATAAAATGTATCTTAAAGTCCCAAAATCCAATGGAGATCCATGTGAAAATGATTCAGTCTCAATCAAAGGAGAAATTGTAAAAAAATGATTTTTAGAGTATAATATAGAAGCTGGGTAAGGAATAAAAGTACATTGTATGTAGTTTTGATGAAAACACATCACATACCACCCTAGATGGGTTAGGTAGGGTTTAAAAGATATTAATAATCACATGGAATGTGACCTATTCACACACAGATTATTCCCCTATACTGATTAGCTTGGTGTATACAACAATCATATGCCCGGGTGTCCATTTTTCCACACACACCATATAAGAAAGGAAAAAAATACACTTTATCTTTACATGACTTGAAATCCCTAGTCATACACCCTGAGTAATAAATACATGTCTACAAATTGTGTTACCTTTAGAAAATTCTATAAAATTTAGACTTTTCATGTCATGAGTTGTGGTGGTACATGTAAAGTACCCCTTCAATCCAGTGATTCATTTATCCAATTGTGCATCTGATGTAGGTAGACCCTTACATACAATGTAATAGGGTAGTACATGATCATGATTCCAATAATGGATATATGTTGTGTACAACTAATGTAAATGTATAATTTTCCATAATTGGCATATTTTTTTATCTCTTTTCTTATGACCAAGGTTTGGGCACACTTATAAATTATTTTGAGAATTGTTTTCACATAATACATAATATTACACTTCTCTTTATCATCAGAGGTAAGCAATGGAATAATATTTATTTGTTGCACTCTTTTAATTTGTAGGGTTAGTGATGGGGTTTAAACTTTATGATCAATGATTCTTGGGTTTGGTTCCCCTGGTAGTGAGTTTATATCATGGAGTGGGACCCCTATCACATTAAATACAGAGCCAGTTACCCCCCCATGCACACATGATGAGAATTATATATCATTGGAGTTGGTTAACCCTTATTTAATAGATTATAATGAGTGAGGGCCCTCCATTAGAGTTGATTAAACCATCAACCAATACTTATTCCTCGATAAGATGAGGTTCCTCTACTACTATTCAGATAAGTGAAAATGTTTAATTATTTTTGGTAGATCAAAAAATTAGAGATTCTTGATAGTTATTTGATAGCTAGGATGTTACTTAGCCTAATAATATTCTATGTTTTGGGTTCTCCTTTTATATTATATTTAGGGTTTTTATTGGGTTCTATATTTTTTTATAGCCTTTTGTTCTTGGGTGGACTAGTGTTTCTTATTATTATTTTCTAGATTTCAGGGTGTCCTACATAGTATATATATACTGTCACCTACATGAGTATCTTC
The DNA here is from genome assembly GCA_963277665.1 of Viscum album. Classification (NCBI taxonomy): domain Eukaryota; kingdom Viridiplantae; phylum Streptophyta; class Magnoliopsida; order Santalales; family Viscaceae; genus Viscum; species Viscum album. The sequence continues at coordinate 94,878,131 of OY728138.1, read as the reverse complement.
TCCTGCATGTAAAATGTCTTATAATGTAGAAAATAGTATAGTGTTAATATTTGTGGACATGATATTGGTGGATAATATTGGTACAAAGAGTTGAGAATAGTTAGATATGTTCACGTATGAATCTTTGTCATTACCACAACAGTTTCTCCAATATTGTTTAGGTTAGTTTTACCCTTTGGTTTTTTGGGTTTGTATTATTTCATTTTCATTATATTTTATGTACTAGTTATACTATTTCTGATTTTTAGTGTTTAACTTTTTCATTATATATATATTTTAGTCTGTTTTTTATGTTCTATATTATTATATCCTATGTTGAGGTGTGAGTTTTTTATAGGTGAATTAGGTTATGTAATTCCATTATTTGTGATATTATTACCGGGTACTAGTCACTATCCTTTAGAATAATAAACAGGGTCTTGGGGTTGTCCACATGGCTTACCGCAATCCAATAGGGTATGGCATTGCCATCAGTACTGGGCCTATGCATCGCTGCACATGACAACTAGTCGATCAACCATGAAAAGTCGGGGAGCTTATCACGATGCAGATGCTGGGGAGGGGCGGTTTCGTGTAGTCATAGTCTGTATGATTTCTTTAAGACCAACAAGTCCTATAATGTCTCCAAGCCTACAATAAATGTAATATCTATTCTTACGGGCAGTGTAAGGGTTCCCCCTAATCCCTTGAAATGTGGGTTATCAAAAAATCAATAAAAAATAAGGCCTTGGTCCATTCAAGAAGGTTATAGGGATAAATATTGGAGGTTGATTTAGGATGAGTATTGGTTTGAGAATTTTGGGTGAGTAGTGTTTAAGTTTTTTAAGGTGAAATTTTAATCCATGGAAGCCAGTGTTAGTGAGCCAACAAATGTATTCATTCACCTTAACTCTAATAAACTATTTTTAAATTTGATACACTAAGAAATCGGTAGTGGGGAATAAATAAATTTCACATGAATCATATATGATTTGGTAATTTAATTTCATGTCCTTAGATAGTTCCACAAATATAACTTGATGATTTCAATACATCATGTTAAATTATTGGTCATAATCACATAGAAAACCAAATAAGATCTTGATTCAGGGTTTTGATGTTTCCATTCTAGTGATTGAGCCTCCCGCTGATGACTAACTAAGTTAATAAATTTTTTTCTTGGGATCTTATCATGATTTATTTTCATTAGGTGTGTGAAGAGTAGTTCCTAGGCATGTTTTTTGATAAGAAAAATTACCTCCCTCTATGCAGGTGGATATAAATTCACCTAACCTAAAAATAATTATTACAGTGGACTAGGATGAGGATTAATGTAAGCATATATAATTTCACGATTTCTACTAAAATATCACACCCACATTTCAATGAAATATTTACACATAGGTGGATGGGGTCTGGTTGTAGATAGTGGTTCACGAATTTATCCCCGTATAAAAACCACCCCATCAGATAGTAGTTATTTTTGATAGTTGTATCCATGATATTTTGATCCATTTGTGTTCCTTTATCATTTAGATACATGCTGAGAAAACGCACCCTTGGATTGATTGTGAAATATTTTTATGAGGAATATTACCTTGATATGTTAAGGGATATGCATATATAAGAGTTGTTTTAGTTATATTATGGTAACATTTTATCTACTGGGTATGAATTTATATTCACATATCCCATAGGCACTCAATTAAGTTGATTCATAGTGGATAGTTTTGACTATGGAATTTCAAGAATGAAATATCCTAAATACATCTAATTAGGTGATTTTACCCTCTTTATTTCCACATATACCGGGATTCTGGAGTGATCTTAGGTGATTGAGGGATTTTGAGAAAAGGAAAGTAGGTATAAGATGTAAGCAATGGTCCCCTTGGAGCTAAATCGTCAGTTATGGATGAATGAATTCAAGATTCATGATCATGACACCTGATGCATCTATATACACAATATCAAACCCGGGGATTAGTAGATCAAGAGTTTTGTAGTGGATATAGTCAGTTAGAGGATAAGGTTTATTATACCTAAGAAGGATGAGGTCATTTTGTGTGTAATTTTATGACCCATTATGTAGTGGAAGGAAGTCAGGTAGTTGATTGGAGTATATGAATGTGGCATCAACATGACCAGGTATTTCCTAAAGGTGGCCAAGGTGGTCCTCTAGGAGACAGATTAGGAATTGAAACTAGAAGTTAAACAAGAGGAAATAAGGATAGAAAACACTAAAATTGTATTCTACCATGGACAACCCCACAGAGTCCATGATAGGCTCCGAGGGATGGTGGTTAGAGATAGGAAAATATATACATGATGGATTGTTATGACTAGGTGTCCCCTAGCATGATTTAAGGTATGATGTATGATTAATTTACCTTTTAAACCCTTATCATAAAAACTATAATGAACCATTCCTTTACTATTATATTCAATTTTCAAGATTTGGATATTTTATTGGATCCCCTAGTCTAATTAACATGTATATAGACGTCTAATAGTAGTGATCACATAGTCACTCACATCTTCCAATGATGAAATCTTTCACTTAGTAGAGAGTGGTAATTTTGGGACTATATAGTATATATAATGAATCAATATAACACCATCCTTAATTTGATCTGGTTATTTTTTCTACATAACTAGATTAAATGATACTAACAAAGGGTGATGTGTTTATGGGAAAATGTATTGGGATTTTTTCCATGAGTGAGTGGGATCTCCAATGGAGTTGAGAAGGGAATTTTCATGGAAAGTTTCATCTGATCACTGGATAGTTGGCAATGTTTTATCTATATATACTAGATAACTTAGATTATTATATTCTAGTAGTGGTGGAGGATTATATAGACTATTTCCTCAAAGATGTTATAGGATATCCCCCTCATTGATGGGTTGACTTATACATTTATACTCACCACTGGACCTATCTGATATCTTCATCATATTATCAAATAGAATCAACTAATATTAAGGAGATAATGTAGTAGATAATAGAAATTATGAAGAAATTATTCATTAAACTCAATTTCCACCTTAGTGGATTTGGTGTTATTTCCATGATGGTGAATGAGATATTGAGTAGTTTGTTAACAATGCTCGCATAAATCGGGTGGATGTCAATGAAAAGTTTATTCTCTAATGGAGATAATTAATATTCTACCATATAATGTGATATAATTTGTTTTAAAAATCATTCTTAGGCTCATCTATAACAATCTTAGGGTTTTGGAGGATGATATTTTAAAGACATTATTGTGGATCTATCATGTCCATTATGTGTTTTTGGTGATTACCTTCAATGTGAGGAATTTCATAGATTTTTTAGGGGACTTTATGAAGTGGATATTTTAGAATTTCATGGAATAGTTCATGTTTTTTATTAGAAAAAAATTACGTGCTAGTATTTCAGGTTGTTTTTCTTCATGAAGTGTTTAGGTAATTGACTAAAACATTTTTAAGTCATGGAGAACATTAAATTTCATGTATGGAAGGAACTATGGGAATTTCTATAAATTATACTTTTCCAAACCATACACAATGAAATAAGGGATTTGGAACTGAAAATATGTAATGGTCTCAGGATTCCAAAAAATGTAATAAATATTAACCACGTCATTTTTAGATGTATTTGAAGTAAGTATTCTACTGTTGAGGAGAGATCATCCTACCTATGACATAAATGTAAGGACCCATGTATTTATAGAATAATAACATTTATATAAAATTAATATTTATTAATAAGATATTATTTTACATTATATGAGATTCTTTTTATGATATTGTACTCTACACGCAACAATGAGTTTCTTTGAAATATTATGTTGCACAAAACATTGAGTTATACCAAAAAGTAATATAATTATAATGTTATTTAAAATGGTAGTTAAAAAATAGCCATTTTATTAGAAGGAATGAATATAATTACCTAAAATATGATTATAAATTTTTTTTAAATCTCTTCACATTTAACTGAGAAATTTTAGAGGCTTAAAATAAGAATTATTTATATTTTATGCATGAAATAATCTATTATTTTTACAAGGTCATTTTACTACATTTTTATGGAAAATTATTTTTAAATATTTTTTGACTTTTATATGTAATATTTGAAAAAATAAATTTCTTCCATAGAAGTGAGATATCAAAATTTACTTTGGGTAAAGTTTTTATATTGTTCTGATAATGTTAATTTTTAATGATTAGTGAAAAATATTGCATTTTAATTCAAAAATGCCTTTTCATATAATTTATTGATATAGTTATATTGTAATTTTAAAAGGTTTTAAAATTTATTTGGATTATATATTAATCATTAAATCTAATTTGGGTCATTGGAAGTAATCTCACTTTGAAATTGGACATAAACACATGTCAATTTTTCGGTAGTTATTACTTCTTAAAACCTTATTTTTTGTTTTGAAAACAGGAATTAATTTTTATTTAATTTCTTCCCATTATGTGTTTTGAATTTGGAAAATACATTCCATATTTTGAATCAGTAGGTACAAATTATATTAATATGTACCTTTTATTTTTAGACATTATAAACAATAACCTCAATAATTATTTTATTTACCATAGTTAAAGGGTAAATCTGGTAAATAAAAGTAAAAAATAATATTATAGTAATATTAAACTACCCTAATGCATATCATAATACTATTTGAAATTATATGTCTTTCCATGTACATCCATGGGTCGATTTGGGGACCCCATGGATCCACTTTGATGTAAAAATGACATTTTATAAAAATTAATTTAAAGTAAAGAAAAATGTAAAATAAAGATTTATCTTTTAGTAAAATTTTTTTATAAGGGGTTATCTAAGTGATATTTTTGATTATAAATAGTCATTATAAAAATAAGAATATTTCCTAAACCATGGTATATTATTTATAAATTTTATACATCAAATAAATAAATTCATCTATGAAATAATGATGATGCAGTGATTACCTTATTAATGAATCATTTAAATAAATAATATTATAAATATTAAAATAAATTTACTTTGAAACATTTTTTTTCCATCCATTAATTTTATTGATGATTATTACTTGTTATATTTTAATTAATGATGTTTTTTGAAGGAATAATGTTGTTATGGTTTTCTAAAAAGTCATGATATGAATAGTATAAAATTTACATAATTGGGTTTTTAAAACAAATATTATATTATTAAACTATATAACATTAAAAAAAACTATTATCCATACAAAATTTGTATATAATGTTTAAAATGTTATTAATTAACCACTTGAGGTTCTATTGACATTTTATAGTAACTATATTTACCATATAGTATGAATATAAAAGAAGACATGGTAAGAGTCAAATTAGTTATCTGAGGGTTAAAACTAAAAGAAAATGTTACATTTGTGATCTATACATGTCTAAAACCTATTGGATGAGAGTTTTTTGACAGAAAAGCATATTATATTTGAAATAAATTAATTTTGGATCATTTTAAACCTAAAATTATTTTATAATAAAATAATATTTGAGTACCTTCCTAAAGTGCCTCTGCTCCCTCTTATAAAAGGGCACCACACCTACCCATTTAATAACACCTCTGAAGCCCCTTGGATCATCCAAAATCTGTCCAAAGAAGCTACCAAAATCCCTATCTTCCTCTTAGAATCTATATCTAGGTTATAATGCAATCCAAGAAATAATTTTGGCTTAAATAAAAGGGTGTCACACACTTTACAGGTAGCGTGTTCCCAAAAGTTTTTTTCTATTATTTTACTTCTCCACTCTTTTATCATCTTCTTATAATTTTTTAACATTAAAAAAACTAGTATCATCAATATAATATAATGTTTTTATGAGAATTATTAGAACTATAAATACACACACCTCCATCTAATGGATTTAGAACACATTGTTTCAGTGGAAGGAAAACTAATGCCTCACGAAACGAGGACTGTTTGATTTTCCCCTATCATTGTGGAAATTATGATGGAAATGTATTTATATGAGATATATATTTTTTATATTCTATCCATTCATATTTATTTTTAATCTAGAGCATACCATTATGCTTTCCATAATGTGTAAATATGATAATTTCAATTGAGGAATTGTGGACTACCACCCCTCAAAGTTATATGACGCGTTCATGCCATACATGGAATGCATAAAGGATGAAATTTATGAAAATATTTAACATATATACCATATGATATTATAATTTAATTATAATATTCATATGTATCATTATGGTTTCATTCCTTTAAATAAGAAATAGAAATGAAAGTAGCATTCATGCATACGTACGACATACCGTCTCCATTAACAGTGCATTTCATTTCATATATCCAAATGTTACGGACTATTATAAATATATATATATATATATAGTGGATATAAATAAATATATACTATACACACACATATATATAGATATATTTATGATATTTATATCATTAATATGATTTTGGAGATAATGGACTTTGGACCACATGGTCAATTTGTAATTATAACAAGTTCATTTTCGACTGAAGTATCGCATATCGACAAAACAAGGTATATTAAATAAAATAATTATATAATTTAAATAATAGGGTAATAAGAGATATAAAATGAATAATAAACATAAAATTCATTTTTGAGAAAGTAGAAATTAACTCAAGTTTATTATTCAAGAAGAACAAGGAACATACGTGACTAATCAGACTCAAGGTAAGGGAACCTTTCACCCTCCTCTTTTATTCAACGACATATTTTATGATATGTCTTTTAATTTCCATGTTCTTATGTTTTTATATGTTCTTATATATCCTTATTTCTGTTCATTTTATTACTATGAGATTAGAGGACCCTTTTTCTCACATCATATCAATTTTTTAATTTTTAAGTGGCGTTGTTAGGATGCTGAATTTTCGTAAGGGAATTTATAAAACTCAATTTCCACTCATTGGGTTTTACACATACTTATTTGATTATATTATACCAAGACTACATGTGGAATAGCTATTTATTTATGTTTTAATTTCCACTTCATTTTGTGTGGATATAATTTTGCAACACATAATACCCCCATTGATAAATTGTTAAGTCATTTATAAAAACTTTTTAAGGGAAATATTATCTCAATATTCATTCATTTAGTTAAATATCCATGTCATTATTTTTGTTATCCCATTAATGTATGTGAATGACCTATGATTTTTTAAACATAATATCAACTTATATTAAGTGAATTTATATTTTTCATATATAATTATGTCATTGATTTAAATTTAATGATATAGTCATTGTAATGGTCTTCATGTCAATATCCTTTCATTGAGGAATATATTGATGTTTTGAATCTTTATAAACCTATAAAGTGTATCTAAAACCCTTTGGAAATTTTATATCATGAATTTTTATATTTTAATGATATTTAATGTTTTATTTAATATTATTCCTTAATGATTTTTATTCAAGAGTTTCTGAAGTGGCAAGAAACTCTTTAACTAAAACACATTTTTAAAAGTTTTAAAGATTTATTAATTTAAAACCTTCTATTTCTTGTCCATGTTTTCAAAATGGGTTTTATAAATTTATTTAAATGCAAATTAATGTTTTGAAATGATATTTTAAAACAATATTTTCAAAGTGGTATGAGACACTTAGATTCAAAATTCTATTTATTAAAGGTTTTGAAGGGTTTTGTAAATGGGTTAAATATTTCTATATATTAAAATGATCTCTTGCAGTTATAATATAGAAATGTTATAATTGTTTATACCGAAATTATGTTTTATTATTATATAAGGGTACTTAGAAGCATTATGGGTGGTTACATGATGAACCAATGATGGGTGGTTACGTGATAAACCAAATGATGGGTGGTTCTGTGATAAACCAAGGACGGGTGGTTATGTTATAACCTCTAATTCATTCGGTATGGAAGTTGTATGTATGGATGTTCCATTTAGAGATATGTGTGTAATTCGACCATATGGTTGTTCCATTTAAGTATGTTTATGTTCCAAGTTACCATTATACTATATATGTTTCTTTCTATGGGATTTATGGTAATATTTGGGTTACAAAAAAATGAGCTTATATTCAGTGAAGTGTTTTTTCTACTTCATAAAGTTGAAAAGTGTTACATTATGGTAAATTATTCACGGTTTACATGTTGTTTTGAAAAACTAATAGTTTTCCTTCTTTTTGTATCCCTTAATGATATATTTATGCTCATCTTATGTTTTGAAATGATTTTTCACATGACATGATGAAGAATAGAGTCATGGATGTGTTTAAGGAAAAGTTATGCTGTTAAAAAAGCAAATGATTTCATGTTTCATTGAGAGTGTTTTTGTTTTATGAAAATAGTGGATACTGATTATAAGTGTCTTCATGAAATATTAAAGATGTTATGTATATGTTATTTTCTAATTCTCTAAATCTCTGAACCTAAAAAGATCCTTTGATGTGAATTTCAGTCAAATCATTGACTTATCTCTCTATTAAGTAATCATTAAGGATGGGGTATTATAGTTGTTATCATAGGTAAGTTTAGATATCTTTAAGGGTTAGGGTGTTAATTAAGCCTAAGTTACACAACCATAATTGTTATCATATTAGAAATAGTCATAGTTATTTTAGATAAATAGAATGAGTTTTATATAATAGGAATATGTATATATTTGTGATTACCATCCTTATAAGATAGTATATGATGATTGTAATAATATAATCACACCGACCTTTTTGGTTTTAGTAAATGGTTGGATCTAGTAGGCACCAAAGTAAAAAATGGATGTGAAGGAAATTATTATGATTTTCTGAATGAAAAATCGAATGAAATGGGAGCTGCAATGGAAATTGTTATGGTTATTCGTAACCAACTATCATGATTGAACACTGTAACCTTGTTGATTTTTCTAAGGCATCATATATGTGAGAAATGAATCCCTTTGTAAGTTCTGGTAGTAATAATAAAGTTAAGTATATTAAAAACCTATGTTTCAATGATGTGGAAATAAACACATAGGAAAATGCTTCAAAGGGATGAGAAGATATTATAGATGTGGTAACTAAGGTCATAAATCAATAACCTTTCATGGAGAATGGAAACATCTAGTTGACTCCAGGAAAGAGAAATAATTTCTTTTTGAGGGATCAATTGATTGTTTTAAAATTGGTGTACATGTTTATTATGTAAATAGATATCCTATGAAGAATGTTTGGGAATGTGATAAATAACACCATAAAAATATATTTTTACTAATACCTAGTGCCATTCCAATTGATGATGAGGAAATTTAAAATCACCTATGAAAGTTATAGATTATTTCTTAGCTCATTTTTTGACAATATTTAAATCTTAAAACATTATTCATGTTTTTTTGTAGTAAATAAGTATAAAAGAATAAAATGGAAAAACATGGATAAAGGATCATGAAAAATGTTTGATGATTAATATTTCTACATTTTAGTAATTAAAGAGTTATGTTGGATCTATGGATGATGATATGTTCAAAAATATTAATTATGAGATTACTTTGGAATACTTATAGTATTTGTAACCTTTAATTTTTTTATATAAAAATGAAATTTGAGAAAGAATTTTATTTTCTTTTGTGGATATAGTTATAAATAACCATTTGGGGTTCATATGATCCCTAAATTTGAGGCAATTTATGGTTATTAGTTTTTAGGATGAAAAATGTTGGGTATGAAATAACCTTTTGAGGTTAAACATGTTATGGATTTTTTTTATGGATTTTATCTCATTTGGTTAATATTATTATAATTATATATCTTTATAAAAAGTACTACTAGAATGATGGTTGACAACCCATCGCGTCCAACAAGTCTTCATAAATCAAACCCATAACCAAAGGGTGACCATGGAGCATCAACTACCACTAGCCTACACGAATTCCTTGGTTAGTTTGGCTTATTCTTTTTTAGTTAAATGATTCAATGGATCATGAATAAATTGATTTTTGGAACTTATGTTTTCTCAAATTTATATCCCTATAATAGGAAAATGATTTTGTGATTATGTGATAAATATTATTTTGGAATATGTTATCTCTTTTGAGAATTCTATATGCCTAAGAAAAATAGAGTACTATGGGATTTTATTTGAGTATTAATGGGTGAATTTTATTTTGGAAGAGTATATGTTTTTTGTGTGGACATATTTTGATTTGGTTTTTTTATGGAAATGATTAACCTACCCTAGAGAATATATGATTGGGTTAATTAGTTTTCAGTAATATACTTTAAGAGTAGTCGATGTTATTTGGAGATAAATGTTAATATTTATCATGGAAGAATATGTGATGAAATCCTTTTGAATTTTTGGTTTCAATCTTAGTTGGATTATTTTGAATAATTTTTAGGAAAATTGTGTATTGAATGATATTTGTTGAATTTTGGGTATTGTTTGTTAAATTTTGGATATTAAGAGTAGTATTTCTTTTTATAAAAGATTATCATTTTTGAGGATTATCTGATCTTGTACTAACCATTTTGGTATTGGTTAATGTATAAAGAGAGTGGAAATATATAGTTCTTTTTTTTGGATTATTTGATTCTTTATAAGTTGGTTCTAGTACTTTTGGTGTGAGAAAGTCATCTTGAATACTCATCGTTTGTAGAAAATATGAGTTTATGGTAGAAATTTATTAAAGGAAGAAACTCTACTTGAAATGTAAATATACTTCCTTATGTTATTTCTCAATCTAAAAAATAAATTCCTTGACTTTATGAAAGGGAACTTAAAACAAAAAAGTATTTTGTTCACTTTTCCTACTGGGGAATCAAATACCATTTAACCCATCACATCTTTATGGTTTTCAGGTAGTTAACTTACTTCTAATAATGTTTTCTATCACTCTCCATCAGAACATGACACTTAGTTTTGCCTCCATATCAATGATTTCTACATGGAATCCTAGTATGGGTTATATTGGGTGACCTTTTTACTTCTCTTTATTCCTTTTAAATTGATATATTTATTGAATCTTTTCCCAATGTGGAATATTCAATGAATTTTCTAAGACCAATTTTAAAATTATGAGGACGCAATTTCCAAAAGTGGGGAAGGATGTAAGGACCCTTTTATTTATAGAATATTACCTTTTATTTTATATTAACATTTCTGAATAACATATTATTTTTACATTATAGGGGATTATTTTTCTGATAGTTTACCCGATGCACAACAATGGGTTTCTTAGAAATCTTACGTTGCATACGACCTTGAGTTATATTGAAAAGTAATATAATAATTTTATTATATTCAATTATAGATAACACCTAGAACTTTTATTGGCATACATGTGTAAAAATATGTAAAATATGATTATATATTTTTTTAAATGTCTTTACATTTATCTGATTAATTTTAGAGGCTTAAAATACGAATGATTCTGATTTTAAGCATAAAATACTCCAATATTTTTAAAAGGTCGTTTTACCAACTTTTGAAGGTTAACCATTTTTAAATCCTATTTTTACATTAATATGTTCTATTTGAAAAAATAAACTTCTTCCATAGAATTGGGATATCAAAATTTACTTTGGATGAAATTTTGGTATTTTTATGATAAAGTTCATTTTTAATGAATAGTGGAAAATACTGCATTTTAATTCAAAACTAGATTTTCATATAATTTATTTACATAGTTTGATTGTAATTTTAATTGGGTTTAATGTGTAATTGGATTATATTTTTATCATTTAATCCAATTTTGGTCATTGGAAGTAACTTTACTTTGAAATTGGATATAAACACATGTCAATATTCTGATAGTTATTACTTCTTTAAAACGTAGTTTTTTAGTTTTGATGATGAGAATTAATTTTAAATTAATTTCTTCTAATTATTTGTTTAAAATTTTGAAAAATGGATTCAATATATGGAATTATTATGTCAAAATTATGTTAATAGGTTCCTAATATTTTTTGATATTATGAATAGTATCTTCAGTAATTACATTATTTACCATGGGAAAAGGGTAAATATGGTAAATAAGGTTAAATAAATAATATTATAAAAATATTATACTACCCTAACACATGTAATAATCCTATTAGAGAAGATATTTCTGACCATGGGTATCCTTGGGTCTATTTTGGGAACCCATGGAGCCACTTTGATGTGAAAATGAAATTTTATAAGAATAAATTTAATGTATAGAAAAATGTAATGTAAACATGTATCTTTTAGTAAATTTTTTTATATGTGGTTATATAAGAAATAGTTTTGGATATAAATATTCACTAGAAATATAAAAATATTTCCTACATCATGGTATTTTATTTTTAATTTTTTGAAATCATATAAATAAATTTATGTATGATACAATGATGATGTAGTGACAACATTATTAATGAATTATTTAAATAAATGAGATTATAAATATTAAATTAAATTTATTTGTAACTTTTTATGACATAAATGAATTTTATGGAATAGTATGACTTTTTATCTTCAATGTAATGATGTTTTTTTCTTCAAATAATCAACTTGATTTGTATTTTTAAAAAACACATGATATAAATTGTATAAAATTTATATCAATGATTTTTGTAAAAAAAATATTATTTTATTAAATGACTTAATAGGACTAAAAATTAAAGATTCATCCAATATACTTATATAATGTTTAAAATTTCATTCATTAGCCACTTTAGGTTCTATTGGAATTTTATAATAACTATATTCACCATATAGTATAATATACAAGAAGACATGGTAAGAGTCAAATTAGTTAATCGAGGGTTAAAGCTAAAAGTTAATGTTAAATTTTGGACCTAGACTTGTCTAAAACCTATTGGTTGAGAGTGTTTAGACCCAAAATCATCTTATATTTAAAATAATTTAATTTTGGTCCATTATAAACCTAAAATAATTTTATAATAAAATAATATTTCAATACCTTCCTAAAGTGCCCCTCACCCCTCTTATAAAAGAGAATCACACCTACCCATTTAATCACACCTATCAAGCCCCTTGGCTCATCAAAAATTTGATAACATAATCTACAAACATCCCTCTCTTCCTCTGACAATCCTTACCTTGGGAAGAATGAAATCCAATAATGATTTTGGCTCAAATCAAAGGGCCGTACACATTTTAGAGGTGGCGTCTTCTCTAAAGATCCTTTCCATTATTTTACTTCTTCACTCTATATTCTCTTTTTATTCTTTTTTTACATAAAAAAAATAGTGTCCTCAATTTACTAGTATATTTTTTTGATAAGTATTCTAACTACACTTACACACACCTTCATATAATGTATTTTGAATGTACTGTTTCTATGGATGGAAAACTACTACCTCATGAAACGATGATTGCTCGATTTTCCCCTACCACCTCTAATGGTGGCCATTATGATTGAACTATATTATATATGATATATATTATATTTATATTTTCTCCATGATTATTTATTTTTCATTTATATACCACATTTATGATTTTTGTAACGTGTAAATAGGATAATTATATTTGATAAAGTGAAGACTACCACCCCTCAATGTGATATGAATCGTTAATGCCATACATTGAACATATAAATGATGGTTCTAATGAACTTATGTAACATGTATATAATATGATATTTTACTGTAATTTTAATATACCTACGTATCATTATGTTTTCATTTCTTTAAATATGAAATAGAAATAAAAGTAGCTTTCATGTGTACATACGGCGTACCCTCTCTATGAATGGTTAATTTAATTTCTTATCTCCAAATGTCATGGACTATTATAAATAAATATATACCAGATATAAATTCATATATACTATATATATATGATATATAAATCATCAATATTATTCTGTGGATAATGGAATTTTGACAACATGGAAAATTTTTAATTATGAAAAGTTCATTTTTGACTCAAGTACTGAATATCGACAAAATAACCGATATTAACATAAATAATTATGTAATTTTTATAACATGGAAATAAGTGATATAAAAAATTATAAAATTAAAAATGGTTTTGAAGAAAGTATAAATTAACTTATGTTTATTATTTCATAAGAACAAGGAACATATGTGACGAATCAGATAGAATGTAAGGAAACCTTTCACCCTCCTCTTTTAGTCAAAGACTTCTTTTCTGTTATGTCTTTTAATTTCCATTTTCGTATGTTTCTATATTTTGTTATTTATCCTTATTTCTATAAATTTTATGTATAATTTATGAGAGACCCTTTTTTATCTCATCAACTCATTTTCTTAATTTTTATGTGCCGTTGTTAGGCTGCCAAATTTCATCTGGGAATTTCTAAAACTCAGGTTCCACTCATTGGGTTTTACGCATACATCATTGATTATATAGTTTCAAGATTAAGTGTAGAATAACTATTTATTTAATTTTTAATTTCCACTTCCATTTTTTGGATATTCTTTTTCAATACATAATTACCCCTTGATAAATTCTTAAGTCATTTATATGAACTTTGTGAGGGAAATATTAGGTAAATTTCTATTCATTGAGTTAAATATCCATGTCATTGGTTTTGTTTTCCCAAGAATAGTTGTGAATGAACTCTTATTGTTTACACTTAATATCCACTTATATTGGGTTTATTTATATTATTTACACATAATTATGTCATTGATTTACCTTTAAACTAATGATACGATCTTTGAATGGGACTTCATCTCAATATCCTTTCATTAAGGAATATATTGATGTTTTGCACCTTTACAAACCTATAATGTGTGTCTACAACCCTTTATAAATGTTATATCATGAATTAATATGTAATAATGATATTTTAAGTTTTATATAATGTTATTCCTTAATGATTTTTATTCAACCATCTCTCAAGTGGCAAGAGATTTTTAACTAAAACATCATTTTAATTTTTTTAAAGATTTATTCATTTAAAACCTTTTATTTCATGTACATGTTTTCAAAATTGTTTTTATGAATTTAATTAAATGGACATAAATGTTTTGAAATGATAATTTAATTCAAATGTTTCAAAGTGGTATGGGACACTTTGATTCAAAATTAACTTTATTAAAAGTATTAAACATTTTTGGAAATGGGTTGAATATTTCTATATATTAAAATGACATCTTGAAGTTATAGTGCATAAATGTTATATTTACTTTATTTTTTTCATATGGGTTATTATTATATAATGGTAGTTGGATATTTCACAGGTGATTATGTGATAAAATAATGATGGGTGGTTATGTGATAAAACAAATGACAGGTGGTTCCGTGATAAACCAAGGACAGGTGGTTACAGTATAACCTCTAATTAATTGGGTATGGAAGTTAGACATACAACTATTCCATTTAATGATATGTGTGTAAGTCGACCATATTATTAGTCCATTAAAGCATTTTTATATTCCAAGTTATGTTTGTATTCTATATGCTGCTTTCTATGGGATTATTGGCAATATTTTGGTCACAAAAAGGGTTTAAAATGAGTTATATTTAGTGAAGTGTTTTTGCTACTTCTGAAAGGTGAGAATTATTACTTTATGGTAAAATATTCATGGTTTACATGTAGTTTTGAAAAAATAACAGTTTTCATTATTTTTTTATCCTTTATTAAGCTTTTTATGCTCATCCCAAGTTTTGAAATGTTTTTTACAGTACATGAGGAAGAATAGGCACAAGGATGGGATCAATGAAAAGTTATACTATTTAGAATGAAAACGATTCAATCTTTCGTTTAAAGAGTTTTTTTATGAAAAAGTGGATTGTGGGTAGAAGTGTCTATTTCTAATATTCAAGATGTTATGTATACATTATTACATAATTATATAAATAAAAAAACATGAAAAGATCCTCTATGTGAATTAATATCAAATTATTGACTTATCTATAGATTAAGTAATGTTTATGGCTGAGGCCTTATATTTGGTATCATAGGTTGGTTTAGATAGCTTTAGAGGTTAGAGTGTTATTTAAGCATAATTAAAATAACCATAATGGTTATAATATTAGAAAGATTCATAGTTATTTTAGATAAATTGATTGAGTTTAAGATAACATGAATAATTATATCATATTATTTAACCTACTAATAAGATAGCATATAGAGATTTTACTGATATACTCACACGGAAATTTTTGGATTTAGTAAATGGCTAGATCTAGGGGAACCAAAGTAACAATGGATGTTAATGAAACTGTGAAAATTTTCTGAATGAGCAACCTAATGAAATGGGAGCTATAATGTGAAATCTTGTGGTTATTCTTAACCAAAAATATAGAGTCATGAATGACCAATTGAACCTTTGTGATTTTTCTAAGGCATCATATAATCAAGAAATTAATCCCTATAGAAGTTCATGTAATAATCATAAAGGTATGTATATTCAAAAACCTATGTGTCAAGGATGTGGAAAGAAACACCTATCAAAATGTTTCAAAGTGATGAGAAGATATTATAGATGTGGTAACGAATGTCATAAATCAATTACCTTGCACAGAAAAAGGAAGCGTCTAGTTGACTCTTAGAAAGGGAGAGAAGTTCTTTCTAATTGTTCAATTCAATGTTTAAATTTGATGTACATGGTCATTATGTAAATATATTTCCAACAAATAAGGTTTATGAATGGGATCAACCGGACTATACAAATATATTTTTACCAATACCTAATTCCATTCTAATTGATTATAACAAAACTGAAAATGACCTTTAAATGTTATGGATTATTTCATAGATCATATTTTGAAATTATTTAATTCTTAGGACATTATGAATGATTTTATTTGTAGGAAATAAGTATAATAGAATAAGATGAAAAAACTTGGATAAAAAATCATGAATAATGTTTTATTATTAAGATTTCTATATTTTTTGGAATTGAAGAGCTATGTTGGATCTATGGATGATGATATGTTTAAATTTATTAATTAATGGATTACTTTTGAAGACATATATTATTTGTAACCCTTATGTTTGTTATATAAAAATTCTATTTTAGGAATAATTATATTTTATTTTGTGGATATAGTTATAAAGAACCATTTGGGGTTTATACGATTCCTTAATTTGAGGCAATTATGGGTTATCAGTTTTTGGGATGCAAAATGTGGGGAATGAAATAACATTTTAGGTTAAAAAATGTTATAAATATTTGTAAAGAATTTATATCATTTTGTTAATGTTATTAAAATTATATAGTTTTAGAAAAAGGAAAACCTAAAGGATGGGTGACAACTCGTCGCGTCTGATAAGGATGCAAGAACCAAACCCCGAACTGAACGGCGACAAGGGCGCATCTCCTACCATCGACTTATGTGAATTCCCTGGTTACTATGACATATTATTTTTAGATAATTGATTATATGGATGAATAATAAGTTGATTTTGGGAACTTATGTTTTATCAAATGAATATCCCTAGTATAGGAAAGTTATTTTGTGAATATGTGATAAATGTTATTTTGGAATATGTTCTCTCTTATCGGAACACTACATGCCTAAGGGAAATAGAATACTATGTGATTTTATTTGAGGAGTAATGGTTGAGTTTTATTTTATAAGAATACATGTTTTTTATATGTTACATATGTGTATTTGGGTTATTTGTAAATAATATTAACATATCATAGAGAATATGTGATTAGGTTAATTAATTTTCAGTATGATACTTTAACAGTGGTTGATGTTATTTGGAGATAAATGTTAAGATTTATCATCGAAGACAATGTGATCAAATACTTCTAAATTTTTTGGATTAAATTTTAGTTAGATTATTTTGATGAATTTTAAGAACAATTGTGTATTGAATGGTATTTGTTGAACTTTAGGTATTGTTTGTTCAATTTTGGAGATTAAGAGTAGTATTTCTATGTACAAAGGATTATCCTTTTTTGGGATTATTTGATCTCATAATAAACATTTTGTCATTGTTTAATGTCTAAAGATAGGGGAAGTATATAGTTCATCTTTTTTTGGATTATTTTATTCTCTAGAAGTTGGTTCTAGCACTTCAGGTGTGACCAAGTCATCTTGAATACCCATCATTTAGAGAGAAGATATGTTTTTGGTAGAAGTTTACTAAATGATGAAACTATATTTCAAAAGTAAGTATATTTCCTTATGTTCTTTTTCAATCTCCAAAATAAATTCCTCAACTTTATGAAATGTAACATAAAACAAAAACATTTTCCATTTAGTTTTCCTACTAGGCAATAAAATACCATTTAACCCATCACAAGTTTATGGTTTTCTGGTAGTTAACTTTCTCCTAATCAAATTTTCTATCACACTTCATCATACCTTGAAACTATGTTTCTATTATATATCCATTTTTCCTACATGGAATCCTATTATGGGTCATCTTCGTCTACCTATTCAATTATCTTTATTTATTTTAAAGCGATAGATTTATTGACACTTCTTAATGTGGGCCTTTCAATGAAGTTTCCATGCCCAATTTTAAAATTGTGAGGATGCAATTTCCAAAATGGGGGAAGGATGTAAGGACCCAGGTATTTTTATAATAATTAATTTTCTCTTATATTAATATTTAAGAATAAGATATGATTTTTACATTATAGGTATGCTTTTTTTGATAGTTTACTCTGCACACAAAAACGAGTTTGTTTTAAATCATACATTACACAAAACTTTGAGTTATACCAAAAAGTAATATAATAATAATATTATTTTAAATGGTAGTTAACACCTTAAAATGTATTTGGAAGGAATGAATCAAAATAACTAAAATATTATTATACATGTTTGTTATATGTTTTTACATTTATTCGATAAATTTTAGTGGCTTAAAATAAGAATGATTCTGATTTTAAGCATGAAATACTCTAATATTTTTAAAAGGTTGTTTTACCGCCTTTTGACGATGAAACCTTTTTAAATATAGTTTTTATCAATTTTATATATTCTATTTGAAAAAATAGGCTTCTTACATAGAAGCAGGATATGAAAATTTACTTTGGATGAAATTTTGGTATATTTCTGATAATGTTCATTTTTAATGAATAGTATTAATACATTTTAATTCAAAACAACCTTTTCATCTAATTTATTTATATAGTTAGATTATAATTTTAATTGGGTTTAATGTGTTATTGGATTATAATTTTATCATTTAAAACAACTTTGGTCATTGGATGTAATTTAACTTTGAAATTGGACATAAACACTTTTCAATCTTTTTATAGTTTTTACTTCTTAAAAACATCCTTTTAGGTTTTGACAAAGGGAATTAAGTTTAAATTAATTTAAACCAATTATATGTTTTGAATTTGGAAAAATTGATTCCATATTTGTAATTAGTAGGTCAAATTTTTTTTAATAGGTACCATTTATTTTTAGATATTTTGAATATAAACTTCAGTAATTATTTTATTTACCGTGGTTAAAGGGTAAATTTTGTAAATAAAGGTAGGAAAATAATATTATAATAATATCAAACTACCCTAAAATGTGTCTTAATCCAATTGGATAATATATGTCCCACCATGGTCATGGTTGGGTCGATTTTCAGACTCCATGAATCCACTTTGATGTGAAAATTACATTTTATAATAATTAATTTAATGTAAAGAAACATGTAACATAAACATGTATCTTTTAGTAAGAAAATATTTATATAAGGATATATAATGAATATTTTATACAACAAATATTAATTATAAATCTAAAAATATTTCCTACATCATGGTATTTTATTTATAATTTTTATACATCATATAAATAAATTTATTTATGACACAATGATGATGAAGTGATTACCTTATTAATAAATTATTTAAATAAATGAGATTACACATATTAAAAGAAATTTATTCTGAAACATTTTATGACATAAAAGAAATTTATGGATCTTTATTAATTCCTATTTATTAATTAATGATGTTTTTTCTAAATAATAAAGTTGTTACGGATTTTTGAAAAATCCATGATATGAATATTATAAAATTGACAAAAACGAGTTTTTAAAACAAATAATATTTTATTAATTGATATAATAGTCATAAAAATATATGATTAATAATAATAACTTATATAATGTTTAAAATGTCATTAATTAACCACTAGAGGTTCTAGTGTAATTTTATAGTAACTATATTTTCCATATTGTATGAAAATACAAGAAGACATGGTAAGATTCAAATTAGTTAACCCAGGGTTGAAGTTAAAAGATAAGGTTAAATTGTGACCTAGACTTGTCTAAAACCTATTATTTTAGATTTTTTTGTGACCCAAAATAACATTATCTTTTAAATAAATCAATTTGGGTTCATTTGAAATCTAATTCCATTTTATAATAAAATAATATTTCAATACCTTCCTAAAGTGCCCCTCCTCCGTGTTATAAATGGGAATCACCCCAACCCATTTAATCACACATCTAAATCACCTTGTATCGTCCAAACTATGACCAAATAATCTAAAGAAATCCCTATATTCTTCCAAGAATTCTTACCTTGGGCATAATAAAATACATGAAATCATTTTGGCTCAATTAATAGGGTGTTACATGTTTTAGAGGTATCATCTTCTCTAAAGTTCCTTTCCATTATTTTACTTCCTCAGTCTCTATGATCTTCTTATTCAATGTTTACATAACAACACCAGTATCCTCAATATACTGGAATTTTTTTATGATAAATATTCAAACTACACTTACACACACCTCTAGTTAATGGATTTATAATAAACTGTTTTTGTGGACGACAAACTACTGCATCATGAAATGATGATTATTCAATTTTCCCCTACCACCTCTCATGGTGGCAATTATGATAGAAATATATTTATATATGATATATATGATATTTATATTTTCTTTATTCTTCTCTATTTTTCATTTAAGGCATACCTTTATGCTTTCCATAATGTGTAAATATGATAATTTCATTTGAGGAAGTGCGAACTACCGCCTACTCAAACTGATATAAATCTTTCATGCCATACATGGAATGAATTAACGATGGTTTTAATGAAATTATGTAACATATATATATATTATATTATATTATAATAGATTTATAATATGCATATGTATCATTATGTTTTAATTCTTTTAAATATTAAATAGAAATTAAAGTAGCGTTCATGTGTTCGTATGACTTACAGTTTCCATGAATGGTGCGTTTCATTTATTATCTTCAAATGATAGGGAATATTATAAATACATATAAATAATGGATATAAATACATATATACTAGATATATATGATATTTAAATTATTAATATGATTCTAATGATAACAGAATTTTGAAAATATGGACAACTTTTAATTATAACAAGTTCATTTTTCACTCAAGTACCGAATATCGACAAAATGACCAATATTAACTTAAATAATTATGCAATTTTTATAACATGGTAATAAGTGATATAAAAAGAATAATAAACATAAAAAGGTTCTTAAGAAAGTAGAAACTAACTTAATTTTATTATTGATGAAAAACAAGCATTTCTGGAATTTGCGATATTTGCAACGAGATCCAGCCGCAAATGCTCTTTTGCGACGGTGTCCCGTTGCAAATAGCCCGTTGCAGAAAATTGCATCACAAATATTTTTATTTGAAATGAGATTATTTCTCGTAGAAAATAGTTCTCCGAATATATATATTATATATATAATAACCTATTGCAATAGTACCATCATAAAAAGGTATTTGCGACGGTCTCGTTTGCCCATCGAAAATAGTTTTTTGATTATATATATAAAAACATGTTGCAACGATCCCGATTTTCCCATCACAAATACTTATTTCAAAAATATATAAACTATTTGCAATGGGGTTTTGTTGGAAAAATCCCCATCGCAAAAGGTACCGTCGGAAATACTTAATAAAAAAAATATATTCTATAAAATTATGATAAATTAATATTAAAAAATTATAATATTATTAATACTATTAATATAAATTGTATAATGTTATATAATAATAATACTAGTATTATTAATATAAAAAAATTATATTTTTATGACATTAATTATAAAATAATTCTAATAATTAATAATGTTATTATTATTATTAGTTATGAAAACATAATAATATTATTATTAAAATAAAAAAATAAAAAAATATTAAAATTCTCAATATTTGCGAAAAATATAAAAAATAATAAATTATTATTATTATTATTCGTAAAATAAAAAAAATATTAATAAATATAATACTAATACTAAATAATAAAATAATAATTATTAAAAATAAGAAAAAAATAAAAAATAAATAAATTATGAAATATTCGCACTAATATAAGAGATAGAAACAGAAATTAGTTTATATTACAATTAAACATTGAATTCAAATGTTTTTAACATTAAAAAAAAGTCACTGGGGGTAGTATTCTTGGAGGAGGTGAAGGATCTGGATGTGATGGTGGATGAAACTCCATCCCTAAACTACGAGTTAGACGACGCATGTACTCCATCTACTCGTGATGCTGCTGCTATCATCAATGCATCTCTTCCTCGTACTACTGCTGCTATTGCTGCAGCTGACACATCTCTTTCTGCTGCTTACACAAACTCTTTATATGCTCACTCTCAGAGTGCAGGTGCTTCTAATACTGTGATCCAGAAGATGATACCTCTCCACGAGCTCCTCCTGAGTTGGTTTCCGACATCACAAAAATACCATAATAATCCCCAAGAGTGAAATGAGAGTTGATAACAACTACTCGACCATTCATAAAGCCATACTGGGTGGCCTGCATCCCAGCCGCCTCATAAAAATGGTTGGGACTAGTTTGATCAGCCTTCTCAGCCAGACTCTCAACCTGTGTCTGAGAGGTTGTGGCCTCATATGACTCCTTCAGTTCCAATTTGAAATTATAATAGTGAAAATATTATATGAAGTTAATTTTCAAACTAAAAATAAATAATACTGACCATAATCTGAATCTGGCGAGCACCTCTAATATCTCAAGTGGCTGTATCACTGTACATCCTCTAATAAACATTGCAATCTGTAATATTGGGATACTTGAATGCCTATATGAAAATAGAATAATCTCTTTATATTTAATGTGATATAATTTTTTTAAAATAATTACTTACCAGATGCTCTATATACATAGTAAATATTTGGATACAGTCTCGATGCGTCACCTCCTGTCTCTCCCGGTTCTGTCAGCCCAATGATGATCTCATCTGAAATCCACCACCCAACTAGTGTGAACATAATCCTTCCCAAACGTGAGATAAAATGTATTATGGTGGGTGGTCTCCACATGACTTATAAAATACTATCACTCTTGCCTTCTTCATGGAATTCCTTCTCAAATTATGCAAAAACATAATAAAACAGTCACACATAGACACATCTCATTCCACATGGATTGCGTCACACATGCTATAATTGATGGGATACCACAAAACCTACAATTAATTTATAATATCATGTTATTAATGAAATAAATTTAAAAATAAATATTATTTATTTACTTACCATCCAATGATCGAACATTTCATGCTGCACATCAATGGGAATTTGCATGCATGTGATACAAGGATGAGAAAAATAAATGTACGAGACAGAACTCCCCTATACAATAGCTATATTCTCAAAACTATGAAAAAGAAAATATAATAAAAAAATTAGTATATAAATAAAAAATGAAATCTAACTAAAATACACAGGTTACCATACCTCAACATGTGTGAATCAAATTCAAGACGTGGAGGTCACTTGGGGATATGGTCAAGAATAATCAGTCCCACAAGATTGCACCCCCTTCGCATACCCCCTGACCCTCCAGTAGGCTGAGTGTGAGATGATCCCAAATCCTCCCCATCCAAAGGTATCTCACCTTCCTGCAACTGGCGAAATAGATAATCTTCCTTTCTGAAACACAAAATGTTTGTTGTTAGAAAATAGTTAAAAATAACTATTATATATAGATATATATTAGTTATGATTATAACCAGCATTTAATTATGTCAACGTTCACCTTCATCATCATATTCAAATCTTATGATGTCGATGTCTTCATATTCCTCCTCAACACCATCAATATCCATATGAGTTTCAGTTTCATCATCTCTTACTATTTCAAATTCATTTGTAACATCATTAACATCATCGTCATCATCGAACCTTAATTGCAGGTTGTCATCATCGATATTCATTTCACTTTGTGAAAAAATAGCTTTCATTAGTTTCTTGAAATATTTCAATTCCTTTCACATCATCAGAACCACATTCACTTTTAGTAAACATATTTTCTTAAGATTTAACTTTTATTATGCTCCACCAATCACTCAGGTCTCTTAAAGTATCACAATACTTTGCATAATAAATTTGATGTGTTTGTTGAGCCAGTAAAAATAGTTCATTTATGAAAATAAGACTTTATATTTAATATCAATAATTCCATATGTCGGATGAACACACAAGGCTCTCTTAGTATTCAACCACCGACATTTAAACATCGTTATATAATTTTGTCCAAGACAACATAGTTCAATAATTTCATTCAGCATGTTGTAGAAGTAAACATCAATTTCTCTATAATGAGATCCTCTCAATAAAAATCTATTGTTCATTATTTTTTTGATTCCCTATATGTAAATTTATGAAATCAAAAACCATCCACCACATATGCATTATAAAATTTAACCATTTTGGATGGTGGGTTACACAATATACACAATCGCTTATACATTTTATCATCATCTTGAGAAATCATAATTTTTTTAAAACAATTCTCAATATAATAAATAATAAATAAGAAACAAAATTTATATGGTAAACCATAAATAATTTATGTTACAAGTTTTTTAATCCATTTAATTTTTTTTCCAGCGTTCTTCAAGGGCAGCTAATGTAATTTGTTGAAGTTGTTTCTTGATATGATTATAATATAACCTAAAAATAAAAAAATTATTTAACGTAATATAAATTATAGATTAATTGATAGAAGCACTCATATTAAGAATTATGTAACTTCTTCACAGTTGAACAAAATATATGTATGAGCTCTGCAATGTTCATCATCTGAAATCCATCATTCATGAACTCCACTGAATCTAAGATCTGGTTGAGTAAAAATAGATAATTGATTGGCCATTTCATCATAAACATTACCCTCATTCTATTTCATGCAGTTTATTTTTTGAGGGATATTCAGATTCAAAATAACGAGAGAATAAAAAAGAAATTTCCTCTTTCAAATAATTTTCAGCAATTGATCCTTCAACAGATGCTTTGTTACATAATGTTTTCTTCAATTTCTGCATGCATCTCTCGAATTGGTACATCCATCGAAACAGTACCAAACCTACAAAATTTTCTTCATGTATAAAATGTAATATCAAATGTTCAATTGAGTAAAATAAATCCCAAAAAATATTTTTTATAGTTTACATAGAATTACAATAACATCTTCTTCAAATTTTCATAGTGCATTGTAGTCTGTTGTCACCGAAAATATGTCTCGAAAAAGAAATGATATTTTTTTATCGAATCTAGAATCATAGAAATAAACAATTAATCCAATCGACATTATTATTTATATTATAACATAAAAACCATGAATTCTTAATCAGATAATATGACCTTTCTTAAAAAATCTTCCCAAATTGGAAACAAAGATATCTAGAAGATTCAAATCTGCAATCCACTGAAAAAATAATAAGATACTCTCTTTGGAATGTGTGTAATATGCTTTTGGCTTCATTAAACTCTGTGATATAACATTTGAAAATAGTTCATGTTCTGTTCACCTACAAATTTGGGCAACATCTAATCGTGCCTGTACATTATCTTTTCTCTTACATGGTGCATCCAAAACTATATGAAACAAATTATCAAAATATTTCTTCTAAATATTCATGACATCCAACATGTGGCAGACCAACAAATCAGACCAATATAGCAGATCCCAAAAAATGATTTGTTTTATTCAATTGTGTTTTTCCCAAAACCGTGGATTTTTTGTTGTTTGTTGTTGGTCCATATGTGATGAGAGATATTGAAAATACAACTGATTTTAAGTCTATACCTAAGATCATTTTTAGTGGTTTATCCTTTTTAATTGTGCCTTTTCTGAAATGAGATTTGTTCCTCTGAAAAGGACGATCTGTTGGATGAAATATATGATGATAGTCCAAACAACTAGATTTTTTCCCATTGATGAGCATAAATGATTTATTTTCTCTCATATAGTAAGGAAATGATTTTGGACAATGTGTACTCTAGCCAGATAACACGACATATGCTGGGAAGTTATTAAGTTTCCATATCAATGCAGCTTTTAGTTGAATTTTTTTTTCCAGCAACATCACATGTAATAACACCATTACACCAAAATGAATTTAACCCATCAATCAATGGTTTCAAATAAACATCAATAACATTTTTTGGATGTCCTAGGATTAATAAGGTCAAAAATATATATGTCTCCTTCATCAACATCAATGAAGGTAAATTGTATGGAGTTATAAAGATAGGCACACATGAATACTGACTACCATAAGAACCAAAAAGATAGAAACTGTCAGTAGAAAGACCCAATCGCACGTTCTGGGATTCTAATGAAAAAGACAGATGCTCTTGGTCAAAATGTCTCAATAAATCACCATTAGATGGATGATTCAAGATTTTACCAGTTGAAATCTTCATTTTGTGGAATGACATCATTGTCGCTGTTTTTTCAGACATAAATACATTATGTAAACTGGGTGTAAGCAGTAAATATCTTAACAGTTTAACGGGAATCAATCCAGACTTCCCCAGTTGAGCTTCTTTATACCTCAATTTTCCACATGTGGGAAACATTCCAACAACTCATTTTCACCATAATATAAGATGAAATCATTTCTACATGCTTGAATATTCTGATAACTAAGGCCCATTTTACAAACCAACCTCTTGCTCTTATAGTAATTTTCAAGCAACACATTTATTTCAGGTGAAAATGTTTTAATAAAAGAAAATATCTGATCAAAATATTTGTTTGAAATTACATTATCTTATTTAATATTCATAATGTTTGCAAACACTTCTAATATTATTATCTTGCAATGAGGATATAATACACCCTCAACAGACCTCAAAAACTCTTAAAATTCTGATGGTTCCAACTCAGAAGTTAAATCAATATCATACGGAGTTTCAGATGTTTAAATAGATTGACCTACAACATCATGTACTATATTTTGAAACTGTGATGGAACTAGAATCAAATTATTAGTGTTATATCTAGAACTAAGTTCACCATGTTGATACAAAAAATAATAATCTGGTTGAAAACCAAAATACAAGAGATATCCCCCAATGTTTTCAAATGTGTCAAATGTTCTTAGAGCACATTTTTTACAAGGATTCTTAATTGTGACTTCTGAAACAATTTTTAGTTTTGATGATGCAAATGACAAGAAAGTTTTAACACCCTCAATATATACAAGATTTAAACCAGAACTGTTTCGATTTCTATGTTGATTTATCCAAGAACGATCATCTAATAATGACTGTTGTTGACTTCCTCATTCTATATTTTTCTACAAAATATAACATCATTACTTTTTTTTGAATAATTTGAAATAAGAAAAACACTATTCAAAACATAGAAGATAAATAATTACATATAATTATTACTAATTACCACTAATTATGGGCGGCACAATTTCTAGTGGATTGGTGACTACTCTTTTGTCTGATGGCTCATTTACTTGAAACTTTCTCACACTGAAATCCTAATGAAGAATCTTCTCATAGGAGGACATATCCATTCTCGTGCATATGAGAATTCATAAGCATACCTCCGACCACATTTTTCATTATAATTTGAGTGTGAGAAAGATTCAAGTAAATGATCCATCAGACAAAAGAGCCCCCTTTTCATCGATGAATCATCTTCTAGAAACCTTCACCACCTGAAAACATTATAAAAAATGTGGTCCTATAGAAGTATATCAAATCCATTGCATGCAAGATTGGATATGCATATGTTGAAGTACATTTTTCATAAGGTTTTGAGTCTGCGAGAGTTGAAAGGATAAGAGTCCTCGAGTAAAAGGAGTGCCTCCAATCTACTAGAAATTGTGCCAAGTTCTTTAAATTTATTACAATTATATCTATTTTCTGCTAATTATCCCTATTTATTACTAATTATTCCTATTTATTACTAATTATTCATAATTATTGCTAATTATTGCTAATTATTAGTAATTATTACTAATAATTGCTAATTATCCCTATTTGTAACTAATTATTGATAATTATTTCTAATAATTTGTAAATATTTCTAATTAATACTAATTATTGCTCATTATTACGAATTAATACTAATTAATACTAATTATTACTATTATAACTAATTATTACTATTACTAATAATTATTACTAATTACTACTAATTATTACTAATTAGTACTAATTAAAACTAATTAATACTTAGTAATACTAATTAATACTAATTAATACTAATTAATACTAATTATTTATAATTATTGCTAATTAATGGTAATTATTGGTAATTATTGCTATTTTTTTCTAATTATTTCTAATTATTTATAATTATTTCAAATTATTTCTAATTATTTCTAATTATTGCTAATTATTTCTAATTATTTCTAATTATTGATGATTATTTTTAATTATTGTTAATTATTGCTAATTATTTCTAATTATTGCTGATTATTGCTAAATATTTCAAATTATTGCTAATTATTGCAAATTATTGCAAATTATTGCAAATTATTGTTAATTATTGATAATTATTACGAATTATTGCTTATTATAGCTAAGTATTTCTAATTATTTCACATTATTACTAGTTATTCCTAATTATTGAAAATTATTGCTAATTATTGCTAATTATTTCCTAATTACTACTAATTATTGATATTTACTTCTATAATTGCAAATTATCAGTAATTATTGCTAATTATCACTATTTATTTCTAATTGTTGGTAATTATTGCTAATTATTTCGAATTAATGCTAATTAATTCTAATTATTTTTGATTAATACTAATTAATACTAATTAATACTAAATATTTCTAATTACTACTAATTAATAATAATTATGACTATTTAATACTATTTAATACTAATTAATACTAATTAATACTAATTAATATAAATTACTACTGATTTTTACTAATTATTAATAATTATTAATAATTATTACTAATTATTGCTAATTATTACTAATTATTGCTAATTATTTCTAATCATTGCTAATTATTTATAATTATTAAAAATAATTTCAAAGTATTACTAATTATTGCTAATTATTGCTAATTATTTCTATATATTGCTAGTTATTTCTATTTATTTTTAATTTTTACTAATTATTCACAATTACTGCTAATTATTGCTAATTATTGCTAATTATTGCTAATTATTACTAATTATTGCTAATTATTGCTAATTATTGCTAATATAGCGAATTATTGATAATTATTGCTAATTATCGCTAACTATTTTAATTATTGCTAATTATTTCTAATTATTGCTACTTATTGATAATTATTGCTTTTTATTGCAAATTATTTCTAATTATAGCCAATTATAGGTTATTATTAATAATTATTGCTTAATATTGCTAATTTTTGCTAATTTTTGCTAATTATTTCTAATTATTTCTAATTATTGCTAATTATTGCTAATTATTACTAATTATTACTAATTATTACTAATTATTACTAATAAATACCAATTAATACTAATTAGTACTAATTAATACTAATTGATACTAATTAAAACTAATTACTACAAATTATTACTAATTACTACAAATTACTACTTATTATTACAAATTATAACTAATTATTAGTATATATAATATTTATTAGTATTTATTAATATTTATTCCTAATTTTTGTTAATTGTTGCTAGTTATTGCTAATGTTTTACTAATTAAAACTAATTATTTACTAATTAAAACTAATTAATTCTAATTAATATTAATTATTACTAATTATTACTATTTATTAATAATTATTACTATTTATTACTAATTATTACTAATTATTAGTAATTATTAGTAATTATAAGTAATTATTAGTAATTATTAGTAATTATTCGTAATTATTTGGAATTATTAGTATTCATTAGTAGTTATTAATATTTATTAGTGTTTATTACTAATTATTAGTATTTATTAGTATTAATTTCTAATAATTAATATTTATCACTAATTATTACTATTTATTCTTAATTGTAACTAATTAATGCTAATTGTTACTAATTAGCCTTAATTACTATTAATTAATGTAAATTGGTGAAAATTACAACTACTAACTTCTAATTATCATTAATAATTATTGATTACTACTAATTATTAAAAATCAGTACTAATATTTTTAATTTATTATTACAAATCAATAGTAATGAAAAAAACAATCTAAATCAAATTTAATTACAACTAATTAACAATAACTAAAATTAATATAAAAAAAATGAAATAAATATTAAATTAAATAATACGTAAATACCTTTAAACATTGTTGTTTAAAGGAGTAGACGACTTCAAAACATGTTTAAAAAAATTCAACTCAGAGAAATTTTAACTCTAAAATTAGAGTTTAGAGAGAGAGAGTAGGAATTGATAGGAAGAATGAAAAAAATGGATGAGGGGTAAATATAGGTTAGAATATTTGCGATGGGTCCCATCGTAAATAACATCAGCAACAATAATTACTGTCAGCGGTTAAAAGGGTATTTGTGACGGGACCCATAAAAAATAGTGAAATGCCGAGACACTATTTGTGAAGAGGGCATATCCCGTCGCAAATAGTATTTACCGCTGCTTGGTATTTGTGATGGGGAGCCCCCCATTGCAAATACCCTTCCCAAGGTTTGGCGCGCAATCCGCGCCACACTGCGCTAAACCTTTTGTGATGAGGCCCCAAATCCCGTCGTAAAAAAACTAATTATTTGCTACAGGATTTGTGGACTGTCGTAAATAACATCATCGACAAACTATTTGTGACGGGAATAAATCCTATCACAAATAACCCGTCGCAAAAGACCATTTTTCCCATAGTGAAGGAACATATGTGATGAATCGGTCTCAACTTAAAGGAACCTTTCATCCTCCTCTTTTAGTGAAATGCTTCTTTTAGATTATGTCTTTTAATTTCCATTTTCATATACTTGGCTATCTTCTTATATATCTTTATTGTTGTACATTTTATGTCTAAGTGATGAGAGTCCTTTTTTTATCTGATCAACTCATTTTATAAAATTTTATCTAACATTGTTAGGCTGCCGAATTTCATATGGGAATTTCTAAAACTCAATTTCCACTCATTGGGTTTTACACATACTTTGTTGATTATATTATCCCATGATTATGTGTGGAATCAATATTTATTTACATTGTAATTTCCAGTTCCCTTTGTGTGGATATACTTTTTCAACAGATAATCACCCCATTTATAAATTCTTAAGTCATTTATACGAACTTTGTAAGGAAAATCATAGCTCAATATCCATTCATTGAGTAAAATATCTATGTAATTGGTTTTGTTATCCTAAGAATATGTGTGAATGACCTATGATTATTTACACTTAATATCCACATATATTGGGTGTATTTATATTTGTCATACATAATTATGTCATTGACTTATCCTTATTCTAATGATACGATCTTTGTATGGGATTTCATCTCAATATCCTTTCATTGAGGCATATATTGATGTTTTCACCATTATAATCCTATAAGGTGTATCTACAACCCTTTTGAAATGTTATATCATGAATAAGTATGTTATCAAGATATTTAATGTTTTATTTAATGTTATTCCTTAATGATTTTTTTCAAGCATTTCTCAAGTGGCAAGGGACTCTTTAACTAAAACATCATTTTACAAGTTTTAAAGATTTAATAATTTAAAACCTTGTATTTCATGTCCATGTTTTAGAAATGGGTATTAAGAATTTATTGAAATGGAAATGAATGTTTTGAAATGATAATTTAATTCAAAATTTTCAATGTGGTATGAGATGATTTGATTCAATATTCTATTTATTAATGGTTTTAAATGGTTTTGGAAAGCATTGAATATTTATATATCGTAAAATGATCTCTTGCAGTTATAGTATGGAAATGTTATATTTACATTATGCTTATTTTATTTGTTATGATTATATAATGGTACTTGGACATTTTACAGGTGGTTACATGATAAACCAATGATGGGGGGTTACATGATAAACCCAATGACAGGTGTTTCCGTGATAAACCACGGATGGGTGGTTACGTTATAACCTCCAATGCATTGGGTATGGAAGTCGGCCATATGACTATTCTATTTAGTGATATGTGTGAAAGTCGACCGTATGGTTATTCCATTTAAGTATGTTTATGTCGCAATTTATCTTTATATTCTATATGTTTCTTTTTATGGTATTTATGGTAATCTTTTGGTTAAAAAATGGTAAACAATGAGCTTATATTTATTGAAGTGTTTTTGCTACTTCTTAAAGGTGAAAAGTATTAATTTATGGTAAAGTATTCATCGTTTACATGTTGTTTTCAAAAAATAATAGTTTTACTTTTTTTTATCCCTTAATAAGATTTTTATGCACATGCGATGTTTTGAAATTTTTTTCACAGGACAAGAGGAATAATAGATTTAAGGATGAGATCATGGAAAATTTATGATGTTAAAAAAAGAAATGATTTCCTGTTTCATTTAAAGAGTTTTTTATGATAAAATTGGATAGTGAGTAGAAGTTTCTACTTGTAATATTCAAGATGTTATATATAAATTATGAACTATTTTTCTAAAGTTCTAAACCTGAAAAGATCCTCGATGTGAGTTAAAGTCAAATTATCGACAATTCTCCAGTTTAAGTATTGTTTATGTTTGGGGCATTATAATAAATGAATCCATGGTGTTTACTATGGGAATTTTAAATCACATAACACAAAGAGATTAATAGAAAAATATAACACATTTAAAATTGGGTGTTGAAGATCACGGTGTTAAATTATAATGCTAAATGTAGAGTATATACTGACCACACCTAATTAGGGGGTTGAGTGTGGGAGTAGTGGTTGTTGTAGTAGAAGTTAAGATTATTTCAGAGATACGAAGAACTGTAGATTCCTAAAATTGGTATCATAGATTGACCAAATTATAATGGTCATTGTGGTGGATTCCCAAAATCATTGAGAGAAATTGGGAAACCCACAATATGAATTTTAGTGATTATTGTGGAAACATGCAAGTACAAAATAATAATGAAATCTAGAGAACCTCTTCACCAAGAATGTTGGAATATGGGAATATTAAGATAAAGATAAAATGAGTTGAACTATGGAATGTAACATGGTGTGGTGGTCAGGGATATTCCATTTCTAACCCATGTAATCCAATCATTTATATTTATACCATAATTTTAGAATTTTACATCAGTGTCATCACATTTTGTGAAAAATGAAGGCAAAATGGGCTGCTGGAGGTGACCAAACCAGGGTGATAGGCATGGTGAGTATTAGTTATTTCCAATTAATAGTAAAAGTAGATAGGTAATCATGGTTCTGATCATTTTAAAGGGGTTTCTACCTATAGAGATACTTCATGACACCATATCATCAATGTGTTAGGTGTTTGAAAGGGTGTTTTAACATGAATTTAAATTAGGATAATCACATTGGTAATTTTGGGTGAAATAAATGGGGATGTCACTATCAATTTATGTGTAGTTATTAAGAGTTTTGATGAACTCCACTATGTATCGTCAAATTCCTAATGAATTTGTATGAAATAGAGAAATAAAATCTAATTTGGGGAAGGGATTTTAATGTGTAAAAAAATAGAGAGAAATTTTAATGCAAATTTCAAACATTATGGAGAGGAGATGGTGATATGCAAATAGTACATTATATTTTTTTATCTTTCTTAAAAATCATCTGAGTTTAGGAAAAAGTGATACACCAATTTTAGTGTTATTTCTCATCTTACATCTATGAAAAACATAACATTATATAAGGAGTAGTTCATACCCATATCTATAAAATATAAATGATAATTGTTTTTCTTTTAGTGTGGAAAATGAGTTTGAAGGGACAATTCAATAAATCCATTATTTAAAAATATAACCAAAAGTTGTGCACTTTAGTGTCTTAGGTGTGTTTTCACATTTCTATTCATGGTCCTTATATTTTTTCCATTTTGGTAAAATACATAAATGCATGCATTTATTCTTCCTTACTTTATTCACTAAAAAGGTGTTTTAAGGGATATGAATAAATGTTCCATTAAAATAATGAATAAAATCATGATCCAAGAAAAATATTGAATTTTCAATACCACACCTTCTCTCATGGTATATTATATGATGGGGATGAATAATTTTATTCATAAATTACATCATCATATATTTAGAATATTAGGATAAGAATGTTGATTATATGATTATCTTTCTAGACTTACTTTAAGAGAACTAGTTATATGACATGCTCTCAAATTGTATATTTTGAATTTTTAGAGGTCCACTTCTGAGGGTATGTAAAATCAGAGTGTAGTGTAGATATGAATCAATGATGGTTGATGTAGTACTAGAATGGGATCTACTGAATATTGT
The DNA here is from genome assembly GCA_963277665.1 of Viscum album. Lineage (NCBI taxonomy): Eukaryota > Viridiplantae > Streptophyta > Magnoliopsida > Santalales > Viscaceae > Viscum > Viscum album. The sequence continues at coordinate 94,843,644 of OY728138.1, read as the reverse complement.
GTTAATGGTGATGTTTCTTACATTTTTGGGGGTATTATTGGATATTGTTTTGTGGAATTATCTATGATTATTGGATCTATAACTATTGTTATCTAAAGCTGTAAGTCATTAATTTTTTCATAAAAACTCTAGGGGGATTTTGAGGAGCTGAATTATATTCAATGAGTGATCATGTCTAGAGATTTAGAGAGGATGGGTTTATGTATGTTGTCTTTTTTTAAGCCTCTATTTCTTAGATCAGTTGTTTATTGATTCAATGGAATGGAGTAATAGATTATAGGTCCTGATAATTGAGATATAAAAAGTATAACTATGAAGCCTATTATTTCGATCTAGAAATTGTATTGTGTACCTTTTAAATCTAGAGGAACTTCTTTCTGGATGAGTATTTAATGGTGTACATGAATCCTAAAAGTCTCAGGTACATTAATACCCGGGGAGATAATATCCTAAGGTAGAACCCCTAGTTGGAGTTCCTAGAGATATATCACATTGATATTTTCTACACTCTATGAATGGGAAATTTTTATGATAATTCTATTAGTAGGAATTATCTTTATTTTTTTTGTAGCGGGAGGCATCTGAAAACTTTTCCTTGTTTAAATTTTCCTTATTATATGAGGTTAAAGTTGATTATCTTGGATAAATGGCGGCGTACCATCCACTTCTTTAACATGTGAGGGATTCCTAGTTTGATGGATTATGTTTCATGGTTTTTCACCATTAGATATTATCTAGACATATATTAGATTAATATTATAAAGGTTCAGAGAATATCATCTTCTTTTGAGGATGGATAGCGGTTCTAGACAAACTATGTAAGGACTTACCAGGGCACTTCCGTACATCACCCTTGGAGATCCATCCAAGAGTGATGAAGATGTATCAAGACACCACGATTCAATTTTTATGGAAATGTATGAAAGAAAGTGTTATATTTCTTATTTATTAGTACCTTAACTATTAGACGGTGAAGAAGGTGTACTAGGCCCTGGTATGTTTGGGACAACCCCTTGAGGTGCCAGATTGGAAGTGAGATGGAATATCAATGGATTTAATGATGGGTGTTAATCATTCATTAAGGGGTCACATAGGTGATTATCAAACGAATAAAAGACCCAAGATAATTCCTTTCCATTTTTTAGTAATGTATGGTAGAGATATTGGTATTAATATATATTGAGTCAATCATCCTATGACATTAGATACCCTCAACATAAATTTTTAAACGAGATACTCAATTTATGTACTTGTTCTAGGTGAGCTTGTAGGATGAATTTAGGAAATAGTTACAAATTATTATAATGTTTTATCATCATAATGATAAAAAAACAAGTTAATCGTTCTGTATTATGGGGATACACTGGTGGATATGTGTTTGATTTTAGTTATAGAAGGTAGGATTAATTTCCTTTAATAGACTTTACATACAACAACAAATATCACTCTTCCATTTTCAGGACACCTTTGATGGACCTAAATAGGATACCCCACATTTCATCCCTATAATTGACAAAGAAAGGAGAGTCCTCTCTAAAGGGTTCATAGTTTTCTTGATTGATGACATAGAAGGTGAAATTCATCCAAGAGTGGATGCAGACTGCTTATAACCATCAAAAGTCTTACACAGACTAAATTAAATGGCCATTGTATTTCAAGGAGGGATATCATGTGTTTTTGAAAGTCTTGAAATGACATTAATTATTGGAATTTTGTTGGGGGAAAATTTTTTCCTGAGGTTCATCTGTCTATTCCATATTATATATAGGATGAGTGAGGTTTCTTACCAACATTAGTAAGACTGAGTTCATGATGCCTTCCACATTTCGCATCCGAGTAGATATGTGTATAACCCACCATACATTATGGACTAGAGTGAGATGGACATTTAGGAAGGTGATACTTTTTTTGAGTATCGGGTATAAATAGGGAATTGGTGGGAGAGGAAACTTCATGGGAAACCTATTCTATTATAGTTTAACCTTTTTTAATATTATAACCTTCTGGAGAGATCATGGGATAATGAGAAGTAGATGAAATATTACTCCCCCCTTTTTTGGATAGGTTGTTCTTTTTGGGGGAAAAGATTTATAAGTGGCAAGGATATATTGACCGTGGTTCTTATTGTGTAAAGATTAAAAATATTTTAAATAATATTTATGATGTTTCTCACTGATCCAGTTATTTAATTTCAATGTCGGGGGACAAAAACAATGATATATTAAAATTAATAAAAAATCTTTAGTATTTGTACATGTGTTAAGGGGGATAATGATTTTCCATTTAAACATAGCCTCATATGGGAAATTCAAGACCATAGTTACCTCTAGAATGTGGGTTTACCCTTGCAGTTATCTAATTGTCAATAAAAATAGTGTTCATGAGATTGGGTTTTTGTGGGTGGATTGATTAACTAATTTAGTTAATTTAATTAATTAATCAATTTATTTTTTAATTAAATAATTTGACTTAGAAAGTTACTATTAAATTACCTCTTACCTATCTATCCCTATAGTTAAACACCATAAACTCTAGCTTTAGATATACATAGAGAGGAGGAGATCGATGAAGATTAAGAGAATCTTTGAAATCTGGGAAGGAAATTATTCATCAAACATTGATAGTAACACATGACATGGATATGTTTTTCTTCAATGATAGATCCAAATTCAACGTAAGAAGTTAATATTTTTATATTCATTTATTCTTCATTATTTTTAGAATGGATTAATTTTTCATGAGATTATTTTTAAATACCATGGGCCTATTTATTATCAGCTTTTATTTTCAACAGGATAATTATAAATCAGTGTTGTTTTCCTCCCATTACTAATTATTGTTGGATCCAAACCCAATGAAATGTGTTGGATATTATGAGAAACACCCACTAATCTAGTACTAGATTATTGTTCATATATTCCCTCCATATTATTCATTTTCGTCCACTAAACATTGTTTTAGAAAGTGGGTCAACAATACAGGATTGGAATGATGATCGATTGAGATAGAATTATTTTCAATCAATGGGTTTTAGTGTTGTGGAAATGAATATTAAATATGGGTTCGATGAAGAGAATTGGTATATAAAAAATGATATGATTTTGAGATATTGATGGGTAGATACGTATAGGGTCAACATGGGTTCTTGTGATGTGATTACAAACCTTTTTTCTATTAGGATAACATAGTGATGTGTCGAATATAGAGTCGGTGAATCAGTGATGGTATATATTAAATATAGTTTTATGTTTTATCCATGTGTACCAATTTACTTATTCATAGAGTATATCTCTATCCCCTCAACTATTAATTAATCAATATTTAGACGAAGAATATGAAAGAAACTGAAGAGAACACTAGGGGTTTTAATGTGGTTTAACTCCCTATAAATTTCTTTTTACATAGTACATCATGGTTATTATTCCATATTGATAGTTACTTCATATTATCAAAATAAAAACCCTGAAAAATGGTATGTACTTGGAAAAATTTTCCTAGCAACAACTAGGTAGAAAACGAGAGGGGGTTTTATCCCATTATTCCAAAGAATAAGCTTGTACTTCCTTGATGTAATATCACATGTGATGGCTTGAGACCCTAATGGACTATAAATATCGATCCTATTACACTATTAATATAAGAATATAGTCCAACTAAAGATGTTAAACCTTCTAAAGTAGAATGTTGTTGGATGAATTTCTTAGAACATTGGCCTATGTATGATCAATTTATGTATTCCACTCACAATATATTATTCTTTTTACCTTTACTTATTCTTATTTTTCTTCTTCTTATTTTTATTAGGTGCATGATATAAATCCTTTTAATTTAGAAATGGTTCCCTCTTTATCTCTCATTAATACTTAATGGTAAAAATTAAATATTGAATCGATTCTCTCTCTATTTCTCACTAGTGAATAAGAAAAACATGGTAACACCTTGGTTTTCTTTAACTCATAGAATTTGTATCATACAGAATATCAGATAACTTCACCACAATTTTCGATCAAATTTTGAAAAAAATATTTTCACACATATTTTATAAGTATTTTTTATATTAACACTATAGAAATATCATTGTATTGAAGAAACCTTTGACTAATTCACACTCATAATAATTTACTCAAATTAGAAGTAAAATTCTTCCTAAAAGTTTAGATGAATACCCAAATATTATCTACTTATATTCTTTAATTATATAATTTTATTATCATGATCTAATTCTTCACAAAAAATCCATAAATTTATTTTATTTTTAATTCCTCTATGTATACATGAATTTTATGTATTTCATAAAGTTTTAGTTTCTCCTTGATTTGTGGCACAAGACACTCCATAGATATCTTATTTACGTATCCTTCTAAAATCACGATTTGTAACTTAATAATCATGTTATTTTCAATTTGAACTCATAGAAATGAATCATCATTTTTGGATATAATATTTCTTTAAAACACTTAAATAAGTAATTCTTATGATTAGAAGTTAAATACTCAAATACATAAAATTAGAGCCACATGTTCTTAAGACTTATGAGGGATAAATACATATACTCATCTTAAATTTTATATGTTGATTAAATATTTATGTCGGGTTCTTATTTTCACCACCACTAAATACTCCACTAAAATATGTAGTAACTATTCTTTCAATTTTCTAGTGAGAAAACCATTTCTATATGCATGGTATTATATTCTCTTCTTTTAGCATGTATTTTTTGTGTAGAAATCTCCCTTTATTTTGAAAGGTTCATGAATAATGAAATGTGATATATTTACCTTAATTATATATTTTTCATCAATTGATATATATTATTCAAGAATATAATAATTCTCAGAACTCATATTTTCACCTAATAAAAAAGTTACTCCATGTAGATGCATCTAAAAATATATAATGTGAGGTAAGAGAAAATATTATATTGACCACATGAAGTGATCATAATATATATATTGACCACATGTACAAATTTATGATTGTGAAAATTAACTATAAGAAGTTGAAAATAGACTATTGAACTAGATAGTCATGTTAAATACCAAGAAGTAGTATCTTCAAAATAGACTTTATATCAAGTGAACTGTTATTTAGTAATCTAATTTCAATAACACCAATACTCTAAAACACAATTTTCATCAATGAATGAATCACTTGAAACCTGGTATAATAGTTATTACATTATCATTTACATGTGGTAGGAGCTTAAGATTCCTATATTTTTGTATCTTCAATACACATATATTTTTCAAAATTAAACATATAGAATCATTTATACTTGGGAACTCTTATTCATTACCATGAGATCTATGGAAGATAAAAACTTCCAAGATTTAAGCTTATCCTTCAAATCTCATGTAATATTTACAACTTCCTAAAAATAATATTTTCTTTATTTGGAAATCCACTAATCTTACTATTAATCATTGGGTCAGTAACTTTCTTCCAATCTCTTTTCTCCAATACATATTGATTCACATTGAAAATAAAAACAATTCAACACAAATTGGGTGAAAAAATATCCCCCATTGTATTTGTTTCCAATACCAACTAGTAAATGTTTTATCAATATGTTCAACCCTTTTGAACATATGATTTTCTTCTCACCCACTTTATCATTCATGTTTTCATTCTCTTATCTCTCCATTTATTGAAAAATAAAAATAATTCTAGATAGGGGATGATATCACTTAATTCTTATGTACCGTTCAATCAATCATTCCACTCTAAATCTACTTGAGTGATGATTGGTGTAAAAAAGGTTTTAATTTAGGAAACAATCTTTTTCAATTGTTAATAGAATAAGATACCAACAAAAAATCATTACTATTCATCACTAAAATGATATTCAATGATATTTAGGATGATACCAATAGATATAATTTGCATCTATTATTTATATTAATTCAACCCTAAATTCATTCACATACATATATACATAAATTACAAGAACTCTGGTACAATTTACAAGATATAATTACGGGAATCATCCTTGAAATTTCTTTAGATTAATTATTTTTATGTCATTGATGATATCTGATTATCTCCCGTAATATTATATTTTTTTCGTGATAATCCAAGGATGATAGAGAATCATGACATAACTTTTCAATAAAACCATTATAATAAACTTCCAGAATTAATATTTGTATGAATTATCAACTCTAGAAGAATTTCATGAAATTCTACATCAAGGGATGGTCTCATCTTTAACATCATAAAGGTAAATATTTTCAGAAGATACACACTAAAATTACATTTGATAAATGATACTAAGATAATGACTTCTTTATATCTAAAATAGTTATTCATGATTTCTTGAATCCATTAGTTCATTATTTGAGAACTGGTGTCACCTTCAATTCCATGAATGGATAATATAGTAACACAAAGAATATATAAGTTAATTAGATGAAACCTTATTTATTATTAATATGAGTAGTTGGGTAAGGAATTCCATATCAACCAATTTTCCCTCTTCATTTATCTTCAATTCTGAATGGTCTCTTCATTTTTTCACATTCAGTTTTCAAATATGATTTTTCTTTTGAAAGTATGGGTTGTTTCCTTATCATTATATGATACATTATTTGTTACATGATATATCAAGGAACATGTATCATAGGGTACTTTATTCATGTTTTTCGATATTTCTTCTTGTGCGTGAATAATTTTGAAATGATCAGTATCTCCAACTTCCATTCACCTCTCACATATCCCCTTCGGATAAAGTTATCACACATGGTAGTAAGAGATCCTATTCTATAGAAGGATATAAATTTTTCAATATGTGGGATCCTATATGAAAGAAAATTGGGAACTTTTTTACCCATCTTCATGTATGAACAATTTACATATGATTGTTGATGAGTGAATTTCACCAGCGTATTTGATAGAAGATAGATCAAAGAGTATCAATTTTGTTATAGAGAGAGTTGTAGATAGTCATAGAATCAGTGAAACACCCAAGAATTTTATGAGAAATATTTTGTTTTTAAATCATCAAAGGAATCTTTCACTACACACAACAGTAGATTGGCTTGCTTTACACGCAATTGCGGCCTTCCTCGATAGCTTGTGTCGCATGCAATACCGAGTTTCACTAAAAAACGATATGCTATTAAAATATTATTAAAACTAGCCGTTATGAATAGTAATAACCACTTTTTTAAATTTTATAAATTCGATTTTTCAAAATGGACTTCATTTTTGGATTTGGAATATCGAAATTTTCCTAGGGTGAAATTTTGGTATTTTTCTGAAAACTTTCAATTTTTGATGAATAGTGAAACCACTAAGTGGTAGTTAAAAAAACTGGATTTTTCATAAAACATAATTTTACCACTTCTGTGAGTGGAATTTTGAAAATCCGAGAGACACGGTTGATGTCAGTAAGTAAAATATGGTTCAATGAGATGAAAATAATTTTTTGGTGAATAGTAACTTTTTACTTTTATTTACCACGGTTAAAAGTAAATAGGGTAATTAAGGTTAAAATTGATATTATTATTACCCTAACACATGTCCTAATTCTATTGGATACGTGTAATTCGACCAAAAACAACCTTAGGAATAAAATATGACCATTCAGGCCCACTTGGATTAGATTAGGACATTTATTATCAATTTACTTAAAGAAGGGTTAAAATAGTTAAAATCAAAGTTTAATATGTAAATCCTTTTTAATATGGGGTTATAAATAAGATAAATTAGACAATAAATATTCATTAGAAATCTAAAAATATTTCAAACATAATCATATTTTATTTATAATTTTTAGACATTAAATAATTTAATTTATTTATGACACAACGATGATGGAGTAATTATCTTATTAATGAAATATTGACATAATTAATGTTATAAATACCCAAATAAATTTAATTTTAGACTTTTGATGGATTACACTAATTTTCTTGGTTAATATGACATGTTATTATTGATTTAATTAACTTTTTTCGAACTAATCATTCTGTTATAAGTTTAACAAAAATCAATTACTAAATAGTGTCAAAATTGACATAAAATAGTTTTTAAAAAAAATATTATATTATTAATTGTTATTTTATTCCTAAAAATATAAGGATCATCCAAATGAATTAGATAAGGTTATATATATTAATAATAAAAAACTTGGGGTTATTTTGGCTTGTTATAGTAAGTTAATTAACCTTATAGTGTAAGAACACAAGAAGACACGATAAAAGTAAAATTATTTAACTTAATGTTAAATCTAAATGATAAGGTTAAAATAGGGACCAAAACTTGTATAAATTCTATTTTATGAGAGGATTTCGACCCATACCCACCTTAACTTTAAAATAAATCAATTTGATCTATTTAAAACCGAATTTGGCTTTATAATAAAATAATATTTTTAGTTATTTCAAAGGTTCCCCTCTCCTCCCTAATAAAAGGGCACCTCCTTCCTCTCTTCCTCACACCACTTTGAGCCTTCAAGCTCGGCCAACCCCTGCCAATTTCTTCTCTACACTTACCTAGAGACATCCTAGAGGTCTTGGTCTTCTTCAAAGACCAATTTTAGTGCCCTAAAAGGATGTCTCAAATAAGCGCTTCAAAGAAGAGGTAATGCCCGTTACTGATTCTTTCATCTTTATTTCTTATTCCACATCTTCTTATTTAGTTTTTTCATCAGGAAGTAATAACATCAGTATCACTAATATACTTATATGTTATTATAAGTATGAAACAACCCTATTTCACCATCTATCCATCCTATAGAAAATGAAATCACCACGCATGCGTACGTACGGAATACCGTCTCCACGCCGTGGTGTAATCTATTTTCCACCACCACCTTACTTGGATGGGTATAATGGTTTAAATAATGAATATATATGATTATTGTAAATTGATATTGATTCTGAAATAGTATACATACACTCCAATACAATTCCACGATCATTGGAACGATATCATCGCTCGTGCGTACGTACGGAATACCGTCTCCACGATGTGATGCGACTCGTTCTAAATGATCTTCATTGCATAATGATTATATAAATGAATTTAATTAATGAATATGATATATATATATATATATTACACTAATACCATTCTCGAAATGAGGTATCTATAACCTAAAAAGAAGAATAAGAATTTATTCGACAAAACACGCATAAGAACAAAAAGTAATAAACACCCAAATAACAAGTAGCAATGAAATATTACTAATAATAAGCTAAGAATATGACCATATATGATATCATAACAATGAGTATGATTCTGGAATAAGTCAATGACATTATTTAAATCATTATAGAGGAGGTTCAGACACTTACGAAGCAAATCGTACCTAAGGTAAGGGAAAATCTCGCAATCTCAATTTTTATTCGAGATTGTTTATACTTCAAAATTTACTGGGGTGTATTTTATCATCCACATCCATGATTCCTCAATATGTAATATTTACATCTTCCTACAATAGTTAATATCCAATTTTAACCTTCGGTGAGTTTTTAGTAAAAGATATGAAAGAAATCTTTTGTCGTTTTTCGTACGAGGTACTTTTTGACTTTTCCATCAAAAGTACGAGAAGAATTTTTTCTTTTAACTTATACGGCATGAATGGATTTTTAAAACAATATTTACAAGAAGCTTCCCTTACAAGTTTTCAAGTTTATTTTTAATAAACTTCTTTTAGTTTATAATTGTATGAAATGTTAAGAAAGGAAAAGTGTTTTTGAAGTAGAAAGGATATTTTCCTCATGAATGGAGTTCAAGCGTTTTATCAAAATTATTTTCCATCTAAGATAATAAAGGGATATGTTTCTATCCCTATTATTACATTGATTTGATTATGTTGTGATGGAATTATTTTTATGAATTCCCATATCTTATATGAGTTTTTTATGATGTCACGATGTTTAAGATTCCCATTTTTATTACATGGGTTATGCTATGATGTATGGTTTATGATTTTGTGGCACACATAAGAATGGTATAATTATGAGATGGGTGGGACCTATATCTCCCTCCAATGCATTGGGTAAAGATTTTATATCTCATGAGATAGACATGGATGGAATGGCAGGTTAAACCGGTTCAGTGAAACAATACTGGAATGAGGAGTGAACTCGGTTCAGAAATGGACTTTGTCCGCTAAGATAGTCTTGGAAATGAGTCTTGACTACTAAGAAATTATTCTCCATGATTATGTGTGTATGCCAAAAAGTTTCCTATTTTATGTTATGATTATTGGGATTACATTTCACTACTATGATTTATCCCAAGTTATGAAATTATGATCTTTTTTTCAGGTTAAGATTTCCAAAAGTTATGTTCTTATGAATATGATGTGATTGATATTTCTTTCTTTTACCCTTACTGAGCATTTGAGCTCACCCTTTTGTATGTTTTCTTTCCCCAGGTCAGGAAGAAGGTTATTAAGTAAGATATTCCAAAAGGGACTATAGATATGATGAAATAAATGGGAGACAATGTAGACGCTTTATGAAACAGTTGTTTATGTTTCCCAGTTTCTAAAGACACTACACCTATACGGTCCTTTCCTGGTTTTGTTATATGTTGTAATAAGTGTGCTTCAATTTTGAAGTAATAAAAATTTATGTAAAGTACGAGTCGTTAATGTTGGTATTAGAGGAAAGGTATAGTCATCCTTTGGAAACTAGGATGTGAAAGCCTTAGTAAGAACCCTAAGTAAAATTATAAGCGTAGAACATAATCTTAGTGTTTTAGAAATGACCATGAATAACCTAGGATAAGACCTTACGTGTGAAATTTTATTCTTGATTATGTGGTTTTCCTATTATAATTAGTGTTGCTCATACTATTCTTCTTGGTTTTAGTCAATGGCTGGAACCCGAAGGAACAGTGTTAATGCGGAATGCGATGGGAAATGCAATGATTGTCCCCCTGAGCAACCAAACATTATGGGAGTTGGAATGAAAAATCTTGTAGCCATGCTCACAAAACTTTCTCAAGCTATGAATCATGCAGGACTTCCAAATGAGCAAAGAAAGGAGCAACATTCTGTTGAATCCTTCATGAGGCAGCGTCCACCTTCATTTAGCGGGTCTACAAATCCATTAATTTCTGAACAATGGATTTGTACTATTGAAAAGATATTTTCAGTTCTTCAATGTTTTGAACATGATATAGTCATCCTAGCAGTGTATCGTTTGGAAGGTGATGCTGATCAATGGTGGAATCTTATTAAGAATACGAGGCAAAGAGATGAAATTGAGTCCATGGAATGGGGCGAGTTCAAGAACTTATTTTTCAATAAGTACTTCCCTCGTATTCTCCGAACAAATATAGAGAAAGAGTTTCTTGAACTGAAGCAAAAGGATGATGAATCTGTTGGTACCTATGAAGAAAATTTTACAAGACTGGCAAGGTACGCTTCTGGTATTATTATCCAACCTGAGAATAAGATCGATCGATTCTTTAGTTGCTTAAAACCAAGTCTTCGAAGGGCGTTATCCATAAGGGACTTCAATAGCTACGAAGAAATCGTTCGATGTGATCTCAAAGTCGAGATGGATATTGGAGTAACCCATCAGTCATATGGGTTTGATAAGAAGAGGAAAATGGAATTCAAAGGAAAATCTAAAGAGCACACTGAAAAGATGATGAGGTTTCCCTTATGCTCAAAGTGTGGAAAGAAACATGGAGGGAGTTGTCTTAAAGGGACAAGTAAATGTTTCAAATGTGGAAAGGAAGGTCATCGGGCATTTGAATGCTGCAATGATGGGAAAAAGATGTCTAATGACACAAACAAAGTAAGGGATACACAGAATGAACCTACCACACTTCAATGTTTCAAGTGCAAGGATATGGGGAATTATGCCAATAAATGCCCTAATCCAAGGGTTGTTGATGATGATCTACATCAACAAAATCTTAAGGCTAAAGACAAAGGAAAGTCATATGCAATTTCTATCAGTAATGTGGAGTACGATAACGATGTGGTGAAAGGTACACTTACCATCCACTCAAATGTAGAAAATGTTTTATTTGATTCTGGATCCATGCACTCTTTTATTTCTAAAGATTTTTCTAAGGGTATCACCATATTAACTCAACAATTATATGTTGAGTTAGTTGGGACCACACCTAATGGCACAACAGTCGCATCAAAAGTTTATAATTATTTTCTGATTGAAGTTTGTCGGAAAGTGCTTCCTGCAAATCTTGTGATCCTTCCTATATTGGAATTTGATGTGATTCTTGGCATGGATTGGCTTTATTTATATGGATCTCATATCAATTTCCAAAGAAGGGAAGTCACATTTCATATTCGAGATCAATCTATGATCGTCTATCGATGCAAGGATGAACATAACCTTCCAGTGGAAATTTCTTCAATATTATGGGTCTTGATTCCACTAAATGAAGGTTATTTATCTCAAATGGTTGGTGAGAAACTCACAATTAAGAATATTCCCATTGTAAGAGAGTTTGATGATGTCTTTCCGGAGGAATTTCCGGGTCTTCCATCAAATCGTGAAGTTGGGTTTTCAATAGAACTCGTACCAGGTTCTTTACCTATTTCAAAGACACCTTATAGAATAGCCCCAATTGAGTTGCAGTAATTGAGGAAGAAACTCCAAGAGAATCTTGATAAGGGGTTCATACGCCCTAGTGCATCACCTTGGGGAGCACCTGTTCTGTTTGTTAAGAAGAAAGATGGATCAATGAGACTCTGCATTGATTATCGAGAACTTAACAAGATCACTATCAAGAAAAAATATCCTCTCCCATGCATTGATGAATTATTTGACCAACTACGCGGAGCTCAATACTTTTCCAAGATTTATCTTTGTTCAGGGTATCATCAATTAAGGGTAAAAAGGGAGGATATACCAAAGACAGCTTTCCGTACAAGGTATGGACACTATGAATTTATAGTGATGCCATTTGGTCTTACTAATGCCCCTGCTATCTTCATGGATCTGATGAATAGTCTTTAGAGTCTATCTTGATCAATTTGTGGTAGTCTTTATAGACGATATTCTTGTCTATTCAAAGAGAAAGGAAGAACATGAAGATCACTTGAGAATTATATTGAAGACCCTGAGAAAGGAGAATCTTTATGCCAAATTTACCAAGTGTGAATTTTGGATTCAAAAAGTTTTATTTTTGGGTCACATAATCTCAAAAGAGGGGATATCTGTGGATCCAGCAAAAATAGAGGTTATCGAAAGATGGTCGAGACCAACAACAGTAACTGAGATCCTATGTTTTCTTGGTTTGGATGGATATTATAGACGTTTTGTGAAAGATTTTTCATGATTATCTAATCCACTCACCAAGTTGACTCGGAAAGGGGTTAAGTTTGTTTGGACGGAAGAATGTGAAGAGAATTTCAAGGAGTTGAAAAGAAGATTATCCAGTGCACCTGTTCTCACACTACCTTGTAGTGGAGAAAGGTTTATGATCTATAGTGATGCATCCAAGAAGGGATTGGGGTGTGTTCTTATGCAAAATGATATCGTGATAGCTTATGCCTCACGATAGTTGAAAATCCATGAGAAAAATTACCCAACTCATGATTTGGAGTTAGCTGCGGTAATCTTTGCCTTAAATATTTTGATGCATTATCTTTATTGTGAAAGGTGTGATATTTATACTGATCATAAAAGTTTAATGTATATTTTCACACAAAAGGAGCTTAATATGTGCCAAAGAAGATGGTTGGAGCTGATTAAGGATTACGACTGCTCAATTCATTACCACCCTGGGAAAGCAAACAAGGTGGCAGATTCATTAAGTCGACAAGAACATGCTAGATTATCCATGATGAGGATCACAAAAGATCCAATATTTATGGATTTACAAAGGATGGATCTTGAAATTTTAATGGTTGGGGGAAAATTGTATCTTTCTCAAATGAATGTTCAACCATCTATACATGTGAAGACTAAAGAGGAACAGCAATAAGATGTCGAGTTACAAAAGAAGGTGAGAAATATTCCTGAATTCAACCTTGATTGTGATGGGATAATAAAGTTCAGGAATCAGGTTTGTGTTCCTCCCATCCCAGAATTAAAGAAGGAGCTGCTGGATGAGGCTCATAGTTCTTCATTCTCTATTCATCCTGGAAGCACGAAGATGTATAGAGACCTGATAGAGTACTTATGGTGGGATGGCATGAAAAGAGATGTTGCTGAATATGTATCCCGATGCTTGGTCTGTCAGCAAGTTAAAGCTGAGAGACAAAAGTCTAAGGGGATGTTACAACCATTACCCATACCTGAATGGAAATGGGAAAAACATCACTATGGAATTTTTCATAGGACTTCCTAAAACATCCAAAGGAAATAATGCTATCTCGGTCATAGTTGATCGTCTTACAAAGTCTGCACACTTCATTGCTATTAGAGAGGATTTCTCTCTGGATCAGCTTGCCAGGATATATGTAATGGAAGTGGTAAGATTGCATGGAGTACCACATTTTATTATATCTAATCGGGATCCGAGATTTACCTCAAAGTTCTGGAGAAGTCTTCAGCATACTCTGGATACAGAGTTGAGTTTCAACACTGCTTATCATCCTCAGACAGATAGTCAGTCTGAGAGAACAATTAAAACTCTAGAAGATATGCTGAGAGCTTGCTCTATGGATTTCAAAGGTGGTTGGGATCAACACCTACCTTTGGTGGAATTTTCTTATAATAATAGCTTTCACTCCAGTATTCAGATGGCTCCTTATGAAGCTCTCTATGGAAAGAAATGTAGGACTCCAACTTGCTGGGATGAAGTAGGGGAAAGAAATCTATTAGGACCTGATCTTGTTGATGAGATGACAGAAAAGGTATGATCTATTCCACAACACATAAGAGCAGCTCAAAGTCGACAGAAAAGTTATGCCGACAACCGAAGAAATGACCTAGAGTTTGAAGTGGGTGATAAAGTGTTCTTACGAATATCTCACTAGAAGAGGGTCATGAGATTTGGAAATAAGGGGAAGTTGAGCCCTAGATTTATCTGTCCTTTCGAAATACCGGATCATGTTGGAAAGGTAGCTTACTGATTGGCGCTTCCACCGAATCTCTCTCAAGTTCACGATGTGTTCCATGTATCTCTCCTGAGAAAGTACATACCTAATCAATCACATGTACTCAGCTCAGAAGCTGTACCGCTGGAGCAAGATCTTTCTTATGAAGAACAACCGATAGAGATTCTGGGTCGTAGCGAAAAAGTCCTACGGAACAAGACCACTCGCTTGGTGAAATTTTTATAGAGGAACCACCAATTAGAAGAAGCTACATGGGAGCTTGAGGATATGATTAGGGAGAGGTATCCTCATCTGTTTGTTAAAAAGTGACGAATTTCGAGGGAGAAATTCATTTTAAGGGGGGTAGAATGTAACGCCCGAGACTTTTATGAGAAATATTTTCTTTTTAAATCATTAAAGGAATCTTTCACTACACACAACAGTATATTGGTTTTCTTTACATGCCATCGCCGCCTTCCTCGATAGCTCTCATCGTACGCAATAAAGAGTTTCACTAAACAACGATATGCTATTAAAATATTATTAAAACTAGCTGTAATGAATAATAATAACCACTTTTTGAAATTTTATAAATTTTATTTTTCAAAATGGACTTCATTTTTGGATTTTCAATATTGAAATTAGCATAGGGTGAAATTTTGGTATTTTTCTGAAAACTTTCAATTTTTGATGAATAGTGAAACCACTAAGTGGTAGTTAAAAAAACTGAATTTTTCATAAAATGTAATTTAACGCTTCTGTGAGTGGAATTTCAAAATTCTGAGAGACACTGTTGATGTCAGTAAGTAAAATGTGGTTCAATGGGATGAAAATAATTTTTTGGTGAATAGTAACTTTTTACTTTTATTTACCACGGTTAAAAGTAAATAGGGTAATTAAGGGTAAAAATGATATTATTTTTACCATAACACATGTCCTAATTCTATTGGATAAGTGTAATTCGACCAAAAACAACCTTAGGAATAATATATGACCATTTAGGCCCACATGGATTAGATTAGGACATTTAATATCAATTTATTTAAAGAAGGGTTAAAATAGTTAAAATCAAAGTTTAATAAGTAAATAATTTTTAATATGGGGTTATAAATAAGATAAATTAGACTATAAATATTAATTAGAAAGATAAAAAGATTTCCAAAATAATGGTATTTTATTTATAAATTTTAGACATTAAATAATTTAATTTATTTATGACACAACGATGATGCAGTAATTATCTTATTAATGAAATATTGAAATAATTGATGTTATAAATACCCAAATAAATTTAATTTGAGACATTTTATGAATTAAACTAATTTTATAGGTTAATATAACATGTTAGTATTGATTTAATAAACATTTTTCTAACTAATCATTCTGTTATAATTTTAACAAAAATCAATTACTAAATAGTGTCAAAATTGACATAAAATAGTTTTTAAAACAAATATTATATTATTAATTGTTATTTTATTCCTAAAAATCTAAGGTTCGGCAAAATGACTTATATAAGGTTATGTATATTAATAAAAAACAACTTGGGGTTTTTATGTCTTGTTATAGTAAGTTTATTAACCTTATAGTGTAAGAACACAAGAAGACACGGTAAAAGTAAAATTATTTAACTTAATGTTAAATCTAAATGATAAGGTTAAAATAGGAACCTAAACTTGTCTAAATTCTATTGTATGAGAGGATTTCGACCCATCCCCACCTTAGCTACAAAATAAATCAATTTGGAGCTATTTAAAACCGAATTTGGGTTTATAATAAAATAATATTTGTAGTTATTCCAAAGGTGCCCTCTCCTCCCTTATAAAAGGGCACCTCCTCCCTCTCTTCCTCACACCACTTTGAGCCTTCAAGCTCGGCCAACCCATGCCAATTTCTTCTCTCCACTTCCCTAGAGACATCCTAGAGGTCCTGGTCTTATTCAAAGACCAATTTTAGTGCCCTAAAAGGAGGTCTCCAAGAAGCGTATCAAAGAAGAGGTAATGCCCGTTACCGATTCTTTAATCTTTATTTCTTCTTCCACTTCTTCTTATTTAGTTGTTTCATCATGAAGTAATAACATCCGTATCACTCATATACTGATATGTTATTATAATTATGAAACAACCCTATTTCACAATCTATCCATCCTACGGAAAATGAAATCACCGCACGTGCATACGTACGGAATACCGTCTCCACGCCGTGGTGTAATCTATTTTCCACCACCACCTTACTTGGATGGGTATAATGGTATAAATAATGAATATATATGATTATTTTAAATTGCTATTGATTATAAAATAGTATAAATACACTCCAATACAATTCCACGATCATGGGAACGATATCATCACTCGTGCTTAGGTACGGAATAGCGTCTCCACGATGTGATGCGACTCGTTCTACATGATCTTCATTACATAATGATTATATAAATGAATTGAATGAATGAATATGATATATATATTACACTAATACCATTCTGGAAATGAGTTATCTATAACCTAAAAATAAGAATAAGAATTTATTCGACAAAACACACATAAGAACAAAAAGTAATAAACACCCGAATAACAAGTAGCAATGAAATATTACTAATAATAAGAAATAATATGACCATATATGATATCATAACAATGAGTATGATTCTGGAATAAGTAAATGACATTATTTAAATCATTATACAGGAGCTTCAGACACTAACGAAGCAAATCGGACCTAAGGTAAGGGAAAATCTCGCAATCTCAATTTTTATCCGAGATTGTTTATACTTCAAAATTTACTGGGGTGTATTTTATCATCCACATCCATGTTTCCTAAATATGTAATATTTACATCGTTCTACAGTAGTTTATATCAAATTTTACCCTTCGGTGAGTTTTTAGTAAAAGATATGAAAGGAATCTTTTGTCGTTTTTCATACGAGGTACTTTTTGACTTTTCCGACAAAATTACGAGAATAATGTTTTATTTTAACTTATACGTCATGAATGTATTTTGAAAACATTATTTTCAAGAATCTTACCTTATAAGTTTTCAAGTTTATTTTTAATCAACTTCTTTTAGTTTAGAATTGTATGACATGTTAAGAAAGGAAAAGTGTTTTTGAAGTAGAAAGGATATTTTCCTCAAGAATGGAGTTCAAGTGTTTTATCAAAATTATTTTCCATCTAAGATAATAAAGGGATCTATTTCTATACCTATTATTACATTGGTTTGATTATGTTGTGATGGAATTATTTTTATGAATTCCTTTATCTTATATGAGTTGTTTTATGATGTCACAATGTTTAAGATTCCCATTTTTATTACATGGGTTATGTTATGATGTATGGTTTATGATTTTTTGGCACACATAAGAATTATATCATTATGAGATAGGTGGGACCTATATCTCCCTCAAATGCATTGGGTAAAGATTTTATATCTCATGAGATAGACATGGCAGGAATGGAAGGTTAAATCGGTTCCGTGAAACAGGACTGGAACGAGCAGTGAACTCGGTTCAGAAATGGAATTTGTCCGTTAAGATAGTCTTGGCAATGAGTCTTGACTACTAAGAAATGATTCTCTATGATTATGTGTGTATGCCACAACGTTTCATGTTTTAAGTTATGATTATTGGGATTACATTTCACTACTATGATTTATCCCATGTTATGAAATTATGATCTCTTTTACAGGTTAAGATTTCCAAAAGTTATGTTCTTATGAATATGATGTGATTGATATTTCTTTTGTTCACCCTTACTAAGAATTTGAGCTCACCCTTTTGTATATTTTCTTTCCCTAGGTCAGGAAGAATGTTATTAATTAAGATATCCCAAAAGGGACTATAGATATGAGAAAAAAATGGGAGACAGTGTAGACGCTTTATGTACTAGTTGTTTATGTTTCCCAATTTCTAAAGACACTATACCTATACGGTCCTTTCCTGGTTTTGTTATATATTGTAATAAGTGTGCTTCAATTTTTATGTTATAACAATGTATGTAAAGTATGGGTCGTTATAATCAGTTTCAATGAATTCCAAAGAAATATTCATAGAACAGCAGAACTCCATTCTTTTGAAAATATCCCAAGCATCTTCTGTAAGGGATTTATCTATCTCAAAGGAAGAATAAAAGGAAAAAACTTCACAACCCCTATGATCCTAGATTATTCCACCCCTAAATTATACCTGACATATAAGAAATATCAATATTAAGATACAATTAATTGCTTTTGTGGTTCAATCCCACCCACATTCCCTATGCTAGCATCCTTGGAATGAAATGAGTGCTATACCTTCACGATAATATACATCATATGTGTGGGGAATCATCCCATTTTTTCATAAGAAAAACCATGTCAAATATTGGACTCCTCATTATAGAAATTAGATCTGTATTAAAGAATGATATACCTTTATACCTAGCCTTGTTTTGAGAAATCCAGATGCACTAGCAGTCGACTACCATCAGAATGGATCTCTCTTTCTTGATATTGTTCCTAACCACCCTCTGAAACCAACATTGGAAGAAACTTTCATGTTGGATAGATGAGGAAGACATACCTATGAACTCTTACATTGGTTACCAAACTAATTTATCCCAATATCCCTAAAAAAATATGTGATACATCATATTCTTACTGGGGTTCAGATAGCAAGATCACTTCAAAACAATGGTGATACCCTTGAATTTTATCTTCTCGTTGGTGGAACGATCATGAAAGTGTATACAAAAATAGGAAAATTGAATTTTAGGAAGATTTATTTTCACCAAATATGATGAATCCACTCTTATAATACTTCCATGCCAATAAAAATAAACATCTATTCATAACACAGAAATATCCTGATGATAAAGCAGTGAAGATTCACATATCCTTCTTGTCTTTTTGCCTAACGAGGTTAAATAATTCAAGATATTCTTCCTTTAAAACTACCCATGTGATTTAGGTATAATTATAGGATTATATAAATCTTAAATATGGATTTAAGAATATATAAAATCCAAGCATTGAACCAACCCAATTATTAAACCATAAACTGATATCTCTACATCCGATGTTTCAATGTGCATGGAAATATATACATGAAATATTGATCATTAGATTTTTCCTAAGATTAGAGGAATTTACCATAGTGATTCTAGGTTCTTCTAATTCTCCTCCTTGATGAACATGACCCCATGTGTATATCCTACATTCACCTTCCAATACATCTTATCATATATAAAATGCATCATATTTGTAATGATTTTCAAACCTATACCATCTTATTTCGTAGGTGTTGACATCCTCACCCATGATTCCCAATAATTCCTTCCATCCAAATGAGAATCTTGGATGAATTCGGTCTTCAATATCTCAATGATCATTATAAACCTATATGATAATTTTTTAAACGATAAGGAATGCATGGAGATTGAGTTTAAAACATTATTAACTAGAGTTATTATGTATCTAAAAGAAAGGAACTGATTTTTTAAATTAGTGATACTGGAGTTAAACATATCCACTAGATTATCAAGATGTTGAATCTGAATCCATCTTGATGAAATATGATCTCCTAAAAATTCCACATAGAAGCTCCATCTATGGACTCTAATACTAGATTCAATAATGTGGGAACAACTCTCTGAATACAACTTAGAGATATAAACACTACCCTTATCTCAATTTTTTAGTTGATTTATACACTTATAATAGACATAATGATCATTGTTAATGCCTCTAATATATTTTTTTATAAAAATTAGGGAATAAAAATATATCATCTGAAAACATCAGATGTGATAAACTCAAAAAGTGTGATCTACAATGAAATGGATGGATGATACCTTCAATCATATTGTTTTTAATGTTTCTAAAAAGGGAAAAATGTTCCATGATAAACAATATAGATAAAAATTATCCCCTAGTATTAGACCCAACACTAATTTAATGAAACAAAAATCCCTTCCCATAAAATTTATTGTAAGACAAGGGGAGATAAAACATCAAAAAACCTTATGAACCACCATAGAAGATAATCCCATGCAACTAAAGACCTTTACAATACAAACCCATTAAATCCTATCATAGGTTTCCATATACACTTTAATGAAATGTTCCAACCATAATAATTCTTATTAATATCATCAATCATCTCTTGAATAAAGTTTATGGTGCACTGGATGGACCTTCCAATAACAAATATGTGATACCCCTCATAAATCCAGACATGGAGACAATGAGAAATTATACCATTGATATTAATTCAATGAAATTTGTGAGGAAGATTACACATGATAATAATAGTAACTGTTTTAGTTAGGAAGGGACCTTGACATTTGGAATGAGTACTAGAATATTAGTTCTTTTTACCCATAGAATTACTCCCCCATGAAAAAAGATATGGACAAACTCCATGAGATCATACTTAATGGTCTCCCAACATGTAACATAGAATGGTCCCATGAATCGATCATGTCCATGGGTGCTCTTTCAATTATTTTTAGCAACAGACTCCTAAGCTTCCTTCTTCTATGGGATGGATTCCATGAAATAGTTTTTTTGATCAATAACCACATGAGGAATCACATGAAAAAATTATTCACAACCATTGTTCTATATTTTTTGATATTACTTCCATTAAAATAACCACCAATGGATTGTTTTCAAAAATCCATGTAATGTCCTATTTTCACAATAGAAGAATATTATTCCAATTTTTGGTGGACATTTATTTTTAAAATTCTTGAGTTTTTTAATCCATATTCCTCTTATTCTTAATACCATAGATAAATCACCATCCTTCATTATATCTTTATATGTTTTTTATTTTTATAAATGTTCTCTTGACATATTCTCAAGATTGGATTAATCCAGTCCATATCATTATTAGTTTTCTCTTCTCAATCTTTTTAGTTATATACGTGAATGATTTATAAAAACATTCCTCTTCAATGTGACTACGTACATGATAACATCCTAAAGTTCATTAAGAATTAAAAATTTATTTGTTGTATACTAATTATTCATCAGATTATATGGATGTTAAATGTTATTTTGATTAATCCCCCTCACTATAGGACTTCCCCGTATTTTAGTGGTTGGAAATTTATTCCGACATTCTATAGATAGATTCCCAAACTTTTAGTAGCACGACCAATATCTCAAAGAAATTAATCTTTTTTTTTTCTAAGAGAAATTTTATCATGAATTTAATGCATATTTATTTTATTATTCACCATTCACAAAATGGGACTATTTATAGAAAACTTTACTCATACATATACTTCCTACCACCTTGGATGTTGTCCTGGGTTCAACATCATTTAGCTTTAACCACTTTCATATTTATGTTTCAAACCTACACTACACATGAAAATAGGTTTATCACAAATATTATTTTTAGAATTTTATTAGAAATTATTCTTGGTAGATTCTATATATTGAATAGTAAATGAAATCAATATGTTTTCCACCAAATATAAGTTTTTTTCATAATATTCATCCATGCTAGTTTGTTTGGATATATCATTCAATTTAACTAGTTGGTAGTATATCTCTTAAAATTATTCCAGATTATTCAATTGAAAGAAAGCTCTATATATTTCATATTAAGTATGTTTTTTTATTCACCACCAATTTCAATTTTTCTTCGCATGCCTTTTTGATCTCTTTTCTTGGTCTTTATTAATTGGAAATTTTCATTATAATATACAATCAATCACTTAAATCTTATGTTGTTTGATCATTAATTGAGTATTGTTAATAGTAGTTACATATAAAAATGAATATTTCCATTCCTTTAGAATTTTTTATCTTCTTCATTATCATTAATTATGTCAATCCATTCATCTTCAAATATAGAGAATATTTTCTTAATATCCATATTCATTACAAATGTGACTTGAAATTTTTTTCGAGAGATTGACACATATTTTTACCATTTTATTTAAAGCATTATTCATCCTTTCATTACTATATTCACGGTGGTTTATCTCCTTATACATATTACTAAAAATTAAAAAATTACATGGGATGATTTATTTGGGAATATTATGAAGAAAATATGTTACTATATCCTCAAATTCAACTTTTAAATCCATGGATACATGATCACCCCCACATGTGCTTAGTTATTCCTCTTCATTCATGGATTCTAATTATTGATCATAATTTTTTCATGTGTAATTTTATTTTTATTCATATTTTATTAATAGTTATTCTTTATTAGTAATACCACATTTAAGAGATAACTTGTCAATACATATAATAAAAATATTCTCACATTGATTACCATCAAATAGTGAATGCTCTCCTCTCTTTGATGAGGCCTTTCATAGATTCTTTCCTTATATGTTCTTTCTATTCATTTTTATCTTGGAAAAAATGTAACGACCCAGCCCATTGGTGCCCACCTAGATGGTGGAAGGATAGAATACCATAACCTTAAGATCACATCAAATATACCAGGGATGAAAACAAGTTTAAAGAAGGCGTAACATAAATGGGAGGCCTTTTACTAGTTTAAATATATACACACACCAAACTGTATCCATGAAACAATGCAGAGGAATTAAAAAAAAGGGTTGTAACATATAGAATAAAACCATGCATGCAATAACCACTAAGGATTTCCTCCAAGTATGATATAATAAAAACAAATTGTAAAGGTGAAATACATGCCCAACAAGAAATGAACTCCCAAACCGACAAAAACTCGAATAATGGAAATATGAGAGATCCATTCTCCTGATCACCCAGATCGAACACCATACAAGGTCCATAGACTCGAGTATCCCGATGATCCACAAAAATCACCATCTATCTATATTTCATATATTTAAATAACATCATGTGAGGAAATATCCCATGTAGGCATTAGAATATGATTACCTATTAGGATTCCCAAAAAACCAAAGGAGATGAAATAGAAGATATGATAGAAGTAGTAAGATCAACCAAAATCAAGAGGGAAATGAAACAAAAAGCACAAATATATTCTCATAAAAGAATCCTAAATGATATAGAAATAATATTCTATATCACAACCCCATAACAGGTTCATGAGTCTTCCAACAGCTCTAAAGGGCCCGTATCTGATTCCTAGCATCTCATATATCCATCGATGTAACCATGTGGAGGACCCGTAGCTCACTACAATACCACACAGTTGAGGGGGAAAAATATATAATGGAGGACCCATTACCTAATTCATTAATGTGTTCTACTCAATATATAGAGGACTCACACCCAAGTATGACAGGGGGTCTTACTTGGTAAGTAGAGGACCCAAGCCCTAATACATCAGGGGGTTCCCCACAATAGGTTAAGGGCCCACTCCATATTTTATCAAGTGGCGAAACTTCATATATAGATGACCCAAACAGTAATATATAAAGGATTTCAAATTAGTTGGTAGAGGAACCACACCCTGATTCCCTAGGGGGTTCAACTCAAACTAGTACAAGAAATATGGGGACCTACACCCTGATAAAACATGGGGAGTTTCCAACCCAATATTATCTCTAATGATCCTTTATGATCACTACTATTTTCAACCAATTCATAAAGAAGTTTCACGCTTAGAATATTCCATGTCATATCTCAAAAGAACTACAAATTATACACTCATGTTATACTTTGAAAACTTCTCTTGATAGGCCATTTGTGGGCCAAAATCGAATTACAAATGATGGAGATATGTAAGGTGGAACTTCCTCATTATTGTACACAACATGTATGGGTTAAATATTGTGTGTGGTCCTACTCTAATACAAGGTTTTGTTCTATATAGACATAGCTCGAAGGCCATTTCACTATACGTGGAATTTATTCTCCACATGGTGCCTACTCGGGTACTTCTAGCCAAGCAAGTGTTCGTCAAGCCATGCCCATGTGGCTATGCGTGGGTGCCAGCCCATGCCTATGTACTCATAGAGTGTACAGTGTGTCCTCTAACATGGGATCTTTTCCATGTGCAGCTAGAACAAAACTAAGCATCCTAGGTAGGTTCACATGTTGTGTGGGCCTATCCACACAACATGGGATATTTATCTTCCTTAAAAAACCATGCATTGTAGCTAGTGGCTATTACATGTCATGTGTTTATAAGAATACATGTCGTGTAGTATAGTTTTCATAGAAATATCGGTTATTTAGGTGGTTCTCCAAATTTATTCCAAAAACCACTAATCTTATCATTTAACCACCCAAAACCGGTGGTATTTTCTTCCAACAATTGATTTTGTCCCTCAGGTGGCCAAAAATTATAAATGGGTCATCCACAAGAAGCCATAATGCTTCCTGATGTGCCTCATGTCATATTCCACTCAACCTCATTGCCACTATGAATCCCAAATCAATGAAGAATTACACACAGCCTAAGATCCATCCCGCTCCATCCTCAATTTTCTAATATGTTCATAAAATGTGCTACAACCTTGTGTCTAGGGATTATATCACACTCAAACCCACCCCGGTTAAGTTAAACCACAACCCCATAGTCCAACGGTCATGAACATGAATAATAGTTGGGAATGAAGCTCATCAAAAAGTTAATATATCATTAGATGATATTTCTTGGACAATGATCATAAATCAAGGATTACCAGTTGTGATTAAATGTTTAATAAGTGAAGAATTATATTGGATCAATATAATCAATAAAATGTAGGGCTTAGGCAAAGAACAATTATTACAGATCAAAATTAGATAATATCCATTCCAAATATTTCAATAAAAAGGTGGGGGGGACCAAAATTTACTACACCTAACTTGCTTATGGGTTGATAATTAGTGAATAAAACATTCTTCAGTGATGGAGAATACTCATTTGGTTCATTTTCAGTCTATCCACCTTGATCTAATCATTTTTTGTCATCCTATTTTTATTTACCAATGGTGAACACTCTGAAACTCCTCTAAAAGCTCCCATGGATATATGACTAACGCTGATGAATTTAAATAGTATAAATTATATATATGAAATTAGGTTGTGGGTATTAAATGAAATAATTAAATTAAATATTTAATTAATCCACTTAATTTACTCACCAACATATGCATTATCTGAATGTTTGACGCGGAACACATTTAGTTTTCACCTTGGTTAAACCCTATTTTATAGATTCAATGGTGGTGTTATATTTTTTATATAAGGATCTTCTCAAGAGATATTTCATTTTTTCTGAAAAACTGTGCATGCCTGATATTGAAATATCTAATACTTCTATAACATCAATTCAGTGCTCACCAGGACTCATAATCATTCACTATCTCATTTCCTAGCTCTAAAAATATTCACTTATACATTACCAAGTCATACATTGAATAAATAGAATCACTAAATTATTCCACCTTGAATAATTTTCATACCCAAAATTCACAAGGTGAACAAACGGTTGGGGATACATAGCCCGTATCTAGATCTTCCACTCATAGGAGATCTCAAGCATGGTTCCAGGATTTCAAAACATTCAAAACAAGGGAATAGTCCATCATCATAGGATTCTATCCTATTGATCCATGATTGCCAGTAGGTACTATAGGATGGTGGATCCATCCTTGATAGATAGCTGACATCGGGAAATCACTTTTGTAGGATCACTCACATATATCTCTAGTTGTGGCATATATAAGACATCATGCACCCACAACAACTTTGGTGGTATGTCTAGGTGGTAATAATACTTGATCACCATTTATAGGATCTCAAACATCCAGATGAATATTGAGGATAACTTTCCTCATTGACCATAAATCCACAATCCTCATCATGGAGAGACTCGAAAAACACAGTCTCTGTACTAAAACTAAAAGGGACTATGTTGTCAATATAGATTATATTTCCATTTGCTATAGGCTATCCTTATCTACTGATGAATCACATGGTAATTCTCAGTCATTTCCTGCACTATTTTTGGCCCAACAAGATATGTCTCTCTGATCAAAGTCTAGCATAGGGGTAATCAATAAAGTATCCCATAGAAGGGATTAAAAGGCACCATTCCAATAATAGAGTGGTATCTATTATTATAATTGAAATATAAAAATGGAAATTTATCCTCCTAGATCTAGAAAAATATCAAAATAAAATCTCTTATCATATCCACCATCACCTAGATAGTGATGTTAGTCTTCCCATCAGTCTAGGATTTTATCATTGCACTCATATTAAATTGTGTCTCGAATTCATTAGGAATTAATATTTACAATCATGACATAAAATGTGAATTATAGTCAAAGACAATAGTCTAGGATCCCCATGGAGTTATAAGATCCCCCAAAAAACAATTGTCTCAGACTCTCCACCAAACTATTATACCTGATAGAAAAGAAGTGTGTCGACTTCATGAGATGGTTAACAATCATCCAGATAAAGTGTGGCATCTCATTATTCATGGAATCCATTTACCAAATTCCATGGATATTACATTCCATTTTTAGTTAGTGATATTAACAGATTATGTGAAACCTTCTAGATCCTAGTGCTCAGTCTTCACCTACTAAAATCTGAGACTTCGAGAGATGAAATTATTTACACTCCACCTCATAACAGCCCCCCAAAATCACCACTAAAGGTCCCTGTATGTCTTCCCAACACCATCATATACATCTAAAAGAGAAGTGTGAAACTCCCACATCACCTCCTATCATATAATCACCCTAACCACCACACATATCATGAAAGGGATTACATGCTCCCCACTATCAAAAAATCCATCATGTGAATCTCTTGAGGATATCTGGTCATGAATAAACTCACAATTGCAGTCCCTCTACTGAGCCTCCCTCACATGCTAAATAATTGGAGGAGTCAATACCATCGAATGAAGATAATTTAAACCCATCTCCATTTATAGAGTCAAATTAAAAATAAACCAACAACTTAGATGCCTAATACATCATTTTAGAATGGGACATCTTGTTTTCGGAGTCTCCCACCACGTTGCCTTTCCCATGAGTATAGACTATCTAAAATTCATAGTCCTATTGGAACCCCAAACAGATGATATGAATCAGGTTTAGATATCTCTATGTGAATATATTCCTAAGGCTATGATGATTTGAGTAAAAAACAATGTTCTCTCCAAGAAGATAATATCTCAACATCTTTAGTGTAAAGACTACTGATGAGAACTCCATGTCATCAGTCATATAGTTTTTCTCAGGGGGTCTCAACTCCCTCAACCCATATACGATCTCTTCCTACCTCTAAATCAGTAGAAATAGAATCCTAGAATTAGAGGCATCATAATATACTACGTACTCCATGCCCTCCGCCGGTAGTCTCAACATAGGTTAACTGGACAACATCAAACGCAACTACTAGAAGTCTCTCTAACAATGATAGGTCTAACTAAATGGATTACCTTTCTGTATCAAGGAGTTCAAAGTAACTGAAATATAAGATAACATTCTTCCATTAACCTCATGTTGTAACCCCTCCACATACTATTACAAAAAGGAATTTAATAGTCCTTGTATTTATCATCGCTAGAAAAAGAAACTAATAAATGGAATCTTTATCAGCACTATATAAAGCATTGATAAATTTATCCTTTAATTAGTTACTTTTTTAGCATTGATAAAATATACCCTTTATCTACTCTTTTTTTGCACTGCTAATGGGACCCTTTATCAGTGCTTTGTTTTTAGAATTGATAAAGGGAACCCTTTATTAGTACTTTATTTTGAGTACTAATAAATGGTTCCCTTTATCAACACTATATTTCTAGCACTCATAAATGAATCATTTGTCGATCATTTTTTCCCACTAATAATGGTTCAGATAAATAAAATGAAATAATTAAATAAAAAAAGAGTTTATAAAAAAAACTAAAAAATTTGTTAATGAAATAATTATTGATAAAAATGAATAAATTGATTATACTATATATAAATTATAAGTACTAATAAATAGTATGTATTAAATATATAGATATATTGAAAATGAAAATTAAACAAATAAAAATATAAAATAATTAAATTCAGAAAAATATTAAACATTTTGTTAATTAGATAATTATCGATAATGCTAATAAAAATTATATTTTAAATATATAGACATATATAAATGCATATAAATTTTATTTATATATTACAAAATATTTATTCTCTTTATATTTAATATTCATATATTTAGTGAATAATGGTTTATAATTATAAATAAATATAAATTAAAAATACTGACTAAATGCATAGAGTAAAGGCTATATAATTGAATGTCATTTGATTTATCATTTCAAAATAGATCAAATCAGTGTTATATTGATTTCAAATATATTCAATTAATTCATTTTTATATATAATTAACACACACAAAACGTATCCATTTTTTTAACATTTTTAAAATTTACATATTTTTATTTATTCAATTTCACTTATTCTTAACATGCATGAACATAAAAATAGATATTAATTAATAATGTTAAAAATATATTTATAAAAGAATATTTATAAATAAATTGATTTATATATGTACATTTACTATATTTATACAATTATATATTTTCAAAAATAAATAAAATTTTTTTTGAAGTATTTACATAATTATAGATAAATAATTATATATATTTAAATAATTTTTAAATTTATACACAATTTAGTTAAATAATGAATATATTTACTATATATATATATTATATAAATATATAATTATATAAATATATAATGATATAAATATTATGTTTTTAAAATATTTTTATAATTATAAGTAAATAATTATAAATTTAAATAATTATAAAATTATAATAAATATATTTAAATAAAAAATATATTTATTATATTTATACTTATATATATTTATTAAATATATATATACAAATGTTTTGAATTATAATTATAATTAAAAATCCTCTATCACCGCTTATGTAATATGCACTGATAAAAGATATCATTATTAGCGCTTTTTGGAATAGCTAATAAATGTGTCCTAATATATTTAGAAAACACTAAACAGTTGAGAACCCATCATGATATCAAAATCATTCCACAAAAGCCACACATTTTCAGTGCTCCTCCTCATTGAGTTGAACCACGAATCAAGGCTCAAGAAAATATAAGGCTCAAATTCATGGCTCGAACAGTTCTTGGGCCGAAGGAATCCAAGTCTCAAGCCTAAGTTCCTTCTATAGAATGTATGTATTTCTCTACCTTCTCGTGGAGAACCCTAGGTGTAAAACATTAATGGTTCTAGTGATGGTGGCATCTGTTTTGAATCTATGAGTGTGAGGAGTTATCTATTTTTGAGATTGTGCTGTATAGGTCATCTATATTGATGATTGGATTGTTTGAGTGTTAAACACTTATTATGTGGGCCTTCCAATCTTCTCTCCAAGATCATACAGGCATCTCCTTCCTTATCAATTTCTATTGTGAATTAATTAAAGTTATTTTGAGCTACACTTTTATTTATGTGAAAGTTTGGATGAATGAAGATTTATTTTTGTTGAATAAATAGTGGAAATAACCTTATAGTAGAAGTCCCATCCCATTTTTTATTATCTATATAATTTGGTATGTATTGATCTCCATGATGGTGGTTGCGTATCCTATGAGTCTGTTTCTTTTCATATTAAACACACTAGTTATTTTCGTATTTTTTTAGTAGATAATTAAGATGGGGAGTCATGTTTTATAGATCTGTTAATTTTCTGATTCAACATAGATTTCTAAGTGAATTAAGGGTATTCTGCTATGAAAATGTGACCAAAATGGAGTCAATAAATCTCGGTAGAGGGTAGTGTTTATGGGATAGACAATGAAAGGGTTGGTGTGTTTTTCTCCCTTGTTTGTGATATATCTTATTGATGTGTATTATTTTTTTATTCCAACTTGTTTGTGGACCTCCCTAGAATCTCAAGGATGGGTCAATGTGTATAAGATGGCCTATCTATAATCTTTCATATGGGTAGATTTTATGTGATGACCTCCCTAAAACCTTGGTATGGGTCAGTGTGGTGATATGACATCCCAAGAGTCTTGAGATGTTTTCAAATATTTGATATACCAAAAATTTAAATTTAGTAATTCCTTAGTTTGCTACATCACCTGTTCAAAAAAATACAATGGATGTTATCAAATTCTATATATTGAAAATTATTTATTGGTAATCATCACTTTAGGTCTAAATGTATTGGTTCCACTACTAGGAATCCCTAATTACTATCCATGTATATGAAATAATTCTTTATTTTTTAAAATATTTTATCAATAGATGTTTATATCTTCTAGTTTATTGAATGAGAGTTTAATATTATTTTTATCATATTTGGGATTCCTATTACTCATTAATTTCCTATATTAAATTTTCATTTGTTTAAGGGATTTATGAAAGACTTGTTGTGTGTCAAACAATAGATATTATTGCAATTTTTTTTCTTGAGACTCACCCCCATATATTTTATAGACAACTATCATCCTCATGAACTTCGCCTCTTAAATAGTTATTATTACAATTTGTTGCTTCAAACTCATCCCCCATTTTATTTATGTTTATTATACTACATTAATAATTAGTCAACCCACAGATGACTACCGTTTAGAATATTTCAAGAAACATAGGTGAATATCCACGCGAGATGGAGGATGTGTGTCCAAAAAAAATGTTTTGACAAATGTCAAGGAGATGAATTGATCAGGATGATAATTGTCTATAAAAATAAAATTTGAATGAATTCATAGTATAAAACCTTCCAAAGTGGAGCAATTATTTTCATAAATAAAATTTCCCATTTTATTCAATATAATAAAATTATTTGAAACAATCAAATTTTGAGTTTACCTTATTATAAGTGTCTATAACTTTCACCTTATATAATATCTTATGTTTATTTATTGTACTAAGTTAATCTTTTATAAACCCAATGGGATGGATATGAATTAAAATTGTATGCACACTAATATTTTGAGAAAAGAGTATGAAGATATAGTTAATGAGTTCATCAAGTTTGCAAGAGAGCATGCATACGACCATTCTAAAATATTATTTCCATGTATACGTTGTTGTTATTCAAGAAAAAGCAGTCCAGAAGAGTTGGAAGAACATTTTATTTTCAAATAATAGATTGGAGCTATAAATGTTGGACTACACATGGGAAAAACTGAATGTGGACACCAATTAAGATGATAATGCTGTTTATGGATCATTTGATATGAATACCACTATCAATGATGATGGATATTGCATGGAAGAAATGACAATGTAAATTTATGATGACCTTCATGATTGTTCAATGTTGTTTGAGGTGATAAGTATTTGTTCCAAGAAACCATTTTATGCCATTTTTACTAAATACACAAATTTTTCAACTATATTGAACTTATATAATTTGAAATCTTGTAGTGGATGGAGTTAATATATCATTACATAACTACTTGGTATCTGAAATGATATTCTACCAGAAGAAAATAAGACACCACGTTGAAAATATGACACTAAAAAACTATTGTGTTCAATTGGAATGATCTCTAAAAAAATTATTATCCAAATGATTTAATATTATTTCACTAGGACCATGAATCACTCAAAAAATTACATAAGTGTGGCACATATTGATATAAGATAAACTGATGAAGTCCTTTAAAATTTCAATGGTACTCTCCTATCATTTCATATTTTAGAACACTGTATAAAATTCAAGAAACACTGAGACAATTGACATGGATTTGAAGATATAATAATTAATCATGGGATCCTACGCCATCTATAAGATTATAAATAGTGGTAGAAAATAAATTATGAGTATTGGGAATTTTTAAATGAGCTAAGAAACTTTTTTCTTGGATTATCAAAAGATGTAATAAATATTTTTGGTGTATAGAGACGTATTCATAGTACATATCCCATCATGTTGGTAAATTATATATTTTCATCATTGATATGAATGAACCAAAAATATATTATGTTGTATCTACTTATATATATTAAAATAAATCCGAAAATTGTATTGATGTCTATTTAGCTCCATTGATCAAAGATCAAAAATTGATGTGTGATAAAGGTGTTACAATGTATAATTCTCATAGAAGTGATGAATTTTCATTGAGGGACATATTGTACGGTATGATAAATGAATTTCTTGGTTGTGGAAATTTATAAGGATATACCATTAAATGAATTTTGGGGTGTCCAATTTATGAAAAACACACATACTCCGTTCTGTAGAAACATTCCTTGAAGAATGTGTTTTTAGGACATCAGAATATTTTACCTTGATGATATAAATATTGATCTTGGACAAAAAAATTTAATGGGAATATCGAACAAGGTACAATATAGTCTCTAGTATTGGGTGATAAATTATTAAATATAGTAAAATATATTGAACCTGTTTTAAGTAAACCATTTATGAAAAACCTTACAATGTCATGTTGAAAAAAGATATCAATTTTAATTGAATTAACATATTGGAATTTTTAGTTTTCAAGATTATTTATTTATCTCATGCATGTATAAAAAATAAATTTTATAGTGTTTTAGGCACATTACTAAATATTATTTGAAAAATGAAAGATGGAATCAATGATAGGTTGGACATGATTGAAATGGGGATAAGGGGATATTTTGAACCAGTGAAGGGTAAAAGGTGTACTTTTTCTTAATTTAATATCTTACAATCTTTCCAAAAAGAAAAAAATACAAATTTTTATTTTTTTTAATACCATAAAATTTCCATAGTGGTATTCATCAAATATTAATAATGTCATGTCAATGACTAATTTAATGTTTAAAGATCTAAAATAACAAGACTATTATGTTTTTATGAAATATATAATTCTTGTTTCTTTCTATTGCATTCTTCCTCAAAATGTACTAAATACATCAACCATGAATTTCTTATTTTTCAAATATATATGTAGTAATGTTATTGACCTAGAAAATTTTCCCATCATTCATAAGGATGTTGTTTTAATATTTTTTAAATTAGATATGTTCTTCCCACCATTATTATATGATATAATGGTATACCTGATGGTTCACTTAGATAGAGTGGTTTAACTATATGGTCTTATCCATTACAAATTTATATACCCCATTGAACGATATATGAAGATTTTGAAAGGGTATGTTAAGAACTAATGAATTCCATAAGGTTTTACTACAGAACAATATATTTTTGAATAAGATATTTAATTCTATACTAATTACCTATCAAATTTTGACAACATCATTCTTCTAAAGTCACGTCATAGATAGCTCCTTATGGATAAAGGGATTTCCCAAATAGATTTTGTTACAATTTCAATGACAGAGTGGGAAAAAATGGACCATTACATTTTACATAACAGTGATGATGTTGATCCATACATCAAAGACCACAAATAAAATTTTAGAGGTTTTAATCCCTCAAAGGATGAAGTATGGATATCAAATACACATAATCAAGAGATTATAGAATGATTTTGAGATCAAAATTTTAAGGAGTTATTTTTAAATCCAATTTCAATTATTGAACGACATTAATGGATATCTAGGGGATCGAATGTAACTGTAATATATTAAAATTGTTTTTAATCAATGGTTACACGTTCTATATAAGTGAATATGATGACCTAAGTATAATAAAAAATAGTGGTGTTATACATGTCACTAAAGTGATGCACATATCGGGTTCCAAGGATAGAAAATAAATTTTTCGAAGTATGTCATATTTTTTCATTATCAAATAGATATACTAGTTTTATTATACAAAATTTCAAGTGCATATTTTCCATTTCTAATGGGTTGAAAATATCAGTGCATTAAAAGTTGATTAAATATGATCCATGAAGTTGAATTTCAGTGTGGAAGAGAAAAAATAAGACATATTCATAATTGAATCACAAGAATTGAATGTATTTTATATATCTAATCGAACAAATAATAATTGGTCTATTTTCCTACTAGAGACTAAAAAAAATTTAGGGTAAAATGAAAATTCAATAGAGGATAACGCTTTCATTGGGAGATCGTAGTTATTTTATAACACTCCCAATGTAGAAAATTTATTAATCTTTAGAGGGGAGTATAGAGTGTGTGTTTGGATTCTCGACCGAGGAAAAAAAATCTGAATCCTTTTAAAAAATAATGGTAGTTCAATGGGGATGAGAAAGTGTTTTTTTAATATACTATGTTTTTCCTTATAATATTATATGTTCAATACTACATTAGCATAATATAAATTAAATGTTTTACTAGTGATGCACATAATTTTTTCTGTATATAATGATGTTACCAATCCCATAGAAGAAAAAAATATAATTAAGGAAATACTTTTAAAATAATTAAATTTAATGTTATGACATACTTTATATATTTATCTGAAAAATTATATAATGTAATGTTGATTTAATTTTTATTATTCCTAACAGATTTTGTTTATTTTAGAATATTTTTGTCCATCTGTCATGCCTTTGTAAGAAGAAAAATGATTTTATCTCTAATAAATCAAAAAGGTGATCTTTATTTTTTATAGTAAAATAATTTTCCATAGAATTAATGTATTGTTTCATATTTATGTTTAATTTATTTTTATTTAGTATTAGTCACATAATAATATTTAGTTATATATGTTGATTATTTTGTTAATGTTTTTGTGGTATGTCCATATTTCATGTCTCTCTACAAAAAAAATTCATAGACTTATTCTCCCTCAAAAATGTTTTACCGCTGAAGTGTTGCATTTATCACATTTCTTCGAGTTCTCTCCACATCCTATCCAGGATGAGAAATTATGCAACCTCTTCTCAGTCACATAGGTAATAGTGATGTTTTTACTGTAAAATCATTGTCCATAGAATTAATTATTTTTTTCTTATTTAGGATTAATTTATTTATTTTTAGTATTAATCAAGTAATAATTTTTCCTTATATAGGTGGATTTTTTTTGATTTGGGGTGTTTTTTGCATATTTCACACCTTTCTTCAACAAAACATACACAAACCTTTTATCCATAGAAACCTTTCACCCCTATACTGTTTACATATATCACTTTCTTTCATGTTCTCTACACTGCTCAATCATAGAGGTAATATTGAATTCTCAACAATAAAATCATTATCCATAGAATTAATGTATTATTTCCTGTTTATGTTTAATATATTTCTTTTCAGTATTACTCATATAATAATTCTTTTCTTATATAGATTGATTATTTTATTTCTAGTTGAGGCGGTTTGTTTTAAGATTCTCACTCTCTGTGATAATTTTGACAAATATAGTCAATTTAAATCAAGGAAACATTGAAATTTGGTATTATTTTGAGGTTTTGGGATGTGTAGGAATCAGCCTCACCTCAATCCGACACACAGTGTGAATGGTACGAATCTAAGTTCTTATATGTATTTAAAATTGACATTAATTTTAGTAAAAAAGACAACTCAAATACTCAAAACTAAGAAAATATATTTATATTGTTTTGATACTTTAATACAGTTATCCATAATTATTTTTTGATGTATAAGAATCAACCGCACCTCAATCTGATATATGATGTTCCCAGTAGGAGTCAATGTGTCTGTTATCATTTTAAAATCAACATTTAAATTACAAAATTCCATTTATTGAAAACTAATAAAACATTCTCATACTTTCTTAATAATTTATGAAATCGATTAATAAATCAATTTTGATGTTTAGGAATTAGTCTCATGTAAAACTGATACACAATGTGATCCATATGAA
This sequence comes from Viscum album, assembly GCA_963277665.1. Lineage (NCBI taxonomy): Eukaryota > Viridiplantae > Streptophyta > Magnoliopsida > Santalales > Viscaceae > Viscum > Viscum album. The sequence goes on along the minus strand of OY728138.1, from coordinate 94,807,020 downwards.
TCAAAGTGTGTGTTTCAAGTTTAAAATAACATTTCAGTAAAAAAGAAAAGTGACATACTCAAAACTAAAAAACCACATTCTGATGGGTTTTAATCTATAATAAAACAATCCATATGTCATTTGGGACATGTAAAAAAACATTTTCACCTCAATCTAATGCACGGTGTGACCAAAATGACTCTAAGCACATATTTTTTTTTCAAAAATGACATCAATTTTACTAAAAAGGACAAATGAACTACTCAAAACCAAACAAAAAAATTCATATTGTTTTGATACATTAGTAAAATCATACATAATTAATTTGAGATGTGTAAGAATCCGTTTCACTTCAATATGACACACAGTGTGACAGGTATGACTCAAAGTGTGTCTTTTTATTTAAAATTGACATCAATTTTAGTAAAAAGGACGACTAAACTATTCAAAACTAAGAAAACACCTTCATATTGTAAAAATACTTTATTAAAGTTATCTCTATGTTGTCTATGATGTGTAGAAATCATCCAAACCAAAATATGAAAAATAATGTGTCTGGTATGACTCAATGTGTCTTTTATCATTTTTAAGTCAATATTTTAGTTTAAATCATATCACTTACTTAAAAAAAAGTAAAAACACTATTATTTTCTTTATAATTTATAAAATCATTTCATAAGTCATTTTTGATGAGTAAGAATCAGTGTCACATAAAACTGATACATGATGTGGTCATTAATAGTCGATGTGAGGGTTTCAATTTTAAAATGACATTTTAGTAAAATAGAAATGTGAAATACTCAAAACTCCTAAAAAACACTCAGATTGTTTTTATACTTTTAAAAAATAATCCATAATTAATTTTTGGTGTTTAAGAATTATCCACACATAAATCTAATGCACTGTATTACCTGTATGACTTCAAGTACGTCTTTTTATTTAAAATTGACATCAATTATAGTAAAATGGACAACTGACCTAGTCAAATATGAGAAAAAACATTCGGATTATTTTTATATTTATGAAAGCGATCAATATTTCAATTTTTATGTGTAGAGATCATATTCACCTAAATATGATACACGATGTGCCTAGTGGTACTGGATGTCTCTGTTATCAGTTTAAAATTAACATTTTAGTTCAAAAAGTTTCACTCATTGAAAACTGATGAAACACACTTGGAATTTCTTGATAATTTATGATAGTGATTAGTAATTTTTTTATAACATATAGGAATTACTCTCACATAAAAATGGCTCACTATGTGATTGGAATGAGTAAATGTGTGTGTTTTCAGTTTAAAATATAATTTTTGTAAAAAAGGTAACTTACATTCTCAAAACATAGAAAACACATTTGTATTTTTTTCATAAATTATAAAATGACCCATATATCATTTGATATGTTTTAGAATCATCTTCACCTCAATCTTACCCACGGTGTGACCTGTATGACTTAATTAGATTATTCTCTGTTAATATTTAAATCAATTTTCTAAAAATGAACAACTATCCTACTCAAAACCATGAAAACACATTTAAATTGTTTTGATACATTAAAAAAATTATTTATAAGTTATTTTTTATGTTTAAGAATTATTCTCACTTCAATCTGATACAATATGTACCCATTATGACTCAAAGTCTCATTTATCAATTTAAAATTGACATTTTTTGTTCAGAAAATGTCACTTACTGAAATCCAATCAAACATTAATGGTTATTCACGCTAATTTAGGAACATTATTCATAAGTCATTTTTGTCATTTAGTAATCAGTTTCCTTCCAAATCGATACACATTGTGATCAAAATTAGTCAATGTGCATGTTTCTAGTTTGAAAAGAAATTTTACTCAAAAAGAAAGTTGATGTACTCAAAACCAATAAAACACATTCATATTGTTTTAATATATTAGTAAAATGATCCAAATGTCATTTGATATGTGTTGGAATCATTATCACCTCAATTTAATGCAAAGTTCTACCAGTTTTACTCCAAGTAAATCTTTTAATTTAAAATTGATGCCAATTTTAGAAAAATTAACACTTTTTGTTAATTTATTTATTAATATTATTAACAATATAATAACTTTTTTATTATACATTTGTGTTATTTTTTCTCAATAAGGGGCGTTTTGTTTTCAATAACATGATTCAGGGTTAGTATTAAAAGACCAAGGAATATTATTGTTTTTAATGTATGTAATAATTTGTATTTATATAATTTTATAAACCATTGATTGAAAAGTCTACAATATTGTGTTTTTAAAATTATTTGTGTTATAAAGTTCATTTATTTAAATTATATATTGGTACTTGTTTTTTTTGATATATGGTGTCTTTCTAGTTCTATGGTGTGCAATTATAGAACATTTCACTAGTGTTGTAGTGTGTTATTTCAACACACTACTTTATAGACATTTATTAGTGTTTTTAAAAGCACTGATAAAGGACCCATTTATCAGCACTTCTATATGTTCTGATAAACTACCCTTTATCAATGATTCTATAAGCGATGATAAATGGGGCCTTTAGAAACGCTAAATAAAAGTGTTGAAAAATGTAGTCCTTTATCTGCACTTCTAAATGCACTGATAAATGACCCATTTATTAGAACTTTTTTAGCACCAACAAAGGACACTTTTATTTGTGCTTTTATAGCATTGATAATGGACTAGGGCTCTTAATCTCACTCAAGTAGTCAGCGCTTCTATATAACGAATAAAGTCCTTTTCTATCATTATTAAAGGAATATTTTGTAGTAGTGATGCCAATAAAACATTGAAACTCTGATGCGATCTAAGGTTGATCCTAATAAATCACTACATCAATATTCATCAAGTCTATATCTAATCCATTCTCATATATGAAATTTCCAAAAAAGTGAACCTTTGGAATCCAAAACTGGTACTTTGAGAGAATACCAAAAAGATGGTGCTCCTGGAGTATGTCTAGGACCATCCTTGGATGCTATGCATGCCCCCCTCTGTCATAAAGTAAATTAGTATGTCAGTAACAAAGAAAAACAAAAATCATTAGAAGTATAGATATAATATTTGGTTCATAAAATCCATAAACATAGTGGGCTAATTTATCACACTAAAAGCCTTCACTAGTAATACATATTATCTGTAGAAATATCATAATTTCATCTTTGGAATATCATCATAAAAAATTCTAAAATGGTGGTAGTCAGACAAGAGTTTGATATCCGAGAACCAACTTGTACAATGTAACTTATCAAATATTTCATCAAACATAATCAAGTGGTTCTTATTCTTTATCATTTCTTAGTTTAGTCGATGATAATCAACATAAAGACTCACGATCCTATCTACCATTTTCATGAACAAAACCATAGCTTCCCCGAGAGACTCACTAGGTCTGATGAAACCCTTATCTTGAAATCCATCCAACTTCACACTAAAATCTATGATCTTGTAAGGGGCTATCTGATATTCCATAGATAATATCATTGTGTTCAAAGGGTATAATTTGTTTCATAAATCCAACTCCCACCTTAGAGGTAGTCCCAGAACTACCTCAGGGAAGACATCTATAATTCCTCCCACTACTAAAGGAATCTAGATTCTTGATGAGGCTGTATAACCTTGGGCTAAATTTTATAACTAATGGTTGATGGAATAAAACCTACAACCTTCAATACCCACTTACTCATCCCTATGACCTCTATCACTCATAAAATATAATCTCATCAATTTTATCTGAAATCATCTAACTCAGATATGATTCCAATCGATATGGGCTCAAACTATGAAAAACCAGTCCATAAAAATGATTATGTCACAAATTTTCATGTTAAATACAATTAGGTATCATCTGAACCTCTATCTATCAAAGGATAACTAAGACTATTAGTATATAATGAATATCAAAGATTCACACCCAATCAGAACCTCTTGAAAAATCTATTATTCTATGGCCTCAATGGAGATATCTAGATCTCAAAAAAGGGATGATAAAATGAAGGAGTTACTTTAATACATGTCTAAAAGTAATGGATAAAGTGTATAATAAACATAGATCATACCTTTTATAATCTCATGAGCTACCAAGTTATTAGACTCTATGGACGATAGTAGCCCATGGCCCCATCCTCTAACTCCCTAAGTCTGGCATGGGCTACCTAGTGGTGGTGGTAAAATTATCTCATAGAATCAACCTCCAATATAATATCCTCATCTAAGAACCCCTCCCACTCCTCTACCTACTCGACCACCAAGGGAGATTCTATAGACACACTAAGGAGAACCCTGATCATGGTGCTTCCTTTGTCATGGATGTCCATATGCTACCTAACTACCCTCTGTAACAAGTTGATTCAAGAAATTACATCCCATATGAACACAACCATCATGTGAATGAAATATCTCCTCTTTGGGATGACATGTTCCTCTATGTGAACCATGTGCTGCATGTCAACATGACTAAGACTAGCCATGGGAAGATCTCTTGCACCATGAACCTAATGATTGACCTACTATAAATGACTCAGCCCCATGATGACCACTACTTTCCATAGCTTATAGATGTTTCTAAAATATAAATATCTCCATTACTGGTTCTCACTCTTACGCTTTATAATAGATTGGAATAAAAAGGGTAACCACAATTTAATGGATGTCTCTTTGGATATATTTCTCATACTTTTTCTCTGGGACATAACCATCCTGTACTATGTCAAGTGAGCACCACGTATGGTTCATTAAACTCAGGGAATACTCTGAAACTATCATAAAACCATGTTGTATATTAGGATTTTCTTAAATTCGAAATGAGTGCAAGAATAAAGGGTAATACTCCTCATGAAATACCTTTAGGAAGTTAGTCAATGAGAGTGTTGAATCATCATGTGTCTATGTGACTAGACTCTAACAGATCCCCATTGCTCCATAGAAAATATTGACTATCAGTACCCCCATATGATTGGTTGGGGTCTGCACGAGTTTGAAGACTTGGATCCTTGACTCACACCAATCCTCCACAGCTTAGGGATCTAGCTCACCATTGAACCTCAACACCCTCTAGCATTCGAACTCACATAGTTCTCTAAGCCTACATATATCATTAAGCTTCCCTTATGGTACAATATATTGTTCCATTGGCATGGGTGCTACTACCATCCCACCTAGAGTAAAGATCTCATGAGATGACCCCAGAACTGAGGCCTCATCGATCATCGTATCATCTTCATGGTACTGAATTGGGAACCTCAGTGGATGTATTTGCAGAGGCATCCTAAATGTGATCAAGACACACCATGGTAAGATGAATATATATATATATATTTATATGACTAAATATAGACAGTCAAAGGACTTAATATTATATGATTCATGTACCAATATTCACTATAACATATTTCTTAATATCCTGAGACAAAAAGTAGGTAATTAGAGTCATGGTGTATAGATATGTTGTCCTCCAAACCAAAATTGGATTTCCTAGCATGAAAGCCCCACTCAAAAATCGTTGACACTATTTCTCTATGATCCCAACCATTCATCAGCATGGGTCTATCCCTACACTAACCTAAGGATGAACCACCACTAATACCACTATATAACAACCCAACCCACTAGGGCCCTCGAGGCCGGTGGAAGGTTGGGCGACAACAACCCCAAGCCGATAATTAATAGGTTAGGGGATAGTATAAAGTTCTGAGAAGACATGATATAAATGGGAGGCCTTTGCATAGTATAACTGTACACATACACCCAACTGTCTCCATAAAATTGTCTATAGGAACAATGAAATTTTTTGTCACATCTTCAGTAAAAAAATTCACGCAATAACCTCTACGAAATACATTATAGTAAGATAGATTAAAACCAAATTTTAAAGTAGAAAAACATATGCCCGGATATAAATGGAGTACACACCTGACAAAAACTAGAATAGTGGAATGATGAGAGATCTCATATATTGATCTCCAAGACTGAACATCATACAAATTCTATAAATCAGAGTATCCCAATTATCCAATGAGATCACCATAGATCTGTTTATCCCCTTCATAATGCACAACACATATTAGAAAATCCTATATAGGGGAGAGTATATAAATACACAGTTGGATGCCCTGAAAACCTAAGGAAAATCACTACAAGATATGATATAATTAGACAAATAATTCCAAAGAAAAAGGTAAACAAAACTTAAAAACACTCAAACACATATTTTCATAAAAGAAAACCATAAGAGATAAAAATGGTGTCTCCATTTCAAAGCCCCATCCACGATCGAAAAGACTTCCAATAACTTCAAAGGGTCTATTGTTGATTCCCAACATCTCTTTTATCTATTGATTTAATTGTATGAAGGATACCAACCTATCCACTAAAGTTATCAAGTGGTTTCTATACTACTAAGATGGGGGTGAATTAGTGGTTCTCTTTTCTTTTATAAGAAAGTTTCTTAACTTCTTTAGTAAACATTATTAACCTATGAAACTTGTTAAAGTGACAGTACACCTGATTATATCTTATCACACTCACCTTTATTATGAGGAAAATATGAAGAGAAAGAATTAGATGATATTTATAATGTTCATTACAAATAACTACTTCTTTCCTTGTTGGATATTCTCATCAACATGGATTCCGTAACTATTTTCCGTCGAGAATACAATGGCATGAGCTGTGAAAAAATCTACAAACCTTGTAAAAACATTACTATTATAGTTGGATATACAATAAAACTATCCATTTCAATATTAAATTTCCTATAACTAGTTATAAACCCTAGTAAGACAATACTTTTTAGTAACTAGTAGGTATCCATAGTTATACGATTCAATTTCCTTCAACTTTTCTGATTAACTTTAAAAAGTCATCACTTCCTCTAAAAGTGAGATGAATACAAAAATTACATGTGTATAATATTAAATAACATAAAAATTTCTCTATGGAACTTGTTGGTATTAAAACATTCTTCAGAAACATTATCTAGAAAACATCCTAAAATAGTCAGTCTAATATTCTTCAGTTTGGTAACGTCTGTAAGATAGCCACCATTCAATTGCCCCATTCCAATTATTCTTCTTCTATTACTTCTCAAACTAAGTAGAAACTCAATTGCTAGATCATTATTCCTCTATATTATGGAACTACGTATGCCAAAAAATTATTTTATGGATGTCGATTTGATAGGATCACTCCGACAGACTTTTTCTTATGAAAGGTCATCTGCTGGAACTTTATTTAATGATTTGATTGATCCTTACTCTAATGAATCTCATTACAATTGAACTTATTTAGCTTTAAACAGAAACAAATTCTAGTTAGACACTCAATACCTATTCCACAATTTTCGGAGCTCCAGAACATGTGAAAAGTTCGCATTCGTCGAAGTAAAAATGTATTGAGATCTCATTTTACAGAAATCCATAATGAAAATGGCGGGAAAATATAACTCCATTCCCACTAAAGTAAATTCAAAATAACTATATTTATCATGTATTTATGTCTTTATATTTAAATTATTTAACTCCACTCAATACACATCACTTTATCTCAAATATTCTAGAATCTATTCAATTTTCCAGGCTTCTTCATGTTTACAAATCCATTCTTCAGTCTGATTCTTCATTATGTTTTTTAATTATGGTTCTTCTTTATGATGAATGAATACAACATATTCTTAATTATGTTTCTTTGTACCTAATGATCATATATTAAAATAATATGACTTCTCATTATGATGAAAAAATATGTAATACTGAAGGTAGATTATTATTATAACCTCTTGTAAACACGAACCGTATTATCATAAAAATTATCAGTATCAAACAAAAAATAAATTATTAAAACATTTAGTTCATTATTATAAGACTTGGTGTCCTTTAATTTTTCATAAACTAGTTTCCTCATATAATTATTCATTATTCCATGAAAATTATCTAATAATAGCTTCCAACTCCCTTGACAATACTTGGTAAACATTTTATATTTTCCTCTTCTTACTCAGATCGACGATCCCATGTCGGATGACTTTGTCAATTTCAACACATGTCTGATGAATCGATCTATGTCTTCCATGAATGGATAGGTTTCATATACAATCTGATCTTCAAAATCACTATTAAGATATAATCAATACGTTTTTTTATTTTAACCCAATTTTGGGAGAATATAGAATTTTTTTCATTATCTTTGACCAATTGAAATACAATTCATCCTTACACAACCATTCTACCTATGATAAAAACAATACATTAGATATAAAAAGGATACCAACTATTTAAAAACTAAATCAGTTTCAGAATCCATTATAATAGATCGTTGGCATACATCGTCTGAAAGATCAGTGTCAGAATCTTCAACATCCGTAACTTATTTCCTTTTCTTATTATGATTTAGATAAAATTATTTTTACAAAGATTTATATCTTGAGGCTTATTGGTATGACTGAAATCTATCATCTTAATTGCCTAAAATTTTATTCAATCATCCCTAACATAAAAATAATAATTATCTGGTGATCTCACACTGATGTACTGAGATCAGAAATCTTAGACAATAACAACGTACTTCCTTAAAAAGAAATTCTTGTGTCATGACTTCCTCATGGTTTTTATAATTTTTATTTTTGGATTTAGCATTGAATGAATTTCATTTGGAAGTATCGTAACTTTCTATTCTTTCTACAATCTTTTTTCTTTATAGATTATTTTCTTCCAAAGGCTTTCATCAAAAGTTTCATAGATAATTTGTGACTTTTATGAAATATGAAACAATAAATAAACATTAGGTTTAAAATTGGATCCATTCAGACTCTGGAACACTTCCTCATCAAGAAAAGGTTCATTCTAGACCATATATGATTCTTTGCTTCTTTTGAATTTTTATCAAAATCCCAATCCGATGGATCATAGTTAGAGAATCATGCTGATGATATGAGTCTGATTCCTAAAACATATGGTATGGGTCTAGAATATAAAAACCTATTATTTTCTCAAATTCAAACATAAATCACCTGTTGACAAAAAATAGAACTAAAACATAACTAGGGACTAAAAATATCCCCTTTGTGTTTGTTGTCAATACCCACTTTATTTACCCAGAAAATAATACCCCTTGTTATTATTCTCTCATATTTTCTTCTAACTCATTTCTTTATCTCCTTACTTATTTTCTCTATCTCTTTTCATTATATCTCACCTTTATTGAAAATCAAATTCAATGGGTCCATCATGGAAAATTTCTCCCTTATTAAAATATTCTTTAATTTACAAGGGTTGGAACTATCCCTCAAAATATTGAAATTCTTCTTCAGGAGAAAATAACAATCACATGATTTTTTTAAGAAAGGGACATAATATAAACAGCTCTATGTCTATGTGGGTGAACCTGGTGTAGAAAAAATGAGTGTATATATTCAATGTTATCAATGTTTTCTATAACATAACATTCATGGATTTATTTTTCTATTTCTTTCAACATTCTTATTATTTGGAAAATCTTGAAAGGATTTTTTAATGATAATAGTAACCTATACCCATCATAGTAAACATATCATAAATTTCATGTGTCTAAACAAAAATTAAAAAAAATCCTACTTTTGAACCTCATTGATTTTATTTCTAGAATAGAAAGAGAACCATTTATCATATTTGTTTTATTAAATCCTTCAATTCCCTACATGTTAGTTCAAATAAAAATATTTTGGGAATAAGGAGTAACCTATATAGTTCTTTAGAAGCATCTTTCAGACTGAGAAGCCTCTCCCAGTCTTGTATTTTTTTCTTTATCCTTGAAAATTAATTGGATATATTTTCTTCATTATATTCATCCTATGATTTTGTGACATATTTTTTTATCTTTATACACTATTGAAAAGTATATAAACATATTTTATTCTTTTGTAACCTTTTTTTTATAGTGAGTTTGTAAAAAATCATTCATTACTTCCTCTTTTTCTGGAAATCAATTTAAAAAACATTATGTAACATGGCCTTCCTCTCACATATCATGAATCTTTTATAAAATTACAAAAAAACCATTTATATCTTTTTATCAACTTTAGTCACATATTCAAAAACCTTCTTATTCCCCTATTCTACGAGTGATTTGGGTCATTGTTATAATATTTTGGCCATGTTAACTTTTTCTGGACAAATAACGAATACTCATTTTCGAACACCATATGTTTTTCTTCATTTTCTTAACATATTCATCTTAAATCATCTTCTATGTTTCCATTTTTGATTAAACTTAATTTTTAGGGACATTAGATCTTCTTTTTCTCATCATATATCCCCTTGATTCATACATATTTCTTGGTAGAGACATGTTATAATGGTATGAATAATATCTTTGTTAGAAAACTCCACAAAATGAATATTGACATATAAATCATGCTTTTTAAGAATGGTAGTGAAATTGTTCATTAATTTTTCATTGATATTTATTTACAAATTGTGGACCACCTTGCATAGGAAGATTCTTTACTGAAGAATTTTTTTCTTTCTTGAAAAAATATGTCTTCTCACAAACCTGCTTTTGTAAAACTTCATTCCACCTAATCTTAATGTTTCACCTATAATTTCAACTGATGTGGTGATTTTTTATCTATTATTTATTATCTTAATTTTTTTTTGTAAAAATAAATTATTGTGTTTTAAAAAAATCCTCTTCTTTCTTATCTTGAAAAACTTTTAGATAATCAATAATCTTTATGGATTCATCTATCCTTAACTTGTTCTACTTATTTTCATTAACTAATATATATGATTTCATGTTTATGTTCTCTTTTATACTTGATATTTAATCATATATTTTCATTTTTATTTCAATATCATTAATCAACAAATTTTGAGATCTAATAAAATTTTGATTTGTCTCTTATTTTGTAATCCAATCACTATTATAAAAAGTTATTATTTCAACATATTATTTCATCTTCTTTATTTATATATTTATTGAGTTTAGTAATATTCTCACTCTCCTTTTTGGAATTATTTTTGATAATCCAATAAATTTCTATAATTTATTCATCACTATAATCAATTTCTGAATAATCACTTCAAATTATAACTTGAGAAATGATGTTGAGATGTTGATCTGATTTATCACCAGATGAGGAATCATTCTTCTTTATTTTTCTTAGATAACTATTATTTTTATTATCATAATAAAATATATTCTTATGTTTTCTTCTACTTTTGTTTCTGATGTTTCTCATCATATTCTATAGACTCATATTCTTTAACTTTCATTATAAGAAAATTCTATGAAAAAGTTCATTTTCCTTCACAATTAAAACATTTGGGGTTTTTTCTCTTTTCCTTTATTGTATTTAATAAAACAGAGGTCAATTATTGTATTGAAATCATCATATTATTCCTCAGCTTCTGAATAACTTTATTCTTCTTTAATTTTCTTAAATTTGTTTCTTTTCCTTTTAAGTAATATTTTAAGGAAATTTTTTGATAAAACTTTTCCTTAATTTTCATACCTTTTTCTATTATCATTTCATAAGTAACAAGATTACTATGTAGATCATACATAGATAGAGTTTAATGATCTTTATCTTCCAACAATGAAAAATTAGAATCAAAATTATCAAGGAGAATTCTCAATATCTTTTCAACAACATTTGAGTCTTCCAATTTATCACCAAGACATCATATGGTGCTAAAAATATCAGTCAACCTTGTAAATAATTCAAAAAAAATTCAAACTCAACCATTTTGAAATCAATATAATTCAGAATCTAGAGTTTTATTTTTTCCTTATTCACCTTTTTAAGCCTTAATCAATTTTTTGTATCTTATCCTAGATACCTTGAGTAGTTTTAAATCCCTATACTCTATGAAACTCAAGTTCAGTTAGTGACGAGGGTTAAAATTTTTTATCTCTTCCATATTTATCATCATTTTTTTATTATCATCTGTAAGAGGATAATTATCAATATGGGGAGGAAATAAATTTGTATTAGTTTTCAAAACATTATACTCAACAGACATATGAAATGTAAGCATTCGATCATTTAATATATAATAGTTCTTGACATTAAAAAATGGAATCCTCTTATAGTCCACAGACATGAAATTATCTATTTTAAGAGATAAATATTTTAAAGATAACCTAGTATTTGATACCAATTTTTTTCCCACGTAGGATTGAGACTACTGAGAGGGGTGTGAATCAGTGGTTTCCTTTTCTTATATATGATTTTTTAACTTAATTAATAGGCTTTCATAACCTCTAAAACATGTTAATGTTTTGATCCACCCATTTATATATTATCAAACTCACCTTTAACGTGATCAAATATTAATAAGAAGGTAGGAAATGATATTTAATAGGTTTGGTACAAATACCTACTCATTTTCGTTTTTGATAGTCCCACCAATGTAGATTTTTTCACTATCTACCTTATAAAATACAAAGGATGAAGTAGTGAACAATTCTAAAAACCTAATAGAATCATTCCTACTATAGTGGTTATACTCCCAAACTATCTATTTCATTATCCACTTTACCTCAAACTATTCTACAACCTAGAAGGACAATCCTTTTCAAAAAATATTATGTATCCAAAATTATAAGATTCACTTTCCTTTTTCTTTTCTTATCCACTTAATAAAGTATTCACTTCCTCTAAAAGTAAGATGAATCAAAATTTCACTATGTAAAATCTTCATGAACTTTAAAATTTCTATTTTTAACTTTTTGGTATTGAAATATTATCCAAAAAAAATTCTACAAAAACTTCCCAAGAAAACATTCAGTCTGATTTTCCTTAGTATGGTAACTTCTGTCTGATGGTCTCCATCTTATTAGACGTGGTCCAATTATTCTTCTTCTATTCATTATTCAACTAAGTAAAAACTAAATAAGAAGTATAAACTTACTTCATATGATGGAACTTGGTCATCTAATCCTTGCTCTGATGGATGTCACTATGATGGGATCACTCTGAAGGACTTTTTTGGATAGAACGTCACCCACTGGAACTTTCTTCGATGATCTGATTGAACCTCACTCTAATGGATCTCATTCCTATGGAACTTCCTCCAATTCAACATGAAAATATTTCTGGTTGGAAACTCAATACCTATTTAAAAATTATCCTCGATCTAGTATACATCAATTTTTCTAGTTTGGTGAAGTAAAAATATATTGAGTTTTTCCGTTATAATCACCCCAGGATGAAAAAGTTTAGAAAACATATTACTTTTCCCACTTAAAAAATTCACAATTCTTATATTTATTGTGAATTTAAGTCTTTATCTTTGAATTATTAAAATATTATCTATCCTTCTTGGAGCTTCACAAATATTTTCAAATCGATTATAATCTTCAAAATTCATCATGTTTACAAAACTATTCTTCAGTATGATTCTTTATTACAATTTTTCATTCTAATTAATATTTATGATGAAGGCATACAACAAATTCTTATTTACTAATCTCTATACAAAATGATCATATATAAAAACCATAAAACTTATCATTATGATGAAAACATATGTTATACTACAGATAGCTCGTTAAAATAACTTCTTGTAAAAAATGAAATTATTCTCATAGAAATGCTCTATATCAACTGAAAATCACTCGTTAAAACATTGAGTTCATTCTAAAAAAACCTCCTAGATTTTTTTTCTCATAGAGAAAATTTCCACATCTAAAGATTCAACATTCCTTTAAAATTATCCATGAATAGATTTCAATTCAATTAACGATACATTTTCAACATTTGAACTTATATTTTTCTTACTCAGACTGATGATCCCAAGTATGATGACTTTATTGGTTCCATATTTCCCCTAATGGATCAGTCTCCATATTCCTCTGATGGATCAGTGTCACATCCAATCTGATGGTTGATACCAGTATTAAGAGATAATCAATAATTTATTTATTATTCCTTAAAACCAATTTTGAGAGAAAAAATCGTGACTTCTTCTTTTTATAACCAAATAGAAATACAATTCAACCTTCCTCAACCATTCTCCTCTAATAAAAGCTCGATATCTAATATATAAAGGATACTAACTATTTATAAACAAAATTTGTGTCAGAATCCATTATGATGGATCATCAACATACCACATCCAATAATCATGTGTCAACATATTCAAATTCAGTACTTCATTCCTTTTATGATTACTATTAACGTCAAATTATTTCTTATAATATTTGTATCACGAGTCTTATTGGTCTAAATGAAAAAAAAATCTTTATCTTCTCAAATTTTATTCAACATTCTTGTCCTTCAAATAAATATGTCTCTGATGATCTCACACTGATTAATTGAGACCTAAAAGCTTCGACATTAGAGACTTAATTCTTTCACTGAATTATTCTTGTATCATGACATCCTCACGATTTTGAGAACTTCTATGATCATATTTAGAATATTATAAATTTCATTTAGAATTATCATAACTTACCATCCATTCTTGTATCATCTTTCTTTACATATCCCACTTTATTTAATAAGGATTTTATCAAAAGTTTCCCAAAAAACTGATGACTTTTATGAAATAATAAACATCAAAGCATCATAATGATTAAAATTAGATCCATTTAGACTATAGAAGACTTACTCATCATGATCACCATTTTTATTCTAGACTAAATACAATTTTACTCATATTTTAAAATTCTATCAAAATATCAATATGATGGATTGTAGTCAGTAACTCATGATGATGATGGTTTGAGTCTGATTCTATATACTAATGGCCTAGGTAAAAAACCAAAAATTTCATCTTTTATAAAATTAGAAAATAAATTATCTACTGAAAAAAATATAATCAAAATACAAATTAGTCCTAGAAGTCATAATATCGCACCATGAGGGGCGGAATCATCAATATAGGACTCATTCCCTAGTGCATCAAGGGGGTTATGGTTAGCATATTGAGTACCCAAACCCTATAATGTTATAGATTACCAATTATTATGTAGATGACCCATTCCCTTATATATGATGGAGGATATACTACAAGACTTATGCCATAGCCTATCATGGGTTGACACTGAGTAGGTAGAGGATCCTTTCCACTATTCATTAGGGGGTTCTTTGTAATAGGTAGAGGAATCATGATCTAATTCAATATAGGGGTACAAATAAAACTAGTGCATATAGTATGCGGGACCCATGCCTTGTGGAAACAGGGGGGTTCTATCCCCAACCTCTATATGATGATCTTCCCTAATCATTATCATCTTAAATCATTGATTAAAGAATATTCACACTTTGATGATTCCATGTCATATCTCAAAATCCACAACAAAGGCTTCCATTGTATTTTAAGTAGAAAAATTCTCAATATAGGCTACTCACATATCAAAATTCGAGTCTAAAAAAAGGAGATACAAGAGGTGGAATTTCCTCATAGGGGTACATAGTGTGTTTGGGGTTAACAGAGCATGTGGTACGGCTTTGATGCCTAGATGTGTTCTCCTATGGACATGTCTAAGAGGACATGTCACCATACATGGCATTTAAGGGGGCCCACATGGCATGTCTCATCCACATAGGGAGCATCACATGATATTTGGGCCCATCCTTATACTGTGTGATTCTTATCATTCACGAAACACTAGCACCACATTTATGGGTACACCATGTTTTGTGCTCAAAAGACAATATGTTGTGTAGTAATGTTTTTTCACAAAAAACTCAGTTCGTTATGTGGTTACCTAGATTCACACATATCACCATGAATAAACCTATTTGACCACCCAATCCCAATGGAATTTTCATCTATATATTGATTTTGGCCCTCTCGTAGTTGGAAGATAGAAACCCATCATTCGAATGAAGCCCTTATGCCACCCAACATGCCTCCCATAATCCGCCACTGGATCCGATCAACACTATGGATCCCATATCCACAGGTAATCACATACAAACTACGATCCATCACAGTCCATACTTGAATTTTTATTCTATTTATTTCATATACATCTTTCATGAATTTGGGGGTTCATTTTCACTTGAAACCTCTCTAGAAAATCCAAACCACAACCCTGTAGGGAAATGGTGAAGAATGAAAAAAATGAAAGAGGATAAATCATATAAAAAAGAGAATCTATCATTGGACAAGAATTTTTGGAAAATAATCATAACTTTGATATTAACATTAGAGATAACATGTTCAAATAAGGGAAAAATTATAATTTATCAATATAATCAATAAATTGAAGTTCTCATGTGAAGAATAATCATCACAAATAATAAAAAAATAAAATATTTGGTCAAATTTATAATAAGATGGGGGAGAAATACAATTGAAAAAACCTCCCTCAACTATGGATCAGTTATTCACGAAGAACCCATTTTATAGTGATGGAGAAGACCTTATATGTCAAGACCCATCCCCCGGGGCCCGTGCTGTGACTACCCAAAGCCTTCCTTCCATAGTCCAGTGGATGGGGACTATCACCAAAAGGAGTATTCCCTAAAAACCAGAAATGCATTTCCTTTATAACCTGTGAACACACGCAACCAAGCACACATCAGATACAAACTCAAGTAAACGGTATGGTAAAAAGAGTGTGTACAATAAGAGAAAAGGGCTAGAATACAATCCCAACTGGAAAGTGCAATAAAACTGAAAATTACAAGTAAACTGAAACAACTCATGTGTACTCCTGCCAAGGAACCTACCTGAAGGGTAGGTACAGCTCTCGAATGGTTGTCTTTGGGGTACGCCTGCTCTAATGTCTGGCTATGATCTACCTTCTGTCCTGATACTTTCATCCTCAATCAGTGTTTTCCGTCTTCTTCACCAAACACAACAAGGTGTGGGTGTAGCCCGTGAAGGAGTGAGTATAACGATACTTAGTAGGGACCCCATGACCCTCAAAGGTCTCAGAAAAGCCACAAAGGGTAAACTAAAAAGTATGAAAACATCTGAAAACCTACTTAGTTATATTCCCATACATATAAATAGGTAATCAAGTATACCCATCTCATTCATGAGGAAACACAAGGCCCAAATCTTAGCCAAAGTAACACTATTCCATGTAGGAAAGAATACCACAAAGGTAACACCACAAGGGTAAGTACCACAATCGTAACACCACATAGAATATTACCAAGAAGGTATCACCATGAAGGTAAGTACCACAATGGTATGCCACACAAAAGAATACCACCAAGGTATTACCTCAAAGGTAAGGACTCATCTCACACCAGGTATAACTTAGTTATGGTAGTAAAGAAGATTAGATGTCACTACTAAATCATCTTACTCTATTAAAAGGCAGAGCCACGTAGGATCCTAAATCATCAGAACCATGTAGGATCCTAATACATAAGAGCCACGTAGGATCTTATAGGAGTCTCACATGGATTTCCAAGAGTGGATCCAAGTGGGAATCTAGAACATAGACCCATGTAGGATCCCAAATCACAGACCCACATAGGATCCCAAAGCACAAACCCAATTAGGATCTTAAAGCACAAACCCACATAAGATCCCAAAGCATAGACCCACATAGGATTCCAAAGTACAAACCCACATAGTTTCCCTTTCTCATGTTAGATCTAGTTATAGGTTTCTTGCACTAAGCTCACTTGATTCCGGGAGAATCCTCTCCTCAAGCCATAGGTAGACATGTGTATTACCTTGAAGTACCAAGAAGAAGTATCTAAATGGACAAACACATAACAAGGGTCTCAACTCAATAGACGGTGAATCAATCGGACGCATGTTCTGTAAGTTATTGGCTTTTTAGTCCTGAGGGCCTGATTGGATTCATGTTCGATCCCACCTAGGCGCACCCCAACATTATCCAAACCTCATGTGAGGTATACCAAAAGGATTGTCTCAATCTAAGGTTTCTAGTGACACAAAAGGTACGTAAAAAAGATTCTTGAAGATTAAGATATGGCTGAAAGAGTGGAAAGGGTCGAAGTTGGTCTAGTTCTAGTCCGACCCGGTTAGACATACCCTGCCCGACCGGACCTGGGTCCAGCCCTGGGTCTGACCCGTCTAGATGGGTCCGGTCCGGCCTAGCCCAACCCATGGTGGTGGCCCACTGGGTGGTCCGATTGGCTCATGTCTAGCTCGACGGACAGCCCTCCACCACGCAGGGCGGTCCCACGCCGTGCCATCACCGACGGCTGACACCAAGCCGGCCACAACCCCCCCCCCCCCCACCGCCACTGCATCCTTGCGCCATGGAACCTACACACCGAGTGGCGCGACACGCACCGCCATCCCCATCACATGACTGACTGTGCGTCATCCCCCGCCGTCACTCCTCTACAGCTGATGGGCCGCGACCTTTCTCCGGCGGCGCGGTTGCAAAACAACTATCTTCAAGGCTAGCCGGGGCACCGGCCTCAAATCCCAAACCCTTCTGATGACATTCCTTGTGTCATCGGGTGCACCCAAGTGGCCCGAACTTCATTCCGTTGATTCTCGCACTAATTGCGTAATGTCGCCATCAATTAAAGACCATCAAAATCCCACAAAGGTTGTGGAGAGGTCGGGCCATGTTCGTTCAGCCCTCACCCTTGGCGTTATAATGTTAGATAGTGGCTTATTTTTTCTTGAATCAAGAAGCATATAAATGTTCTTAAATGAAGTTAAACACCACGAATGGGGAAAGGGGTAAACAAACAACAATCCCAACCTCGATTTATCATTGGAGGTGTCTCGAGAATAAGTCGGTGAAGGCGATGAGGGTGACAATGATATTATCTTCTACAACATGCTTCCGAAGTCGGGCTCGTGCATCATCCATGTTCTTGATTCCATAGTATTTTCTTTGTTGGAGAGGGAATTCTTCCTTTGAAAAAGAGTTTCTCCAAATTTATCCCCAATCCTCCCTTTTTCCAACAATTTTCCCATGGAAATGAGGAGCCACCAAATTAAAATTGGTTTATCTATTTAATTTACATTGGCAAAATTAATGTTGGCACAGTTAAATGGAACAATTAATTGTATTTCATTGGCACAATTAATTGTATTTCTTTGGAACAATTAAATGGGAGGATTACAAGGAACTTTCCAACATTAAAGAGGAGTTCAGGTGGTCCCCACCACTTGAATTCAAAATGAGGGTTTTTTAGTTCGGGTGGTCCCCACCCCTATAACTCAAAAGGAGGAGTTTCAAAAGAAAAATAAAATGTCAAATATTTTATTTTTTTCTTCCATGAAAAACTGAAAACTATATTCTTCCCTCGACCAACTGTGGTCGAGGTGAATGTCTCCTTAAGAAAATATCAGCACTGCAAGTTCAACAGTACCCTCAGATTTCAATTTCGAGCACCAGTTTAAAAGTTACAAAAACCATCTCACACATTTACTGAATGTACCTAAGAAAAGTTCAGAAATTCATTCAGACCACACCAGGCCTCGGAACCACGTGCCTTCATTTTTCACAGATGCATAATATTCCATATAATTAAAAAAAATTACATGGAATTTTTTCAAGTCTTTACACTCTACCTTCCCTATCTATCTATCCAACTTGATCTAATTATTGTTCATTTATTTACTCTAAATTTAAAATGATGAATTTTTTGAACCTCCTATAAAGGCCCCCAGGGTAATGTGGCTAACCCTTTAGAATTTATATAACAAAAATTTTATGGGAAATTATATTTTGAGTATTAAACGAATTAATTAAATTAATTAATCAATTAATAATATTTACATACCTACCAACAGATTCCACATCTTAATTTCTAGCATTGATAAACATTAGGATGTTCCTAGAGTAAACCTTGTGTTTTAGATTCAACCATAGTATCATATTTTCGATCTAAGTATCCTCTCAAGAGAAATTCCTTTATATCTAAATAACTGTATGCATGTGACATTGATATATTTAATATTTTTATAATATCAATTTAGGACTCACCAAGGCTCATAATCTCAATTTTTTTTATTTGTTTTTAGCTCATAAAAAATGAATTAATATATTTCAAAGTCTTATAAGGAAAAATTAGGTTCACTACAAGACATATGTTCCACATCTGATATGATAAGGTACTAACATGATTCTCTAATTCTGTAGTACATGTATCATTTGGAAAATAACTTCAAAATTTCAATTAAAAACATCAAACATGATAATCAAATTTATGTGGGATATTAGCATTGATATCAATTATTAGAATCACATGAATATGTGTGCAAAATTTAAGAGTAGGCTGATTCGGAGTTGGTATAATTTTAGTTCAATTTTCATTTTTATCTCTTTGTAAATATTTACATATTTAGTGAGAATATATACATATATATATTTTTTAATTTATCATTATGAAGATATATAATATGGAATAAACACAATAAAATTGTGTGGTTTATTAATGAAATTCATCTCCCTAAGGATGACTACATCCTTGGTATATCATCGTTATTATCCCACATGAAAAACTAGATTCATATTATCAATTGAATAATTGGAAAGGGTGTGTAATTTTACTTATTTTCTTAGGTCCAACCAAATAAAAATAATGAGAGTGATTATTTTCCCTTGGTAAAAAGTATATTTCACTTCTTTGATGAATGATCACATGCAATGGGTCAAGTCCCTCATAGAATTTCTACATTTTTAATTATCGAATCTTGTAGTAATCAAATATTATGCCTCAAAATATTTGTACTTATATAGAATAATGATGTATTCTGAATAACTCAAAATATAAAATCCGTCATTGTAGACCAGGATGAAAATTACTAGGGAATCTATACTTTTCATTTGGTGGATTGGGATTAATTTTAAACCATGATTCGAAATGTAAATATAAGGTTTAGAACACATAAATGTGATGTTTTTAGACAACTGATAAGTCTTGAGATGTGTCTTGGGAGTTTGTATGATATTATGGGGTTTTGGTAACCAAAAACTCTTTATCAAGGGGTATAGATAGATGCAGTAATTGGCACATGGTAAAAACTAATTTTGAAACCTATTTTATATAGTGGAACTGATTTCTAATACCATAATAACTTTTTAGGGAAACTATGTAGCCCAGTGTAGTACCATGGAGGGTTTCACATGGTTTATCAAACAATAAACCCAAGGGAACATGACCATCCAGGGTGTCTACAAAAAATTATTGAGGCAGGCACACATGTTGCGCATGATTTTTCTAACTATGTTCTAGTCATGTGAGGTGGGTTCCACTTTCAATAGTAGAACCACACAGTTGGTGCATATTTATCTAAACCATGTTTCCAGACAATGTGTCTTATTTAAATGGGAAAGATTATTATTTTCTCCTTTTCCAATAAAATGGATTTCCTCAATTTTCCACCCACTTTAAACTTGGAGGCCTCCTTCTTGAAATCCACTCCTCTTCCTCTTACCATTGTGGGGTCTCTATCATTATAGGTCTGATTAAAGAATAATAAGGTTTATTAGAAGCATATCCTTGAGTCTATGAGTCTACTTAATCCTTTTTTTCACTTACCGCATCACTTTCAGTGTTATTTTCCTGTGATATAATCTTCCATATTTTTAATGAAATTTTTTAATCTTATGATTTATATCATTTCATATTGAATAAAATCCTAATATTATTTGAGTATACCATCCTAAATAAAATTTACATGGCCTATTTTTTTCAATTTAAAGTTTATTTATTTATAAAATACATGGTTTCATCCAACATAAGACCTTCCATGAATCACCTCATAAATGTGATATTAATCATATAAATTCTTATAATTTTTTTATTTCCAATATCTATTTAAAATGCACCATTTTAGGTTATCTATATCAACTTTATACATTCTTAGGGTGTTACTCTTATATCTCATAACCCTTACACTTTGTCCAAATAATAAAACCACCCATAAGGTGTGTTAACTTGCCTCTTCTAAAATGGAATGGTTAAATGTGTATCACATGAATTATAAGTGGTGTGTATGAATCAGTTAGATTATGATAATTAATTAAATTATTCTTAAACCATCACCTCTAACTGAAATTTCCAACTTTAGATTAGTGGAATAATAGTGGAAAAGATTTAACCATGGCCCTATTAAATTTGTAAACTGTAATGCTTAACATAACATACATGATAAATCAATTACAATGAATTATATTTTGGCATGAATATTTTCACGAACTTATTTAATCCTTGTAATGATTTGAAAAATGAAATGAATGAAATTATGGTATGGGTGATTCCTATGAACGTTTTGTACATTATTAAGGATATGAACTCATTGTATATTTGAATAAGAAATGATTATTATTATGATACCTGGGCATGATGAGCCAACTGATCTATGATACTTAAGCATTGAATCCATTATTATTTGTGGGAATGGAATCCCTTATTATTTATGGGAATTTACCCTTATGATTCATGGGAATGGAGACCCTTATTATTCATGGGCATGAAGACTGTAATTATCATGGGCATGACATGCCTTACTAATCACAGGCATAGAATCACTTATTATTCATGGGACTGAGGATCGTTATTATACTTCAGAATTGTTCCCCTTATTTTCTTATGACTGATAAGTATGGTTTACCTTACTATTCATGATGCGTGGGCACATAGACCATGTAACGAACCAAAGTTTCATTAATGGAAAATCCCTCTTGATCTAGTTAAATGTTTCTTTATGAAAAATGTTTTTATAAGATGTCAACTTCTTTAGTTTTATGTTAATATTTGTGACCGTTACTTTTATAGCCATTGAACAGTGATCATCTGAGTAGTATAAATATAAGGCTTTAACGAACCCATTTCTACTCAGGCAAAGGAAGCGATGGCCTCATCTAGTAGAATTTCCCCTTACGAAGCCCATTTGTCAGATCTCAGAAAAGAGGTCGCGTCTTTGGGCTTTGCCCTTGACCAATCCCAAGCTGAGCTTCATCAAGTCAAGCTCGAACGTGATCGTCTACGGGAAAAGTGGATGTTGATTGAAATTACCACTCGAGTGATGTTATCCGAGCTTCCCCAAGAGTTTGTCACCATCGCACACCTTACCCTTAGGTCTTATGCGGCTATTTTAAGGGGTTATGTAACAAATAAGTAGCACCATGTTCATGTACATTATTTTTTTTATATAATAATGAATATAATTTCTAGTCATTTTTGATACATTGTAATTAGTTTTTAAAGTACAAATGGTGTTTTTAGTTATTATTTAATTAAGAATTATATTTTATTAAATTAAAGGATTTTTGAATTAAATAATATTTTAATAAAATATTATTATTAATAGTAAATTAATTTTTTATTAAGTATAAATGATATTATAATTTTATGAATGCAATTAAAATTTTTATTAAGTTTTGAAAGCCATTTCTGTCAAAACCCGTGAATTTTTTTTATAAATGTCGGTTTTTATTTTAAAAGTGAAAATTAAAATATTTAGAAAATTATTTAGATAAAATAAATATTATTTTTGGAATCAGGACATTGAAATTATCCAACGGTGAATTTTTCATAATTTTCTGAGACAGTCAAATTTTTGGGTAAAAATTAAATACCATTTAAATATGTAACGTGTTTTATGACATCATAATGACCCAATGGTGAAGTAATAAAATAACATAATCCTTATGTTCGGCTAATATGTGTTTTATCATTAAAATAATGAGGTTTTGGGTTTGTTTGACTTACTTTTCAAAGCATTAATGGAGCCCTCAAGACTTATTCAACACTTTGCCTTTTTAAATTAATTTCCATGGGAGTGTGACTCACCTCCACATAAGAAACCCTAATTTTTTAATAAGTTCGGACCTTGGCCTTGTAAAATATTGTTTTCCTCTTTCATTTTCCAGAAACCATGGGAAAATACCATGGTATGGTTTGTGGTTGGGATTATTTTAATATAGGGGGTCCCAAACCTAAATAATAAAGAATTCTCTCACCATTCCTATATAAACCCACCCAAGCTCCCACTTCCTCCTCACTAAAATCCATTGGAGTTCGTCCAACCTCTGCCATACTATCTCTAGAATCCTCAAAAGGTTCCCCAAGCTCCCAAGAATCCTCTCACAAGCCTCTCTCTAGCCTTTGGATTCACACTTCCAAGTAAGGGTTTTTTCTTCCTTTCTCATTTTTGTCAATTTTTATTAAGTTGTATTTCCCTTTTAATTTCAATTATGAATTTTGGGGTATGGTTTCTCACCTCCCCCATACTTCCCTCTTATTGTTTGAATGATGGGAGAACCCTTTCTCTCTCATTAAATTCCTCCCATGTACACCCGTTACTATGCCGAAATTCCGAAAGGAACTTCTCTCTCTTCTTTTACATTCAAGCAATAATTTTGCATCATGAATATAAATTCCTTTTCAATTTTTGGGACATGTATCTATATGACCTCCTTACTGTACATTACATGTAAATATGATGAGGAACCACTTTCTCTCTCATCAACCTTTTTTATGAATTCTTATGTCATGCCGTTACGCTGCCGAAATCACACCGATTTTCTAAGCCAGTGTCATTGTGTAGTGAATACCATGCCCATTTCTCCATCAAGGGTATTCACCTTTATGCACATTTACATATTGATTGTAAAGTTTCATGTATTAATTCCACATTTCTTTATCGTGGAATAAATGATTATGTTTTATGAATCCTTGTTTTATGATCCATGTGGCACACTTATGCATGAAATGAAATGTTTAACAAGGGAGCGCCCTTATAGCGCTTCAATGCATTGGGTAAAGTATAGTATCATGATACGTCATGTGAAATGAGTGTTGACTCATGCTAATTCAAGTGCAATGAGGGTTTACTCGTGCTTCAAGTGCAATGAGGGTTTACTCATGCTCCATGTGCAATGAGCCTTGGCTCATGCTAATTCAATGTTAAGTGTTGTTGCCACATTTCCATGTTATGGTTATCAAGATTTATCATGCCTTTATGTTCATGTTACTCTAATTCTCTATTGATGTTCCTATTGCCTAACATGTATTGTACTCCTCATGTTATTCATTGTGTACTCCCTTACTGGGCTTTATAGCTCACCCTTTTCTTATGCATGTCCTCAGGTTATCCCATGCAATGCTAAGTATGAAGGAATGTAGTGGTCATGTAAAGGATGTTTTCAATAAAGATGTTGTATTTCAAGTTTAATGTTTTTATGTAATGATCCTAATCCCCAAAGACACTAAACCTCTCGATATTCTTTGTTGTATCAAGTGATGTTTTATGTAATAAAGCATGTTTAAGTTGTAATAAAAAGCAGGGTTGTCATAGTTGGTATCAGAGGATAGGTTTAGTTATTTTTGGGATTAGGAAACCATAGTAAAGCCTTATATATAAGACTATGTATAATAAAAACATCCCTATGTTTTGGTAAATACTAAGTAAGTGGTTTATCAAATAAATACATCCCTGTCTGGATACGAGCAGGTAGAGGCAGCTCTGGCACAGATGTATCCTAGGGGTAAAACCCGAAAACACCGCTTTGAGCTAGACTCGAATGGGAACTGGTGAACGACAATGGGCCTTGCTGAACTCTTGGTTACGACACTCCCGAGGGATATGTTTTGATAAATTCACAATCTTAGTATGAACCCTTATTAAGTGAAAAATTCCCCTAAGAATTTATGTTAGAAGGAAGATCATGAAAAGCCTAGATTGAATCCTATAGACTCATGAGTTATGGAAATAAAAGTTTATTTTTGAGTCATAAACTTTTGTCTTTGGATTACCCTTTATGAGTTACCCACATTTTTTTTAGTGTGGGAAAAGGAAAATTTCGAGGGCGAAATTTTTTAAGGGGGGAATATTGTAACGACCCAAAGTTTCATTAATAGAAAATCCCTCTTGATCCAGTTAAATGTTACTTTATGAAAAATGTTTTTATAAGATGTCAAATTCTTTAGTTTTACGTTAATATTTGTGACCGTTACTTTTATAGCCGTTGAACAGTGATCATCTGAGTAGTATAAATATAAGGCTTTAACGAACCCATTTCTACTCAGACAAAGGAAGCGATGGCCTCATCCAGTAGAATTGCCTCTTACGAAGCCCATTTGTCAGAGCTCGGAAAAAAGGTGGCGTATTTGGGCTTTGCCCTTGACCAAGCCCAAGCTGAGCTTCATCAAGTCAAGCTCGAACGTGATCGTCTACAGGAAAAGTGGATGTTGATTGAAATTACCACTCGAGCGATGTTATCCGAGCCGCCCCAAGAGTCTGTCACCATCGCACACCTTACCCTTAGGTCTTATGCGTCTATTTTAAGGGGTTATGTAACAAATAAGTAGCACCATGTTCATGTACATTATTTTTTTTATATAATAATGAATATAATTTCTAGTCATTTTTGATACATTGTAATTAGTTTTTAAAGTACAAATGGTGTTTTTAGTTATTATTTAATTAAGAATTATATTTTATTAAATTAAAGGATTTTTGAATTAAATAATATTTTAATAAAATGTTATTATTAATATTAAATTAATTTTTTATTAAGTATAAATGATCTTATAATTTTATGAATGCAATCAAATTTTTTATTAAGGTTTGAAATCCATTTCTGTCAAAACCCGTGATTTTTTTTATAAATGTCGGTTTTTATATTAAAAGTGAAAATTCAAATATTTAGAAAATTATTTAGATAATATAAATATTATTTTTGGAATCAGGATGTCGAAATTATCCAACGGTGAATTTTTCATAATTTTCTGAGACAGTCAAATTTTTGGGTAATAATTAAATACCATTTAAATATATAATGTGTTTTATGACATCATAATGACTTAATGGTGATGTAATAAAATAACATAGTCCTTATGTTCAGCCAATATGTGTTTTATCATTAAAATAATGATGTTTTGGGTTTGTTTGACTTACTTTTCAAAGCATTAATGGAGCCCTCAAGACTTATTCAACACTTTGCCTTTTTTAATTAATTTCCATGGGAGTGTGACTCACCTCCACATAAGAAACCCTAATTTTTTAATACGTTCGGACCTTGGCCTTGTAAAATATTTTTTTCGTCTTTCCTTTTCCAGAAATCGTGGGAAAATACCATGGTATGGTTTGTGGTTTGTATTATTTTAATATAAGGGGTCCCAAACCTAAATAATAAAGAATTATCTCACCTTTCCTATATAAACCCACCCAAGCTCCCACTTCCTCCTCACTAAAATCCCTTGTAGTTCGTCCAACATCTTCCCTACTCTCTCTAGAATCCCCCCAAGGTGCCCCAATCTCCCAAGAAGCCTCTCACAAGCCTCTCTCTAGCCTTTGGAATCACACTTCCAAGTTTGGGTTTTTTCTTCCTTTCTCATTTTTGTCAATTTTCTTTAAGTTGTATTGCCCTTTTAATTTCAATTATGAATGTTGGGGTATGGTTTCGCACCTCCCCCATACTGCCCTCTTATTGTTTGAATGATGGGAGAACCCTTTATCTCTCATTAAATGCCTCCCATGTGCACCCGTTACTATGCCGAAATTCCGAAAGGAACTTCTCTCTCTTCTTTTACATTCAAGGAATACTTTTGCATCATGAATATAACTTCCTTTTAAATTATTGGGAAATGTATATATATGAACTCCTTACTGTACATTACATGTAAATATGATGAGGAACCCCTTTCTATCTCATCAACCTTTTTTATGAATTCTTATGTCATGCCGTTACACTGCCGAAATCACACCGATTTTCTAAGCCAATGTCATTGTGTAGTGAATAACATGCCCATTTCTCCATCAAGGGTATTCACCTTTATGAACATTTACTTATTGATTTTAATGTTTCATGTATTAATTCCACATTCCTCTATCGTGGAATAAATGATTATGTTTTATGAATCCTTGTTTTATGATCCATGTGGCACACTTATGCATGAAATGAAATGTTTAAGAAGGTTGCGCCCTTATAGAGCTCCAATGCATGGGGTAAAGTATAGTATCATGATACATCATGTGCAATGAGTGTTGACTCATGCTAATTCAAGTGCAATGAGGGTTTACTCGTGCTTCAAGTGCAATGAGGGTTTACTCATGCTCCATGTGCAATGAGCCTTGGCTCATGCTAATTCAATGTTAAGTGTTGTTGCCACATTTCCATGTTATGGTTATCATGATTTATCATGCCTTTATGTTCATGTTACTCTAATTCTCTATTGATGTTCCTATTTCCTAACATGTATTGTACTCCTCATGTTATTCATTGTGTACTCCCTTACTGGACTTTATAGCTCACCCTTTTCTTATGCATGTCCTCAGGTTATCCCATGCAATGCTAAGTACGAAGGAATGTAGTGGTCATGTAAAGGAGGTTTTCAATAAAGATATTGTATTTCAAGTTTAAAGTTTTTATGTAATGATCCTAATCCCCAAAGACACTAAACCTATCGATCTTCTTTGTTTTATCAAGTGATGTTTTATATAACAAAGCATGTTTAAGGTGTAATAAAAAGAAGGGTTGTCATAGACCATTAATTAAAATATGAAACTTATTATTATTATTTTTATTATTATTATTATTATTATGTGATCACATGGTAACCAATGAATTATTCCATCATAGTGCATGTATATACCTACTTACATACCCCTTTACCTGATTGTGTGTGTGTGATGGAAAATTTAGAGAGATTCAGGCTTCAAACGAAGTAGGTATGGTCGGCCAAGTGTCCTTGAAGAACTTGAGCCAACTTGGTTATATTTATTATTTACTAAAATGTATTACTTTTGATATAAATACACACTTTTTATTTGATATAAATAAACTAAATTGATTTATAAACTATTTATGGTTTCCAAATAAGTATATCTAACACCCTATTCGGTCTTCCATTTGGTACCCTGACATACATCATTTGGTTGAAGGTTAGCATCTTGTTGTACTATGTGAAGATTCCTTATAGACTAGGATAGGATATGCAAACATGGGAGTACTGGATGATCATATAATCAAGATAACTTCTAGATTTTGAGTCTTTTATTCATTTATCCTTTTAATATCTTATCATGTTGAATTATTTCCTGATGTATGCATTTTTTCCTCTAGTCATTACTCAATGTTTTCATGAATTGTTCATTATTCATTATTTATTGATTTACAATTAGTTTCTATCACTGTTTATCACTAATACATATGTTATAGTCTACCCATTTTACCTTCTTTTTACCCTAAATTCTAGTGGAAAACCAATGAAATATGTGGATGTGTTAAATATGACACATATCAAACTGTCTTGGGGAACCGTTTCAGTGCCTCCCAGGCTGGGTCATTATATAAAATGATTTCCTATGTATAATCAATTGATGTATTCCATTCAAAATATTTCATTTATTTTATTAAGTTTATTCTTATTATTATTCTTATTTAGTGTATATGATTACTCCCTTTCATGTAGTATAAGTTCCTTATTTCCCTTTCTTTCATACTTAATGGGTTTCAATGAATGTTGTATCAGTACTCTATTTCTTTATTGCTCAGTTCATAAGAGAATGAACTTTTAATGCATTGAATAAAAATAAACTCCATTTTAACAAGAGTTCTTAAAAAAATATATTCACACATATTTCATGAATGTTGTTTATTTAACCATTATTGAAGTTTCCTTGGACTACAACAGACTTTATCTCATTCAAACACATAATCTTCAAATAAAATCTTTATTTATATTATTCTTGAAATTTAATTTGAAGAATCAAATATTTTATCTTTATTTCCATTATTAATATATTTGAATTATCATGATCAACCACTTGACAAATAATCTATTCAATTATTATATTTTAATTTTCTTTATATATACTTTAATTTCATGAAATTTTTTATATAAGGTTTATCTGTGATTTATAGTGGAAGACTCCAAAAAACACTTCCTTTAATCATCAGCTAGAATAATATCTTTAACCAAAGCATTATGATATTTGGAATTTGAATTTGGTGAAATGCGTAATCATATTTTGATATAATAAATCATTAAAAAACATAAATACTGAAATCTTAATATTAGAAAACAAATGCATAATGATATATGAAAACGACCATATATTACAATGAATTGTGATTGGTCAAGATATATGCTTCAATTTGAATCCATATTATCATTAAATTCATCTGATAGAGTCTCATTTTTACCCCCACCATATTATCCTCTATAGTGTGGTGATTTTTTATTCCCATTTTATAGTGACCAAAATTTTCTCTACAATGTGCTCTAATCTCCACTTATTTCATCACATATTTTTCAGTGTAGAAACTATACTTTGTTATTCAAGGATCTTGGATAAATAAACATGGTATATTCAACTTTAATATATATTTTTTCATCATATAATATAACATCATAAAAATATTAAAACTCTACAAACTCAAAATTTTCACCTTGGAGGGAAGCAACCACATGTATGAGTGTCCAAGAAGATAGACCACAAAGAACGAGACTATATTGGATCAATTTCATGAAGCGATAAAACTATCTGGAATGGCCATAAGTACAAATCATTGACCATGTAGTTCACCTATTATGTGAATACAAAAAAAATTAATGGATTGACCAATTGAAAAAACAATCAACCATGAAACAATTACTCCAATAGATTGATCATGTAAATGAAATCTATTCTGGCATTTCTGTATGACTGTGAATTCATATAAAACCTTCTATAAATTAATTTGTTTATATAATTCATATTGAAATTTAATTTAAGACATAAAATTTTTCTAGAGTCATAAAAAAATAATCTTTAGTCCTACGAAAAATAAGGTAACTACATGAATTAGCAATTTCTGATTCCAATTCACATTATTTTAGAGCCTAAAATTGTTAAATTGAATACATAACATATTTCAATTTCATTAGGAATGGTTTCTAAAAAAATCATAAAAATGATTTCCATTATCTATTCACAGAATATTTAACTTGGTGAACAAATATATGGAACCTTTATTCCATAACCTACTACTTCACATTCTTGGTAATAAGAAACATCTAAAATATATTTTAAACAACACTTCCACTTAATTATTATATCTATTTAACATCCATGTTAGTTCATAAATTGTCACATTTAATTCCAAACTCATCCATGTATATTTTTAAAAGGTTACAAATCTTCGTTTCACTAAATATATTTGAATTGGATATACATGTGAGATATCATGTAATAGCATCTTCAAACATTTTTTTCTATCAATTCAATAATTATATAATAATATGGTGATTGAAAATACAATACTCAAATTTTTTTCCCATAGATGAATGGTTGTCATGGAAAAATAAATGCGAATACATCCATTTTCATTTAAATATGATAGTAACATAGAATACATATAAGTTATACATCACTAATACAAATCCATTGTTTATTGTTGAAAATATTGAGGCATATAGAATTAGAAACTATTCTCTTTTACAATTTTAACCATAGAATCAATCCACTTGAAAGATTGATGTCTATCCCTCAATTCCCATTTAATATTTACAACTCACTATAAATTACATTTCCTTCCTTTGGAACTCCACTCATCTTGATATTAATCTTGGGCTCTTTAACTTCCTTCAAATTTCATCTCTCCTTTACATATTGACACACATTGCTAACAAATGAAACACAACACAAAGAAATCTTAATAGTTTCTCATGAAATAAAGATGAAAAATGACTTTTGGGATCATGAAATCAATATAAAATTAATTTATCAAGATTAGATATCAATTAGTGGAGATAAAAGCAATAAAAATGACTTTCAAAAGTGTATTAAAAAATCTGGGAATTGAATGTAGGTATACAACACATAGATTAGATACAAAATGTCTCGTCCACCCTTTTCTATGGTGGACAGGGTTTTAAGGATGTCATGGACACATAGTGTGTGACTTGGGTAAATAGGTTGTGTTCCCCTAATCCAATCTACATGGTGTTTATTGGGAGTATATTCCAAGGTTTTTGTTTGGACACACATGTTATATAGACCATGGCAAAACATGTTTATTTATACTAACATAAATTATCCTTTTTGTTGGTATGTGATAACTTTTCTATCTAAGTATTAATGTTTTATAACCTATGGGAAATGCCTTGTATTTTTTCTATTACATGAATGATGCTACGATGGTAAACATTTAATACCCTATCAGTCCCATAGACCAGGTACCTTATCAAACATGTAATATAGGAAGACCTTTACATTTTATGTAATGAGGAAGTACATGGGTGAGCTTTGTGAGAAGGGATGGACTTTTTATCCTCCTAAAATACATTTCATATACATTCCAATCCTATATATATTTTCATATATTCTTCTTTGGGACTTGGATTTAGTCATTTGAGTTTTCCTTTTTGATATTTTTTCCATTTAGGTTAGGATGGTATACTTTACATCAACATTAGAGGTGATTTTTTTGGTTACATGTGTAGTTAGTCCCTTTAGCTCTGTAGGGATAATGACACGTCTCATGTTTGGATATCAAAAAATTATTGGGATTGGTATCCTCTGGAGATGATTTTATCACAAAGATTGGGTCCCCCACCACATTACATATGGGATCAATTACTCTTCCTCCACCCCCACACATGAGATAAAAGTCATCTATCTACAAAGTCATTTATCCCCTCCCCCCTAGGATCTCATATAGGGTAGGGGTTGTAACGACCTAAGATTTTAGAATATAATTTCTCTAAAAATTAATTTTATGTTTTATGTCATTCATTACATGCTACACTAAAATTAGATGATAAAAAAATATTATAAGAACATTATTCATAAAATAATAACAAACTATAAGAAGGTAAATGATTAAAAACTACTATCTTTAGAAGGTAAATAATTAATATGTTTTTTATGAGAAAATGTTACGTTTAAAAATGGTTTTCCTTAAATTTTATATTTTATTTTGAAAAGTAAATTGTTAAATTATTAATATAAATTTGTTAAAATAAAATTATTTTTGAATTAAAGACACAAAAATTTAATTAGAGAAGAAATTATGAGATTCTTTTGAAAGGTTAATTTTTATTTGAAAAGTATAGTTTTCACTAAAATTTTGGTTTATGTGATTTCATAATATTTTAATGATGTCCAAGAAAAAAACAAATTAAGTAATTAAATTTTTTATTTAAGATAAAAATTATTCAATTTAAAATATTCTTTGAATTTGGAAAACCTATGTGTAATATTTTTAGAACTAAAGTAGAAAATTAATTTTATAAAAATTATTGTTTAGGCCTTTTTTTGAAATAAGAATTTTTAAGGTGAAATTATTTTCTAGAATTCATTTAAATTCTCATAAATTTTATCTATTTTATATCAATAAATTATTCCATGTAAATCATTAACTATGATCATTTTTCCTTATACAAAAACTATAATCTTAAATACCAATTTTTTATGAAAAATCTATATTTACACGTTTAAATGTGCTTGTTTTAAAATTATATTTTGAGAAAAATTGAAATTTTATATGATAAATTTATTAATAAATTTGAAATTAAAAGGATCATATTATATACTAAAGTTAATTTTAAAATTGTTCTTTAAAATTAATTACTATGGTTATAAATTAGTTACCCTGGTAAAAAGTAAATATGTTAAAAAGTATTTTTCTATAGGGAAAAAGAAAAAACATTCTAAAAACATGTTTCCAAATGAATGGTTAATGTGTTTGATGACCGAAAATATCCTTGTTTCCTCATTTTACATATTTGAATACATTGAAAGTTTAATAGTGAAATACCATTTTTGATGTCTAATGGGTATTTCTAAAACTATATTTATATTCACTTTTAAAATGCAACTCTTCCACAACTTCAAGACTCACATACCTTTCAAATTTTTTATTAAAACATGGACACTGTTATCTTTATAGAATTCAATCCCACATTTATAATATTTTGGTAAACGTTATTTTTCTTAATTCAACCATTTCCAAATTATTTTCGAGGAGAAATATCATGCATCCAAAGAGGTAGGAGAACAGGTGAGTACGCCAAAATACAATGTATGGGTTTCGTCTCAAAACATCTTTCTTTGTAAAAATTTATTTTATGCACCTAATTTAATTTCAATGGTGTTTATACTTTCAATTAAATATATAATACCCTTAATTATCTTTATTAATGGTATCTAACCTTGAAATTAAGGTTCTCTTTCTTTGAAGGGGATTTTTTTAAGATTGTTTCTTAACCTGTGAGGGTTCTTATTCTCAATTTCTATTCATTGAGACGTGTTTTAATGGTATGCACTGATTTATTATCTCTATGGTTTTTAAACTACTGAATAAAATATTTTTTACACACTACATGATTTTATATATGTTATTTGTAGAACCATATTATTCTCATGTTTCCAATGACTTTATATTCTGATTTTTTTAAAGTTATCTAGGTTTCTGGTCTCAATTTTTATTTATTGAGACATGTTTTAATATTATGAAAAAATTTATTTTTTATATGGTGTATATAATTCAAAAGTATTTAATTTTCATTATTCTATAATTTAATTCATTTCCTTTATAGAACCATGTTATTTTCAATCCCCCAATGGATTTCAATTCAAAAATTGCTAAATTTATAAGGGGGTTTTGTATCAAATTCTTATCTTTTGAGAAATGTTTTGTATTATTCACTGAATTTATTTTAGGTGGTGTATATATTTTATAATTGGGTTGTTATATCATGAAATTAAATTTCTTACGGTAATTTATTTTCAATTTAATTCCCTCTCTCTCTCTCTCATTCAAGAGGTTTGAGTAAAATGATTCTCAAATTGTGAGGGTTTTTGTGACTCAAATACATTACATGGCTCATAAATATTTTTATTTGAATATTATAATTCATGATTGATATATTAAAGCCTATGGTGATGTTATTTTTTATTCACACATATTTTGTTTTGGAAAAATCTTGTTTCACACCAAATTATTCTTCCACGATGATTCAATTATTACATGAAAATTCATTTTTGTTAAGAATAATCCTATAACATATAATGGATTTTTTATTTATATAAATTTTTCTACCTCCCACCAATTTTATATTTTTCTTTAGTCGAAACCAATTTTTTATACCCAATGATTCTTTTATTCCCCATTATTCAATTTTTTAAAACGTTTTTTTATCCTTTTAGTGACGTGGATTGTTTTGTAAATGAATTTAAAAAACATTCAATAGAATTATACACATTCAAAATAAAATGTTTTATGTTCCACTACACATTTTTTAATTTCATTTATTTATTTTAAATGACATTTTATTTGGAACTATTTATAATTTTTTTTTTCAAAATCCATATCTTTCTATTCAAAAAAATATTTTTGATGTTATTTTATAGTATAATTTTTTTAATGATTTTGTTAATTTTTTTTTATTTTCACCACTATTTTTTTTCCAAGGTTCATCTTTTGGAATTGATTTATTCATCAAGCTTTATATGTTATTATTATATGATTTATTTTTTAAATTATATTTTTTATATCCAATTATTTCATAAGATCATGTTATGTGATATATTTGAATGTTTTTTAGAAATCCATTATTTTTTCAAATGGTTATTTATGATAAGATGAATGTTTTTTATGTGGAACTCGTAAGTTTGTATGATGATGGGTGGGGTTTAATATCATAGTCTAATAAATTTTTTATGATTTTATATCACCTGATATTATCAAAAGTTATTTGAAAATGATGTATGAATCATTGTTCACATGTTTTCTATGTGATGTGATTTAGGAAGAATTGTTGAAAAGTTTATTATATAAATGATATAATTGAATAGTTTACACAGGTTTGTTTTGTAAATTAGGAATGAGAATCTTTATTTAAATGTTTTTTGTCTGAGTGATATTTGTAAATCATTTTTTTTTTATTTTTTATCTAATTTAGACACGAGAATCATTTTTCACAAATTTTATGGTTATGGTGATATATTAAGATTTTTTCAAATGATTTCTTATAATTATGTTTGTTATGTAAATATTTTTTATAATATTATTCAATGAAATGGTATATTTAGAAACTCTTATGATTATATTACCTGAATCATTTTTAATGTCTCATGATTATACACAATTTTTACATTGATATTTTTGTTTATTTGAGATTACATATCTTTATTCATGAATTATGAATAATGAAAATTATTCCATATAATATTTATTAAAAAATTTCTCCAATGATCTTGTTTACTAAAATACATATGATATAAACCTTGATGGCATGTTAATAAGTTTTCAATTACTGATCATTCGAGATCACCCCTTTCTTATGTTTTATTTTCTCCATATTTTGAAAAAAAGTATAACTTATGGAAAGTATAGAAGTGAGTTTATATGAGTTATATTATTGATAAATAAATATAAATTATGATTATTATTTAAATAATATGTAATAAACTAAATGTTTCAGTCCTTGGGTTGTGTAACTATTTGTGATATGTATTATCTAAATCATGAAATTAATGTATTATTTATGTTATGTTTAGCTTGAGTTTCCATAAATGGTATCAGAGTAGGGGATAGTTATTTGGATATTATTTTTTTCAATTTTTGGGATTAATGTTAGATAAACTTATTAAAAACCCTAGATATGTGTATAACAATATGATGATATCCAAAAATATTTGTTAATGTATTGAGTGAGTGGTTTTCCTAGAAATACATCCTTATCTTGATTATGGAATGTGGATGTGGTTGTGTAAAAAATGAACTTATTGGTAGTTAACCCAAAAGGGTTGGTTGATCATTGACATTATCATCACCTTGATGGATGATAAGTGGGATGAAGACAATAAATATGGATAAACACTTTTGGGGGACATGTTTTCACTGATCACATGCTCTTTAAGATCCACTATGATTGATTTATTACCTAGTTTTTTTAGGGATTATAATGTGTAGTGAAAGAAAATAATAGTTAAAGTAACCTAGGTTAAACTAATATCAATACAGGTCAAACTAAAAGAATTATTTTCCAACATGATAATTTGAAATACACTATGTTTTATGGTTGAATTCTATTTATGTTTATGATAATTCCATCGTATTGTTTGATTTTCATAACTTATGTCAAACTTTTTGGTTTTAGTAACATATAGAGCTAGGAGGAACCATGATACTAATATATATGATGGAAAATAATGATATTTTCTTAATGGCCAACTAAATGGGATAAAAGCTGGTGTTTGAAATATCATTGATATGCTCACACAACTATCTCGAGTTATGATTAACAACTTGA
The DNA here is from genome assembly GCA_963277665.1 of Viscum album. Classification (NCBI taxonomy): domain Eukaryota; kingdom Viridiplantae; phylum Streptophyta; class Magnoliopsida; order Santalales; family Viscaceae; genus Viscum; species Viscum album. The sequence goes on along the minus strand of OY728138.1, from coordinate 94,769,911 downwards.
GTCTTCTTGAACATATTAACCCACCAAAAAAAATAAAGAAGGATTTTTATAGAATATCATGTGATAAAGACGATGAAGGAAGGGAGATAAAATTTTATTCATGTTAAAAAAATGGAAATAAGAGCCAATAAACTTTCCAAAAAGGAATATAGGAAAGTTATAAGTGTGGAAGGATTAATCATAGATCTTGTGATTGCAGAGGAGATATGAATTTAAAAACTAATGAAATAGGGGAGAATAATGTCCAATTATTAAAATGTGAGGAGCTTGGGAATTAGGAAAATCAATACCCTAACAACAGAGTACAAAGGGAAATACTAATTAGTGATCTCTTAGAACATGGGAACATGATAAATACTATAAAAATTCATCATATTTTTGTTCCAACAAAGATATTTAATGAGGAACAATTATCACCCACTTAATAACTATGATTTTTGTATTCTTATCTTGTTTTACATATGCCTATATACTTAGAATGTTTACTAAAAATAAAAAATTACCATCTCAATGAATTGGGGATGAATTATTAATAAAAACATCTTATGTTATAAATACTTTTGACTAAGCCTATAAAAATTCTCTACTAGATGTTTACAAAAATGTTATACAATAAAATACTTTTATACAAACTTTAGTCAAATTTGATTTCATATTAGTCAAAAATTTTCTATCATGATAATGATAATTACGAATATAGTAGAATTACATATAAAGATATACCAATTCTCTCATGTTAATACATGTCTGTCTATAAACTCCCTATGAAAAATTGATCCCATTATATTAGGTTTTTTAGAACAAATTGTAAAATAATAAACATTATATATATTATTATTAATAAAGAAAAGATGATTTCACTATACATACCAAGTAATGTGATGATGGAACCACATTAAAAATTAAAACTATATTCATGTTTCTTTTATGTATACCTTTAACTATTTCATTATCTAGGAATAATTAAATCATGAGGATACAATTACCCAAGATTGTTGAGTATTTATTTTCTCTAAATTAATGTAATGTTTGATTAATTTCATTACATGTTACACTGAACGTTAGAAAAAAATTATATTATAATAAAATTATTAATAAACATATAATTTACTCTAATAATCTTAAAAATTAATAATTATCACTTTTAAAAGATAAATAATAAATAAGTTTTGTTATTAAAAAATGATTCCTATAAAAGGGTATTTCATTATACATTAAATTTTATTTTAAAAGATAAAATTTTGAAATTTTGAATTTTCATTTGACAAAATAAACTGATTTTTTGAATAACAAAATACCAAATTTTACTTAGTTTGAAATGTTTATATTTGTTGAAAAGTTTAATTTTTTGTCAAAAAATACGGTTTTTATGAAAATAATGATTTTTTATTTTATAATTCTTTAAGCATGACATGAAACACTAAAAATCCATTTTATGTAATAAAATATGTATTTAAAAAATAAATTTATTTGTTTTTAAATATTATTTTAACATGGAAAACCAATTTCCAATATCTTTAGAAATAAAGTGAAATGTTACTTTAATAAAAAAAGATGTTTTGGTATTCTCTTTGAATCAATAATTTTTAGGGTAGAATTTGGTTATGGGTTAATTGAAAATCATAAAATCATTTATTTGTTTTATAATATATATATTTATTCCATATAAATTATTATCCATGATAATTTTATCTTATACATTCATTTTAAACATAAAAACACAATTTATCTAAAAAATGTTTTAACACGATTTAATGCATTTATTTTAGAAATAATTTTTAAACCTTTATAAATTTTATATGTTAAAACTATTTAAAAAATTTAAATTTTAAGTTTAATATTAGGTAATAAATATAGTTTCAAATCCTTCCTTAAAATTAATTACTAAGGTTAAAAAATGTTACCAAAAAAAGTAAAAATGGTAAAATGTATTTTACTAATGGGAAAAGGAAAAACATGTTAAAACATGTTTCAAAATGGATGGTTGAGGTGTTAATTGACCATACCTAACCCCATTTCTTCATTTGTAACTTTTTTAATACTTTTACCATTTAATAATTAAATAATAATATAGAAATTCAATGTGTATTTCAAAAAATAAACCATTCTACTCCATTATAAAAAGGTATCTATTGTTTGACATCAAGGCTAACCTAACATAGAATTTCTTATTTAAACACTTACATGTTTATCCAATTAGGTACCTCTGCAACATAAATATTATTTTTGACCCATTTATTTTTCTTCTGTCCATCATTTTGAAGGATTTTTACAAGATAAAACTCAATAAACTAATGAGGTTACTTCATGGACGATTAAGAAAGAGTAAAATGGGGTTCATATCAAAACATCCTACTTTGAGGCACATCATCTTATGTACATAATTTAATTTAAATTGTGTGTATACAAACAATTGTATATATAGTTTATGGTAATAATATCTAATGATTTATATATATATATATATGATATATATATATGTAATATATATCATATTTAATTAAATTGCGATTTGCATGCCCATGTATTTTATAGTTGTGGAAAAAATGATAAACTAAAAATAATATATTATTACCCAAATATTAGCTATCGATTATTAAAATGTATCATGATATTAAATGAATCGAATTTGAAACATTCATATGATAAATGTATATGCATTTCTAGATCATTTATTCATGCATTTTAATGCACGAATAAATGAAATAACTCAAGTAGAATATATGAGGTTAATAAATATATATCTTTATGATGGTTGTGACATGTATAAATTAATTAACTTTTGTTGATAATCCATAAACCTGAAGCTCTTTTTATCTTCCTTCTATTATTTAGAGGTACTATAATATCATGAAGTAAATATGGATTTCATATAAATGTAAGATGACTCAGAGTTTCCCGTGGATATTGACAATGGTGGGATGGTTATGTTTACCACTATCTGATCATTATAAAATGTATATGAATAAAAATATAAACTGTTATTGGGGAAATTTGGTTAATGGTTTTACCAATATTACAATATTATTCATTTATATATTTATACGTAGGTCCATAATATATTGTATGGAGATCCTTGACAAAGGGTTTTAAATCACTTCTGCAAGATTTGATAAATATTACTAGAATATAATGAAACTATTAAGTGGTATCAACGTAATAATTTATTATGATTTATGAAATCATGAAATGAAATATAAAGTAGAATATAGAACATATAATTGTTTAATGTGTTTTTTAATATGGGAAAATGGAATACCCTAGTGCATTGGGCTACGTAAACTAAACCCAAGTATTTATCCTTACACAATTGGGATGCGTAATGTTAACCAAGCCCACACCCTTATACAAATAACATGTGTAATTGTAACTAGGCATTACCCTTATATTATTATGGATTCTAGAGGCTTACCCCCATGGAAATAGTTTTAAAAAGGTGATTACCCTTACATATAAAATTTGTGTAGGGTTTTATAATAACACATAAAGGTAAATTATGGTTGTGTAAAGTTATACATTATGTTACATATAGATGGGAGATTATATAAGGGTGTAACATACTAGTAGATAAGTTTTTATTAGAGACCCATAAGGGTAACCAACCACATAGCCTTACATGAAACATGATTATGTAAAGGTAAGACTTGATGTACCCTTACACAATGCCGATTACATAAAGGTATGAACTGACTTACCTTTACATAATGGGATACAAAAATTGTTTATCATGACATAGAATATATAGGTAAGGGTAGGCGATCTTACCTTTATGAAGGAATGGATCTTTAATTAATTGTTGAGCATAAATTTTGTTAAAAATTGTTTTAAACGTATTAAATGTTTTAAATTATATATAAAATGTTTATAAATCATTAAAAATGATTGTTGTGATATTTTAATTTTTAAAAGGTTTATAATGTTTTTAATTATACCTTATTTATAATTAATTAAATGTTTATGGATAATTTTACCCCCAAATATTAATCGATGATATTTAAGTACCTTTGAAACTAATTATATAACACGACATATGATATATAAAAAAATGTATTTTTTTAAAAATAATAGGTGATAATTTATAATGGGTTATAGATTATGAAGTATGTTCGTAATATAAAAATTTTAAATTTAAATTATGAATTATTCATAATTATTTTATAAGAAATTGTTCTAATTAAAGGGGCCTTATTTGGAACATTATTTAAGACGCATAAAAATGTTGTTTGTGCTTTTTTTGTCAAGGATTAAATAATGATTAAATATGTGATATTATATTATGAGAAATGTTTAAAGAATAGAAACTAAATAATAAATATTTTATAATCCATATAATATCAGATATTTAAAATGGGAATTCCACATAATCATATATATTAAAGAGTTTATATTTAAATGAATATAAACTATTTATAATCAGAATTTGGTAATTTCGATAATGTTAAAGATAAAAAATATAAAATATTTTATAATTATATTTGATTTATTAATTGTTTATTAATGTTTATATAATGTTTAGATATTTTAATTGTTCATTTATATAAACATTATTACATACTTTTTTCATATTTATTAAATTATTTATGAAATGTAAATATTTTGTACGATTTAGTTTAAAATGTTAAAATATTTTTCGGATAGATCTTTCATTACATGATAATATTTAATTCATAATGAATTTAGTTTTTCATATACATTGTCGTTAGTTTTTAATTGATGTTATGAAACTGAATTTAGTTATTTAATATAGTTTTCATATATTAGGTTTTGGATTTGTTATTAATTAGATTTTATCTTGATTAAAGTATCCCATAGTAGAGTGACTTTGGGATAGACTACCTACCTACATAGGAGATTATTCGTTGTCTAGGCTAGTGAATGATATTTTCTATCTCTTTATTCATGATTAATCATGTGGATAACTCTATTAATTTTGAAGAAGTGTTCATGCACTATAGGCATAAAAGGCATCTAGATATGTATGAATATGATTGGCTTTTATTTTGAAAAAGTAACACAATCTTATGGGTAATGTAAAGGGTTAAAATCAATATGGTTTGAATATATTAATATAGTGTAGTGAATTGGGATCGAAAATAAATTACTAGAAGAATGCATACATAAAAGGGAATAATTTGAAATAAGACGGTGATATTAAAATCCTTTAAAAATAATAAGTTTTATATTCCTTCCAAAGAGTAACATGTTAATACATTAATCATCCAACTTTATATGTCATGATAAAGCTTAGTTACCCTGAATTGTTTTATATAAGTTAAGAAACTAATAATTGACTCTATATTACCCTATTGGGTAGGTCATGAAAAATCTAGGTGTCCCAACATTGTCCCTTGTTAGAATGTTTCATTTTAGTTGGGTTACAATAGGTAGTAGACCCCAATATGGTTAGGTTACTAAATTAATAATGTTTTTTTTCTATTTTATGGATTGGAAAAATGGTTTTCTACTCAACTATCTGAGAGTCATTTATGATAGGATTGGAATGATTCCATAACTATATGACTTTGTGTTAAGAGAAATGTTAAAGGAAACACATTTCTTATTGAAATATGGATCTTATTCCAATAATAGTTATGATGGATTTATCAAAAGGGTAATCCTTTTAATATGAGACCAATTAATAAAATACCTTATTAAATATTTACTAATAAGTGACACTCAAATGATAGAATCTTTTATTATAGATAATATCATCTCCATATTCACTCTTAACATTGAGACTAATCCTTAATAAGATGAATCTTAATGTAAGTTTCTTATAATACTTGTAACATAAGAATTTTTTTAAGAAAAAAATGGTTATTTGAGAAAATATCTTAAGGAAGTATCATAACAGTTCCTTCCTCAGTAACCAAGTGTTAAAATTGTTTAAAATGTGAATATATATTCTGTTGGAATCATATAGAAGTTCATTTAAGGTTTTAAAGTAATTAAAAAGAATAGTTACCAAATTAATCTTAGTCTCCCTTTATGTAGTCAACATGATTTGTTACACCAATGATTTTTGTCTCATATACTCAATATTATTGGGTATAATAAATAATATTCAATTTGATTGAATAGGTTGATAACTAGAAGAGACTAAAAGGGTTCCTTAAAATTTAAATAGCTATAGAAATTAAATTCAATTTTTATAACAGATATATGATATCATCTATGGGATTTTCAAGGTTTTGTAAATATATTAAAATGTTATAAAATGAAAATAATTTAGGATTGAAATTTTTTTAATGTAATACGATAAATTATTTGTTGTATTTAGAAATTGGATATTTCAATAATGAAAAAAAACATATGATGCAAATTTTAATCACATTCATCTTTTGATAAGATCATGTAAACAATATTTGATTATATGAAATGATATGTATGTTTTTAATATAGAGGGTTTATGATTTGTTTAAATTTTATAACATGCTTTAAGGGGAGAGAGAAAATATCTTTTTATCATTAGGGAATTTATCATATTTATATATATGGAATTTATTTGAAAATAATAGCGTATTTAAATTATATTTACCCAATATTATCAACTTTTTTGGGAATATATATGATCTTGGGACATGATTTATAGGTTTTAAATTACTCTATTGACATCACAATTAGGAAAAAGTTGGAACTGAAAGAAGAAATGTTAATCGAAAAGTTAAATAATGTTTTTAGAAAGAAAATAAAGGTTACTAAAACCTAGGGTTTTCAATAAGGAAGAATAATAATTTAGTATTATTATATTATACAATATATATACCTAAAAGAGTTTATGAAACCTCATGGTTTTTTCTTAACAAGGATTGATACTGTAATATAAATTGTTCCAACTTTAATGGTCTGTGACACCAAATATATATTTTTCAATGTTTCGTAAATATACCAGATTTAAAAATCAAATGAGTAATTCCTTGATATTGTAGTTTATATTCATGATATTAAGTAAATAATTATTACATTGAGTATTTTAATGTAAAGTATTTTATAATGATCAAATTAATATAATTAAAATATATTTATATTCATCTCATTTTTCTAAATTGATAAAATAACCTGTTCTCTAAAATTGAGTTGTTATGAAGAAGTATGAGATGATTAAATGAATACATGTGGTTTGTGATTCATCATTTTCTATAACATGTTTTTAGAATTCGATTTGGATAAAATTATTTATCCATGATAAGAGTGATTATCCATCCATTTGTTAAAATATTTTGGAATGTGTCCCTACTAGCCATCAGTGGTATATTTTAAGAGACACTTTTTTTAATGAAAAATGTTCCAAACCCATAGACATACATATATGATATGGAAACAATAGTGTATTTGATAAATAGTCATACATAATAGAAATAAATGTTATTTCCATACCCAAAAGGGTTTTTGTATCTTAGAAATATATTAAAAAAATATATAGTGTCTTAGAGGTTAGTGGGAGTATTTTTGAACTTATATAAGTACAAAATTAACAAATAAATATTACAATAGTCTTAAGTTATGGTGTTATCCACTTAATATAAAAAAAATTTAGGATATGTGATGGTAGAAAAATGAAAACTGTGACATTTAGATACCATTTATAATGTGGATATCACTATTTCCATAAATAATACAACATTTAAATTGTAAATTTTTATGAAGAGTTTCCTCGACCAAAAGTCCAAGGTTAATATTTATTAAAGAAAGGAAAGTTACAAGAGACGAAAATGCTGAGTCTTATTACAATCATCCTCATAATGAGGGAGCAGGAACACAAGAAGAAAATCTGACCAGGTAAGATTCTTACCAACTCCCATATTACCCAGACCACCTACAACCATATTATCCTCGTAATAAACATGAGTAATGATGAAGTTAAGGTGGAATAGTGTCTTTATGCATTCCATCCACTTTGTAGTAAGCCACAAAGAGATATGAAGTTCAACATTTCTTATGCGCTGTACAAGAGTGATAGAGCCACTTTCCAACCATATATTAGTCCAACCGTTCATTCTATAAAATGAGACAACATGAATTATTCCAAGAATATCCGCCTCAAGTGAACTAGTCATGCCACAAGTGCCATAGAAACATCCCTTAGTAGAATCATCATGTGCCTCAAAACCACACCACACCCTATAGGCCCTATATTTCCATTTGAATCCCCATATGTATTCACCTTTACCCAATTAAAGAGAAGAGGTAACAAAAACAATTCAAAAGTCCCCAAAGTAGGTCTGAAATTTCCTTAAACGCCCAGATTTTTCAGCACAATAAAATCATGTATACGGTTATTTCACTCCCACATGCTAGTGCTATACATATATCTTGTATCTAAAAAATATTTTGTGTGACCAGCTTCACAAATAATAACTTTCCCAAGAGAATTGCTGCATTTCGATGCCTCTAAATAGAATGAAAACATTCATATATAGCAACACAAAGTAGAGCACGTACCTAGGTTGATAACTGTTTGACTGAGAAACACTAAAGGAGGGCTTGAAAACCAGAAAATCGAAGACCTTCTAGATCAAAATCCTCCAGTACCTCCTTTGAAATATCTCAGGCCATTGCACAGATGAGAAAGTGGTGCTTCGCATCCTCCTTGTGCTGATGACACATAGGACGCTTAGAACAAAGATTAATTCAAAAATTTAAAGAACCTCATAAAAGGGAAAACTGTTGTAAACCAACCTCCAAACAAGGGTATGACATAACGACCCGATCCATTTTTTATTGGAAACTAATAACCAGTTGTAGTAAGTATATGGGATTTTGCTGACATGATGATAAAAGATTTTTCTAGTAAGAATTACATTCTTAGGCGGTTTCCAAACCAGAATATTATTGCCACAGGTAAAATCATAATGTTCGACCAAGGATTGAATCTCATCCGGGAGTAGTGAGGGAGGAGAATAAAAAAACACGTTAATTGTGACTTGATCATTTGATTACAGAACATCTAGCAGGAAATTATCAGAGATAATGCCAAAAGTACAACTGTCAAACTAAAATTTGAGAGTCGAGTTCCTGTTCAAAATACATCTAGAAGAGGTCATAATATTCTAAATAGAGGATTTAATTGTTGGCCATAATGAATAGTCAATATAAGTATTCTTTCCCTACTACAATTTACCATAAAAAATAACACTGATAAAATCCATTGACTCAGAATTACTTTGAATAATCTTCCACTCAAGGTAGGGTTTAAGGGAATCATTGAAACTAGCAATATTTATCATTCCCATGCCACCATTATGTAGAGGAGGAAAACAAAACGTCCAAGGAATTGTGACCATTTTTTATGGATATTAACACTCCAAATAAAATTCCTCATAGAGATATTAAGATGCTTGATAAGTCCTATTTTCCATTTATAAACCATGAACGAGTACACCAATTTAGAAACTATAACTAACTTAACCAAGATTAATCTCCCAGCCATGGAGAGACTCTTCCCTTTATAGGTTGAAATCTATCCATTAAACCTATCAATGATTTTAGTAAATGAAGATTCTATAGGATGCCCCCAAAATAAAAGAACTCTAAGATAGTGAAAAGGTAAGACTCCTTCTTTGATTCCCAACTCTGAAATAATCCAATGCTTCCTGGGAATAGAAAAACCCTTCACAAAATGTATGTAGAACTTATCTAAACTAATTGATTGGCCATAAACACCCTCATAATGATATATAACGGGCTTTAGGACATGAATAAACTTTTTTCTACCATGCAGAAAGATGATAATATCATAATCACATAAAAGATTAGATGGGGAAATGAGGGAACTGTATACCAAAATCAGCTTGAGCTGACCCTGTGAGACCATGTGAGAGATGAGTCAACTATGATAATCTATAGCGATAGCAAAAAACCTGACTGAGAGAGGATCTCCCTGAAGAATTCCACTAGAGAATGAAAAGTACCCTTTTAGAGAACTATTTAAAATAACTGAATCCTGAGAATATCCAAAAATAGTGGAAATCTAGCAAATAAAATGTCATTGAAACCAAAACATCCAAGAACCTTATAAAGTAATGCATTATTTTATAAAGAATTTAACTAGTCAAAATAAAAATTGAATTACCCCTAATATCTTAAAAGTTTTTTTGTATGGAAGTAAATAGTATTTTAAACTGTTGTATTAGTTAATATAATAAATTTTTATTATTCAATAAAAGGGATTATGATTTGGCAGTAAATAGAAATGTAAATGTTCATTTTGGATACCATATTTATGTGATTCTCAATTTATCCTAAATGATTTTAGGAATAAAGGTAAAAAATAATATAAGTAGTTACATTATTTAATTGAATTTTTTTGATGGAATAGGGTTCCATGGATGATAATGATAAACTTATAAATATTTATAAGTGGACAACTTAAGTTTACATCATAAAATTTGATGTTTTGATGTATTGAAATTTGAATATATCCAAATTGTGAACAATTTAAAATATGATTCATAAGTCTTAAAATTATTAAAATTTTATTATTTCATATATGTTTCTCACTAAAGAGTTTATTAATAGGGTTTTATTAGATGATAACATAGAGATGTTATGTGGTCATATAGAGATGTGACATGGATTAAATATTGTGTAATGAGTTAATAAAACACACAAACTGTATCAAACATAACGTTGATCTAGAATTTTATTATATATGATATTATAAGTTTGTTTATAAGAAGATTTAGTTGTTTATTCTTAAAGTGTGTTATAATGCTAAAATTTTTCATATTTACTTTCTTAGATAGTTTTATAATATAAAATGTATCATATAAAACTGAAACCTTAATTTTTTTATTCTTTCATATTGGAAAGAATAATTTGTACATAGATATAAATTTCATGAAGTACAATGATAATTGACCTCTCTAGTTATGACTTTGAGTTACCCATAACCGATGTTCTTCATCAAAAACTATAGGTTATACTGAAATTTTATAAAAAGAAAAAGTATGATTATTTTATTGAAATAAAGAATATGATCTCGAGGAATAAATAAATGAATATGATATTCTTTGTGTATTAAATGAACAACTAAGTATACCACTTGAACATTAATACATATGTATATGGTATAATAGGTATGCATATATAATATTTGAGTCCCAACTACCTGAGTTTAGTGAGACACCTAGAATTAGAACCTTCATACTTTGATACCCTGGTTATGTAAGTCAATATATGAACTTAGATTATATGGGTGTGGTTGGATATGGTCATAATTATTTCATCATTTATATATTAACCAAGAACGGATTTTCCCCTCATATATGGAGTTTGAAATTTGGGCCCTTGATTGAGAAAAACAGTTTGAGTGTGAGATAACAACTAGATATTGTATATCTATCTGTATAAGGGACATGTGATGTGATTATCCATTAGAATGAATTGCCTGTTATGTATTAATAAATCAAATTTGTATATACTTAGATAATTGAGAACCTATGGGTTGGATATATGGGAATAACATGATCTGTGTCCTAGGTCAATCAATGTATTAGACAAAGGGAAAATATGTGAATGAACATTACCATATGATGTTGATTGGTGGAAACAGGTATTAAGAAACATGTTTTTTGTGGAGATAAGGTTAGATCCATTTATATCTAAATTATCCTTGATTCTTTTCTAGATACCTATCTTTGGTTACATATATTGATCTGTAGGTTTTTATTTGATATAAATGGTGCAATGTACAATGGGGTTACACTTTGTGTTATAATGAATAGGAATTGAGTTTGATTCAGATAGATTCTCTAAAAGTGTTTAGAGTTAATCCAAAAGTGTTTTTATAATTTTATAAATAGGGTATTTCATATTATATGATACAATCTGAAGTTAATGATAATTTTCCATATATAGTTTAAGAAGATATCCAAATATATTTTGGGATATGGTTTCATGGGTTATTGTATATGATACAACATAAGGTGAAATGGAAGAAAGTATATAGGATTTAGTGAATTTAGAATTTTGATAGAATTATTCCCTATCGACATATATGTTAATATTAGAGATATATACAAGAAATATCGTATTGCATAATTTTTTTTATTTTCATGCCCATACATATTCTGATTGTCCAAAAAATGATAAATTATTATCATTTATTATTATCACATAGTAGATATATTTTATTATTCCATTTCATGATGTGAAATGTATGAGAGTTTAAACATTCAGATGATGATTTTATATGTATTGGTTTGAGTTTTTATTTATTTATTTTAATGAATGAATAAATAAAACAACACATGAATAATCCTTTAGGATTATAAATACATATTAATATCATGGTTGGGATGTTTGTAAATGATTCATCCTTGGCTGAGATTCTCTGAACCAGAATCTCTTTTCATCTTCCTTCATCTAATTTGAGGTTCTAGCATACCAAAGAGTGAAGATAGATTCCATCCAAACGTCAGATGATTCAACATAGATCTTGGATAGTGATAATGGTTAGATTCATAGGTTTTCCACTATGTGATCTATATCAAACACATATAAATATTAATATCAAAATATTCCTTTAACTTTCAGTGAATGGTACACTTGGTGTTTACAGTATTATTCATTTCTATATTTAAACACATGCTCATAATATTTTATATGGAGAACCTTGGAAAAGGGGTTTAAATCGCATCCATGGGATTTTATTAATGTCAGTAAACTATAATAGAACCCCTAAAAATATCTTGAATTATAATTATTCTTTCTATTTTAACTTCAAATTCAATCTATCTCTCTTTCAAGGGAGTTTTAATTATGATTTCTCTTATGTTATAAGTGTTTTTCACCTCAATTTATCTTTATTGAGAGATGTTTTAATTTTATGCACCATTTAATTATTTATATATTGTATGTTCTACCCAATAATTTATTTGGTAATACTACATGGTATAATTATTTTTATTTATAGAACCACATGATTATCAATCTTCTAATGACTTTAAATTAAAAAATTTACCAAAGTTGTGTGGGTATTTCACCTCAATTTCACTTCATTAATACATGTTTTAATATTATACACCAATTTATTATATATATGGTTCATATACTTCCCAATAACTTATTTTTTCATTATCCTTGATTTAATTCATGTAATTTACTGAAATATATTCTTATCAATATTCCAATGACTTCTTATTCAAAAATTACTAAATTTGTAAGTGTTTTTCATCTCAAATTATTCTCTTTGAAACATGTTTTTTATTATGAATCATGTTTATTTTTGTTGGTGTATATGAATCCTAATTGAGATTTTAGACCCTGAAATACACTTTATTAATGGTAATTTAAGTTCAATTTAAATATCTCTTTGTTTCTTGTAATAACCGTTGAGTGAAATGCTCCTCAAATTGTAAGGGTTTTTCATAACTAAAATATTCTTTTGATTTATAATAACTCCTATGTGACTATTATCTATAACTATTAGTATATTATAGAATAATATGTTGTTATATATTTTTTACACCTTATTTTATGAGTATGTTTTGTTTAAAACCAAATTCTTATTCCGTGATGATTTTATTTTTTCATGAAAATTAATTATTATTGAGAATAACTCTTATATATTTTAATGGAATTATTCTCTATATCTATGTTTTCAATACCAACCAATGTTCTCTTTCCCAAGTGAAAATTCAAATAGTTTTCATTCTTATTGACCCCTTTATTACCTTATATTCGTTTTAAAACTAAGGTTCTTTTATCCTTTTAATGATGTTGGTTTTCTAATAAAGTCATTTCAAAATATTCAAAAGGATTTCTATAATTTCAAAATAAAATGCATTATTTTCCACTCCAAATTATATCATAACCATAGTTAATTATCTAGGATATTTTATTCATACTCTTTAAATTATGTTTTTCAAAATTCTACTCTTTCCCTTCGAAAATGTTTTTGAAAAAAATTTATACTACAATGTTTTATAAGGTTTCATGAAAACCTTTTTATTTTCATTTAGATTTTCCCTCCATGATTTATCTTTCATGAAATGTTGTTTTAATCACCCTCTATAAGTTATTATGGTCTGATTAAATTTGGAAAATGATATTTTTAATATCCTTTGATATCATAAGTTCATGTTATATGATTCGTTTGATAGTTTTATGAAAACCATTATTTCCATGGTTTCTTTATGATATCATGTATGATTTTTTTATATAGAACTTATATGTATAGATGATAATGTATGGGGTACTATATCACCCTCCAATGCATTGGTTGAGTTATCATATCACCTGAGATGATGATACTTTTGATAAATGAGATTTGTGAGGATTGTTTCACATGTTTTTGATGAATGATATGTGGGAATATTAATATAGAGGTTTGTGGTGTAAATAATACTTGATAAGATTTGTTAAAAAGTTTGTTTGTAAATGAGATACGATAAAATTAGTTCAATTTTTTTATTAATTTGACATGAGAAGATTTATTTATAATTTTTTTTTGTGAATGGGATAAAGGAATCTATGTTCACAAGTTGTTGTGTGAATGTGATACGAGAATCTTTCTTCACAATATTTTCTATGATTATGTTTTTTTCCAAAAAAAATATGTTATAATATGATTAAAATTAATTATATATTTATATATTATTAGGGTTATTATCCATGACTCATGTTTAATGGATCATGATTTCTCACACTTTTTTCATTGTATATGTTCATTTACTTAAGATCACATTTCCTTTAACCATGACTTATGGAAAACTAAAATTTATTCATATTAATTTTAATACCAAATTTATTATCAACTAATTATTTATAAAATACATTTAATATAAAACTTGATGAAATGTTCGATATTTTTCCCTTGATATGATTTAGATATCTCCCCTTTCTTATGTTTTTTGTTCACCGGGTTATGAAGATATGTATAAATTGTGGAAAGTCAAAAAATGTGTATAATTAAGTCCAATTTTGGAGATGTAATTATTCATTAGTATTCTTATGTATCTACTCTCTAAGACAAATAAAAATTCAATCCATTAGTTGTGTATATATTTTTGAGATGTATTTTCTAGATCATGAAATTAATTTCTTATTTTAGTTATGTTTAGGTTGGGTCACCATAAGGGCCCTCTACAAGAGTTCATTATCCCCTTGATGGATAGTTATTCCTCATCATGGTGATGGTAATATTTTAAGGTTATTGATATTTAAGGTGGGTTACACGGTTTTTTTTACTAGACTCTTGGAGTTGCTTACAGTGTCTCTAGTAGAAAAAAAACGAGGAAATGTGATATTGTATCTTATATTCTAGGCTCTATAATTGAATCAAATTCAGGGTTATTTATTAAGTTGACACATTTCATCTAGTAACATGGTTTTGATGTAGCCAAATTTTCTTAATATACCTTTTCAATTTTTAGGGCATCCAACTAAGTAAATATATACTCACCCCAGTATGGCATCTATACACACACATGTCCTATCATATAAAAATCATGAAAAAAATTAGAGGTGATCTTGGATGGAATGATTTTGGTGGAGAAATTTTTTTGACAGGTGATAATAGAGGGTGATGTTCGAATAAATATCTATCTTATTTATAGGATATTTCTACCTTAGGTAATTAGTTTAGTTTCCCCATTTTATTTTTTGTACATTTATTTTTCCCTCGTTAATTATATTTTATGTGATTGTTACACTAATATTTTTTTATTTGTATCATGAATTATTTATATTTTTGTTATTTTTTATTTGGCATATTTTCAATTGTTATGATTTGGGTGAAGGTGTGTGTTGTGTACAGGTGAATTTGGATATGTCTTCCCATTATCTGTGATATGAAAAGTCAGTGTTAGACACCAGTACCAGGACTATTGAAAGAGGGTATTTGGTGGCACACTAAAATTAACAAGACCTATAAAGGGTTTATGTGGGTTTTACCACTCTAAAATTCAACTAATTTACTCTACTTCATTGTGTATTCATAGACGAAGTTACAAAGATTGTGGGAGACTGAAATATTTTAAGGAATTTTTCTTATTAATGGTTCATGATATAAAACTCTTAGTATATGATTTCATCGATATAAATAAAGGTGAAATGAATATTGTAGGTTCATTTTAAGATTATACTATAGGATCGATAGTATAATAGATATGATACAGATTTTTGTATCAAGTATGATGCAGATACTCAATATACAAGAGGGCGGGGGGTGAAGTGTATATTTTAAAACTTCATTTGGAACTTTTAAAGATGATTATGTTTAACAAGGTTAAACAAGGTGATTCAAAAAAACCCTTATTTCTAATAACATTCTTGATTCTGGAAAAGTGATTTCAGAAATGAAACATAAAAAAAGTTTACAACAACTAAGATTCCACTTTAAAGTGTATAGAATACTATATAATCAGTGTACAGTTTTAAGGAAGTATAAGAAAGTTATACTTTACTTAACAACCAAAAATATAGAGGAAAACAAAACTAAAGAACTACAAGTAACAAGTAGTAACTCTTTTAACCCAAATATAACGGTATCTAAAAACCCTGGATAAAGGTCCCTTGATTTATACTTTCATGAAAGCATGTCTTACCCAGACCCAGGTAATCTTTCAATTTGAAGATAGGTATCTGTCTTGCTATCCCAGAAAAGACCTCAATTTGTATGAAAATCGGCACCTCTGACTTCACATCCCAAAATCTATGATTTCAAGGAAATCACATCTCTGCACAAAGAAAATTTGCAGGAAACAATGTTTGAACAAGATGTTCAAACATTCTGCATGAAGCCTGAGACTTTATAAGAGCCTCTCTCTCTATAAATCACTTCAATAACATGTAAGAAAAGTAAAGTGTTATCTAGATATTGTCCTCGTTCAAATAAGCTCTTATTTATAGGCACAACTCCAATGGTCGGCTCCCTCCTCCAATGTTCATATTTTTCCTTGACTTTCAGAGGGACCTGTACACATGTCATTCAAACAACAGTTTGTTAGTAAATGAATGCACGACATCGTTTTATATCATAAGAAATGGTAAGAAAAAATATGGTTACATAACCAAAAATATATATTTGGAATGTAAGAAAATAAAATTTCAGATTCTAACCAAAAAGACATTTGGTGTCTATAATACACGTATATTCGGATTCTGTTTTCTAAGGAGTTCAAAACTTGAATTATATAGATTTGAGATGTCTGAATTTCAAGGAAATTTCGGAATCTGGATTTACAAAGTTCGGAGTCAGAGTTCATGAGAATTCGGAGTTAGAAATTACAAAGTTCGGAGTCTGAATTCCTTAGAATTCAGAGTCAGAACTCATAGGAATACATAACCTGAATTTGGTGTTATAACATAGAATAATTCATAACAAGAATTCGGAGCCAGTATTCATAAGAGTTCATTATCAGAATTTGTATTCAGAATTCAGAGTCAAAACTCATAAGAGTTTGGAGTCTGAATTCAAAGAATTCGGAACCTGAATTCGGATCCTGAAAACAGAATGTTCTTTATCTAATAATTATATGATTCTGAGGTTTTAGATATGTAACTGAATTTTATACTTAGACCAGATAATGAAAAATTAAAAACATGGTAAGGATGAATTTCATTGGTGAATGAAATTTTCCTTATGGCTGAAAAATACATGGTAAAATGAGATTTTTCTTGAGATAAGGTGTTTGTGATTTTCAAAACAAGAATGAAGGGTAATGTCATAATGAGACCTCATTGAATCTACAATCTCCCCCAAACATGAGGTAATGGAAAATTTATAATGAAAACCTTGTTGACCCAACAATCTCCCCGTTTTTGGAAAGCACAAACATCCTTATGAAAAAGAGTAAAAGGTCCCAGACAATATTTTTCTAGACACTGAAAGTAAATACTATCTCCCTTTACACACTGATAATGATGAAAATAACTAACTCCTCCTTAGGCTTTGGAACTCTAAGGATCGTATTATTGATTTCTGGAATGAGATTTTCCATTATCTTGAGTACAAAAATCATCGTAATTAAAACTCCCCCTTAGATGAACTCCCCCTTACTTTGGGATATTTCTTATTTTCTTAGTATTCTTTTTTCCTTTCTCCCCCTTTGTGATTTTAGAAAATAATTTAAGGGAATGGAAAATAAATTAAAGAACTTAAAATATTAGTACAAAGCAACCAAACAAAAATGAGCAACCAAAAATTTCATTACGATATGATGATTTTTTACAAGGAAAGAAAATATAGCAAAAGATCGGATTGGATCTATTTTCCGTAATTATACTTGGGTATCAATTTATTCACTATGGTTTTCAGATTTTTGAGTTCCTTGTGGTCTTCCTCTACTTGCTTTAGGAGTTGATCATGTTCCTCGTCTTTCTTCTTTGTAGCTTTGATTCTATCATCCTGAGACTTGAGAGCTTCTACCCGAGCTTTCATCAGCTCATCTTGATTGACTAGCTTCTCTTCGATCTCGATCCAAATATCCCTTTCCTTATTCCAGCATTGGGAAATATAATACAACTTCCCATTCAGATCCTTGACCTCTTGAATCCGAGTATTTTTCTCAAGAGTTATATTTTCCTTAAATCTATTTGTGAGATCCTTGATTTTACCATCTTTAGTATGAAAATAATCCTTAACATCATCTTGAAACTTATCAATATCTCTCAAATCTTCAACTATATTCTTTGACCAGCTGACCACTTTCTTATAAGATTTTTTGTGGGCATCATAGTGGATGAAGAAGTTCTTGTAATCAGCCTCAATCTTTACAAACTTTTCCATCACCATTGAAACTGAATCCGATTTTTGATTCATGCTATGTTGAAGAATATAACATTTGGAGTCAATGCATGGAAGGATCAGAATGGTGTAAACAAGCTTCTTCAGTGAATGAATGAGGAAATCATTTCCTAGAGCTAATGATTCCGAATCTGAGACTTTTCTTGGCGATGGTTCTTCCTCTAGCTTGAGAAGCTTCCTCCTATAAGATCTTCCCACTTTCTTATTTTTTAAAACAACATTAGTTGGAGTTTCAACAACCACATGTTTTCCCTTATTGGTTCTCAGAACAGCTTCTTAATACGGAGATTCATGCTCACTCTTAGACAGCTGAACAATTCTATCTTCATCTATCTTCTCCTTCTCAACACTAGCCTCAGCATCTTTCAGATGTATGAAATCATGGTTTGAACTTTCTTCCTCGGACAATTTATTAATTTCATCTCCACCCTTCTCATCTTCACCTTCCTCATCCTTCCAAGTAGTTGGGAGCTTTGAATACACGGCTTCAGAAGATCGGATTGATAGCTTCTCGGAAGGTGTTTCCTTTTCATGATAATCTTTAACTTGATTTATAATATCTTCTGTGCCACTACTCCTTTCTTCTTTTTCCACTTATTTGAAAACTTCCTTTTCTTCAACAATATTTTCTTGGACTTTTATCAGAGTTAGATATTTCTTACCTGGAGTATCAAGTAAAGCCTCAACCAAGAAGTATTTTGGTACATGGATATTCTCAGATGCTATTTCAGTGGCCTTCATAAAGTATTGGACAATTTCGACACCATACATTTTCTTCTTCTACTTCTTTTCTTTGGCTTGCTTCTCAAGCTCATCAGATGCATTCTCTTTCAAAGTTTTGGCCTCTGTAGGATCCAATCCAAACTGTGGCTCTCCTTCCTTCCAATTTTTCTTATCATCCCTTCATTTGGCTACAAACTCATTTGGATGAGCTTTCTATTTCTTGATCTTTCGAGGTGCAGATTGAGTTTCTTTAGCTTTATGGATTTTCTCTCCTTCTTCCACATCCTTCAACTTTCTATTCTTTCCACTCTTCTTAGATGGTTTAGGAACTTCTTGTTCCTTCGGAACAGCTTCAACTTCCTCCTTTGGTAATTCATATAATTCTACAGAATCCTTAGAAAAACCAACTTTCATCCTTTTGAGAGTATCATCACTAATCAGCATGACTTTTCAATTCCTCGGCTTGTAACTGCATGGGATTTTGACAGACTCCAAGCACCGAACAATAAGACTGGAAAGGATGGCCGGGTACATGCTAACATGATATTTCAAGTTCCCATTCTTTATATTCTCTATCATAATGATAATATGCTTCATCAAGTTTATCTTCCTCAGATTCACCAGGAAATATAAGATGAACACGTCACTCTTCATCAAGGTGTCCTTTTCTCCTTTTCTCGGAACGATAAAACCCTGAACCCACAATTATAGGTTCTGATTATTTGTATTCAAATGAGAAATATTTTGATTCTTGACATGTATAATTCCAAGACACACCATAGCTTTTACCTTGATAAAACTTCCTTGAACATCGTGCAACTTATTGGAACAAAATTCAGCTTCCCCTTTAAATGGAACTCTAACCAAACTAGCTACCTTTATATAATACAGAGCATAGGTCTTTCCATAGATTTTGAATGAAAAATTCTCTCTTCTTTCTTCCTTAAAGAAACTAACTCAATAATAAAAATTGATAAGCAAATAAGGATACACCAAGTCTTGATCCCCTGGCTTCGATATGCAAACACATTCCCATCCATTAATCTTGATGTTAATGGAGATTATAGAATCATATTTATTGAAGAAATTAAGGTGCACCAACATTTCTCCATATACTTACCGCTTTTGAATTGTCTTGACAGTAGAAATATCTTTTTGAGAGGATTCTTCTATAGACATTCGGACTTGGGAAAACTCTGAGAAATTCGAAACATGCATTTGTATGGGGGCAGATTTTCAGTACACAGAGGCTTGAAATAATTGTGGGAAAAAACACTGGGGATACCTTATATAAGTGTTTGATGTGACAATTTATCTTCCCATATAAATCTAACGATTGAGAAATCTTCTGATCAGATCTGACGGTTTCAAGGAATATTTTCTAGGATCCAATATTTTGAGGTTTTTTTAAAAAAACATTTGGATTTAAAAGAAACTAGAATCTGAAAAATTTAAAACACAAAAGAAAATACAAGCAAGTAAATGACGACTAAAAAAACTCAAGAAAGGAAACATAACTTTCATATTGATAGGAAGATTATTCATAATAGGTAATATTCTACTTGAAATACTTTAGATTCCAAAAAAACGTGTCTATAGAAAAAAATATCTTACGATAAAAAAATTTAGTGCGAAAATATTTATTATGAAAATCTTCATTACGAAAATCATCATTACTAAAATATTCATTATGAAAATATTCATTAAGAAAATCTCAAGTACAACAATATTCATTATGAAAATTCTGAAAACTTCATCACAAATTTTTTTGAAATGATTATTACGAAACATTTTGAAAGCTCTATTATGAACAATTTTGATAACTAACAATCTAGTTTACCCCCCCCCCCCTATGAAAAAAAGTTTATTACTGTAATAAGATTAATTTCAACAGGAAGTTAACAAGGAAAATTACCTTATGGTTTTCATTCCTATCTTCTATTTAATATATTCAAATCTATCAGAGGGTAAAGATTTTGGGATAATATCAACAATTTGATATTGCATTCTAAAAAATTGAAGAATGATATCTCCTTTTTGTGTGTGATCCCTAAGAAATTGATGCCTAATATATATGGGTTTTGCATGAGAATGATGTGCAGAGTTTTTACTGAGGGCAATGGAACTTGAA
The DNA here is from genome assembly GCA_963277665.1 of Viscum album. Lineage (NCBI taxonomy): Eukaryota > Viridiplantae > Streptophyta > Magnoliopsida > Santalales > Viscaceae > Viscum > Viscum album. The sequence continues at coordinate 94,748,306 of OY728138.1, read as the reverse complement.
TTTTCACACAAAATTTGTGCTTTGGTAAAAGTCATACCATAGTGTATGAGTGTGTATTGTATCCACAACACTTGAGCACAACAACTTCCATATTCTACATATTCAGCTTCTGTAGTGGAAAGTGATACTAAGTGTTTCTTCTTGCATGACCAGGAAACTAATGAATATCTTACGAAATGAAAATTTGCGGATGTACTTTTTATATCCATTCTACATCCACCAAAGCCAGCATCTGAAAAGATTTTAAAAACAAAGTCATTTCTAAATGTATAGAAGATTCCTAAATCCATGGTTCCCTTTATGTAGTGAAAAATTCTTTTCACTACCTTTAAATTAGATACCTTAGGAATGGATTAATATCTTACACATAACCATACTGAAAACATTATGTCTGGATGACTAGATATTAAGTAAAGTAAACTTCCTATCATACCTCTAAAAGATGTTTGATCTACTGGTTTCCTAGCTTCATCAAGGTCAAGAGTGTTTGAGGTACCAATAGGAGTACTAAAACTCTTAGGGTTGTCATATCAGTAATTTTTAAGAAGATATTTAAGATAATTAGGTTGGGATATATAGATTTATTTTGGTTATTGATAAATTTGAAAACCAAGGAAAAATGTTGACTCACCCGTTATACTCATTTCAAACTCAGTTTTCATTAGATCTGCAAAGGAGTTGGTTAAAGATTGCTGAGTTGAACAAAATATAATGTTATCAACATAAATTTGAACAATCAACTAATTTTTCTTATCTTTCTTTATAAAAGGGTTGGATCTTAATTTCCCTTAAATAAATTATTTTGAAGAAAAAATCTTGTAAGTCTATCATACCAGGCTCGAGGGGATTTCATAAGTCTATACAAAGCTTTTTTAATTCTAAAAACGTGATCAGGATGTTTTGTATCTTCAAAACCAAGAGGTTTTCCAACAAAAAATTCCTCTTGAACATAACCATTAAGGAAAGAACTTTTCACATCCATTTGAAAAAGTTTGAAATTTAAGAATGCTACAATGGAAAGTAAGATACGAATATATTCAAATCTAGCTACTAGAGTATAGGTTTCTTCATTGTCTATTCCCTCTTGTTAATTATAGCCTTTAGCAACCAATCCAGCTTTCTTTCTTACTATGATTCCATTTTCATCACACTTATTTCTAAAGACCCATTTTACACCAATGAAACAAGTTTCCTTAGGTCATTCAACCAAGTTCCAGAATTTATTCCTTTCGAATTCGTTTAGTTCATCCTGCATAGCTTTTATCCAATCATCATCACCAAAAGCTTCATTCGTGATTTTTGGTTCTAATTGGGAAATAAATGCGAGATGTTCTACTTCATTTCATAAGGAACTTCAAGTCCTTACCAGTTGATTCACATCACCAATGATACTATCACTAGGATGATTCTTTAGAAACAACTTATTTCGGTTTTGTAAAACCTGTTCATCAATATATGGTAGGAAATCTTCTGGGGTAAATGTTTTAGAATTATCTTCTTGGACATTTTCCTTATTAGAAGGATCTTATAACAAAGGTTGATGACCAGTTTTTAAAAAAACATCCTAAGATGTATGTTGAGGTTGTTTTAAAACCAAATGAACAGTTTCAAAAAATTTAACATGTACTGTTTATTCAATAGTACATGTGTTTTTATTGAAAACTCTATAAGCCATAGAAGTTTTGGAGTAACCTAAGAAAATTCCTTCATCAGATTTTGGTGTGAATTTGTGAAGACTATCTTTATTATTCAGACTGAATACCTTGAATCCGAAAACATTAAAGTAGGAAATTCTAGGTTTTCTACAATTATATAACTCATAAGGAGTTTTATTAAGAAAAGGTTTGATCAAAACTCGGTTTATAGTATAACAAGTAGTACTTACAGCTTCAGCCCAAAAATGTTTGGCTATAGAATACTCACTCAACATAGTCCGTGTTATCTCTTGAAGAATTCTATTTCTTCTTTCAACAACACCATTCTGTTGAGGTGTTCTAGGTTCTAAGAAGTTATGAGTAATGAATTTTATACTACAAAAAGTTTCAAAATCAGAATTTTGAAATTCACTTTCATGATCAATATGAATAGTTATCAAAGGATGGTTTTTCTAATTTTTGACTTGGGTTCTAAAACTTTTGAAATACAAAAAATATTCAGATTTCATTATTAGAAAATAGACCCACGTAAATCTAGTGTAATCATCAACTAAGAAAAATACAAAATATTTTCCTCCAATGGTTCCAATTTATGTTAGACCGAAAAGATCCATATGCACCAACAATAATGAATCAGTGGTTGAGACTTCAACGACTAATTTAAAACATGATTTATGTTTCTTCCCATATTTTCAAGGATCAGAAACTTTTGAAGAATCAAATCTAAGCTCCATTAGATCCTTAAATAGTCCTTTCTTAGAGAGTTTTCATAAGTTCCTAAGGTTACAGTGACCTAGCCTTCTATTCCATAACCAAGAATGATCTTCCATTTCACTAATGCAAGATATGTCTCGGATCCTAAGGTCTTCTAAGTTTAGGGTGTAAACATTCTCTTTCCTATTGGTAGAAATAATAAACTCTTCCTTGGAATTGTGTACTAAGAACTTATCATTCCTAAAATTCACAAGTTATCCTTGATCACATAACTGGATTATGCTAATGAAGTTGTGCTTAAGACCATTAACAAGAAAAACATTTGAAATAAATGTTTTTCCAAGAAGAATGATGTTACCTATACCAATAATTTCTCCCTTAGCATTATCTCTGAAAGTTACTTTTCCTCCTTTCGTCTTGATAATATTTTCAATGATGTTTTTGTTACCAGGATTATTCCGGGAACATCCACTATCCATGTACCACGTATTACTATTGGTACCTTCTTTATTTTCCCGAAAATAAGAATGTTAGAATTTTGGGATCCAAACTTCCTTAGATCTAGGATTGTTAGATAATAAAATTTTGGGTATCCACATTTTTTAGAAAAATAATCTTTATGAAACCCATGAGATTGAACATTATTCAAAAGGAAATTTTTCTTCCAATTCCCACCACTTTGACATTTAGTACAAAAGGGGCTCTGGATGGAATTAAATAATTGTTTTTGAAAATAGTTTTTCGGTGAGTATAACATACTCCAGTATTATTTCATTGAGGTTTTATTTGAGAATACATCTTGTCAAAATTTTACTTACCAGATGTATAGTTTGCAAGAAGTATCTTAAGGGAATATATTTCAGATTTTAGTCTGATGACTAAATTCCTATCCTTAGGAATTATTTTCTTAGATTAAGATTTTTCATCAAAAAAATTTTATTTTAAAATAGCATTCTTAAGATCTTCAAAAAGTATTTCCTTTTCATAATTTACCTATTTGAGGTTTTTATAAATTTTATCTAAAAGATCCTCCTTATCTTCAAGATCTATAGAGAGGTCTGAAATCTCTTTTGTAAGAACTTCTTATCTAGTATTTTCCTTATCCAATTTCTTATTAATTTTACAATTTTTTGCTTCTAACAACATGGAAAATATAGATACTTCTTCATATGAATTTATTTCTTCATTATCTAAAGATGAAGTATCTTCATTAGAAGTAATATCTGTTGAATATTAATTCTTATCAAAAGATAAATTTGTTAACACCTCGGAAGAGTGTACCTTGGCCACAAGACATGTGTTTGGGAAGGAAGTAGTATCTACGAATCTGATATTTTTATGTGCTGATGATTCATATTTAGAAGATTCACATCATGAAGAGTCTCTACATCTAGCACTATAAGTATCATTTTCTTTAATAATTTTCTTGTGTTTTGAGTGATAGAACTTCTTCTTCTTCCTTTCTAAATTCCTTTCCTTATTTTCCTTATTTTTCAATAAAGGGAAATCAGGTCTGATATGACCTATTCATCTAAATTAATAACAATTAACTTCCCTATATTTCTTCTCTTTGTAGTCTCTCTTATTGAATTTATTCTAATAGTTTTTTCGAGCTACTATCTTGTTCATTCTCTAAGAAAGATTAACTAATTCATTCTCAGACTTTTCTATATCACTAGATTCGTACTGGAGAGTAACTTTATTTGACTTTGATCTAATAACTATTTCTAGAGTCTGGGATTTCATATGCTTGGAAGTGGTTGTAAAAGAAACTCCTCCCTTCCCATTCTTCTTTTTGACATTATCAACATCTGTCTTCATTATTGTCTCATGCTGAAGAAGAGTTCCAAACAATTCATCTAAGGAAATATGGGTAACTTTCCTGTTTTCAACAATTTCTGTCCTCTTAGACTCCCACTCATTTGGCATGATAACTATGATTTTATCTACAAAAGCCTCATCATCCAAACCATTTCCTCCCATAGACTGTAATCTATTCATGATAGTCATAAACCATTTCTGACCTTTGCTTATAGGTTCTCCATAAGGAAAGTTAAAGCCATGGTATTCAGCTCTCATCATAGCTCTTCTTGTCTCTATAACACTAGATGTACCAAAATGTGTAACATCAAGTTTATTACAGATATTGTTTGCAGCTTCACATGAAGATATTTGAATATAAATGTTCCTAGTCATAGAACATTGTAATGTATTTATGACTCTGAAATTTTCTTGATATTCTAATTTCTCCGGATTAGTGAATGTTCTCAATTCCAAATCAGGAATTTTATATTCCCTTGTCATCATTAGGTAGTTTTCAACTCCAATGTTAATAACGAAAGTCTTAATCATATCTCTCTAGTACTCATAATCATCTTCATCAAAAATGGATGTTCTGGTAGGATTTAGATTGTTGATAGAACCAACATTTAAACCTTCCATATTAAAGAAAGTCTTGACACACAAACTTGTTTGAAATAAGAGTTTGTAAACAAGGAAAATATTCCTCAGTAAGAAAAATATAGAACAAGAGTATCTCAAAGAAAAAATGAATCCTAATTTATGAATATGAAAAAGTGATTCTAAAAAATGATTCCATAAATAAGAAGAAGAATATTTTTCTTCTAAAGAAAGGAAAACTTATATGTGAATATAAGTATTTTAGAGTCCTTCTATGATAACAATTGTAGGATAGATAATACGATAGATATGATACTGATTGTTGTATCAAACGATGATGCAAATACTCAAAAAACAAGAGGGGGTGAATTGTATATTCTAAAAATTACTTTGGAACTTTTAAAGATGATTATGTTTAACAAGGTTAAACAAGGTAATTCATAAAACCTCTAGATTCTAATAGCATTCTTGATTCCAGAAATGTTATTCCAGAAATGAAACATAACAAAAGTATACAACAAATATGATTCTACCTCTAAGCGTATAGAATCTTATATAATCATAGAAAATGTTTAAGGAAGTATAAAAAAGTTATACTTTCCTTAACAACAAAAAATACAGGGGAAAACAAAACTAAAACTTTACAAGTAACAAGTAGTAACTCTTTTAACCCAAAGATAATGGTATCCAACAACCCAGAATAAAGGTCCCTTGATTTATACTTTCAAGAAAGTCTGTCTTAACAAACCCTATGTAAGCCCTGAATCCGAAGATCAGTATCTATCTTACGATCCCCACAATCCCTCGATTTTTAAGGAAAGTGGCACCTCGGACTTTAGAACCTAAAGTCTATGATTTCAAGGAAATTGAACCTCTGCACAATGAAAATCTGCACGAAGAAAAGTTTGAACAAGCTGTTCTACCTTTTTTCATTAGGCCTGAGAGTTTATAATAGACTCTCTCTCTAGAAATCACTTCAAAAGCATGTAAGCAAAGTAAAGTGTTATCTGTGTATTGTCCTTGTCCAAATGAGATCCTATTTTTAGGCACAACTCCAACGGTCAGCTCCCTCCTCCAACGGTCATATTTTTCAATGAATTTTGGAGGGACCTATACAAATGTCACTCAAACAATAGTTTGTTAGTAACTGAATGCCAACATCATTTTATAACATAAAAAAGTGTAATAAAAAATATGGATACATAACTGAAAATAGATATTCGGAATGTAAGAGAATAAAAATTTGGAGTATAACCAAAAACACATTCCAGTGTCTATAATACAAGTATATTGAGATTATTTTTTATATAGAAATGGAACCTGGATTCGGATCCTGAAAAAAAAAGTTCTTTATCTCTGTATTATATGATTGCGAGGTTTTAGACATGAAACCGAATTTTATACTTAGACAAGATAATAAAAAATGAAAAACAAAGTAAGAATTTATTTCTTTGGGGAATGAAATTTTCCTTTTTAGAGAAAAATATAGCGTAAAATGAGATTTTCCTTGAGATAAGGTCATTGTGATTTTCAAAACAAGAATGAATTGTACATTTATAAAGAGACCTCATTGACTCTACTCCCCCAAACATAAAGGAATAGAAAATTCATAAGGAAAACCTTATTGACTCAACATATATGATTCTTCACATTGTTGATTTGACTGAATTTAGAGAGTGTACTTAAACTAGAACAATGAATGATATATAAAAACATGCATCATATATTATGGCCTTGATATTGGGATGTTTTCATGCATACATTTGATATTTATTACTAAGACTGTGATGTTTCATTGTAAATAAGTTGTTGTGACTGTAATATAATAAAAATATATTATAAGATATATTATATCATATCACAAAATAACGAATTCTGGAATACCAGATAGGGATACAAAAGTATTCCAGCTGCATGGTGTGAGTGATTTTTCAATGATTCCTCAATATCTTCTATATTTTACAATTTATGTCATGTTTCTATTGAATGTTTTAATTATTTATTTTGTGATTTTTTTATTTAATAGACACCTTCATGAATTAAAATTTTATATCTTTATTTTTTTTAAAATTTAGTTCCAACAGTGATCAATTATGAAATGATTTTTCCTTTTTTATCAGAGTTGTGTAATGAGATAATGATTGAATATTTCATGATTAAATCATGATATTATGTGGTTAAAATCAATTAGGTTGTTTTATCATAATGTAATTACTCATATTTTAAAAATATGTAAAATTTTCTAATAGAGAAGTAATAAGTGAATTTATTCTCATCTTCTAAATGAGTGTAATCTATATGAGATGTGTTTTATATCTTCTTATTCAAGTTGGGACAATCTTTTGATTTGGAATTATTTAGTTATTTAAAAATCACTATGAAAATTAATTCAAGTATAAAAAGAGGTTGAGTGATGATACTTATAATGGTACTTTTAGTGCAACACTACCCTTTTAAAGTGTTATTTGGTGAACTAGACAAGACCAATTTTGGTTTTCTACAATTTTATATTACATTTTTATTCATATAAAGTGATATGGGTCTTGATAAACAATTAAACATTTTATATATGGTCAAATGAGATAGGAATAAAATATGAGACCTCTTTGGTAGTAGATTGTATAGTGGATAACTGATAAGAAGAATGAATCATTTCATATTGTTTTAAGGAAATATTGACTCAAAAATTTTAGTGTTAATTAATTTTATAAAACATTATAAAAGATGGTGTGATGAGAACATTGATCAATAGTAATAAGTTTGTTGAATATAAGGAAAAGATATATATAGTGGTTCTCATTAGTAAAATGATAGTGATTCTTAATATTGTTTAGTAGGTATATGACTATGATAATATGGGAATAAAATTTTATTACATTAAGTAATGTATTTATGTAAATAAAATATACTTATTTTCTAATAATTCTATTAATTTACATAGAGAAAAAATATATATCTTATGAATTTATTCTATGAGGTTGGATAATAACTCATGTATACGAGCTATATTTAGGAAGATATTATCTATATCATGGGTGATGATTCATTAAATAACTAATTATTTACATTGAGTAAAGTGAAAGTTATGAAAAAATTGAATTGAATCCTAATGATTTTTTTATATTCATAACCCTCTTCAATTAATTTATCTATAAATCTAGTTTGTATTTAATATTGGAATAAATTTTTTTACCTATCGACCTATCATGACATGTTTATTTGTTCAATTATAGGGCTATAAAATGAATTTTTTCATCATGATATTGACCTTTAAAGTGTATATTGAAAAAAGGGTTATATTTCTACATGATTGCTTAAGGATGAATGAATATATCACAGTACAAATTTATAAATGTTATGGGATTTCAATTAATGGTAATCACATTCAAATAGAAATATTTATTTTTATATAACGGTATTATGTAATAATGGAGAGTTTTTGTGTGGTTCAGATAATGTTCTTGTGTAATTTCAAGATTCATTGAGTCACAATTATATTTTTGTAAAATGTTAATATTATTATTTTTGAATAAATAATAATATAATAATTTTATTTGTAAATTAGTTTCAAATTGAAAATAAAATCTTTATTTATAATATATTAGGGTTTTTTCTATGGGATTGTATTTTGGTAGTTTTCCTCTGATGTTTAAAATTTATGGTATCAATGGTGAGAGTCTAAAATAAATAATATAAATTAAATTTTTGTTAATACAAACATTTTTATATTAATATATTAGATAAATTTAGTGATATAATTGGGTTCTAGGATGATCACATCATAGTTGTTTCTAAATATGTTGGAAGAAATTCATTAGATAATGAGGAATCAATGTAAAAAGATTGGTTATTTAATTTAGGGGATTACATTGTGATAAAATTTAAAACCCTAAAACCTTTCATCTTTTTTGATTACTTAATGAATGATTCATGAAATGAAATAGATATATTTTATTCTTAAATTCAGAAAAAAGGATAATGGGATTGGATGGATCAGAATCTAATTAATTATTTTTATTCAACCTAGATGGTAGTCTGATACTTTAAGATTTATCCTTATAACATTAATTCATGGAATTAAAATTCACAAAGAATGATTTATATATGTAAATACATGTTTTATGATTTTTTAAATGAAAAAAAATTCTTATAAAATAGATTTATTTTTGTATTATTCTAGATATGATATTTAAATCATTTTTCAAGAATTTTAATATTATATATAACCATAATTAATTTTATCACAATTGATTCAACTTTATGGAGTTAATAATGAAATAAATCCATTAATAATAAGAATAATATAATCTGAAATATGGATTAAAAAATTTAGGATATAATTTTATCTTATTTTAACTTTATATCTATCTGTTGGTTGTATAAATATTATATTAATGGATTTAAAGTCACATTTATGAAATCATTAAGATAATAAGGATCTACTATAGAAACTTGGTAGAGAATTTAAATGTTTTCCCTTTGGTTTTTGGGTACACACAATAAAAAATTATGATGGTAATGATGGATAGAACAATTGGAATAAAACAGAAATGATTAAATCATAGTATTATAATATTTGATTAGTTAATTGTGAGGTGGATATAATAGTCCTACCCAGGGATGCGAGCATGAGTTTTTCATGAAATGATTAGGTGATTCCAGCCCATCCAATCCTTATGATGAGATTACTAGGGGGATTGATGAAAGGTGTACTAGATGGTGTGATCTATAATGAAATTTTTTTAGATCTATGAATCATTTAAATTGGGAAGTAGTAGAGAATGAGAGGTGTGGGGTTGTGCTGAGTGATTTTGTGATGGGGTGTGCCACATATTACCCTTGAATTGGAATAATGGTAAGGTGGTGGGTTTGGGGGTGTAGTTATATTTAGACATTAAAAGTTTTGTTTAATTTTTTTCGATATCCTAAACCTAATAGAACCTTATTTGGGTCATTTTAGATATACTTTTTAGATAAAATAATCAATTAAATTTAAATAATTCAATAAATAAATATTATTAAAATAATAATACTTTTTATATGGTTTAATTATGCACATAAATGAGGGGTTACACCAGTCATTAGGGATCAATTTAATGAATGTTTTGGGTGATATGATGTAATAAAAAACAAGATATAAGTATCGATTTTACATTACAATGATTATGTAAGATTTTTTTATTTTTTGATAATAAAATTACCAAATGGAATGACTTTGAATATTTTTAATTTTGAATTTAATGAGATATTGTGGGAAATAAATGGGGCTTTGTGGCTTATAATAATAATGAATTATATAATCATGTAAGAGTATAAATAAATTTATATTTATGATTTGACGATTATTTTTTGATTAAGTATTATTGATCAAAAATGAAATAAATGTTTAAAATTATTAGGGAACGTCTCATTGATATTTGGATAATAATAAAAGAGTTTATAAAATGAATTATGATTGAATTAATTTTATATTATAGATTTATATAAATAGAACAAGTATAAAAATTAAGTTAAATTGAATAGTTTTTTTATTATGGTTAAAAAAAATTAGAATACCTTATGATTTATGATAGTGATAAACAGTGGGTGGTTGATTTAGGTAAAGTGATTTATTAAAATTATTTATTTAAAGAAAATTAGGAGTTATTGATAGTCTTTCTAAAGTAAAAAACCGTTAGAGTTGTCATAAATGTTGTACATGTATTTATATTATTTATTAAAGTAGATTAATCTGTACTAAGATGATAAATTATGTGATGATGATTTTGAATGTTAATAATGAGAGCTATGAATGTTTATGAAATGATGATCTTAAAAATGATATCACATGAAGGTGTAATACACTGTTGTGTCAAAGTAATTATGGGGAGGGATGAAATCCATTGATCCAAATTTTAATAAAAGAAATAAAAAGATTAAAATGGTGAAGGAATGTCCATATAATCATTTGTATCTCTATAATAGAGTGATGGATATTTAATTATATAACAAATTTATATATAAATGAATAATAATTACATGAACCATATTAATTAAAGTGGTTGAATATATTTAGTAAGTATCGAAAAAAACTAAGAAAACATTGGAACATATTAATGAAATATTTCATATCACATTAGCTGAGGAGAATGTGGCACATAATATGAATAATTATAGTGGTAATTTAATGATGTAGTGAGATGACTAAATTTATAATAAACATATAATAGTTACTGAAATATCATACTATTTGAATGAGAAAAGGATACTGAACTCTTTTGTGGATAATGTGATGGATTTTGACCATTGTGTTGAATGTCTTATGTGATATATAGATAGGATTGTTTACAAGAGAGAAGTGATTTATATATATACTAATATTCTTGATGTGTGTTTAGTATCATGACTATTGTATATTGAGGGTGATGAAGTAATATATTTATTTCCTTCCAGTCACCTACTTACTCATGTTATAGTGAGATGGAAAAATTTACTTTTCTGAACCACTATTATAGGAACATAATGATTATGTCATATATTTTTTCTTATTACCATTCACCAATTTTTATAGGTTATTGGGAATTTATGATACAGAATATTATGATCGATGATTATTCACTTGATTATTTAAATCTTTATCTATCATGGTTATATGATCAAGAATGACGATGAAGAACTTAGTATTTACACCATTGACCCAAAACACTTGGTTTGAGGAAGGTATGATATTCCATAAGATATTAATAGATATTTTTATTCCTCTGGGGTATCTTGTTTGATATCAAGGAATATGAGTATTCCTCCATCATCTTAGGATGGTGCTTCATTGGTGAACCATTTGAAAAAACTATAATGGGACGTGCGAGAATATTATTTTTATAAGCGGTTATTTCTATTTTTTGATTATCATCCACATGTGGGGTGGATGAAAAATAAAATATTGTATGTAGCGAAAAAATGGATGGTGTTATATATATGGTATCCTATCTAATAATATGGATTCCATATTGAGTAAGGAGAACCTAATTATTACGTTGGAAATGAAAAAAGAGTATCTTGATAAGAATTAATTATGAATATCATTTTTCTAAATGATCATATATTGTAATGTTAACTTATTCTACACTTATTTTAGTGATTATTAATATGAAATTTTGTTTTTTAATTGGGTTATATCACTTCTTGACATGAACATACTATGTATTATTAATCACTGCTTCACATAACCTTGGGTGTTGTTAACTCATGTGTCGATGAAGATCAATAGATTCAAGCAGTAGATGATCTCAAAGGTTCTAGATGGATGGTATAAATAGTATTTTATTTAATAATGTTTTAATTATAATATTAACTCTCATTACATTATGATTCAATCCTATAACAACTCATGATTTTGTGTTTATATCTGGTGATTTATTTTATTATTTTAATTTCTTTTAAGAAGACACTATTATATTTCAATGAGTTTTCTAACACTATTGTTGATTTATTTATATCATGGTGTGAGATGCTTAATGATTGCATCTAAATAGATATATATATATATAATTAATTCCTCTTAAAATTATTGTTGGACATGTTAGCACTAGGTTTTATCCCTTACCAAATTAAAGAGTGTTTGGGGAGTTCACTTACCTATATTCCAGGATGTGGAAATGAATGGATTTAATTTTCATGAATCTATAGAAATGAAATCACAATTAATTTGTAACACGATGAAAAATATGCATTTAAATCCATATTTCATTTTGTTAAGAATTATTGAATGGCATTCTTCTGAATTAAAAGTGTTTTATTACTTGAAAGAATCAATTAGATGATAAAAACATAGAAAATGAGAAGTAACACTAGTGAAATTATACAATAAAATATATTTTTGGACTTCTAAAAGTATGAATAAATATCTTATTAATATATTTGAACTGTCATTATAATTATTAAAAGTGATTTTTTTATCAAAAAGTGATTTTAAGCTAAAATCATGCATCAAACAATCAAAACAGAGTAAATGAGTTTAGGTCACTATGAAATTTGAGGATAATGGTTTCAAATAATTGAAATACATATAAGAATTATTTAAATGGAAATATAATTCAAAATATTATTTAAATTACTATATATTTTTTTAATTAAAAATGTTTTATGAAATAATAACGTGTTTCAAAAGATTTAAATTTGGTAAATAAGCTCAGATTGTCATGAAATTATAAGAAAATGATTGTTGGTTAATTTTTTACATGTTAGAATAAAATAAAATAAAATTTCGCATATAATATAGTCTAACTAATCATATTAAAGTATATATAATTAAAAAATTTACAATTTAAAAAATTTCATCAAATTATAAAAAATGAGTATACATGATCAAATTTTCATGAAATTCGTAGAAAAAAATTATCTATCCATTTTTGAAATATATAAATGACAAATATATTATTTTTTTAATGTGTTTAGGTTTACGAAAAGTGAATTTTAAATATTAAAAATATTTTATAAGTAAAAGACATGCATCAAATGATCAACTCGAAAAAAATGTTGCTTGTCATGAAATTTGAGGATACTAATTTTTGATCATTTTATAACATTTATGAAAAAAATTCAATCTATCTTTAGGTGTTGTAAAAATTATGGAATTTTAATTGATTTAATTAAAAGTGATTCTAAGTACAATACACACATTAAATTTTAAAAATTGAGAAAATGAGATCATATTGTTCATAAATTAAATGAAAATGATTACTTGTTATTTATTGAAAATTAAGAATAAACGACATATTAATCAAGAAAGTTTTTTGGTTAGAATTTATAATAGAATGATTTTATAATTAATTGTTTTCTATAAATAACAACACATGTTAAACATTATAAATCATGAAACCGAGCATAAATTGTTATAAAATGTTAGGATAATAATCACAAATTAATTTTTGACATATCGGAACAAACCAATGGTAAACATAGCATAACGTGTGGTTGAAATCAAAGAATGTAAATGTTTATAATTAAAAGTTTTTTATATGTAAAAAATGATGAATCAAATGATAATAACTAGGAAAAAATTCTATTGGCATCAAAATTATGTATTAAAATATTGAATTAATTTATAACATGTTGGAATAAATTATTCTTTAGATTAGTGAATGTGTATTTCTTGAATAAAAAGTGTTTTATATATTTCATTTTATTTAAAATTATGAAAACCATGAAAATGAGTTTGAATTGTTATTAAATCAAATAAAACTGATTTCTAATTAATATTTGACAAATAGGAATAACCCATATGAAAATCTAGCATACACGGTGTTTTGAATTTTTGAATATATAATTTGAAAATTAAAAGTGTTTTATAAGATTAAATCATGCACAAAAATATTAAATATGAGAAAAAAGTTGTATATAGTTCCGAATGTATATTATAATGATTTTAAATAAATCTATTACATAGAAAAACAAACCACAAGTAAAATTTTCATAATGAGTAGTTCAAATTAGAAAAAGTGTATTTTAAAATTAAAAATATTTTCTAAATTCAAACCATTCATAAAATGATAAAAAAATTTGAGAATATAATATTTTCCGTAAAATAATGAATAATTATAAATAATATATTTTTTTATATATAATAATAAATCACACATCAATCCAACATGTTGTTTGGTCAAAATTACAAAAAATAATTTTAAGAATTTTAATTTTTTAAGATAAATAGCATGTTAGAAATAATATAAATCATAAAAATAATCTAAGATCTATATTTGATATTATAATTGAATTACTCAACAAGGGATGAATTTAGTATTAATTTTTTTTAAAAATAAACTGTAATTTAAAATTTTAAACACCTACAAAATAATAAAGCACAGTTAACTAATAATGTCAATATAAAAACACGGAATCTTTAAAATAATTTCATGAAAGGAATATAAAAACATAGTTAAAAATTTTGAATAAAATTTATATTTTAAAATTATTTTACTCAAACAAAAAAATAACTATATCATAATTGGAATCTTACTGTCAGAGTATTTTGTTAAGAAGGATTTTAAAATTCAAAATATAGTATGAATTTTTTTTACCCATAATAGATTTTAAAGTAAGAGGTTTGGTATCATTTTGAGTCATAGTGATATCCAATTTATTAAATTCCATTATCATTCAAGTTTTATAATATAAATGTGGTCATCCACAACCTTGAATGGGAGTAAAAAAAGAGCTACACACGAGGTAGTCTAGGATATACCTAGTGTCTTCCCCTATTGTCTATAGGATGATATATAATAAAGAAGTGAGAAGTTAACATGTGAGTACTCTCCAGTAAAATACAATATATTGTTCTAGATGTTTAAATATTCAAAGAAATACCAACTCAAATATAAATAAAAACAGATAATAAGAGATAAAGAATATAAATACGTTGCGATGTTCTCTTTCTTTAATGAAGCTTGAGAATACAAGCACTAATATTCATCTTCTATTGGATTGTTTTTGAAATTTTCATTGATTTTAATTCAATATATATTTAATGGTATTCCACAAAGGTTCATATTTCTCATGAAAAATGGTTCATCACAAAAACAAAAAGACAATATTATTTCCGTTTACTAGGAACAATTTAGCATGCACATCCACTATCACTACAACGAACTGAAAAACTAATACTATGCATGTGAGGTTACATAGATTTATACTATTTCATAACTCAAATTATCCATTTCTGGATATTAATAAAATGAATCCTCATACCATGTAGTAAATCTAGTAAAATTTGGCTTTGTATTCAATTATCCAGAGTAGCCTTTAAGAAACAAATTTCATAAATTATCATACTAACAAAGTATTTAACTTACGTTAAATTATATAAACTAGTTATTGGAAGTTAATTCAAATTTAACACTAAATAGGAATTAATGTAGAATCCATATCATGATCAGAGATTTTAATTCATGATAGAAAATTTGGATTCAATATAGAAAATATGGATTCGTGGTAGAAGATAAAGATTAACAAAAAGAGATTATGATTCAAGGTGGTATATCCTTGGGATGGTCATGCAACTCCTCTTATGGAAGAAGAACTATCCTAATGATATAAAATGTTCTCTAATAGTAGTATAAGTCTTTTTATGGTAGTAAAACTCTTCTGATGGTATAAAAAATCTTCTAATGAAATAATAAGCCTTTTTTGGTATCATTAGAAAACACTGGATAGTTGAGTTTTCCTTTGTAGTTTTATGTAAATATGTAGACTACATATTTATGGTAGTGGATTATGGTGTGTGGTCACACAACTTAGGACATAGTGATAGAACTGTAATGGTAGTAGGTGTGACTCACAATAGAAGATTTTAGTTACATAAATTTATGTAAAATCAATAATTATAAATTTATGTCACACAAAACATAAATATTTTTAAATAAATAAATCCTTATTTGTGAGTATAAAAATATAGCATTTCTAGACCAATCAAAAAATATCCCTTTTTTTTATGATCACTGATCATGGTTGAAAATAAATTAAAATCAGTATCTTTAATGAATCATTTTATAATATTAGATCATAATAAAAAAAATTGATCCCAATTCCGTCAATTTCCTAAAAAACTCCCCCTTTTGGGATTATCAAAAGGCATAAAATTAATGGGGGACATAGACTGAAATGTTTGTTAACACAAAAAAAGAGAAGAAATAACAGTAAACTAAATATAATATCAATGCCAAAATAGTTAATCATAAACATACAAAAATAATCCCTATCAGATCCTATTAAGAGTGTAAGTCGAAATCCTTAAGAACTAGAGCTATTTTCTAAGAGGATGAAGGAGGATATGAGGAATATGGAGGTGCAGAAGTCCTGATGACAGTGTATGATGTCACCAGTCTAAGGTACCTCATTTACACAATTGGAGTAAGGCCAAAGGTAATGAATGCTATAGTAGTCGTGGATGTGGAGCTTGAAGATGAGATGTAATTAATTCAGTCCTAGGAATAATATCTATATAAATGACGAAAATCAGGGTAGTGTAGATATATGGCACCATCAATTCAAAAAATTATATGATAACACAACCACCATGATTCATAACATAAAATAATAAAATCATTTCTTCTATAAACCACATAAAAAATGGTAAATAACCTTTAATTTGTTTACTTAATCCTTAAAGAACATAATGATAGGAGGAATTCTAATTTTAAGCTTAAAATTTATTGAGGGAAGAATGATCAAGTTTGATGAATATATTAGAACAATTATATTTGATATATTCAATAATCATAGATTGATCATCCCTATTCTCATTAATATATTTCTAATAAAGTCAAAAAATATGATCACCATGTGATTTTATCATCTATACCTCTTCCTAATGAGAAGTAGATGACTCCCCTAAAATATTATTTTACTACTATTGAAAAGTTATCCTTAAAAAGTCATCATAAATGAGAGAAGTCATTGAAAGAAGATGGTCTATAGAAGAGGCGACAACATATTTAGAAGAAATAGAGTCAAAAATCCCAATAATGGTCAGATCTCTCTAGTTTAGGCCCACCCTCATGTATTCTGAAGCAATGTGAATAACAATAATATAGTCAACAAATTTTTTTTTTCAACCCCAAAATATGAAATCCTTAAAAAAATATATATACTGGGGGTGTTCCACCACTAGATAAAAAATCAATAATATTTCATCACATTTAAGAGACTTATCCTAGAAGGTATAATTATCCGAAAAATTAGAAAAAAATTGAATCTCATTCTTAAAGGAAACCAAATCATCTAAGGTAATATTATTTGTGAGAGGAGGAGGAGGAGGTGAAGAACTATCCTATCCAAGTGAATGTATATAATTTACATGAAGAGATTATTGACTGTACTCCTAAACACTATCACCCTAGATATGCATTGAAGCATCATATCCACAACTCAAACTATGTCATCTAAAGGAAAAGGATGTGTTAGACTATTCTGATAAATTTATTCATAAATTGATCCATTAAGATCCTTATGAATAGAAAATATGGAAGTTGAATCAATCTTAGGTTGAATAAGTCAATCGTCAACACCATGATCAGATTATGAATCTAAATATTCCAATCCAAAAAAGTACTAATCAACAAGAATTCTCTGCCTTAGTCATTGCGTCTTATGAATTTGATCTAACTGAGGTTCTAATAATTAGTCTCAATGATCTACCTTGGGATTATGTTTCCCAATCACCAATCATATCCTTACTATACTAAAAGATAGATATGAAAGTATTATTTTCCTTATCTTCATCCTATTTAACAATATCATAAATTAAATCATTTGAAATCATAGTCACATCCTCTAATGGAGAATTAGGTGGTCCATATAATAGATTAAGATTCATTAAAATGTCAAAATCACTTGTATCTTAAACTAATAAGGCTATAGATCCTTCATAAACATTAGTATTGTCACAACCCGTCCTCGGGGCCCGTGCCGTGACTACCCCAAGCCAGCCTTCCATAGGCCAGGGGCTGGCGACTAGCACCAAAGGCGTAAATTCAGATAAAAAGGGAAGGCATTGCCTTTAATAAAGTAAACAAACACAACAGAGTACGCAAGATGAAGTAAGCACAAAGTAATACTGAATACAAATTATGTGCTGAGAGGTAAATGGGCCAGAATACAAACCAAACTGAAAAGTAAAGTACAACTGAATGTCTAGTACAAAAACAGAAAATTAAAATAGCAACCACTAAGTCGTCCTCTAGGAATCCCACCGGAAGGGTGGGTACAGATAATCTCCTCAGCACCTCGGGTCCATCCGTCCGCTCCATGTATGTCTCACCAATTGGTCCACCTCCGGGTACCGTCCAGCTCCACAAGCCTCCACCACGATCAGTGCTGTCCATTGTCTGCATCCAACACCACGTAGTGCAGGCATTGCTTGTATAGGGGTGAGTATAACGATAATCACTAGGGAACCCGAGACCCCCAAAGGTCTCCTAGAATCCATGAAGGATAAACCACAAAGAAAATATACAATCATGAAGTATCAACCAACTCTACTTAGTTATATGCCCATACATATACCTAAGTCATCAATCTCAATTCGGTTCCAACTCTTGAGCCCAAGCACAACCCAGTCCACATAGGAAAGAAGTCAATCACACCGACGGTAATGATTGAAAGTCAAGACTCTGCTCACACAGGTATACATCTTTCATAATGATAAAGATGTTCAGATGCAGTCCTTGATTCATCTAAGTTGGCGGACCCACGTAGGATACTAGTCCAGCTAAGCTGTCAGACCCACGTAGGATACTAGACTAGCTACTCTGTCTGACCCACGTAGGATACTAGAACAGAAGTTAAACCGTCGGACCCACAGAGGATTCAGGTATGGTAGTCATCACTATCGAACCAATAGAGGATTCCAGTATATTTGTTGTTGTCATCAAACCCATGGAGGAGTTGAGTATATTTTTCATCATCGTCGAACCCATGGAGGATTCCAGTACGGTAGTCGTTGCAGTCGCAGCCAGCTCTAGGGTTCCCGCACACAACACACTCGATTCCGGGAGAGTCCGCTCCTCGAGCCAAGGGGTCGATACATCAACTGTTATGAAGTACAGAGTTGATGTATCCTGAAGTTCCGTCTCGTCAAAAGGAACCCAATACGACAGACGGCGCGTCAATCAGATGCCTGGTCTGAGAGTTATAAGCATTTTGGTTCCGGGGGCCCGGTTGGAAATACGCTCATTCCAAACCCGTTAATTTTCCAAAGATATCTAAAACTCACTTAGATTATCACAAAAGGACTTCCATGTTATGAGGGTCCCAGTGTTGCATACGGCGCATATATCGGACGTGCGGGCTTCAAGTTATTCACCCTTAAGTGAAAACAGGACCGACCTGTTAAGCCCAGTGGGTTGGCAGGTTGGGAAAACACTATTTTGGAGGGTACGACCCGAAAGAGGGTATGACCGGCCCAATGAAACACGCGGCCCGTCCTGATGGGGCGGGCCCCAGCTTGTCATGGCGGGGCGCGACCCGATCTGGCACGGCCCGGCCCGACACGGCCTAGCCTCGCGTGGCGCTGCCCGTCCCGGTAAGGCCCGGATTAACCAGAGGGGGGACGAGCGGTCCGAGGGGGGCACGGTCCCTTGGCTTCTTGAACCGTCTACACAAAGAGGTGTCATACTCCCTAACCAGCCAGCCTTCTTGATGCAAGCGGCCCGCCCGGGCGGGCCGTGGTCTCTCCAGCGTGGCGCCCTCCTGGCGCCGCGGTTCTGCTCAGCCCGTTCAGCCACCAGCTGGCCGGTTCACCCACTGAGTGGCCCACAGAATGCTGTCCATGGTCTTCCTTAGCGCGATGCCCCTTGTGGTGCCGCGGTCCTCCTTCGGCCCGGATGACTTTAGCCGGCCGGTTCTTCATCGGGCGAGCGGCCTGCGGTTACCGGCTGTGGTTCTTCCGCACGCAGCCAGTGCACGGCCACCGCTTCTGTTCGTCGCCACCTTTCTATCATGATCTCCATCACAATCAAAAGAGACTATGGAGGGTCATCAGGCCGTGGGTGTTCGGCCCGCGCCCTCCGCGTTAGGTGGTAGTAGTTGGCCAAAAATAAACAATGATTTCCAACGAAGAATGAGGTACAAGATACGGACTTCAAAATGAACAAACCCCTACCTTGAGATAAGTTTCGCGGTAGTCGAGTGTCGTGGAAGATGGTGTCACAGGGAGACGGTGTCAACTCATTGACGTTGGGGAAGAAGGGCCAAGGATGGCGCATCCGCGGCGTTCCTCGTGGGTGGCTCATTCTCCTTTGGTTTGTCCGAAGATCGAAGGTGATGAATGAAGTTCCTCGGTGGTTATTCATTGGAAGGATGGTGTTCTTCTTTGAGAGAAGAACACCCTTCTCTATTTCTCCAAAGCTCCCTCACAAATCCTCTCAACACAACTAATTCCCCAAAAAAATAATATCTAAAGCTATTATTTTTATTCACACACGTAATTCAAAATTCAAAAAACTTAATTAATTAATTGAAGACGATGAATTCATTAATTAAAATGTGTTGGAAAATAATAAAGAGAGAGAGGGAGCTGAAGAGATCTCTTAATTAAGGGGGGTTGAAGGGAGGTTATGGGGAGCTGAAAGGTTGGGACTCGTGTGGGCCTCACCTCACAACTATCCACACATGGGATGTTATGTGGGTGTGGTACCCACCAATAACTTCCCGATGCAGGATTAAATTACTAGGATAAATAAAATTGTTCTCAACAAATTTTATTTTACTTTTTTAATAAACCCCAAAAATTAACTTTCAACCCGCATAAAACACAACTGCGGTAAAGGTACCCTTAAGAGAATATCAGCACTGTGAGTTCATCGGTGTATTCAGATTTCAATTCCGAGCACCGGTTCAAAAGACTGAAAAAACACGCATGTACATTTACTAAACGTACCTGAAAAAAACATCAGAAATTGATTCTGGGCACACCGGGCCTCGGAATCAAGTGCCATCAGAAACCACAGACTTGTAAAATTACAATTTATATAAGAAAAATTTTCCTTGAAATTTTCAGGTCTTTACATTACTCCTAACATAGGGAATTATGTCCCCGTAAAGCTACAACACACACTAGGAAAACAAATGGGCATACTGAGCTCGCATCTGTGCATCCTGCTCCCAAGTGCTCTTCTGGAGGTTCTCGTGCTACTAGCGAATGCGTACCAAAGGAATCGACCTTCCATATAATACTTGCTTCTGTCGATCCTCGATCTCCACCAGGACCTCGGAAAATGTCATCCCGTCATCGATGTCCAGCTCCCCGTGATTGATGATGTGAGTCGGTTCGTGCACGTATCTCTTCAGCTGAGATACGTGGAACACGTCATGAACCCGGTGCAACTGAGGTGGAAGGGACAGGCGGTAAGTCACCTCCCCAACTCTGCCGAGGACCTGGAAAGGTCCGATGAAACATACAGATAACTTACCGCCTCATCCAAATCTCCGTAGACCCCGTCAAGGTGAGACCCGTAAGAAGATGTGGTCTCCATCCTCAAACTTCAATGGTCTCCACCTCCTATCAGCATATGACTTCTGTCTTCTCTGTGCAGTCTTCATCCACTCCTGGATGATCAGCACCTTCTCCGTCGTAGCTTGAACCATCTCTGGTCCTACAAGTGCTGACACCCCATGGTCAGTCCAGCACAGAGGTGATCTGCAAGGTCGGCCTTACAGTGCCTCGTACGGTTCCATCCCTATGGTGGAATGGTAACTATTATTGTACGAAAACTCCACCAAGTGTAGGTGATCCTACCAGCTGTGACCAAAGTCGAGGACGCATGCATGAAGGATGTCCTCGAGATTCTGAATGGTCCTCTCAGTCTAACCGTCCGTATGAGGATGGAATGCAGTGCTCAAGTGAAGTTGTGTCCTAAAGGTCTCTTGTAACCCCTTCCATATCAGGGTAGTGAAACAATCATCTCAATCGAAAATGATAATCAATGGCACACCGTGAAGCCGTACGATCTCCTGAATGTAGAGGCGTCCCAAGATCTCTAGTGAGCCCTAATCTCTGATCGGTAAGAAGTGGCCAGACATCGTGAGTCGGTCTACGACCACCCAAATAGAGTTTTTTCCCCTAGATGTACATGGAATCCCCGTCATGAAATCCATGGATATCCCATCCCACTTCCACTCCGGAACCTCTAAGGGTTGTACCAAGTATGATGGTACCTGGTGCTCTTCCTTCACTTGCTAACAAGTGAGGCATCATGAAATGAAATCTGTTATAGCCTTATTCATACCCAGACACCAGTGCTGTCGCCTGAGGTCTTGGAAAATATTTTCCACTCCTGGATGTACCACTAGAGGGGAAGTGTGAAACTCCCTTAGCACTTCCTCCTGCAGTGCAACTGGAACCATAGTACATCCCATGAAGAGGATGACATGCTCCCCACCATTAGAAAATCCATCAAGTGCCTGTCTTGTGGTTATCTGAGCACGTCGCGCCTCATAGTCAATGTCCCCACACTGAGCCTCTCTGGATCACTAAAGGAGTGGAGCAGTGACTATGAGTGACTGTAGAAAGGCTGCTCCATCTATATCCATAAAGGATATCTGCAACTTGGCTAGCTACTCTGTCACCTCTCCTAGTAGCTAAATGCCTAATCTCATGCTGAGAGAATTAGCTACAATGTTACCCTTCCCAGAAGTATATAATATCACAATGTCATAGTCCTGGAGTAACTCGAGCCATCCCTGCTGTCTCAAGTTCAGGTCCTTCTAAAAGAAGATATACCTGAGACTCTGGTGGTCTGAGTAGACTGTAAAGCCCTCACCCATCAGATAGTTCCGCCACATCTTCAAGGAGAAGACCACTGCTGCGAACTCCAGGTCATGGGTAGCATAGTTCTACTCATGATGCCTCAACTACTGTGAACCATAGGCGATCACTACTCACTCCTGCATCAGGACACAACTGAGTCTGGGCACTGATGCGTCGCAGTAAACTACTTACCCAAGGCCATCCTCTGGTAGCCTCAAGATGGGTGCACTGGTCAATCACAGTCTCAGCTCCTGAAAGCTGTACGGGAATCTCTCTAACCATACAAAGGGTTTCCCCTTCTTCTTCAAAGCCAAAAGTAGTGCTGCAACTCTGGAGATGTTTGACACAAATCTCTGATAGTATCCAGCCAGACCCAAGAAGATCCGCACCTCCATAACGCTCTTGGGTGGATCCCATGAAAGCACTGCCTCAATCTTCGCTGGATCCACTGCATCTCTCACCTCTGAGATGACATGTAGCAAGAAGTGTACCTCTTGTATCCAGAACTGGAACTTCGAGATCTTACTATAAAGCATGTTCTCTTGATGTGTATCCAGTATAACCTGCAAGTGGTAGGCGTGTTCCTCCTCAGTAGTCGAGTAAATCAGTATGTCATCGATGAAGACTACGACAAAAAGATCGAGGTAAGGCTGGAAGATCCTGTTCATGAGACTCATGAAATTATTTGGAGCATTGGTTATGCCAAAAGGCATATCGAAGAACTTGTAGTGGCCATACCGACACCTGAAGGCCGCCTTCTACACATCCTCGCCTCGAACTCTGAGTTGATGATAGACTAACTTGAGGTCTATCTTCGAGAACCAACGTGCCCCCTTGAACTAATCAAAGAGGTGGTCAATCCTCGAGAGAGGATACTTATTCTTCACGGTCACCTGATTCAGGCGATGGTAGTCGACACATAGTCATAAGATCCCATCTGCCTTCTTGGAAAACAGAATCGGAGAAGCCTAGGGTGAAACACTTGGTCGAATAAATCCTTTCCCCTACAAGTCCTCCAGTTGTACCCGCAGCTCACGAAGCTTGGAGGGAGCCATCCAATAAGCTGGAGTAGATATTGGTTCTGTCCCGGGGTACAGTTAAATGTAGAAGTCTACCACTCTGCGAGGGGGTAGTCCTGGAACGTCGTCAGAAAATACATCAACATACTGATCCACCACAACAGAAAAACTTTTACTCTGCACATCAACTGCTCCAAGGATGAGACTAGCCAACTAATGTGTGATCATCTTCCCTCTCCTCTACGTAAGTCCATCCTACGCTTCAATGGATCCCTTCTCGCCAGTGAAGGTGAATCTGCTCCCATTCGTGCGGACACACCACACTTTGCGCCTAATGCAGTCAATCTTAGCATGGACTGTAGATAACCAATACTTACACAAGACGAAATCGTAAGGCCTCGACGCCGCTACAAGAAGATCCCAGCCAAAGTTCTCACCTCCTAGACTAAGCTCACACTTCCATCACCAGTGTGTAATCGTCAATTCTGCTTTTGTAAGAGTCTCTTTCTGTAAGGATCGAGCCAACAGATCCATTGGAATATCCGAGCTCTGAATAAGGGCAGCGACAATAAAATAATGACTCACACCTGTGTCTATAAGTAATGCAGAAAAGGTGGAGTAGACACAGATAGTACCTCGAGTCATCTATGGTGTGCCGTGGTCGTAGGCCTTGACTTCCTGGAGCTGAGCCCACCTCTTTCCTCCATCTCCATGTGGTTAGGGTGGATCTCATGGTGGTAGTGGTGGTATAGCCTCAAAGCTTCTTCCACTACCAGCTACTCGACCAGCTCCTCTGCCTCGTCCACCTGCTCCCTACGAACATCCACAGTCGAACATCTTCCTCTGCCTGGGAGGTCCCTCCACTGTCTACTTCTCATCTGCATGGCAGTTCGAGAAATCTTGAGCCATGTGACCCTGCTCTCCGCATGCATAGAACTGCCTACTCCTCATATAGTTGGCTCTGTTTCGGGTGCCCCGCACAACCGAACCTGTATCCTGAGGTCGCTCTCATGATGGCCTGGTCATCTTGGACCTCAGCGACATCTATCTACTACCAAATCCAGATGAATATACTACGTGTCTCCCTGCAATGGGTCTCACTGATGGTGTCAGCTCAGCGAGACATCTCTCCACAAGAAGGGCTCGCTCCAGCACTCCCGACTGCGTCCGAATGCAGAGGGAGATCATCGAAGCCCTAATCTCGTGCCTTAGTCCCTGCTCAAAGGTCTGTTCCCTGAAGAATGGGTCATTTACCATGTCTGTGGAGTCGCGCGAAAGATCAATAAACCTCATTGAGTACTGAGATACTTTCATGATGCACTGCTGCATGTGAAGTGACTCCTGAATTTGCACCGCACAAAGGGTGGTGGGAACAAAAACTGAGTGGAAGAGACCCCAGAAGTTTTTCCAATGTAAAGATTCCCCATCATTCACCTAGAGCATCAATCTCCACCATATACCTACTGCTGCATGTAGGAGACTTGCGACAAGGATCACCATAAGCTCAGCTCGATTCCTTACAAATTTGAAGAATCTGATGATATCCTCCAACCAATCCTTGGCTGCCTGAGGGTCCGTCTCTCCGCAGAACCTAGGCGGCCTCTGTCACTAAAACTCATGCAACGCACTCAGGCGGCATCCACTATCTACTGCTGGGGCTAGTAGTATTGGTGGCTCAGTGGGTAGTGGTACTGATGGTGCCTCCGCTGTGATGGGGCCCTGCACTGAGGCCTCGTCGCTCGGTGGGCTTCCATCTCGTACGCGACTCACAACCCTAGCTTGCTACCTTCGTGGGGCCATCCTGAAAAGAAATAGGTGCGCCAAAGTCAAAAAATTATACCTGGTGAGCTGACACAAAGTATTCACAAAGAAAACATTTGAAAGACACATGCAATCAGTGTTTTCGTGCACTGAGTCAGAAATTAGGGGTCAGGGTCCTATTGTATGGATACTTCGGCTGCCACACCAACACTGGACTCCCTGGACTGAAAACCACACTCAATATTCTTAATACTATTACTTCATAGGAAGGAATGATCAGAGTCCTGAGTTCTATGGTAGAACCGACTCCTCTGATACCAATTTGTCATGACCCGTTCTTGGGGCCCGTGCCATGACTACCCCAAACCAACCTTCCATAGGCCAGGGGCTGGCGACTAGAACCAAAGACATAAATTCTGATAAAATTTGAAGTAATTGCCTTTATAAACGTATACAAACACAACAGAGTACGCAAGATGAAGTAAGAACAAAGTAATACTGAATACAATGTAAGTGCTGAAAGGTAAATGCGATAGAATACAAACCCAACTGAGAAGTACAGTACAACTGAAAGTCTAGAAAAATAATAGAAAAGTAAAACAACAACCACTAAGTCATCCTACAGGAATCCCACCTAAAGGGTGGGTACATATGATCTCCTTAGAACCTCGGGTCCGTCCGTCCGCTCCATGTACATCTCACCAGGTGGTCCACCTCCAGGTACCGTCCAGCTGCACAAGCCTCCACCACGATCACAGTTGTCCGTCGTTTGCATCCAACACCACGAAGTGCGGGCATTTCCCGTGTAGGGGTGAGTATAACGATAATTAGTAGGGACCCCGAGACCCCTAAAGGTCTCCCGGAATCCATGAAGGATAAACCACAAAGAAAAGATACAATCACGAAGTATCAACCAACTCTACTTAGTTATATTCCCATACATATACCTAAGTCATCAATCCCAATTCGGCTCCAACTCTCAAGCCCAAGCACAACCTAGTCCACACAGGAAATAAGTCAATAACACCGATGGTAATGATTGAAATTCAAGACTCAGCTCACATAGGTATACATATTTCGTAATGATAAAGATGATCAGATGCAGTCACTAATTCATCTAAGCTAATGGAACTATGTAGGATACTAGTCCTGCTAAGTTGTCGGACCCACGTAGGATACTAGACCAGCTACTCTGTCGGACCCATGTATGATACTAGAACATAAGTCAAAACAACAGACCCATACCGGATTCAAGTATGGTAGTCATCACTATCGATCCCACGAAGGATTCTTGTAAAGTTGTCATCATCGTCAAACCCACGGAGGATTCCAGTACATTTTCCCTCATCGTCGAGCCCACAGGGGATTCTAGTACGGTAGTCGATGCAGTCGCAACCAGCTCTAGGGTTCCCGCACACAGCACGCTCGATTCTGGGAGGGTCTGATCCTCGAGCCAAGGGTTCGATACATCAATTGTCACAAAGTCCAGATTTGATGTATCCCAATGTTCCATCTCATCAAAAGGAACCCAATGCGACAGAAGTCACGTCAATCGGACGCCCGGTCTGACAGTTATTAGAATTTTTGCTCCGGGGGCCTGGTTGGAAATACGCTCATTCCAATCCCGACCATTTCCAAAAGTTATCCAAAACTCACATAGAGTATCACAAAAGTAACACCACTTTATGAGGGTCCCAGTTCCGTAGACGGCGTGTTTATCGGACGCGAGGTCTTCATGTTATTCAGCCTTAAGTGAAAATGGGCCTGACCCATTAAGCCTAGTGGGCTGGTGGGTATGGTCAACCCAATTTTGGTGGGTCTGACCCGGCAGAGGGTCAGACAGGCCTGATTAAACGTGCGGCCTAGCCCGAAGGGGCGTGGCGTGGCGCAACATGGCGCAGCCCGTCCCGGCCGTGTCTCGGCCCGAGGGTGGCTGAGTGGTCCAAGGGGGGCGCAGTCTCCTGGCTGCCCGAACCGGCAGCGTCGCCCCCCCTAACCGACCGACAGAAGCCGACCGTCCTTCTTGGCGCAAGCGGCCCACTCGGGCAGGCCGTAGTCTCTCCAGCGCGACGCCATCCCGGCGTCGCAGTTCTACTC
The DNA here is from genome assembly GCA_963277665.1 of Viscum album. Classification (NCBI taxonomy): domain Eukaryota; kingdom Viridiplantae; phylum Streptophyta; class Magnoliopsida; order Santalales; family Viscaceae; genus Viscum; species Viscum album. Next base: position 94,720,380 of record OY728138.1, on the reverse strand, counting down.
AGCCCGGCCGGCCACTTACCTGCTAGTTCGCCCATCGAGCATCCCGCGGATTGCGGGCCACAGTCTTCCGCAGCGTGGAACCCCTTGTGGCACCGCAGTCCTCCTTGGTCCCGACCGACTTTAGCCAGCCGGTTCTTTGTCGTCCGAGCGGCCTGCGGTTGCGGGCCGCGGTTCTTCCGCACACAGCTGGCGCATGACCTCCGCTTCCATTCGTCACCACCTTTCTATCATGATCTCCATCTCAATCAAAAGAGACTACGGAGGGTCGTCGGGCCGTGTGTTTTTGGCATGCACCCTTCGTTTTAGGCGGTTGAAGTTGGACGGAAAAAACAATGATTTCCAACGATGAACGGGGAATGAGATAATCACTTCAAAATGAACAAACCCCTACCTTGAGATAAGGATCATGGTATTTGAGTGTAACGGAAGACGTCATCGCAGGGAGACGGTGTCAACTCGTTGACATCGGGGAAGAAGGGCCGAGGATGGTGCGTTGTTGGCATTCCTCACAGGTGTCTCCTTCTCCTTTGGTTTGGCCGTAGATCAAAGGTGGTGATTGAAATTCCTCGGTGGTTCTTTGTTGGAAGGATGATGTCCTCCGTTGAGAGAAGCACACCCTTCTCTATTTCTCCAATGATCTCTCACAAATCCTCTCAACACAACGAATGCCTGAAAATAAAATAATAGTTTAAGCTATTATTATTATTCTCACATGTAATTCAAAATTTCAACAACATAATTAATTAATTGAAGAGGTTTAATTCATTAATTAAAATGTGTTGGAAAATAATAAAGAGAGAGAGAGAGGGAGGTGAAGAGATCTCTTAATTAAGGGGGGTTAAAGGGAGGTTATAGGGAGATGAAAGGTCGGGGATCGTGTGGGCCCCACCTCACAAATATCTACACATGGGAAGTTATGTGGGTGTGGGCCCCACCAATGACTTCCCCATGTAAGATTAAACTACCAGGATAAGTAAAATTGTTCTCAACAAATTTTATTTATATTTTTTATTAAACCTGAAAAATTATCATTCAACCCGCATAAAATGCAACTACGGTAAAGGTCCCTTTAAGCGAATACCGGTGCTGCGAGTTCATCGGTGTCTTCGGATTTCAATTCTGAGCACCGGTTCAAAAGAAAGAAAAACCCACAGGTACGTTTACTAAACGTACTAGAACAAAACTTCAGAAATTGATATGGGGCACACCGGGCCTCGGAATCAAGTGTCGTCAAGAACCACAGACTCATAAAATTTGAATGTATTTAAGAAAAAAGTTTCTTTGAAATTTATGGGTCTTTACAATTATTGAATTCATCCACTTATTCATCTAAATTATATTATATAACCTCATCTAGTTCTAATATTAGATCAACCGGATCTCTTGGTCTAATAGGGTTTTTGAATGGATTGAAATTTTTATATAGCATTTCATTTCCCAAAACCAATTATTTAGTCCAATGATTGTTGTTCACCTTCATCATCCTATAGGTATCATTACATAAATAGAATATACCAAATTTAATGATCCTTTAATATCCTTTAAGAATAATTCATTAGGAATCAAAGATTTTAGATATCATCCTAGGGCATGTTAGGTAATTTAATATTGAGGCATATTTACTCAATTCCATCATATGAATAATATGATATCTATATTGATTAACCATAACAACTCTATTTATGAGATACCTAAAGAAAAAATCTTAGTACCTCAGAATACTAAAATAAACCTTAATGGGACATATCAAGAACAATATAAACATGAAGAGAAGTATTCAATCTTCATTGAGTTCCATAGAAACTTTTCCTCTTGGGTTAACATTTCTATTGAGCTATATAATATCTTCCTCAAAAATAAAATCCATATGATTGATACGATAAGAAACTTGATAGTCTTTATAAAATTCTTTATTTGGAACTATCATGCATTTTTTTGACTTATTTGATGACAATAACACCTCTTCTCAACCGACCAAATATTTTAGAATGTCTTTCTCTTCTACAAAAAAATATTTGGAATGAAAATATAAGTCACAAAAAAGTCTTGGATAGAATGTTCTATCATTATTAGGGAAACAAGATACCCATACTTGTAATTGAAATACACTCTACACTAGTGATTTATTAGATTATAATCAAGATGAATCCATTTCCTTATCAAAAAAAAACTTTATGGGATGATATAAGGGGGTTCAATGGCTCAAAAGGATGACTAGATCACCCTTTCAATCTCTTACATGATTGAATCTCATTGGGAGAATAAAAATGATAGCAATTTTCAGCTTCACCATTATATCATAGATTTTAAGGATCAAAGGATGAGGGTTGGGTTTGAGAGATAAAGGGAGAGTAAATGGGTGAAAAATATAATATATTTTATTTTGACTAAAAATAAGGATTTGTATAATTTAGGGAATGGATCAATTAATATAAAATGGATTATAATTTTTATAAAATTATATATTTAATAAATACATATTAAAATTAGTTATAACATAGAAAATCATGAATAGGTGCCCACGGTTGAAAGCTCACAGGATAGCACACAATGATAACACAAGAACATTAGCACACCCACATAATAGAAAAAAAACGGTAGAAAATTTATTCTAGAGCCCAATGAAATTACTTTCCTAGTATCACTATAATGGTAGAATACAATGATAACACATACCACAATAGAAAATTCATATGGTAGAATAATCATGGTAGAACATGAATCAAGACATAAAACTACCATATTTAAAATAAATTGATATAATAAAAGATTAAGATGAATTTATCATTACAATATAATATTTTATATAACATAATCTATATATATTCAAATAATTTATAAAAAATTTATAAAATTATGTCTAGTGCCAAAAAATTCAAGAGTTATATCACCCTTTTAAAAATAATATCCCAAAATGTGATGTCTAATAATAATGATATTTGCCCTTGGATGTGAAACTAGATTCTCAAAAATTTTAATTGAAATTATATTATAATATTTTATAGGGGATGTCAAAATTAGTATTCATAGTCATGAAGTGTGATTTTCATCCTTATAATTTGTACACAACGACTTCTTACAACTATATACTCAGCTTTAGTAGTATATAATGAATCAAAATAATACTTTTTAATAAACCTTGATACTAGATACTTTTCCAAAAAATAACATGTTCCATGGGAACTTTTTCTATCTAAAATACATGAACCAAAATCAAAATATGATTTAATAAAAAATTCAAAGGCTTGTCCTCTAGATAATGAATTCGAAAATTAATTGTATTCTTGAGGTATTAAAAAAACCTTTTTTAAGCATTCAAATGATATTCCATAGGGTTTTATTGAAAATTATCACACACACACACACACTGTACATAATATTTAGTCAGGTAGTAGCTAAGTAAATTAAGATTCCAATCATGCCTTGGTTTGTGGTTTGATCATGTAGGTTTAAAATTTCATCAAAAATCTAGATTACAATATGTAGTTAGGGGAGTATCACATAATTTTGTACTATCTATACCAATACATTTCAAATGGTATGTTTTTATTTACATTTATTCAAAATAATTCATTCCTAATTTTGAAAAATATAAAATAATGTGAATAAATATTTATTACCCAGTCAAATCATTTCAAATTAATATATCATCATTTTTAAAAATTATACACACATATAGTTTTTGGATGAACCTAAATATTATATCATCAGCATATATATGGACGTACAAGATATCATTAGAAATACATTTTATAAATAATGTAGGATAAAATACCCCTTTTAAAAAATATTTATATATTAATAGTTATACGAGCCTATCAAAGAAAGATTTAGGAATTTTTGTAAACTAGAACGATCTTTATAATGTTTAGAAACAAAACATTGAAAAATAGGCTTTTGAAATTTAAGGGGTTCTTAGTAAAAACTTACATAATAATATAACCATTTATAAATTAATTCTTGACATCCATTGGATATATTTTTAACTTCAAATGATCTATATAAGAATGAATTATTATAATGGAATCAACAACAGCTATAGTTTTAAATGTTTATTTATAATCAACCCCTTTTTCTTGACCATAACATGTGAAGCTAGTCTATAATTATTTCTAACTACAGTTACTGATTCATTAAACATGTTCCTAAATTACCATTAAGTTCCAAAAACTAAATAGTCTTTATGAATTTTCACTAGTTCCCAGAATCTATTTGTCTATATGTTATTTAATACTTATTTTATTTCCATAATCTAAAATTCATCCTTGATAGCCTCAGCAATTTTTTTAGGTTCAACTTGTAACAGTGAGGATTGATGTTCAATATGGGTTCTATGAGAACATCTAGGTAGATAAAAATTAGTTATATCTCTAACTGAATCATATAATGGGTGGTCTCAATGGATTATAATGGCTCTAGAGATATAAATATAATATTTTTTTATTTATTCCTCAAGATTTGGCTCAATTTCTTCCTCAACATAAGGTTATTTTTTTGGAATCATATTTAATGTTCTATTGGTAGATTCCTATACATGAATTATATATTTATATTCAAGTGAGAAAAATCATCCTCAAGGATTTATAAAGGAGTTTTAGTCTCATGTGGATCAGTTTCAACAAACATGGCATGAACATATTCTACTAAATATTTTGTTATTTTATTGAGAAATTCCTTGTATGGTTTAGGTGAGATTTAATAACCTAGTAAAATTACTACATCAATTTTGGATGAAAATTAACCTAAACCCTATTTTTGAGAATAATTTATTTGAAACCAAAATCTATAAAGTCACATTTTTTTTGGTTTTATTCTATTCCATAACTCATATGAGTTCTTGTTTAAAATAACTTTGATAATAACCCTATTGACTATATTTGAAGATGTATTAATATATTATTCTAAAAAAATTAGGCAATTCTTACTCATTGAGCATGGTTCCAAAACTATCTTGAAAATTATTATTCCTTATTTTAACCACTCCACATTGTTGGGAATTCCATGGAAATGATAAGTTGTGATTATACCTCTATTGTTAGCATAATGATTCAAAGAATTGTTTTTCAAACTCATGGACATGATTTCTTAGCATGGTTTTAATTGTAAGTCTACTATGTGTTTCTATAAAATTTACATATTTTAAAAAATATGAGCAAGATTAACTTTTATAATATAAATAGAATACCCAGGTAAATATAAAATATCTAAGTATAATAACATAAGAATAATTATTCCCCCTTAAGATAGAAACTCTATAATGTGAAAAAAATCCATTATCACCAACTTTAGGGGTTTAGAAGTTTAATCTTCATTATTTTTTTTTGAAATAAATATTTATTTGTTTAACTTTTTGACATGGCCTATAGACGTTTTATTTTTGGAATTATAGTTTATGGAGATCCTTAAATAAAACTTTCATTGTAATATTTGTATGTAAGTTATGGTTTTAGTGGCTAGTCTCTTGTTCCACAACATATATTAATTTTAAAAGGAACTTATGAAAGAAAAATTTCAAGGGAATAACTAATCTAAATTAAGTTCACAAATTTTATCATTTGGTAAAGAAATAAAAAATATATCACGATTAGAATCATAAATCATACAATAATTATTTGAAAAACATTAAAAGGTACCCATCATCACATAATTTTTAGATGAAAAATGTTATATTTTCATCGATAGAATAATAGAACACTAGAAATTAAAAAGAAATTATAATTACTAATTTGAACACATATAATTATTTTATATTTGTCATTATCACCAAATGTGACATGTCTATAGTCCACTTTTACATTATTCTTGAATATTGAGTAGTCTCTAATCACATGTTTGAAACTTCTATTATCACGATACTATAGCTTCCTACTGATACTCATCGAGCATGTTTCTTACAAAAAATTTAAATAGTAAATTATTTTGGTACCCACAATTTCTAAGGTCCCAAAAATTTAACAAAAATAGATTTTTGAATCCAGAGTTGTTTAGAAGTTCAACCAACATAATATTTTATATATTTAAAAATAAAAACCTGAATATATCCATAAAAATATTAAATATTTACAGAACTAGAAGAACTTGAACATGGAATGAAATTATTTTTATAAATTTTAATTTTTCTAGAATAGTACCTAAAAAAATTGTATACATTGGTGTGGTCTGATAACCTAGTATCATGGTTAAGGATTCTCTTACTTTTCTAAAATTTTAAAATTCCTTTTTAATTTTATCACATTGAATTTTATGATCATTATTCTCTTTTAAAAACAATCATTATTTTCATTTTCTCTAGATAAGTTTTTTATCACTATCTGATAAGACATGTTCACTTTTATGTTTTTTATTTTTTTGTTTAAATTCATTCATAGTGTTGTAAATATTTCACATTAGTCATATAATTTAATACAAGTCATTTCTAATTGACCAGAGGTACTCTAGGTTTTCTTCATATATTTCATAGTTAATCTTCCTCTATCATCATTTATCATTTTCTACTATTGTCTTAGACATTTATCTTTGAAATTACCTTTTATATTTCAGTCATAACAATTCACTAATCCTTGTTGGTTTTCCTTCATCCAACATCATCTTTTGTCATATCTTCATCTATAGATTGATCTCGTAAAGTATTTTTTTCATAAAGTAATTTTTAAAACTCCAAGATAGATGAATCATCTCATCAGCACTGTCAAAAGTTGGATCATCCTCATTTGATCTATTTTCATTGATTTTATATTTCATATTTTATTCAGATTTTTTAAAAGATACTAATTTTTTATTGGTTCATCATCTTAATTATTAAAATTAAAATATTCCTCATAAATCATAATCTTAACAATCATCTCCATCACTTTTAGTTATATTATATCACATAAATCATTTATGGATAAAATGGTTCTTCTCCATCGATCATGTAAGCATCATAGGATTCATATCACTTGATATTTATCTCTTATTTTAATTACAAGAACATGCATAATATTAGCAATTTAATGAACTTGAGATACATTTAATAAATTGAATCATCAAGCATCATTTTAAGTGTAAAAAATTTAATAGTATATGTATTTTGATGTATTTTATTAAAATTTGAGGTCCATTCATGAGATATAGAAAGAGTATCCCATATATAATCAGTAGTTTCACATGAAAAAATAATATAAAACTTTTGTTCACCAAAATAATATTATAACACATTCATATATTTATGTTTATGGAAAGAATATTTGTTTATCATCCCTCCAATTAGCTTTGAGAGGTATTGTTTTCTAATACTTATCTTCTATAAATATCCAAATATAAAAAATAATTCTCTCAAGGTATATTTTCTATTTTAATTTTCTATTATGCATAGTTTTGACCATTTATATATGGTGTTATATTTGATGAATAACCTTAATTATTGGAATATTCCATGACAATATGAAAACTAAATTTACATAAATAGTGATAATTTCATATGAATTAATGAAGTCTATGAAATAAGAATGAAATATATTATGAAAAAACTAATATCCCTAATAAAAAATAATGGTCAATGTAAATTACTCGAGATGGGGATAATTGAGTGTTTAAATTTTTAAATAAAAAACAACTTGCAATTTAAAATTCAAAACACCCTAAAAATAATATATACTAGTAAACTAATAATGTAGGTATAAAGACATTTATTATTTGAAATAATTTCTTGAATGTACGCTCAAAACCTAGTCAAATAGTTTGAAATCAATTGATCTTTTCAAATTATTTTACTCAAGGAAATGAATAATTATATCATAATTAAAATATAACTATCAGTGTATTTTTCTAATAATAATTATTTAATTCAAAATAAATTATGAAAAATAAATTATAGAAATAGTATATTTTAAAATAAGTGGTTCTATATAAAGGTGAAACTAATTTTTCTCCTATTCATAGAACTCCACCATAATGTAGGTCTATCAAAATAAACACAATGATCCACAACCTTGTTGGGTATAAAAAATGCACATCTTAATGTCCAGGCTACAACTAGCATCATCCACTATTATCTATGAGATAAATATATGAAATAAATTAGAAGAGAGTATCGATGTACTCTCTAATGTAGCACAATATATTATGATTGATGTTTAAAAAATTAAACAAATCAGACTCAAAAGTAATTGAAAATGGATAATAAGTGACAAATAATATGAATATGTTGTGAAGTTCTCTTTCCTTGATAAAATTTAAGATAACCAACAATGATTGTTTTCTTCTATAAGATTGTATTTGAATATTTCCATGATGTCACATTGATTAATATTCATATGTATTTTCCAATGTATCATATTTAATATTAGAAATAGAGTTTCACAAAAATAATTGGAAAATCCTATTTCTTTTCAATAGGCACAATTTATTATAAGCATCCAATTTCACCACAAAAAAAATCACCAACCCATACTTATGTATGATATATTCTTATAATTTATGATTTTTTAAAACTAAAATTATTCATTTATGATATTTATATAAAAAATCCTTGTAATGAGAAGTACTTATAATAAAACTAACTTTTTTATTTAATGCTATAGAGTATCCAGTTATGAATATTCATTCTTAAATACTCATACTGACTAACTCTCATACATTAATTAAATTATATAAACTATCCAAAGTATGTTAATTAATCATTAATCTCAAAAATCACAAAATAATTTTTTTTATCACTCTCATATATTTTACTTCACAGTAGCATATTTGGATCTAGGGTAGAAGATATAGCTTAACTATAGTAGATCATGCTTCACGGTAGCAGATCATTATTCACAATATCCTTTCATGCTTCATGGTAAAATATAAATATTCATGACATAAAATCTTTATCATAGTAGTAGAACTCATCTTATAGTAATTGAACTCTCCTAATGGTAGAAAAAGGTTCTTTTATGGTAACAGAAATATTATGATGGTAAAAAGATGCATTTGATGGTAGAAAAATTCTTCTTATGGTAGTATAGGTCTTATGAAAGTAGCATTCGTAAACTCATGGAATAAGTATTTTCCATCACAATTTTATGAATAAACAAAAATAAATATTTCATTGTAGTAGAGTCTGGTGCAAAATCACACATCTTAAGTTGTAGTGAAAAAACTCTCACAATAGGATGGGTAGGTCACATTTGAAATTTATACTTAGGGAAATTTATGTAAAATATTGAATTATGAAGTATTATCATACAAAACATAAATATTTAGTAATAAATTAATCAAGATTTATGATCATTAAAATATGGAATTATTAGAACAATCTAATAGTATTATATGAAAATCATTAATCTTTGAAACATAGTAATTAATTGTATGTCAATCTAGTGTATGTTGTGGCTGGAATTAATGAGAGTTCTTTTTTAGAATAAAAACTATTTTATTTGTTAAAACAATAATCAAATGAAGAAACAAATAAAACATACCTTGTGTGATGTACTAATATCACTATTATGTTTTAATAATTTTTATATTATATATCACATTTAGATTTATTTTTTTTGGAAGAAAAAATTAATTTTTTTAAAACTTTAATCAATTGAATGGTTTACGAATAGTTTTTTATACATACCTGGTATTATTTGAACATGTTTTGAAAAACCTTTTTTCCAAACCATGTGTTTTTATAGAAAATGGTAAATTTTTTAGATCATTTATATGTGTACCCCCAATCTTTTCGCATCCAACTCATATGAGGGAAACCATATGTCTTCTTATCCAACTCCCATATCCACCTACTTGGTTATATGGTGATTTCTTATTAGTAATCAAGTGACCTCATTAGGTAATATACCCTTTTCCCTTTTTCATTTATCTACCGTTTAATTATCTAATCCCTATTATTTCTTAATTTAATGGCCACAGTGGCCAAGATTAATAGTTATAGTTTATTTAATCTATTATGGGATTGGAATATAAATATTGAGAAAACCCTCCCTCATCCTATTTTTTCCACTTCATTTATTCTTTTCATCCATTAATTTATATGTAAGGCTTTTACATTTTAATTTATTTAATTTAAGAGTTTAATCTGGTCTTTATTTTTAAATATTATTATAATAGACAAAAAACCTAACATAAAATATTTATGTTTTTTATATAAAATAACTCCAATGGCTTCCATTTGTCCTATATAATAGAATGAAAAATTCTTATAATACATGTGTTTTTCTATTCCAATAATTTTATAATACATCATACATATAATGAATCATATTTTCCATGTATTATTTGTGGATATTATATAGATTATTTTTTAGATCATGTGTAGAGATAGTGTGAGATTATGAGTTCCATTTTTCCCAGAAATAATTTCTGAAATATTTTAAATATATTAAATCAATTGGATGTGTAGTTTTCTTAAAAAAATTGAATAATTCTCAAATAGTGGTCCAAGATAGAAGTATAAGGGAATTGTTGAGTTCAAAACATGGTATTTAACTTATGCATGACATAACCAATATCACCACAAGCTATTTTTGAAAAAGCCATCATGGGAACAAATGAATTAAACAAATTAAATATTTATTTGACACAAAATCCTATTTTATCTTTTAGTTAAATAGTTAAATAAATTCTTCAGGTTTTTCCACTCAAACCATATTTATTTTAGACACCCCATAGAGATTGAAAAAAAAATTATTCATAAATTATCAATCCAAAATATTGATAGGATGTTTTCTTTTGTGATTTCTACCATTTTTCATAATCTCATATGAATGCGGATCAGTTCCATAAATGAAATTATTGCATTTTTCATAAATAGATATAATTTTATTGAATTTTATATTGTTCATTATTATTTTCTCCATCTTCATTCATCTTTTTCTAAGGCAATGAATCAAGAAAAAATAAAAAAATATTGTGGTTTTTCGTCAAATTTTATGGTTTATGATTTTCTCCCCAATTTTAATATTTCTATAATCCTTGCTATTCTATGGAAAATAGTTCTACCAATACATGGTTTATGATCATTGTGTGACTGTTCTCTGGTGAAAAGGATAAAAACTACATGTATGAAACACAGTGGATGTTTCAGTTTGAGGATCAATGATGAAAATTTCTGGATCGAGGTAAAATAAGGCCTTATTGAGAGTTCCTTTTTTTGTTCAATGGTGGATAGTGTTTTGAGATAAAGATAAAGAAAAAATGGCATGTGACCCATGCCACACAGTGTGTGACAACTTCCATGAACATCAGCATGTACTACATGAAGTACATAAACATGGGAGAAGGTAAATGGGTAGGTGGCACTCTGTGTACTTGGACACAGACACAACTTGGTGTACACAACCCGATACACAAACATGGCCACCATACATAGACATGGCATGGTGACATGACCAAGATATCATCTGTATCTACATGCCATGTACTTGTTTTACACACCGTGTATATGAAGACTTACATGTCATGTGAGGATGTTCCACATGAGATGATATGGGGATCACTGGACCCATTGTGTACCCCTAGTACATTCTTTGTACCCCCTTCATGAGTGTTTGTGGATCATAGACTTAATATTTAGACTAGTATAGGATGAGTGTGTTCCCTTGACCCTTTACCTAGAAGTTAAATTTTGGTATTATATCCACATAATAGAACCATAATCCCTTTTAGATATTGAGACTCATATAGAGTTATGATGTCCATTTATGAGACTAGAGTGCGATCCTCTATCATTATTTGTTCCCTCATTAGGGATCATGGAATCAATATGACCTATATAAGTAGGGTGTTGATCCTACATCTTGAAGGTTGTATCGATATGGTTTGTGGAATCTTTGACATACAACCCCCTATGTAGAGGGTTGATCCAGATTGGGTTCATTGTGTCCCTGAGTGGTTCTGGGAATGACCCCCTATTTTTTGCATCAATGTCATCTTAGACCAGTAAGATTTCAAGTGTGGGGTCCAAAGACCTAGAACTCTTCATCAAGTGTATTCGATGATAGTGTTTCTCATGGAGTGGATTATCTGAGAGAGACCATTGTTTCAAGGATATTATTACGGCTTCTAGTTGGTCAAGACCGCCTAGTGGAATGGTGTATTTACTAAGTATATTTTTGCGTTTCTTTTGTATATTTATTGTCATATCGATCATTAAGATTACTATAATTGGGGATTTGTGTTTAGTGTTTTCATGGTATCCTATTGAGTATTTTTAAACTAACACCTTCTTAGGAATTTCACACACATGTCGTGTTTTATACAGATGATGGACCTTTTGACATTGTTAGGGAAGGGAAATGAGTGGGTGTAGTGTATCTTGATATTTTTCGATTGAGGGTTTTATTAGGAGCTCAAATTTTACATTATTCCATGAACTTGGAGTAGTTGGAATCTTTATGATTTTTGTTTGGGCTTGTATTTTACCCTTTTTCCACTCTCAGTACTTAAACTATTGTAATATTTTGTGGGGTCTTAGATGTATGCATTCATTATTTTAGTTGCTTTAAATTTTATCATTACGTGGGACTGGAGATGTGTGTGTGTAGGTACTTTATGATATTGTATCTCATTTTGGGAATATTCTTATTCAGCTCTGGTAACTAGTACCTAACCTATTGAAGGCAATCTTGGGGAATTCACGGGTCAGGCATTGGTGTGTCGGGTCATGATAGTGTGGTATTAGGGAAGTCTGTTATAACATAAGACATGAGTCGATGATACGGGTTTGGATAAAATTGTTTTTAGTGTTTCATGTTTGTATTTCAGGGGAGGGAATCCAGTGTTTATGTGGCAGCTGACTTATACATACATCGAGAATCTGACCACAAACCTTCTTACTCGGTACAAGTAAAAATTTGTTGTAGGGAACAGTTTTAGTACATGGATCATATAAAAATGGTTTTGTTTTACATTACCTTCATGATTCTGATCCCTATATATACTCTTTTGACCAAGGTATGTCTTTTTTTATTTTTGGATACATCCACATAGTCATTCATCTTGGATTCCACTACATGATAAAGGGGATCATCCTCCCAGTGGCTAAAAATCATTACAAGGGCTTGTAATGGGGACAAAACCTCTGATTGTTTTATTAGATATACCAACACCAATCAAGCAATAGCTAGAAATGGTGGTACAAGATGAGGATTCACATAGGACGAGTGTATTGCATGAGTTTCATAGGCAGTGAACTCCCATGTTTTGTGGAGATCCATACCCCCTGGTGGATGAGGAATGGATAGAGGTAGTCACCTACCTTTTCTTCCTTGTCAGGATTCTTGCGGATCATATGGTGGTCCTCACGATGAGTCTTCGTCAAGGCTCTGGTGGGTGATGGTGGAGCTTGGGGACTTATTCACATAATGAGACAACACACTCATGTTCAAAATTTGATCGTATCTTTTGAGTGAATTTCTATCCATCAACATTTTGATCAGTACTCATATAAGAAATTCTTCATCTATAGCATGGATGTATCACCGTGGGTGGTTACCCATCTAGGATGACTGATCTTTTTGGTTACTTCTTGGATATCGTAAGGGATCAGTTCTTCAAATCTCAGACCTTCGAGCATGCTTTACATTGGGAGATCAGTGATTCCGTAGTATCCCATTACATTCCAACCTATGTTGGGGTACATCAGCTAGACATGGTGGTGAAGGGATTTCTTGTAGAGAAGACACCAGTAGTGGGATCTACTATTGGGAAACTAGTAGATAAAGCCTCAGCAATAAGATATCGATGGTAGTGGTTGGGTTCCAAGCATATCGAACAGTTCAAAATGAAATCCCATGACACATGGTCACTAGTGTTGGGATATTAGGGTTGCTCAATTTTGCCAATGGAAAGGTGGTGTTTATCTTATGAAGATTGGGGACATCTGGCTCGATATTGTACAACCCAACCTACAGTTGATCATTAAATGGTTAAGGGACTAAAGAGATAGAGAAATAGGTTTTAGAATGGGGGTCCACTGGGAAATAGATATGGAAGAGGGGCCAACAGTGTACATGGAGGTGGTCGTATGTTCTATTTATTACCACCACCACCCCAAGTGTTCTATTACAGGCTTAGGAACCTATTGGATAATGATGAGGGTAGATGCAATCCATGAAGGCCTATGGCCCTATGGATCCATGGATGATATGAGGAACGATATGTGACTTTTTGAATTTAGTTCCAGTATTGATTGACATAGGTTTGATTCGTTGCTTTATTTATAGTTCTCTGGTTCAACCATAGAGTTTGTGGTTGAGCCATTGGATTGACCCTTGCGGTTGAAGAATATGATAGGTAATGAATTATAAACTGCGCACTTGTTTTGAAAGTGCAATCTAATGCTTTATGGAAATAGTTATGTATGGGTTTTCTTTATAGCCTTAAATAGTCCTTATGATATCCACTTAGGTATGGAATAATTTTCCAGAGTTCATTCCCAGATTTAATGATTTAGGAGGAGGATGTGGTGTGTCCATAGAAATGAAACAAGGGTTTGCTTTGTGTGTTAAAAAGAGACCTTAGAGGACCAGGATGAGCTCACACATAAGAGAGTGTATCCGATTACTCACCAATTGTCTACAATGACTCTTGGAGTAGTGAATGATTTGGGCAGTTAATTTCCTATTGTGGTGACAGAGTATGAGGATGTCATTCCTGAGGACCAAATAGGTTTACCTCCTTACAAATAACTAGAATTCTACATTGACTTGAATCATGGGAAGACACTAATATCTACATCAACATCTCATATGGATATCACAGTGTTTCAAGAGATAAAAATTTAGTTAAAGGAAGTTAAAGAGATTTGATTTGTAAGACCCATAATTTACTCTGGGTAGCCACAATGTATTTCTCCAAGATGGTGGATGAGAGCTTAAGGTTATGTGTATAATATCGATTCATGAATCAGGTGACCATGAAATATAAGTATCAACTATCAAGGATCGATGAATTTTTTAGTCAGTTGAGGGGGGATCAAATGATCTCAATCATTGACCTCAGATAAGGCTATCTCCATTTCTGAGTACGGGAGAAGAATATATTGAATATGGATTTAAGATATCGTTATGGTAACTATGAGTACTTGGTGATGTCGTTCAACACTAATAATTTCCCATTAGTGTTCATGGGACTAATTAACTAGATCTTTATTTTAACCTTATACCAGTTTGTGGTAGTCTTTATTAACGACATACTAGAGTATTCATATCTCAAGGAGAAGTATCTGATACACTTTAGGATGGTCCTGGACAAACTCTGAGAGCACTAGTTTTATGGGAATCTCTTGAAATGTGAGTTTAGGATTTGAAAGTTCTGCTATCTAAGACATGTTATATTAGAGGATAGAGAATTAGTGGACCAAATAAAGGGTCCAGTCCTGATTTCATGGGAGCCACCCAGGAGTGTTACTGAGGTTTGTTATAGTTTCTTTGGGCTGTTAGGGTACTATCTAAGGTTTTTACCTGACTACTCTAGAGTGGAAACGCCCTTGAAATCTTTGACTCATAAGGTAAAACCATTCATGTGGATTGAAAGTTTTTATAAATGAATTCAAGAGCTGAGGTAGATGTTTACAAGCACTCTCAACATGAAATATCTAGAGGATTGTGTCAATTATGTAGTGTTCTATGATTCATCAAGGATCATATTTGGTTGTGTTCTGATATAGAAGAAATTTGTTATGGAATATGGTTCATGTTAGTTGAGACCACATGAGTAGAACTTTGAGACCCATGATCTTGATTTTGAAGTGGTTGTCTTCGCATTGAATATGTGGAAACACTAACTGATTGGGTAGAAACATTCATTTACTTTGACAACGAGAGTCTTAATTATATCTTCTCTGAGAAGGATATTAAATTGAGAAAGAGTTGATGGTTATAATTCCTCCTAGACAATGAATTCATACTTTTTTATACTACTGGGAATGGGAAAATGTTGGAATACACACTCTGTAGAAGATATTGTTCCCAGTTTCTGGATGAGGCATCAATGGAGTTATCCTCATTGCAATCATCCATTTTGGACATGTGTAGTGCTTCATATCATCAGTTGATGTTTGTTACCCCAAAAATTTTACATTTTTTTATGGATTCTCAACATTGATATACCAACTATGAGACCTTATGTAAACATATATCCATTAGAAATTCTCCATATTGATATTATAGAGATTAGGATAATTTTATCCTTTTTTTAATAAGAATGATGGTACCATTGATATTATTGTAGGAGGTGTTGTGTGAGTTTCATAGATCCCATTTTGTGGTAAATAAAGTAATGTAAAAGATGTATTAGGACCTCCGATGTCATTTCTGGTGGCTAGGTATGAAGAAGGGAGTTTCAAAACTTGTCTCTGAATGCCTCACTTGTCAATAGGTATAGGTAGAGCCCCATGTTCTAGTGGGTTTACCTCACCCCGTTGAGGTTCTATAAGGGAAGTGGGATGAGATTTATATAGAGTTGTGATGAGCTTACCAAGTACATACAATGATCATGATTCCATATGGGTGATCATTGGAAGACTCACCATGTTATCTCACATCCTATCCATTTAAGAGAAGAGTTCAGTAGAGAGAATGGGATGCCTCTCCATGAAAGAGATAGACCGAATCAACAGGGTTCCCTCAAATATCATCTCTGATCATGACTATATCTTCATATCATGGTTTTTTATGTGATTTTAGGAGTCTTTAGGAACTCATTTTCACATGAGCACGATGTTTCACACCCAGAAAAATGACAAAATAGAGTGAACCTTCCAGGTCCTAGAGGAAATGCTGTGGGATATCATGTTGAACTTTTCTCATAATTGGGAGGATCACCTACCCTTGGTGAAGTTTTCGTAAAACAAAAACTACCATTCTACCATTACAATTAAACCATTCAAGGATTTGTATGGGATAACATTTAGGTATCCATTTTGTTGGATTTTTCAAGGTGAGTCATCACTCATGGGTCCATAGTTGGTGTGAGATACTTCAGAGAAGGTGAAAATCTTCTAGGGGTGGATGAGGACAACAATGATCTTTCAAAATTCTTTTGAAGACTAACCATGAATACCTTCAGAGTTGTAGGAGGCAGAACATGTGTTCTTGAGGGTCTCACCTTGACATGGATTGAGGATATTCGATCACGGTGGTAAGTTATCTCTGAGATTCATTGGTCCCTTCTAAATACTTCATAGATTTTTCATGGTGGAATACCACTTAGCTCTACCACTACAGTTTGATTGGGTACGTAAATTATTTCAAGTTTCACACTTGAGGAGGTACGTGCATGGCTCATCGCACATTATTGACTAAAGAAATATGGACATCGAGGATGGGTCTACCATTGAAGAGTACCCTATATATAGAAAATATTGGAAGGAGAGAATCCTTATTGATTGATTCGTTCCCCTTGTTCATGTCTAGTTGTAGCATGGGAATCATCAAGAGAGCACATGGGAGCAGGAGACCTAGTTGTGATCTCAGTACCCCTATATCCTTGTATAGACCAGGTTTTTGATTTTTGGTATGTGAATCCACAAGGTGGGGAAAAATTAATTTCTCTAATTTTCCCAGTAATATTTTTTGGATATTATATTTATTATTATCGATACCAGGTGCTTAGATAGAATGAATTTATGAGGTATGGTGTGCCCAGAATAAATGTATGAAATATAATGAAAATATTAAATAAAACATGTTCATATTTTTCCTAAAAAAGTTCAATAACTCTATAATAGGGGTCAAAATTAAAATATAATGGAACTATTGAGTTCAAAATGCGGGTTTTACTCTAGGTGTGGTATAACCTCTATCGACACCCCCCATTTGTGAAAAATTACTTGCAGTCATAAAATATTGAAATAAATAAAATAAATTATTTATTTTGTTTCTTTGACATAGTGGATTATTTTATCCATTAAGTACATTTTTATAGAAATTCCATATGGTTTTCTTCTCAAAAAATGGATATTTCTAACTACTGTTGGAGAGTTTTCTTGCCGATCGGAGAAAGATCAGATTGGATCGTAGATAGTTTCGCCAATGAAGTTCTTCTATATCATCAATTATGGTAAGAGAACCGTTCTTATTCAATGATCGATCCAAACTCTATGTATGATGTTTTCATTGTGATATCCACCCCATTTCTTAATCCTTGATGAATGTGGAACAATTCCACAAATAGAATTGATACTCTCATCATTGGTAGATTTAATTTTATGGAATTTTATATTGTTCATTATGATTTTCTCCCTCATCGATCATCTTATTCTAAAAAAATTAATTTAGGAATAATAATAAATGGTAGAGGTTCATTCCTAAAATATTATAGTTTTTGGTTTTCTCCCCAATTTTGTTCGATTGATCATCATTGGTATTCATTTGGTCAACAGTATGAAAAAATACTCATTTTTTGATCATTGGATGACCATAATTCTGTGTAACAGATCAAAACCATAGGTATGGAATATGATGGCAGTGTGGTTTTAGTATTGATGATTATGGTTGATGTATCATGGGAGAATAAGGATAAATCAAGGGTTCCCCATTTTTTATAAGAAGTTTATGATGAAACAGATGGCGATTCAGAAGACGATGGTGTTTTAATGATCCATTTAAAATGCTATATTGTGATAGGAAATTGGTGACATGGATTTCTCAACATAGATATGAGATCAATGGAATTATTTCTGGTTAAAATCAAGGCATAAGTAGAATATGAGGAAGAATGGAGGAGAAAACATCAGATCTAGAAAATCCTAAGCAATACTATGTGTAAATCAAAATTTCACGCCATGTGGGGAATGTTCAGTGGTCTCTAAGGTTTTGGGATGAAGATAAGGATCACATGAAATGTGAAACCTGTCACACAAAATGTTACCCCTATCGTGAGGATCTACATATACTTTGTAAAGTACAATGATAGGGGAAAAGTTACACGACTATGCGGCACGTCCTATACTTGGACATTGATATGGCATGGTTTACAAGAGCTGGTAGAAAAACATGGACACCATACATGGACACAACCTAGAGACACGAGAATGATATATCATGTCTCTATACATAATTTACTTATTCTACATTCCATGTATATGTATTCTTACATGTTGTGTGAGGATCTTCCACATGGGAAGATATGGGGATAGATGGAAACGTCGTGTACCTCCTAGTACACACAATGTACCCTCATCAAGAGTATTTTTATCTCTCCAATGTCATTGTTTGGACTATTATAGGTTGTGTGTGTTCCGTTGGTCCTTTCCTTTAAGGGTATAGTGTTACATTACATCCACGTCACATGATTATGATCTCCTCGAGAACAAAATTCTCAAATAGAGTTGTGGTGTCCCTCCATGAGACTAGAGTGGAATCCTCTATCATCATTTTTCCCAAAGTGAGGTTTTCAAAATCAGAATGAACACCCTGATAAAGGATTCGATCCTTTATATAGAAGGTTGAATAGGTAGGGTTTGTGGAATATTTGACATTTGATCCCCTACATAGCGTGTTGATCAGGAATATGTTTGTACTATCCCCCATGAGTTCTACGTGTGACCCCCTATCTGTGTATTAGGATATTCTTATAATAGTGATATTTATTGGGAGGGGTCCAATTACCAAGACCACATTGTCAAGGGTCTCCAATGACTTCATAGCTCACGAAGTGGATTCTCTAAGAATGAGAATTACATTGAGAAAAATCTTATGGAAGGTAGTTTGTTATGATCTCTTTATGGCATGGTGTGTTTTTTGAGTATATGTAGGTGTTTCTATTGTAAAATTATTTTTATATCTTGTATTGATATTATTACACTTGGTGCTTTAAGGTTATTGTTTTCAAGGTGTCCTAATGAGTATTTTTATGCTCATCGCTGGTTGGGATTTTCCCAAACATGTCATTTTTTATGAAGACAACAAACCATTTACGGTGTCATGGATGGGATGGGATAGGGTGGAGCATAAATGGAACTTGTTAGATGGAGGTGTTTTATCGAGAGACTGCATTTGAATTTATTCTACACCCATTTAATAGTATAGACACTTTTCAGTTTTTGGATGGTTTTGTATTTGGCCTCTTTTTTCCACATTCAATACTTCTAATGTCATACTCTATTGTGGGATCTTAGATATATACATGAATTATTTTAGTGGTTTTACGTTTCACATTTATATGCTATTACATATGTGTGCATGTGTATAAGTACATTATATTATTTCCTATTGTTGTTAGGATATGACTACTTGGACCTAGTCTTTAGCATCAGCCTATTGGTGGCGGGTTTGGGGTAGTCAAGTGTTAGTCCTCGACAATTCAGGTCATGATAGTACAAGTTTTATAAAATTTAAATGTGTGATTTAACTAAAAGAAATTATTTTCAAATGATTATTTGGTACAACATTCATTTTTAATGTTAGGTATTTAATTATTTTGATGTTGTTTCATTGAGGTGAGTTTCTATTTTTCCTAAATGAATTCATTAAACCCCTTGTTTACCTATATGATATTATTCCCATGTCTTAATTTTTCAATCATTTTGTTTTTACTTTTTACAAGATAAATCATAATATTTTTTTAATTCTTGAACTATTATTTATATTCAAATTCCATGATTTCAATTTACTGTAAAAACAAACATCCTCTTTGGAACATGTGAAAAGTGATTTTAAAATTAAAAATGACCTCATAGGTAACCTTATCCCATTGTTGTGACATGTTTGACTACGGAACATATGTTATGTGAGTTGATTATTCTTGATTATAAATTCATGAAGGGACTGGTTTGTGAAGGGTTAATTAGAGGTGATATTTTTTTATTTACAGTTTATGTTTACTTCATATTATTTTATAATTTTTTAACATGTTCTCTCATATCTGTTATAAAAAATTCATGGGATGTATTGGGTAGCAATATGAGAAATAATTATAAGTGTGATATATTATGTGATATTATTAATTGGATAATATCTCTTAGATAATTTTATTCTCTTTCTTGGAGTTCCACCAAGTGAGGCTTGTGAAGAATTAGTTAGGCGGATTATTTTAGTTAGGAAATAAACATAGGTTGATTGTAACATCCAATCGAGCATGTCTAGTATTATGTCATTACTAAAAAGTTAGTGTCCTATGATGCATACTATATGAAATGATTTTACTATGATATGTTTCACATGTTAAATAATTATTCACTTAATTTATTTATTATTATGTTAAAATAAATATTTAGTGTTTAAATTTGATGATATAAATTGTCATTTTCGTTATATTTTGATATTTATTTTAAAAATAATCACTATATTGGTTTTTGTAATGTTCCTTGTTTTTTTAATTACATTGGATACATTTTAATAACATTTTATGATTTAAAAAAGAGGTAAAATAACACAGGGAGACTTATTCCCAATCACTGGTCTTTTAAAATTATTAATTTTTTTCAAAACACTTTGGAAAATCATATTTGATTCATTTGAATGATTTTTTCTAATTTATTTCCTAAAAGTGAAATATAGGTATTTATATCATTATAAAAAGAAATTATTCATAGAGAATACTAATTTGGAAGTGTTATTTTTCTTCCATCATGTGAGTAAAATGAATACTATTTTAGAAATATTTTTTTGAACCTGAATTTTGGGTTTATTTTAAAAAATAAATAGAATAAACTATTAGTGGTAACTTTTAAGGCATCAGTTCACACCCAACATATGAACCATGGTATTTATATTGTCCTGAATTAATATAAAAGTATATAACCTATGGTTTAAAACATGGATTAATTCCGCATTCACATTGAAATAAAATTAACATTGATACATAGTGGTGACCTTTAGTTATGGATTGATATCTTGGATTGTATTTTGGGATCCATGGAACATTTTTTTGATATGTTGTATACTAAACTTATTTGTATTTATCACTATTTCTGTCTGTTATAGTGGCTACTGCATCTTATATTTTTTTTATTTTATGGTAGTGACAATGTATAATTTTTTTATTTTTTATTATGTTATATCATATTTGGTCATAATTTTATTATATGAAGGACATATTTATCTAGTATGTTTATCAAATGTGTGGATAACTAATACCAAATTCTATTTTAGATTAAATATTTATATTGACTATATTTAGTGGTTAAGGTTGGTCTCATTTTTTATGCTTAATACCCGTCGTGATTGTATTGATCTCGTGGTGATAGGGAGTGGAGTTTGAGCCTTATGGTGGATCGAAATACATGATATGATAAGAAGACCATGACTATTTCTTTAAATTATTTTTTCAAACCCATCCTCTTATTTTGAATGTAATGGTAAAAAAGAGATATGATTATCAAACACCAATAGGTAAGTGTGAAATTGGATTTGTCTAACACACTCTCATGTTAGGCCTCGAGTTACCATGGGTGGTCAGGATTAATATCTTGGATTTGAGTTATAATGTCTGTCATTATTAAGAAATTATTATGTGTTTTAATACTATTATATAATTATTGGAGGTTTTTATAATTTTTTGGGAAAAATATAATCCTTTAGTGTTAATTTGGGGAAATTCATGGGGTTCTGTTAATTATTCATAGTTCCCCAAACAATGAAAAAAATCATGTACATACTTTTATATTTCTATAATAGTGTGTTCATGGTTGTCACAATACTTGGGGAACTGTACATCCAAATCGTGAAAGCATGAAAAAGGCCTCAATTTTTATTTTTTATTTTTTATTAATTTTTATATAGATTTATTATTTTTCAATGATTATTTGAAGTTAATTGATAAATGAATTATGAGATATTGATGTTATAACCTAAAATAAGAAGGTTCAATGTATGATGTTGATTTTCAAGGAATTTATTTCATATTTTTCAAATATCCTATAATATTTTTGAAATATAAATGATAATTATATTGAAATAGAAATAATATTTTTTTGTAATAGTAATTATATGTTATGTGTCATGTATTTTGAAATAAAGGTGTATATTTCAAATATTATGTATGTAAGGTTTACCTAAATATGTTTTTTTATAACTAGTGTATATGTTGAGGGTTGATTTGTTTCTTGGGTAATATAAATGGGGTTTTTATATCATATTGATGTGTTATATTTATTTATCTAATTGGTTTTTATATATTTGAAATTTTGAGGTGTATATTTGGATTGAATTATTTGTTTTATGTTATTCACAGTATTCCACCCTAAAACGTTTTTGAAAATAATGGAAATAATTTTAATATAAAAATTTTCTAGTTTAGTTATTATAATAAACTAGATATAGTCTTCCCAGTTATAAAACCTCCCCAAACTCGGGATCGGGTGGCAAACACACTTATTAATCTATAAAACGTTTCCAATAGTATATAAATTAGAATCCACATATATATTTTTAAAATCAAGGTTCATAAGAAGAAATAGAGTATTTTAATAAGGTTAAAGAAAATTTTTATTCTTTAAAAACTTTTTGAACCATTAATGTGAATGAAATTATAGACACATTCAAGGGACCAAGCCAAGAATGGTGTAACACCATCATTCAAGCTCATCCACTTGACGTCATGAAATGAGAATTTTTTATGACTGTGTTCATCCAATGATATTATCTATATAATTTATAGGTGGATATTATCATGGATATCCTGGTTCTCCACCAGGGAAGTCAATCGATAAAAAAATATGTTGATAGTTTCACTAAGTTGGTGCCTTTATCTCCAGAGTTGATTAGTAAGGAATAAAAAGAAATCCATTTATTCAAAAGTGGTATACACCTAGACCTCTACATGATAGAGTAATTTATTTAATTTACCACTTATATAGAAGTGATTAATAATCTATGATTTCTGAGGTAATTTTGGTTATACATCCTCTAGAAAGTAGTGCTTCAATTTCATTTGGTAATAATAAAGGAATCTTGTCCAGTGAGAAGTATAAGTAATAAGAGTCTACATAGGATGGTAATTATGATATAGTGATATCATCATATCTTGGATTCACTACTTTGATATGGATTTTACCACTAATAAATTTACAATATTGGAAACTGGGGAATTCTAATCCTGTTTTTTTCAATGTCTTCAAAGAAATTTCATCGATATGGCCATCTTGGCCATCATTGAAAATCCTATAATTTTAACTATAATAAAATAATGAAATCATTTTCATTTTCTAAATAAGGGAATTATCTTATAATAGGTTTCATGACCTATTAAATGGGATTCAGACCGATGGTAGTAGAGGTTCTCTATTTCTCATATTTATTGATTCTTTTTTATATCATATGTGTACCTATTTGATTTATTCCTGTAATGGATTAATGGTGTATAAATATTAAGTTACTAAATTTTGTAAGATTTTAGGTACTTTAAATACTTGTAAATAAGTAAATATACTTCTATAATTTTGTTGGGAGGTTTCAGTGGAAGTTCATTGTATATAGTGCCTCCTTAATTACGGGAATGGATTGAGTTGGGGTGTAGTATGATCATGTTGTTATAGTCACCAGCCATTTAACTATCATATAGTTAATTATAAATGGTAGGTAAACTTATATTATGTCTTAATTTTACAATGGATTGTAACCATGTGTTATTTTTAATCTAGTAAAATCATTTTCTTGGTAAATTCAAGTTACGATATACTATTGAGTGTCAATATTATAACCTCATATGATCTTATGGTGTGTATTGTATACCGGTGGTCTTCTCTATCTAAAAATAAGTATATATTAAAAAATCTTACATGTCGGTTCAATCAAATTATATTTCTAGTTAGGAACCAAATTAAATATTTATTAACCAGTGACCTAATAGTATGAGGATTTTTATGGGTACTTGAATTTTGGGTGTAATTGTGAGCTATCTTATACTATAATACTCAAATATATAGTGGTTTTGAATTATGGTATGTCCTTTAGTCTCTCCCTCCTAAATATATCAATATAGTTTATTCCCTTTATATATTTTCATGGAATTATATAACATTCATAATAATTAATATTTCATTACCTATTAAAATTTTAATTTTGATAAGATATTTCTCATTTGAGATATAATATTCATGATATTAAATACCAATCTATATAATCTGTAATTAATCAGAATACTTGATTTGGATGAGGTGGTTTTATACTTCATCATTTTCAGTTTTTTTATGAATGTATATGAAAATAAAGTGGAATAGTAGAGACAATTATGTCACCCCATTATCACTTTTATGTCTTTATATTTATTCAATTACAAATTCCATTGAGATTTATGTTTTTTGGGATGATAAATTTGAATATTTTAGACTTTTTTATGAATCATGATTTATTCATGGTTATGTTGATTGAGGAGATAAACCATTTTAGCAAGAGTATGATTATTCAAATGGTCGTTTCATAGTTCACCCACGATATTGAAAATAATATATCTAAACTAATAATTTTTCCATAAAAGGGCCAGTTTCTATATTTTTATATTATTTCTATGATTAATCTCTATATTTTTTATTATCATTCATTCTATTGGCACGTGATGTATTCTTGGATGACTACCCTCACCCCTCTTTGTTTTTATGGTCATTTCCTCTTGTCCTTCATTTGATCTCATTAATTTATCTCTCTTATCTCTATTATTCTCCTTATATTATCCTTTCTTTCTCAATTGCATCAACTTTTTTAAATCAATGGTGATGATGGAGACCATAATGGTTAGGATTTATCGAAAACTGGAGGATTTTGAAATTTAGGTGATTAGAAACCCCTATATTGTCCTCTTTTTTCCATCATCAAATATATGTGTCATCTATTATTTAATGATGTAGTTTTTCCATTATATTCCTTTTATTTTAGAGTCCCTTTAGTGTGTGGTTTTAAAATTATATAATATAAGATAAATATATTGAAGATATGATTTTTATTTTTATTTTTTCAAATAACAATAATGTTTTACCTTTTTTATATTATTATACGTTGTGGTAATTGAAAACAATTCTGTTTTCATTCCAAGAACATCTTAATTCCTATATATTTTTGAAACAAATTAAATATTGGGTTTTCTAAAAAAAGTGATTTTCAGATGACGTGTTTATTTAAATTTGGTTTTTAAGTAATGTATTTCATTAATTTGGTGTTGTTTCTTTGGGATATTTTTAGCCTAAATTAATTTATTATAGAACTTATTTACCTATTTTCAAATATGCATGTTCTTTAAATTTTATTTCATTAGGATTTACCTAAATTTATGTGAAAAATCAAAAAAAAAATGATTCTTAATTTTCTAAAGTGTAATTTCATAATATTAAACTCTTTCGTGAAAATAAATTCACATTTTTATTTGTAATGTGATTTTCAAATTAAAAATGACATACATGTGACCCTTGTCCCTTTTGTGATATATTTGAATTTGGATCTTATGTAATATAAGAATGTTATTTATGATTATAAATATTTTATGGATTTTCTCTATGATGGGTGATTAAAGGCGAGATGTGTGATTTACTTGGTATTTATATTGGAGATTATGTGGTGATAATATGAATTTTTTCGGAAATATATTATAAAAATTCATTGGAAGCCTTAGGCAGTTATGTAGGAAATAAATATAAAAGTTCTATTTAGTGAAAAAATTATTTTTTAACTCATATAAATATTTTTAATGATATTTATAAAGCTGGTCACAAGTTTGATTTTATTTTATTTTTGATGTAGGTCTTTCAGAAAATAATAATATATTTCATATATATATATATATTAATCATACAGAAGTGAATAATTAATATCCCTTTAATAGGGGCCCAAATACAAAGTATAACACTATGTTTTTGTATATAATGGTGGGATTTTCCTAGTAGATGTATAATTTTGGTATTGAGGAATTGTATCTTGGATTTTAAAATTTTTATTTTTTAAAATAAAATAGCATTCATTGATCCAAAGTACTTTTTTTTGAATAAATAAATATTTAGGTTTTGTGGGAATCCTATAATCACTGAATTACTAAATCAATTACATCAAAACTAAATAAAATAAATTAATAAATAAAATAAATTTCACATGCTAACTCATTTTCTTGTATTAAAACACCACCAAATTCAAATTTCAAACAAATTAACAAGACAACAGATCATATTTTAAACCATGGGCCTCCTCTATTAAAACAACATGATGTTAAATAAAATTAATGACATCACCCACTTCACTAGTGAAAACAACCCATTAGAATCCAGAACAACATGTATGTCATAACTGCTCCATCCATCACCGATCAATCATCATCTAGAAACAAAAAAATTGTAAAAAACACAACAATAGATCAACTGAATCATCCAAATAAAGAGATGAAATATAAAATACTAGAGTAATACCATTTTTTAACACCTCTAGGAACAACCACCATAATGGAATACTAGATATGAAACCATAAATATGTATACTAACTGCAATAAAATATAGTTCTTTACACACTATGAAAAATAAAAAGTATGACTTCTATCTCATAACCTTGATCTATCACAAAGAATTCACTTCAGTTAAATCCATCACCAAATCCAATGAAGTGTTACCATTAATGATAATTCCATTTAAAATTATTTTCCAAGAAGCCACCATAAAAATAAATTTAGAAAGAAAGAAAAAAGAACCTATTTAAAAAATAGGAAGTAGGACATATGGAATTTAAACTCTAGCCATCAACATGTAAAAGAACTTAAAACAAAAAACGAGGATGATGAAAACCCAACAAACACTTTCATATACCTCCATAAATAGCTACACCAACAAAACCCAACAACCTTGATAACACATGAACTAGACTAGGAATGGGGTCATGTGTAAGTTTACCAATGGAAAGAGTATAGGAGAAAGAATGAATCCATTGACTAAGACAAAATCAACAATAAAAACAACCAAAAAACAATGAACAAAAATATGAATGTAGTTGAGGAAGTTTAATGACAAATTCTAACACCATAATCCCAAACCACCAAAGAAACCCATTACTCTAACCAATAAATGGGAACATTCAATTATTAAGGCAAAAAAGAAAAAGATAGATGGTGGAAATTCCTCGTAATTTCAATAAGAATCCCCAAAACATAACTAAATTAGGAAGTGGAATAAAACATTGATAAAATTATAAATACAAGAAATGAGGTAGAGGTATGTAAGAACAAAAAAACAGAGGAAGGGAGAACAATGGGGAGAGGGATTCCATAGGGAATGCGAATTAGGGGAAGAGATGACCATCGAGAATGGAAGATAATAGTGCATTAAGGAAGGTAACCCTATTAAGGGGAACCCTAGATTGATAGTGGAAATGATGATAAAGGAAAACAATACTTAATATAACATTGATAATGGGCACATTACCCTATTTCCCATATATAAATACAATATTATAATATTCCTCATGTTGGGGAATTTTTATCAAAAAGTGGAATGCTTGATATGATTATCCCCATTCTTAATATTCTTTATAAGTTGATGGATTTTTATTAAAGTAATATACGATGGAATCAATTATGAATTTAGAATAGGATTATAACAATAAAGAAATAGTGTATCACTATCAATGTAAGAATATTAATTATTTTCATGTTTTCTTATTCATTATGCATTCAATACTTCTCTCTATGACCAGGACCCTAAAATTTATTTTTATATTAACTTGGTAACAAAATTTAAATAAGAAAAAAAAATTATTTGATTATATTTAAAAAGGTATTATTTTGATGTTGTTTAATGTTATTGTAGTTTTAATATGCATGGATGAATAAAAAGGATGACGAGGACTAGATGACAAGAGTGGGTATTATAATGTTAGTAAAATTATGTAAAGGTGGTTTAGGGGGGTGAGAAATGTGGATATATAAAAATTTATATAAATAACTAGTGTGTATTACTATATTCAACTCACTATTTATATCACTCATTATGGTGATGGGGTTTACACGTCATTACAAATATCACATATCATGTGACCCTAGTTCACATGCTGCATATCCTAGAACAATGAACCTCAATGTGTTCTTGAGTATATGTTAGGTCAATTTAGTGGTTCACATGCCATATGGGTATGTTCACACTCCATTTATAATGGCTCATGTATAAATAAATTGCACTATGAGTCTTTTAGAGTGTCCACACATTAGGTGAACTGTGTATACACTACGCACTCAAGGGAACATGGGATAGAATCCCTTGGTAGTACACATTGAGTTTTTAGATGGTACCTCACACCATATGCCTAACAAAAAATGTTGTGTAGTTAAAAAAATCATGAGGAATGGTAGTAGGGTAAACTTTGAAAGGTATGAACCAAATTTCACACACTATATGCTAGGCAACTTGATGTTCTTTTCTAACGTCTCCACTAAGGAAATCGAATTGGTCTACTTTGAGCATTTTTCCTCATAGAACATGATGGCATGTGAATCTACCATGTCAATGGTTATTTTTATAGAGTCATTGGAATTTATAAATCCTTATATTCAAGGAGATGATGATAGAGAATGATTTAGGTGACAAAAGAGGACACTAGGTTGGTAAACCCCCTGTGCTCACACTGATTCCAAAAAATGGGTCCATCATATGATTGGTGGAGTGGGTAACCCACCTTTTGGATAGTATAAGGATCATCCATATCTGGAGTAGGTAACCCCCTTGGTGAAGGCACACTACACATTATTTCAGGCAGTTGCTTCATGGATTTAGTACCCCATTGATTGATATACACATCTCTAAGAGGTGTGTATCCACCACCGTGGTTACAAAGGGATTATATGGAAGTGTCATAATTTAGATTGTCTAGAATTTATGAGTATTATGGAGATATTTTAGATTTTTAATTTATAATGATACTTTATTTGAGATATTATCTGGTCAATAAACATTCTATATTCAATTGTCTTTTTCATATAGGCATATATATGATCCCGTTTATTACAAGGTAACTTGTTGTTCGCTTCTTTTGTATGTTTTAGGTGTGTATTACTCAATATGATTACACTAACCCCTGAGAAATACCCATTCCAAAACATGTTGTGTCTATCTAGATGATGAATTGATTCAGGATATAAATGGAGGGTTTGGTGATAGTTTAGTGATGTGTCTCTGAATTTATACATTTTTTTCATGTAATATATTGAATTTAATTCTGTTTTTATAGTTAAATATGGGTTTTAATGATTAATATACTTTAGTGTTGGATTTATGTTAAAATAATAAAACTCTTAATTTAATAATTTATTGTATAATTAATGTTTTTTATTTTTTAAGTATTATTTTAATATATTACTTGGGATAATTTTTTAATATTTTAGATTCTTTTAATTTTTTTTGTGTTTTTGTTTAATTTATATACTCTATTGTTTCAATTTAACTTTTCTAGTTAATTAATAAAATTATGTAATAATAATGGTTATTTTATTATTTTAAATAATATTTTTTTCATTATTTTAATTTTTTTTCTTTATTTAGTAATTGTTTAAATGTTGTTTCCATGAGATCATGTTTATTATTTAAATATGTGTTTTATGTATTAAGTATTTATCATGTTCTAGTTTTAAAAAAAATATAAATTGATTAATTATTATTTAACTATAAATATACTTTCATTAATTAACTAATCACTTTGTAATATTAAATTATAAATCAACTTTTTAATAAATTTTTATCTTTACTTTAATTTTTTAATTAATTTGTCAGTTAATTTTTCTAAGACACTATTTTTAAATAATTTTTTTATTTAATAAAAAATAATTAGTTTGAATTTATTTTATGTCAATGTTTTATTTTTTAATTAATTACCAATTTTATTTTAATTCAATTTCTATCCAATTATTAATTTAGTAATTTTTTGTGTTTTTGGTTGCATATGTATTCAAAAATCCAATTCAAGGAAGATTTAATCTATGGTAGAGAAACAATGATGACCAAAATTGTGCCAAAAATCTAATGAAAAAAACACCTAATTTTAGATTAATGTGGGAACCTTAAAACTGTGGAAAAGATAGATAAATGTTGAGACTTGGCCCTGAATTGCATTTGGGATTCACTAGGTGAAGAAGATGACAGAACCATATCTATAATTTGATCAACCCGAGTCCGTGAAGGATAAAGATAAATCAAGTAACCACTATCAATGAATCTTTTATGGAGAATCCTTCTATCCTGAATAAATAAGATGAATCATTCATCTGATCTGTTGTTGTTGGGACTGAAAAATTCATTGGCCCACTAGTGCAGTGATAATCGCGAGATTAAATTAAAGTATAAAAAATGCAGAAATAAATGACATTGTATGTAAAATAGAAAAATCCCTAAATGGAAGGAGTAAAAAACCAAAGGCAAAATAGAAGGATCACTATGGGAAAAAGTCAGTACGCACTCCATCACTATTACAAGGAGAAAACCCTTGGAAGATATCTATTAAATGTGTTAGAAAAATGCCTCATAAAATACCGCAAAAAATAGATTATGATAATATTTGTGAAGATTTTGAAGGTTGGAGATGATGAGATGATGATATGTATAGAAGAGATCAATTTTATTGTAAATCCTCCACTACCTATCTTCTCTCCTATTGGGTTGTTAGTGAGGCTGGCCAACAAACTCAACCCACCACACCTATCCTCTACCGGCCTCCCCTGACAATGAGAAGGGGAAAGAACAATCCTTCAAATTAACATCCACCAACAACTATCTAATTTGGATATTTGATTTAGAAACATTGAAATCTCTATACATCCTTTCTATCTTCCAAATATGTTGTTCACATCTTTATGAGGTCTCTTGAGGATCTGCACCATCTGAAATTAACAAAGTCAACTTCTTTCGCCAAGAAATCTTCCAGATTTTTTAGTGTGAATTTTTTGCATGTCCACAAATCCATCCTCCACCATATATCTGACAACGTGATATTATACCACATTGTGCTTCATCCAAGATTGAAAATATGGACTCCTGTCAATGTAAACGACGATTTCAATGTCATAAAATAATGGAATATTTTTATGATTGTGCCTGAGCTCCTCCCAAAACCGTTACATCAAAATTTACTCTTTTCAAGCCTATGAAGTTACCATTCACTATGCCTCTATTGTGGATAAATCCCCAATAGATTGTATCTATAAAATCCAGCTCAGAACTCCTCCTGCAAGAGTAAACACATAATCTATAGTTGAGTTCCTTCTATCAAAATCACCTGAAAAATCTGAATCAATATATCCTGTGATAGTGACATTTGATCTTCCATAATATAATATATCATTTAAGGTCTTGTTGATGTTTCTTATTATCCTATTCATTGTTTTAAAATTCCACCATCCTGGATTTTCCATGTATCAACTAACTTCTACCAATTCCCTTGAAATTTATGGTCTAGTACAAACCATAGAGAACATCTGACGTCCCACTACTGATACAAACAGTACTCAAGACATCTCCATCCTCTCTCCTTCAATGTTAGGACTCATCATGGAGGATATGTTGAAATTAAAAGAAAGATGGGTTAATATTGGCCTACATTGTTTCATGAAGAATACATTTAAGACTCTCTGTATGTAATTATTCTGTAATATCCAAATAATCCCTTTATTTCTGTCTTAGAAAATTTTCACCCCAAGAATCTTGTTTGCTGGTCCAATGTCCTTTATATCAAAATGCCAATCAAATTGGGCCTTCATATTCTAGATCTAATCATCGTTGGGGCCTGTAACAGACATGTCATCAAAATACAATTGAAGAATGATGAAATCATTACCATAAAAACCCCTGAAATATAAACAAGGATCTGAGTGATGTTTTTGTTATGAAAGGATCATGATATAGGAATACAATCTATCGTACTAACACCTCAGTGCCTATTTGAGAGTGTATACAGTACTTTTCAACCAGTAAACTAAATTTTCTTTTACATATTCTAAAAAAACCATCTAGTTGGATCATATATATCTCTTCATCAATATCACCATTTAAAAAAGAAGTTTTCACATCCTACTGCTTAAATGTCTATTGTATCTAGCACACATTACAAGAAAAATCTGACAAATAGTTGGTCTAAAAATAGGAGAAAAAATTCATCTAAATCAATGCATTCCTTATAATCATATCCTTCAATGACTAGTCTTGTACAATATTTTTCCACCTAGTCTTTTCCATCCTATATGATGTTAAAGACCCATTTGTTTCTGATATAATTCCATCCATGAAGTAATGGAACACGATCCCAAGTCTTGTTTTTGTGTAGGGATTGATGTTCCTCATACATCGTCACTATCCATGAGGTTACATTTGGACTTTGGGTTCCCTCCACAAAATAAAATATCTCTAAATCCTCTGTCAATAAAAAATACACAATATTTCTCTCAGTAACATAGTTTGAGTACCATACTGGTGCTCTTTTCTCTTGAGTTGACTGTCTTGGGCCAGAATCGACCGGTACATGATCATCATGTTTTGGTAATTCCTTAGAGGAAACAATTTCTTACATATATTTTTCCTCCACCTCGACTATTATTGTTTCTATATTCTCCTTCTCCACATATCGATAAATTTTTATTTTTACCTTGTCTTCAACCAAAATGAAATTTTTATTGATGATAAATTTATGGGCTGTGGGGTCTCTCAAACGATACACTTTCAAGCCATCATCATACCCCAATAAGACACATTTCATAGATGTCGAATCCAAATTCAATATTTCATTGTCATTAATCATTTCATATATGGGACCTCCAAAATTATATATCCGGGAATAGTCAATGGATTTACCGGTTCACATCTCCATCGGTGTCTCCTAATAAATTTCCAATAAAGGTGATTGGTTGACCACATAACATAAAGTATTAACTTCTTCTGCCCAAAATGTTTAGGAAATTCCTAATGTCTTCAACATCACCCTTATTATATCCAATAGGGTTCTATTTTTCTGCTCTGTCACTCAATTCTACTGAGAATTGTACGCCATCGTGAACTTTATCTTGATTAATTCTTGTTGAAAAATTTATAAAACTCTTCTATTCTATATTCTCAACCATTTTTATTTTTAAGACACTTGATGTTATTTCTATATTCAAGATCCTTCTATTCCTTGAATGTTTTGAAGACTTAAAAATCATCCTCCTTTCTCTTTATTGGGTACACCCTACATCTCCCAGAATAATCATCAATGAAGGATACAAAGTACCTTGATCTTCACTGGGATATATCTAGTGCTTTCTAAACATTAGAATATATCAACACTAAGATCTATTTTCTTTGTTCTTTTGATATCCCAAACTTTAACCAGTGTTTCTTTCTCAGAAAAAACTCCAATAAAAAGGTAAGGATACCTTTGTAACTACATTCCATAAATATTAATCCACACGAATCATCAAGCCTTATTCTTACATATGGAAAAGATTCTGATTCCATAACATTGTCAATTATTTCGTCGAGGTAGTTGATGCAACATCTATATCCACCTCCCTCTACATTTTACCCATAAGAAAATACATGTTCTTTGAGATGTTATCCTCCTTCATTACCACAAGAGCGACCTTCAAAATTCACATCACTCCATTATTTGTGTCAATCTTACATCCAATATCATCAATTTCTCCCAATGTCAACATATTCTTCTTCAGGCCCTTCACATAGTGTAATCCTTGGATGGTTCAAAACATACTATCATGCATTTTCAATTTTATGGTACCGACTAAAATGATGATTAATGTGTGATCATTACCCATGTACACATATACTTCTCTAATAGTTTTGTACTGATATAACAATCCCCGCTGAGACTTGATGTTCCATTTTTCTCTTAAGTTGTTAATCCATGAATTGATGTAATGTTTCTTGCTTTTAGCAGTCAACGATGCTTCACTAACAAGAATGTATCCATTTTCAGAAGTACCCACCACAAAACCCTAACAGTTTTTTTAAATACTCTTCTTATTCTCACAATCTATATTCATGTTACCCTTTTTTCACAATTGAAACATGTGAAATTCATCTTCTTACTCCTTGATTTGGACCTTCTAGTATTTTGGTTCCCATGAAAACCATGCTCCAACATCCTTCCTCTCTCCATTGATAGGCCCTCTTCCTGATGCGAAGTTATTTGTCTGTCCTCATTATTCTTGTACTAACGTCATTTTTCAAGAACAGCGACTGCAGTATCATTTAATGAAAATTAATCCATCAGGTTATCATTAGTGAATTTGATGATGAGTTTCTGATAACAGTCCAGAAAACTCAGGAGAAGAATCTATGCATGATCAGTATACACAATTTTATAGCCCAAATCCATGATATGAGCTAACATGGTATTGTGGTTGTTGATATGATCAGTCACTGAGTATGACTACGCCATTTGAAGAGTGTAAAATTTTCTTTTCAGGAAAATGTTATTATACCATGAATTGGCCTCGTATAGCTTTTTCAGAGTATCCCATATTATATTATCTATCTTTTTCTTCACAAATCTCGATAGGACCCCATCTTCCGAAGCCAAGTGGATGTTGGAAATAGAATTCCCATCCATGTCATTCTAATTTCCCTCATTCACACCCACCAACATTTCTCCAATTAGCAGTAGAAAACTATCCATCGATATAATTTCTTAAATCATCAGTTTACACAATGAAAAATTATTCCCGTTTAATTTTTTGATCTTGAATTTTTCCACCATCCAGAAATTCTATTATTCTAGAACATCCTCTATTTTACAATTATTTATTTAATAATCACAATAAAATTTTTCCAATTTGAAATATCAACTCATGTCGCAATGACAGAGCATACCCAAATTGATGAGAATTATTAATACCTAAAAATTTGAATGAAACTGGAAAAAAACCTTCCCTCTGACACCAATTGATGGGACTAAGAAATTTATTATCCCACTTGTGCAGTGATTATCAAAATATAAAACTGATGTGAAAAAATGCTAAAATAAATGAAACCATACATAACATGAATAATTTGTGAAATAAAAGGGAGAAAAAGTATATGAACAAAATGATCACTATGGTAAAAAGTGGGTACACACTCCCTCACTATTAAAAGGATAAAAACCATATAAAATATCTCTTTAATATGTGGGGAAAGTGCCTCCCAAAATACCCCACAAATGTAATCTACTGATAGATGATAATATGATGAAGGATGGAGACGATGAGATAATTAAATTTCTAGGAGAGATCTATCTTTATAGGAAATCCTCCCATGCATATCTCTTATAACGTTTGGTGGTTAGTGAGGCTAGCCACAATACCCGACCTATCACACCTAACCTTTTACTACCTCCCTTAGAAAAGGGAAGGGGTAGCCACTGTTAGTCAAATGAACATTCACCAACACATGTGATCAAATATTTATTGAGAAATGTTTTTTCTGCTAAATATTTGATAGAGGAAGGATTAGTAGTAAATATAAACCAACAATGAGGATGAGTTCTATAAATTTGAATCAGGTTTTGCCTATGTTAGTTGATGAGGTTTTGAATGATATTGTTCAACATCAATGTTCCCTTTTTGCATAATTGAGAATATTTTTTTTATGATTAAGTGGTTGTAATTTGGTTTTGAATTTGAGAAGAGTTCCTCTTATACTTTCCACTTTATATATGTTCTATTTTGATGATGGGGGAGTTTTTGTTACAATATTTCTTGGCATAAGGATATGAGTTTGTCCACTCCAACATTAAGTGCTCACCCATTTGTTTGTGTAAATCTGAAGCATAAATCACTTCATTGTGTAGATTGGTGTATCCTGATCCATTCTAGATGATGTCTAGTTTGAATACATCTAGATCATACTACATGTTAGGCCAAAAATATGTAGGTCAAGTTCCCTAAGTATCTCATTAAGGGTTATAAGAGAAATATGTACATACTCCAAGTGTATGAGGGAAAAAGGCTCCCAAAAAATATTTTATGGGTACTATAGAAACACTAGAATGTTGTAGTAGAGCTGACCAGATGACACTAATAGGGTACTGTATCAGTGCAGACTATAGAGACTGAGGCATTGTAGTGATGGAGACATCCTGCCGATGGCCACTCTATCACCTTTGACTTGGGATACTAAGGCACTATAGAAATGTTTACATCCAACCACAATTTACTATCGAAATGAAAAATTCATGTATGACTGGTGATAAAATACTCCATGTTCTTTATTAGTGCATTATGGGATAGATTTTCTATGTGAGAAACTCTGTGATTTCCTTGTAATTGTGCTCCTAATTTATTTATAGTGAAGTAATTCTTTCTCTTCATGGATGTATGTGTTTTTTCCATACAATGTAAATATCTATGTGTGTATTCTTTTTCTAATTATTGTACTTTTATTTCTAAATTTTATTTATTTGCAATCTTTTTATATCATTTTGAATCCTAGAGTTTTTGTATCACATTGCTTGAGTTATGGTTTTTATGAAATTAGGTGAATTGGGGAACTGGGTGATGATGTTTTAATCTTAACATCAGTTTTATATAGAAACTTTAATAAGTATTTATGGCATAATTTGTTTGAGTTTTTCTAGTGTCACACCGATATTTACTGAAGGAGAAAAAAAAATAATTCTCTCAGGTTTCTTTTACGAAATACAACAGTTTTTAAATAGTGTAACGTTGGATTGTTATAAATTTTGAGGATTATTTTTGTTATTGGAGTAGAGTATCAGAAAAAATGAGATAGAAAATCACAAACTAATCATGAAAAAAATGATGGGAGCAGGAAGCATTAGATTTTCTATAGAACTGCTCCCACTTCTGATGCAGATGAAGATCAAAGGCTTTCAATGTATCGTGATCATGAGTGAATATATTAATTATGGTTGAATATAATATATTTGAATATTTATTTCTTTTTAAGATCTTATTTCTTTAACATCTACTGTAATATCTCTTAATAATTTCATATATTGAATTGTCAATTGACTTTTATTGAGAATAATTTTTATCACTTCTCATTCTTCTTTTCTCTTCCATTTTATGATTGAAACATAGCTGAATAGAATTTTTTTTCATGGAGTGTGGAATAATAACATAGTGTAGTTAGGTTTTAAAATATTGACATTCTTGGTTTAAATATCTACATTCTCGATCAAGAATTTTGAGCACAATCGGTGTGCAATTGAATCCTGGAGGTTTGCGATTATTGAGAACCTAAACTGGATCTTAATGAAAATAATTTAAAATTGAGATTTTAGTTAACAACCTTTCCTTTTTTATCCCAATTAAATGAAAATGTTTAAATTCCAATTAATTAATAGAGAGAGTGTTTAATAAATTTTTCTCAAGGAACGAAGAATTTCCAATCCATGAGATCTGCTAGATCTGTCCACCATCCACTTTTTATCAACTTCTTGATTTGTAGTTTTTCTTTCTAGCCAATGCTGTTTTTATGCTGTTTCAACTCTTTTATCATAGATGTTAGAATAAATTTATTTCAAATCTATTGAAACCCAATTAGAAATAAATTCATTAGTTTACAATAAGGAAAATCACAATGGAGTAACTCCTAAAGGCAAGTATTATTTTGAGATAACCTTGGTTCGTACTATCTTATAGTAGTCAGGTTAAATTTTTGAAAGATTCTTTATAATTACATAAAATCCTAATATTAAATTGGTTTCATTACTGAGGAATCTTATTGGGGGGTGGTGATATAAAATATATAATAATTTAATAAAAATAACAAAAAATTATAAAAAAAACTAATATTTTTTTTTTCAAAAAAAAATCTGATGTATGTCCAATAACCTTGAAAAAACAGAAATAAAAAATTCATACAATCCAGGAAACCAAAATATCAAGGAAAAAAAATCAGTTTTTTAGACATATAAAATTATAAAAAAAATTAAATCCCCAACTTTAAAAACATTAAAACTATCCTTGCCGAACCAGAAAACATAAAAAACAAAGAAACTATGGATAATCAGAGAATAATAAAAGATCTTGCTTCTCTTGATCTTGAGAACCAACAAAACTACTTATACTACCCAAAAATTTCTCATGGTTTCAATCTTATAAAAAAAATGATTACTCATTTTCCAAAATTCAATGGTCTACCGGGAGATGAACCACATAACTATCTTCAAGAGTTTCACATGATGTGAATCACTATAAAACAACAAGGGATCAGTGAGAACAAAATAAAAATGAATATTTTTCTATTTTCTATAGATGATTTAGGAAATGAGTGCTTCTACAATTCTCATTCCAACAATATAGGGATTTTTCATCAGCTGAAGAATATATTTTAATAAAAATTTCCCCTTGCTTATAAGACATCCTCGCTAAGAAAATATATCTTTGGGATTAGGAAGATCCAAAGGGAGACTCTCCATGAGTATTTATATATTTTTAGGATGTTTTTCTATAGCTACCCCAACACCAAATTTCTTACCTTTACAAATTAAATATATTTATGATGTTCTATTCATGGTGGATAGGAGCCTAATAGATATTGCTGCTGGAGGAGTTTTAGGTATAATACACATATAGCTTCTTGGAATATAATTTTTAATATGTCCCATAATTCACAATAATTTGTTAATAGGGGACTTATTCATGTTAAACTAGTTATGAAAGTGTCTAATTAAAATTATAATAATTTCTACATTGAGAATCACATAAGTGAACTTGCAAGTATGATTATATAGATGTTTACTAACTCTACTCAAACACAATCCCAACCAGAACTAGTTTGTCATATTCAGATGCATTTTGTTATTTATTCTACCACTTATCATTTTAATGATTAGTGTCCACAATTTTTTGGGGGAATTTGGATCTAATAATGGGATTATTCATGAAATAACATTCCAAAATAATCCAAAAAGTCAATTCTCCAACTGTAATTTCTTACCTCATAAATTTCACAAAATCATAATTTCAACCAAGGTTTAATTAAAAATATAACAATAGGTTTATTCCTACTGAAAAACTATAGATGAATGTTCATCCCAAATTATTCAAACATAATTCTTTACTTAATAAAAAACAATATAGAAACCAAGATATAGAAAATTTCACAAATTTTTAGATTTTAGAAAATAAAAAGTAATAATGAAATCAACTAAATGATTAAGAATATGAATAAATGTTAAAAAATAAAGGTGACATTTCTCCAAAACAATAATTGTTTCTTAAAAACATGCTTACACAAATGGGGGAAATGGAAACTGAAATAAGTTGTATAAAGAATCAAATGAGTGCTAATTTTCAATAATAATTTATAGTGAACCTAAAAGGAAGATAAAATTTTAATACAATAATTCTGAGAAGTGGAACTGAAATTTGAAACCCCCCATGGTGAAAAAATTATAGGAACCTAAAAATATATAATTTCTCTTCTGAAATAAATTTCAATTCACAAGATGATGTTGTTAAATCACCTATAAAAGTCACAAAATCACAAGATGAAACTATTGTAGAACCTACTAAAACTTCAATAAAACTAGCTATCTATAATCAAATTGAACACGTAAAATAAAATAAAAATAAATAAACACAACTAGAAAGAACCTATAGGGATTTTTCTGAACATATTGTGCTCTTAAAAAGGGAAAAATAATGTTTCTGATTACATGATAGTGTATAGAAAGACGCCACCTTATCCTTTGGGAAGCACTCCTGTTAAAAAAAATATTGAAACTAAAATTGATAAGGATGTACTTGAAACATTTATGAAATTCAAGGTTAATATCCCTTTGTTAGTTTCTTTGAAAAAATTACTTATATAATAAAAAATCCCTTAAAGATACGAGTACTCACAAGAGGATGTTGAAGAAAGGTGAGTCAGTTAATTTGGGGAGGAATGTTTCTTCCATGAACAAAAACCCTATATCTATATAATTAAAATATCCAGTTATATTTTCTATCACAATTATAGAGGATAATAATTAGTTTTAATATATAATAATATATTTAGGATCCTCCATCAATGTGATGCCTTATTATATCTTTTCATTTGTGTAGGTTGGAGAGCTCAGAAAATCTGGTATTGTTATCAAGATGTCTAATATAAGCTTATATAAACAAAGTGGATTTATTGAAGATGTGTTTGAAAGGGTAAAATATTGTTTTTTAACTATTGATATTTACATTCTAGACATGTCAGATTATCTATTTAGTTCACATACACCATTAATTGTTGGATGAAAATTATTCATAAATGATAAGGTAATAACAAATCTTCATAATGGTAAATTTTCTTTAGATATTGGAAAAAATTTGAGTAATTTTCATATATTTGAATCAATGAAACACCATATGAAATATCATTCTGCACATCAAGTTAACATGATAGACTATTTTTCAATAGAGTTGTTTGTAAATTTTATTCAATATAACCGAACACTATATTCTGTATAAAATGAATTTTTTTTTCTGAAAATGGATATACTAAGACTAAAAAATTTAAAATATATATAGTTATCATTTTTAATTTGGATTTTTTTTTGGAAAAGTTGAATTCTATTTTTTAATTTCTAAACAATAAAATTAGGATGTTTTGATTGAAAGTAATATTAAAAATTGTGAGGATTTTTCTAAAACTTTATAAACATGTAATAAAATTGAATATCTTTATTTTATATCTAATATTGAATTTTAAATGGATGAATCTAAATTAATTTCTGCTAAAATCAAACTTAATTTGGCTCAAATCATCATTGAAAATTAACTTCATGTTTTTAACTGGAATATGATATTTAGGATGAAAATTAATTTTTTTGTTGAAAATAAATTAATTTCTATTCTATTAATTAATAATTATTCTATTATTAAAGAATTTTTAGTGGATGAAAGAGATCTTAAAGAACAAAAAAACCAAATTTTTTTAAAGAAGATAACCCACAAACACTGGAATTTAAATATTAACCTACAAATTTAAAAATTGCCCACTTATAATAAAAACAATAATTTTATATTATAATTGAAATTGGTATGTCAAATGAATAATAAAATAATGTCTTAGAGGTACTTAAGAATAATATAATGGTCATAGGCTAGTGTTTAAGAGATTTAGGAGCTATTATTCCTTTTGTGTGAATTCCTAGTGGTCCTCTTGAGGAAAATTACAAAATTATTCAGAAATGTCAAAGGATATTGAATCCCACTTTTCTTGAAGTGGTTAAGAAATCGGTTTCTACCTCTTTGGTTATGGGTATTATTTACAAAATTTTTTATAGTCTATGGGTAAGTCTAGTTCCAATAATTTTTAAAATTGGTGGATTCACAGTTATTAAAAATGAATTTAGTGTGTCAGTACCTTTTAGGTTTCCCAAAAAGTGGAGGGTATGCATTGATTGTAGGAGGATGAAATTATTAACTAGTAAAGAATACATTCCGTCTAATTTTAATGGACAAATCCTTGATAAGATAGAAGGTAAATTAGACTATTACTTTATAGATGTTTTTTTGTTTTTAAAAAGATCCCATAACTCCATAGAATAAGTAAAAAACAACTTTTACATTCCCTTTAAGTAGATTTTCATATCGAAAAATGACTTTTGGACTATTTAATTCTCATTACAACATTCAAAGATGCTTTCTTAACATATTTTATGAATTTATTGAGGAATGAATGTAAGGGTTTATGGACAATTTTATGATCTGTATTCTATTTTTTGAGATCTATCTATGTATTTTATGTCTTATTATTTGAGTTTCCATTTAGAAGAACCTGGTTTTGAACATTGAAAAATGTCATTTTATGGTTGATAGTGGAATTTTTATTGGTCATGAAGAGTCTAATAATATAAATCTGGTGGAAAATTTTATTGTTTACATCATCTCTTCATTTCATTTTCCTAAGAATGTGAGTGATTTCAGATCTTTTCTTGGTCACCCTGGGATTTATAAAAGTTTCATAAAATAATTTAACTAAACTTCTCTACCATGGGAATGATTATTTACGAAATAATTTCCTTTTCTCCTTTGATGAGAAGTGTAATGAGTCATTCAATAAACTCACTTAGAATCTCATATCCCCACCAATAGGTCAATCACCAGATTGTAATTTTACTTTTGAGTTGACAAATGATGATTTCGAGTTTTATTCTGGGTATGTTTTCGGAATCATATAGGAGAGTAAATCACATGTCATTTCTTATGATTTTACGAAACTAGATGTTTCTAAATTCAATTACTATACAATATAAAATTATCTGTTTAATGTTGTATTTTCAATTGATACGTTTTGGAGTTATTTTTTGGATCCCAAGTTGTGATTATCACCAATCAGTATAATTTTGGATATTTCATGAAAATAAAGAATCAAAACAAAGACCAGTTAGATAGATCTTATTATTCAAGGAATATTATATAGGGATCCCAGATAGAAACGGAATTGAGAACACTATGACTGATCATTTGAAAAGGATAAATACTGAATTTTATCAAGAAAAATCATTTTTTGCAACTATAAGAGAGGCTTTCCTTAGAAAAATTTATATTCTTTTGTTGTTATTGATAATTATTCATAGTTTTCTAATATTTTTAATTACATAACTTTTGAAATTTTTC
Organism: Viscum album; assembly: GCA_963277665.1. NCBI lineage: Eukaryota > Viridiplantae > Streptophyta > Magnoliopsida > Santalales > Viscaceae > Viscum > Viscum album. Next base: position 94,676,924 of record OY728138.1, on the reverse strand, counting down.
GGTACTTGTTTTACAAGTAACAAGTTATGAAAATTATATTAAATTAAGGGAAATATGTATAAGATTGTTGTAACCAACGATATTGTTTTCCAGAATAGGGAATGGTTTTTTTGTCAGTCCTCACAAGGAAGATTAGAGAACTTGAAAGGTATGGGATCTTATAGTTTATGCTGAGAAGAAGTATTAATGTTGTCATAGATTCCTAGTGTTTTCCAAATTTGTGGGGTCTAAAATTTGGATAATGGATATCATTATAAAATGTTTATTTTCTTGAAGGACTTATGAAAATATTGAAATGTACTGAATTTTGTGAATATGGGAATCTATAATTGTGCTTCCTGAAGGATTTCATAATTTTTATGGTTTTCTTTGGGATTGTTATCAGTATAAAAAACAACATTGAAATGGAGCATCATGATTAGTTACAATGATCTTTGCGATTAAAGTAATTGTAGCATCGTGACAACATAATTGTTTTGATGAATAACATCATGAAATTAATAAAATAGAAATGGTGCTTTTCGAAAGGAGTATTGATAGAAACATGTTTTTGAAAGATTAAGAAAATCTTCAAGGAGGTGATGGATCTTCGTGAACAACCAAGCCTATAAATAAGAGGCAATATGTCATTAATCAAAATTAATTTTTACAAGAAGAATCCAGAATATCCCTAATTTCATGAATCAAATGGATATCCATGAAACTGACATTCTTTGTGAGCATGATCATTTTGAAAAGACTTGTAATTTATTGACTGATGCTAATGATTTTGAGAAAATGGTTCTTCATGATGATAGGTTTACCATAATTAATTTGTGATCATTGTGAAGGAGTTTGTTTTGTGAAGGAAAGGGTGATTTATGAATGAAATGATCTTTGTGAAAGAACTTCACAAATTGTAGTATCTGAAGATGAGTTTTAGGATGTTCTATGAAGGTAGGGAGCTTTGTGATGGTAGTGATCTTCATGAAATTAATTTTTAATATCAGTTATTATGTGGATAGGGATTTGAAAGTGCATAAAATCAGGTATAATGTGAAGAAGAGTCCCCATGTTGATCTGATACAAATAATTAATTTCCAATCTATTTAAGAGACCTGAAGTCGATAAACTAAGTATAACTTATCCCAAGGAATTGAGCTAGGGAGAGTCAACAGAAGTGTTCTAAGGGACGTGGTGAGATATCCCTAAAATTTTTTAAAGGAAGTGTTCTTAACACATAGTGATTGGCCTGAAATTGTTTAATATACTAGTGAATATTAGTGGAATATTTTATGACTAAAACACTGTTGGTGTATTCTCCTTGAACTATCCCTTAATAGTGAACCGATTAAAATTATTGTTTTATATCTTTTCATGTGATTCCTTTTTTTTTCTGCACATTCACATCAAGTGGGTTTAATATAATTCTACTAATGTGTGAACAAGATTCATCAGTTTAGAAGAAAAATTTTACACTCTAATTTCCTACTCACCTTTTAGGGTGATATGGGGTCCTACTTGGATGATCCATGCTTGTGGAACACAGTATGTGATCAAATTATTAGGAAATGTTTCCCGAATTCATGGATTTATTCAGATATGAAATTTTTCTATAGTCTAAGATATCATGTGCACATTGGGCCATAAGGGGATACTAAAAAAGTTATAGATTTAGGTTTATTCTAGAAAACCATTTTCAATGATTCTCATCAGTTTGTTAGGACATGTAAATCATTAAAATTAGAAGGAAATATTTATCTAATACATGATAAGAGATGACAACCTATGTTTTTTTGTAATGACTTTAATGTCTAGGAAATGGATTTTACGGTTTCATCTCTAAATTATGTTCAATATTTGTACATCCCCATTTCTGTATAAAATGTGTAAAAATGGATCCCTAAAATTCAAACTAGAATAAATTATTTTAGAGAGGTTTCCTAGTATTTCCAAAGTAATATGTTCAGTAAATTTAGGATGCTAATGTTTATTCTCATAGACCAATGTACCTATTTATTTAGTAAATCATTTGAAGTTTTGTTCAAAAGATAAGAGGTTAATAATAAAGTTTCTTTAACAAATCATCCTTAAACTAATGTGATGTATGAAGTTAAAAACAGAGATATTAATAATATTATCGAGAAAACTATTAAACCGAACATGAAATATTAGAGTTTAAGGATTATAGATGCTCTTTGAGTGTATATTACTACCTATAATACTTTCTTAGGTATGTATCCTTATAGGATAGTTATTTTAATAGATTTTAAATTTCTTGTATAGGTTAATCATAATAATTTTTAGGATAATAAATCATGTAAATTGAATTTTTTTATGATAGAAAAGATGGGAAACTGTGTTTTCAATAGTTTGAAGCGATAAGGAATAATTATTATGAAAATGAAAGGATTTTAAAGAGATATCCTATAATATAGATTAAAATATAGTATTGAATAAATAATTTCATATATTAGATGAAATTTTTATGTATAACTATAGGATGCAACATTTTTAATGTTTTTTTCATTCCAGATGGGATGTATCTTTTATTATAACAAACATTTTCACATTTTTTTTTAAATTAAATACCCTCAGAAGGATACTCCATTCATTGTTAATTGAAACCATCTAAAATTATTTATAGAAGTAAATAAGGATCCTCTTTGGGTGTATTTCCTTTTGTTAGAATCTGAGTACCATTGAATAAACTAGGTTGTTTCATCCCTTTTTGTTTTTTCGAATATGTGCGGGGGAAGTTATTAACCATTTTTATTGTTAGTTTTTTTATTTCATAGTGCCTCATTATAGTTAATAAACTAATTTTGGTAGAATATACTTTTATACTATTCAACTTATGTAAATATGCTAGGGTCCACTCTCCACTACTTAGATAATGTGTTTAATTATTTACAATGATCTAGAGAAGCTACAAGATAAGGAAACTAGATTTATCCTCCTATATTTTTAACTCTGGTTTTATATTACATGATCTATTTTTTATTGAATATATTGTTAATATACATAATTTTTTAATATATTCCAAGATTACTATAGTGGCATACCTTATAGTCAATATGTAGAGAGTTTAATTTAATTTTAATTAGAATAAATTTTTTAATTTAAGTAGTTTTATAATTTAACATTCTATTGATTTTAATATTTTTAAAATCAGTTTTTTTGTAATACCGATTTGAATTTAATTTTTGAAAAGGATTTGAATATTATTTATATTATTATATTGAAATTAGTGATAAAATATTCTGGTTGATTATATTAAAGTTTTTATTTTTGAATTGTTAATTTGTTATGGATATTCTCTAATTTTTGGAATTTTTTCTACACACATTATTGATTTGAAATAATATACAAAACATATTTTTGAGATAAAATTTATAAAGTGGTAACTTGTATTGATCCATTATATAAATTGTGTGTTATTTATTTTTGTGTGGTGGAAATCTACATTGAAATTTCTTAGTAACCCCATATATATAATTCTAATATAATAAATCGAAAAATATTTTTAACTTTAAATTGATAATTTATATATTATTAGCTTTGGATTCAACATTGAGTAAAATGATATGGTTTAGTGTGGAGGAGTATTTATTTCAATATTCCAAACTATACTAAAATTTGAACCCAAATAAAACATTAAAAAAAATAAAATTTGTTTATTTATCACTTTTTATTATTTTTTCTGAAGATTTAATTTTTTTAATGTTTGTGTTCCACATAGCCACTTTGAGGAGGTCAATTCTATATTTCCCATTAGATATAGTTGATTAAAAAAAATTCATCTCTCTCTTAAAATTAAGTTAATACTGGTAAAACAATTTTTGAATGTTATAAAAATATCATTTCCCATAAAATTTTGAATTTGGATTTAAACTCCTATGATATGTATCCAAATTAATTATTAAAAGGAAAATCATAATCTAGGTTTAACTAAGTAATTTTATCTTTACATTGGTGTATGAGTTACCTAAAATCCTTTTAATTTATATAGTTCACTAATTCAAAAATATTTCCTAAGTTATTTTATTTTTTATCATGAATGTCTAATCTCCAAGAGGTACATAGATGTTTCAGAATTTTAGTTAAATGAAAATAGAAAGGAGTTAAATTTCATTTCAAAATTTTAAAATTAGTCAACATTATAAAAAAATAATCTAATTTTCACTATAAAATATTCAATTTCTTAATGGTAAAATGATTCACTAGTTAATGAAAATACAATGGGAAAAATCACATTGAATAAAATATGATTTATGGCTACCTAATATTTAAAATCTAAGATTTTGTTCATTCCACTGATTGTGAAATATTATTTCCTTAAGATTATGCAAAATCTTAGTGTGGGGGAATTTGATGTGGATTTTATTGGATACAATTTTCCACATAATATATTTAATTTAATTATTTATTAATTGTTAAATAAGGTTTTTAATAGATAATTTTCTTTTCAGTTAGTTTGATGTTAAAATAATAAAATTTTAAATTTAATGATTTTTATTTAATTAATTTTTTCATGTTATTATTATAATTTATTTTCCAAACCTTGGTTTTTTATTTAATCTTGGAGATTATTTTAGAATATATTTTTTTTATTTTTTTTATTTTTACACCCTATTGTATCAATTTATATTTTATAGTTAATTGATGAAATTATTTAATAATAATGTTTGTTTTATTATTTAAACTATCTTTGGTTCATTCATTTCATTTATTTGTTTTCTTTATTAATAAATGTCAAAAATAATTTTCCTCATACCCTTGTTTTTTATTTAATTCTGCGTCTTATGTATTTAATATTTATCACTTTATAATTTTTGGTTTAAATTTATTAATTGATTAATTAATTTTTATCCTTTTATATTAACTAAAAAAGTAATAATAATAAATTATAATAGAAATTTTTAATGATTTTTTATCATTACATTATTTTTTTAATAGATTAATTAATTAATTATTTTTGGCTAAATATTTTTAATTAATATTAATTTATTTGATTAAATTAATAAATAATTACATTGGTTTTATTTTATGTTAATGTTTAGTTTTTTAATAAATCAATTAACAGTTAATTTTTTTTATTTCTAATGAATTATTTATTTAGTAATTTTTATTGTCTGTGGTCGAAGATGTTTTTAAATATCCAATTGTGTAGCAACCTTCCCATGTAGCCTTTTTTTTCTGTATAGTAGGTCCATGATAGGGATTTGGAAAGGAACACCCACATATGTGTTTTTGATGGATTTCAGCATATCTAAAATTCACCTATGTGAACCAAGTAGCCAATTTTATCTATTGAGAGTTTGATGTTCCCAATCTAGATTTGATGATGGAAACCAAATCCATTCATGGAAGCTTGAAGTAACGACCGATCAATGAAGATGACCAATGTTCCATCCAAAATATGATGAAAAACTCAAAATATTATAGATTAAAGATGATAATCAGCCACCTTGTAGAATAATGAGAAAATTTGAGTTGTGATGATGAATCAGATTTGGGATTCACAGGGTGAGGAAGATGATAGAACCATATCTAAACAAATGGATATTACCATGTCCATGAAGGTTTAATATGAACCATATCTCTACCATCTATGAATCCTTATTGAAGATAAACCATGAAAGAAGCTGACTCTGCTACTATCAATGAATCTTTTCCAAATTTTGAGGGTTGAACACACATCCATTTTGATGAAGGAATACTAAGGCTAAACCAGTGTTCAGGGTTATCGATTCAAATATAATCCGAAATCAAACAAAGATACTATTGGTACAAAAGGAATATTTTGAATTTTTTATTCGATCTTTTGAGATTAAATATTCCCTAATGTGTTTATTTCAATTTAAGAATCTTCCAAGGAATGTTTATTATGATATTTGAACTGAACCCAAATTAATGTTTTGCAAATTTGTATCTGATATTTCCCATGGAATCTGATGAGGTGTTAAATGAAAATTTTCAAAATCATCATTCCATATTTTTTAGCATGATTATATGATATTTTAATTTTTTTTTAATTTGGTTTTGATATTGATCAATGGTCTTATGCTTATTTTCAGTTCCCTATGAATTCATTGTTTTAATGATGAGGTACCATGATGTTCTTGGATTTTGTGGTTGTAGGGATGTGAGTTTTCCCACTCCATGTGATCTCCCATTTTTTTAAATATGATTCTTCAAGAACTAATTTTCTTGATATTTGGATGTGATGAAATTATGTATAGTGGAGGAAATAGTGATGATTTATTTCATGTTGACCTCGGTGTCCTATAGATAATTTAATGAGTCTCAATGGATTTTTTTTGTTGAGTTTTTATAATTCTATTTTGACATTGACTCAAGAGAAAAAATATTTCCATCAGGAGGATTTCATAAAGGAAATGTGGGTTTTTAAATGCTATGATGTTGGTTGGATATAAATTTTATGGATTATTCTAGTTAATGATGTATATTAGTATATATATTGAGATTGAAAAACATGTAATGTTTTTGAGTAGAATGATGAGAGAGTGATAAGTGGAGGATTTTTTTTGGAACTGCTACCATTTCTTATGTGGATGAAGATTGAAGGCTTTCAGTGCCTCACGATCATAAGAGGTTATATTTCTTATGGATGAATCATGTAGATTCAAATGGATTTTTATTTCATAGCTATTATTTCATAGAAATATATTGTAATCTCTCTCTATAATTTCATAATTTTTAATTGTCAATTATTTTTTAATGAGAAATTTTTTATCACTTCACATTATACATTTCTCTTCCATTTGGTGATTGAAACATAGCCGATCAAAGTGTATTTTTCATGGAGTGTGATCAATTAATTTATTGTGGTTAGGGGTTATAAGATTTAATTTTTTTTAAATATATCAATTATCGGTCGAGAATTATTAGAACAATGGGAGCATAATTGAGTCTTAGTTCTTGGAAATATTTGAGCACCACAACCGGATCTTAATGAAAGAAGGTAAAAACTAATATTTTAGTTATTAAATATGTCTCTTTTAGTTGAATTAAATGCACAAGTTAATATTTCAATTCATACATTGAGATAGTTTTAAGTAAAAAAAATTACACGTGATAAATAATGTTTCATCAAAGAGATCTATTGGATATAGCATCCTCTCTCTTTTTATCAACTTACTATTTAATATTGTTTCATGCTAGAAATTGTTATTTATTTTTCTATTTTAATTAAATTGTTTTAGATATTATAATAACATTATTTTAAAGCTATAGAAACCCTCTTAGAAAAATATTGGTTTGTTTAAAATAAGATAAAGCAATAACGAGTAACTCATATAGAGAAGTCTCATTATGATACAACCTTGGTTTCTTCTATATTGCAGTATTTATGTCAAATTTTTGGGTGAGGTTTTTAAAAAACCTAAAAACCATTAGTTTCAGGGATCTAGAGTTTATGGGTTCTATGAGGTGATATTTATTGGTGATCTTATTAATTATCATAGTGAGTAATTTCTATACTATTACTAGAGGTAATTATTTTATTCTTAGATAATATGCCTTCTACTTTCCATTTTTATTTACCAATTTTTCCTTATAACCCTATTAGAATTTTAGAATATATCACATATATTTTATTTATTAGTTGTTATGTTTGGTTTTATTTATTACTTATATATAATAATGAGAGAGATGTTTTATTAAAGTTTGGATAGGATAAGTCCCCTCATGTCATAGATATGCCTTATTATTTATAGTCTTTATCCATTGGCTTATTGGAGATGGGATTGGGGTGGAACAAAAGGGTTTCCACTGGCCCAGGTGGGGTCTTGGAGGGTATTTTCATGTCAAAATGTCCTGGAAGTATATTGAGTCCTAGGTATTGATATTGGATATAGTAATCTATTTGGAATATGATTAGGATACTTAGGTAAATTGTGATGTGGTTTTATGAGTTTGATTAACAGTCCATGAAACCTAGAGTTTGTGAGGGGGTTAATGAATCCTTTCACTAGGACTATAACTCTATTAGTCAACCTATTACTCTAAGTAATTAGTTATAAGAAAAAAATAGGATTATACAATCATAATATAAAATTTTTCCTTTAGTTCCGCATTTTCTTGAGTCATCTATCCCAAATAGGTCATATTAATCATGGGTTCATGATTTCAAACACCTGGTATCACCACAAAGATAGCCATATTGGATATTGTGTTTATGTAGTGATGAATCGAATAAAATTTTTAATATTATAATAATTAACTAACTAAATAATGAGGCTTCATTTAAAGGACAATATAAAGAGGTATTTTCTCAGATGGTAGTTCTCAATTCATGTCTTCTCCATGATACAACCAGTTGTTAGTGGATGTTGGTGAAAAAAACACATGATGAGAAAAAAGTCTATTGGATGAATTTAATGCAGTTATTCAAATAGTATTGTTATTTATGTATGGAGATGATGATCTTTGAAAATTATATATGATTCTTAATGTAAGTGAGCATGCCCATATCTGAGTTGGTTGTATAGTTCATTAAGATTATGATTTATTCATTGGAAATGATTCGTCATGGTTTCCCCTTAATGGTGTAGTTAAAGAATTTGACTTTTTTGATAGATTCGATTTCAGATTATTTCCTTGTACATTCTCAGTAGTATTGGATTATTGGATTATTCATTACTGATTAAGATATTATTTGCAGTGTAATAGACTAGCACATAATTTAGTCTAGTATACCTGGGAGTAGAGTGATCATAATATTCTAAACAATAGAAGCCTATAATATATTTCCATCAATGATAGTATGATTCATGATATTAATATCAGTGGTAGGTAGGAGAGTAATTTTAGAATGATTTTACTTAGCTAGTAAAAAATCATGTTATGCATGTAGTAGTAGAAGGCACCAAGCTTCTGTCTATCACACTAGGTGATTAGTGGAGGCTATCCAAGGAAACACCATGGATGTAAAAGATTTTTAAAGGAAATAAATTGATGGGGGACCATATATTTATATATATATATATATATATATATATGGAATGGGTGGCCCTTCTAATAAAGATACGGTAAAAGAGTTTGTGGTGTGGGATCAGTGAGGGTGGATGATTTTTTGTCTTACTACCCCTACCCCCACTCCTATACTAAGCACAATAGGTGTAGGGAATTAAAAGACAGGGAATAAGTTAATTAAATTTAATGGAGGTATATGAATATGTAGTTACCAAAATTTTTAGATATACCATTTGTGTATTCTACACCTTGTTACTCATACTAATTAATATTTATACAAGTCAGTCATTTCTTACCACATCACGCATTTGGGAACTATAGATTGTAGTAGAGTTACTCGTTATAATTTTATGTCTAGAGACTCCAACTAGGATTTATCATCACCTCACACATACTTTTCATTAGATAGATCATACACTTGGTTGTGATATGTTTTCTTGGAATGTAATTATGGAAGATATGATACTTGATGACGTTATTCTAGGTATAGAATTGTTTTATGTAGTCTAGAAGTTGGTTGATTATTATTAATTTAGGTTTATTTATTATTAACCTGATGGATCAATGTTCACCATGAATGGATATTATGACCGTTAGGTAGGACGATTATGGTTGCACCATATAATATAGCTACTGATTAACCATCAAATTGTGAGATTAGATTTCGGAACCATAAATGTTGTAGTGTAGAAGTTATCCATCGTAGAGGATGATCATATGGGTGTTTTTTGAAGTAAATTTTAGAGGTTTATCCTAATATTGAGGTTTTTTTGTTAATGAATTTTTCCACATGACCTCATTAATATCCTTTTCTGATTATTCGATGGACCTCAAAAATTTCAAGGAGTTGAAGTTGTATATAAAGGATATACTGATGAATGGATCTTTGAAAATAAAAATATACACAATAAAAATCCTGGTTTATTGACAAAGAAAGTAAATAGGAGTTGGAGACTTTTTTATTAACTATACCTAAACAATATTGCAGTAAGGTATAAAAAACCTCTCATTAGGATCAATTATTTCATTGAACATATGAAATAAGAAAGTTGGATTTCAGATATTGGACTCAGGTCATGTTATAACCAGTATTAATTTCATGATGTAGATATCGTAAAGATGGTATTTGGGTTTCATTATAATCACTATAATTTCTAAGTGACGTCATTTGGGATAAAAAAAATACCCTGATGTTTTTATGGGATTTTTAAACTGAGTGTTTTTATTAATTGGATCTCTTTATAATTTTATGCATTGATAACATTCTTATTTACTCATTGATGGATGAGGAATATAGTGAGTATTTATTGATTTAACTATACTTTCTTCATGTGACCTAGTTTTATCATGATCTATTGAAATGTATGTTTTGTATTAATGAAGTTTATTTCATCATTTATATAATCTCATAGGGAATATTATCATTTTATCATATGAAAGGGATTATTATTATGTTTTAGGAGCCACCCAATATAGTGTTTCATGTGTGAAGATTCCTATGGTTGGTGGGATGTTACTGAATATATTATGAATTTCTCTCCAATATTTCATCTCCCTTGACTAACCTTTCCCTAATGGGGATTCCCTTTATTTTTCCACATATTTTAAGAGGGATGTTGTATAGATAAATAAATGGATAATGGAAACTCCAATATTTAGGCATCCAGAGCAAGAATGTTAGTAGAAGGTATTCTATGATGGATTCAAGATCATCTTCATGTGTGTGTTTATTTATAGGTTGTAATTATTCTAATACATATTCATGTATTTGATACCACATGATTAAAAATACACGATTCATTACTTAGAGTTTTAGTGGAAGTGTTCACCCTAATGTTTTGGAGACACTACCTCCATGGTAATTGATTTATGGTATTCATGGATCAAAAAAGTATCAATCTTATACAATCCTATATATATCTAAATATGAGACATAAGTGGTGGTATGTATTCTTATAAGACTATAGATTAGAGATAGTTTATACTCTACATAAAAGAAATTTTTTAGAATATTCCCTTAGTAGGATATCTTACACTCAACTGGTAGAGGAGGAATCTAAATAGTTGGCCTCAATGTATTTGAATTTAGTTTAGGAATTTGATATTCAATATCTTTGTTAAATGATGATTTCTCACACAAAAATTCATTTGGTGATTGAGAACATTTTAGAGATATCGAATCTGAGATTTTTCATGATAGGATAACATTGGTAGATATAGCTATTGAATTCGTTGATGGTGTTATGCATTTCATCCACTTTTTGGAAAAAATTATTGTTCTAGTAGGTTTGTGTTAGGAAGCATGGAGGGTGTTCTACACTTCCCATTTTCTAGAGAATCCTGGTGTGATGAATCCATTTATAGATCTCAAAAAATTGTTTTAGTATCCATGAAGAAAGTGGATTATTTTGGAGTTTATATCATCATTCCTCACTCAATAGTTGGTAAAGGAGATGAATAAAATTCACGTTGGTTAGAGTCATCCCATTGAGGTCCCTGAGTGGATGTGGGATAATGTATCAGTTGATTTTTGGTTGGAAAATTCATGATCGATGAAGTTTCAAGACACTATGTGGGTGATTATGGGCCTATTAAGCAATTTATATCATCTCTTACCTATTTGGGACCAGATATTAGTCGTTACCTTTGGAAACTTGTATATAGATGAGGCCATATGGTTTCTTTGGGTTCCTTTCATGACTATCCTTGATCACATTGCACAGTTCAAGTAATAGTTATGGTGGATACTACATATGGAATTTGGGATTCAGGTATCTCTAAGTATAACTTTTCACCCACTGAAGTATAGTTAGAACAAGATAACGATTTAGGTTTTTAAGGATATGATTCAGTCTTTCATGATTTAGATTGGATGGAGTTGAGCTAATCACCATTCATCAGTGTAGTTTGAATGAAATAAAAACTACCACTTTACTATAGGAGTGGAACCTTTTGAGGAATTATATGGGAGACAGTGTATGTCACTCATTATTTTGATAGAGATTTGAGAGTTGTATCTTATGGTTCTTAAGCTAATATTGTTAATGACTGAGAAGGTGTAGGTGATCGAGGATCATATAAGAATAGTACATACAAATTTAAAGTCCTATGAAAACTGTAGATAGATACATTTCGTGTTTTATGATGAAGAGAATGTATTCTAGAAGGACAAATCATAAAATAGTTTTTAATTGGTGGTTAGGGATTCAAAGATTCCATGATGTTTATTGAGACATTCTGAATTTTGTATAGAGTGGGTGATGTTTTTTATTGTCCATAAATAAATCCACAGATAGACTACGTTTATAAAATTTTCTTTGTATCACAATTATTTTTGTATGAGCATGATATATTTTACCTAATTGACTATGGTGAGCTAGATATCGAGCGTTATACTTCCATTATTGAATACCTAATTCTGATCAAGGATCATCTGGAGAATATACTTTATGGATAAGTGATTTCTTGGGTGCATGTCATGTAGTGTCCCAAGTGTCACAATGATATCTCATGGGATCTAGAGAACCAGATCTGAGCTCAGTACCCTCACATAATTGGATAATTTTGTTTTTTGGGATTAAAATACATAAATGTGGTGATATTTTAATTACCTATATTTTAATTTAAATTCCAATGAATACTTTTAACAATATTTACAAAGGTGGTTGTGAGATTTGTTCAATTTTATTTATAATGATGGTCTTCAGAAAATAAATAATAAATTTATAATATTATTTGAATCCACATACATGTGAATATTTAATATCAACTAAATGTGTTTCAGTATTTAAATTAATAAATTATAGTTATTTCTAAAATAGTAGGTATTTACAAGGATGGTATAGATTTTTAATTGAGTATTTGGAGCTCATACTATGAACATTTCTACTTTTAAAATAAATCATTTATTGTTAAAACATTAAACTAACTCTCATCTATAAACATGTCATTGTAATATTTTTCTTGTGTGTGGCCATTATCAAAAAGGGAGAATCCTAAATAATATACGCTCCATTAATTTTTTTCTTCATAGGTTTATGGATCATTTTTATGTTCTTCATTGTGACATCAAATATAAAAATTCAACAAGATAAGATCAATGAGGCATTGTAACTATTCCGTCATGTTCAAACAATTCATTATCTCCATTCTTCTTCATTATTTGTAAATTGAATACTTATCTCTATGATTAAAATTTTAAAATCAATTACAATGTCAACTTGGTATATAAATGAGATAACAATAAATTGGTTGTGAAGTATTTATTATGTTAAAACCTGATATTAATTCCATATAAAATAATTTTTCCATTTATTATATAGTAACATAATCATATAAATTGACTATATCTTGATATGTTTAAATAAATTATATTTATAATTATCATTTTAGATTAATGTAAATTATTTTAATTAAATATATTTTTCATTAATGCCTATATATTGGAAATTTACCTAATGAAATATAATATAATGGATTTTTCCTGGTGAAAAAATGGTTGTTTATTCTTAAAAAAATTATTAATCTAATAATGATTCAATCATTGTAACAAATCCCCAAAAACCATAATTCAAAACACATTTTCATATCCCTATACCTAGTTTGGAATATGGTTTTTTCATTTAAGAAAATAAAGATGGATGAGTGAGTATGCATAGTCAAAGGTTATCAATATGAAAAGTAAATATAATGTGTATTATGATACGGACCAAGTTCTATGATGATGAAGATTCACAAGAGGGAATGTTCAGAAGAGGTTTATATGATTGATAAGTTTAGTGAAATTGAGATAACTGTCATAGGTTTTAGGTTGGATGTAAAATATTACTATGGTAGTACATGACATGATAAATCTATATCTAGTGAACTTTTCATGACTATATAATGTGTATACATATGGGTCACACACCATGTAGATCACAAAACAAAATGATAGAGTTTATAGGTTAGTATAAATATTGCATTTCATGTATCCCTAGTTCATACACTATAACTCTTTAATGTAAAATCCACAACATGTACTAGAGTACCTACTGAGATAAATAATTATCGAACATTTCATGTGATCTATCTCAAACACCATGTATAATGGCTCAAGAATATAGCTAATACACATGGATTCTTTTGGAGGGTATAAATTTCATTTGGACCAGGTACATGTCATGGACCAAGGAGAACATAGTACAAACTCCCCATGTAGTACATGATAATTTTCTCAAATGAATCTTATGCCATATATAAAAAAAATCATATTTTTAACACCACATGGAATAATGATACAAAAAATATTACACACCATGCACTAAATGCCACATGACATGTATTAGGTAGTTTGATGAGTGTTTCATACCACTTCACTCAAGGTATAGAATTCAACCCATGAATATTTTGTTCATAGTGATTTTAAATAAAAAGGTGATAGTGTATTCCACTCTAACATGTTAGGCTTCTTATATGTCATTCTACATAGCTATTTTTCATTAGCTATATAAATATGATGATAGAGATCTAGATAGATGATAGGTATAGAAATGGGGTTTGTAACTCCCTAGCCATAGACTAATTCTAGGGTGGGATTCATATTAATAATTCGTTGATTGGGTAACCCCATTTATTGATAGGGTGAAAATAATCTCTGCGTTATGTTGGCCACCCCCTAAATTTAGGAAAACATCACATAATGAATAATGGTTCCTCTATAGAGATCATCACCCCCTTAAATAATATACACACTTCCGCAAGGTGTGATTATCCCACCATGATTGTAGAGGGATTATGTGGATGTGATAGTAGATGTAAATTTTGGCTGTTACAATTATTATGAAGATCCTATTGGGTTTTCCTTTTGTATTCCACTTCATTAGGGATGATTTGTGGTTGATATCTTTTCTAATTTTTATTGTCCTGGTTTTATAATCATGTATGGGATAATTTTTTGATGATATTAATTAATGTTTTTTCCTTTGATTTTTTTATAGATTTATATTGGGTGTGATTATACTCACCCGAGCATAGTCCCTATTCATACATGTGATGTGTTTGTGCAGATGATTCAATGTTTAAGGATGGATAAATAGGGAACTAAAATTGTGAATTAGGGGTTTACGATTTCATGGAGGACACAATTGATGATGATTCTATTGGTTAGCATGGAATGGGGATTTTACAGATTTGTTTTATTTAATTACATTGTTTCTATATATTAGGTATTTTATTTTCTCATTTTATTTAATAGTGTTTCATTTTTATAATGATGGGATGTTTAGAACAAGTTGCATTCATTTTTGATATTTTTGGTTATATTGTGTTTTAATTTTTACACAGACACAAGTATATATAATATTGGGAGACATATATTATAACATGTTTGACTATATTAGGCAACCAATATGATATATATTTTTTATTGATGAATTTTTTCTTCTCATAGCCTATTGGAGGTGGGATTAGGGTTGTACACTGAGCTTTCTACTAATCCAGGTGTTTTCCTAGTGGGTCAGTACATGTTAAAATGGTATCAAATATGTTTTATATCTAGGGAAGTAATTTGACCAAAAATATTCATGTGTAAATTTTATTGAGATACTTTGGGAAAGAATAATGGGGGTATTTAGTATAGTTAATAGAAAATATATCCCAGTGTTTGGTGTGAGCAGTCGATACATCCTTTCAGTAGGAATACAATAATTTTCCAATATACATATAACTCCAAGGAATTGGTTGTAAAGAATAATAAAATTGTACTTGAATCATATAGTGTGTTAGATTCTTTCCTTACTTTTATGACTCATCTCTACCAAATATGTTATATTAATTATGGTTTTATCTTATCAAATACATGATTCCACCACAAAGACAACCATATCAGCTACCAAAGTTAGGTCACGAAACACCAACACTAGAGATTCAGCCAATGTACACTAACAAATTGATAAATGAGGCTTCTATTTAGGGATAAAATAAAGATATGTTTCCCTCATCGGTGGAGTAGTGGGTTGACCCACCCCTATTTCTTTAGGGATCTGATCCAACTAATAGACAGTTTGTAGTTTTAGTATATTATGATGATACCATGGACAAGTTGAGTTTCCTATATATGTTTCAATTATAGTGAACACTTTTATTTATCGATAATCTAGATCATCAGATAATAAATGATTGGTTGGATTATGTTA
Organism: Viscum album; assembly: GCA_963277665.1. Lineage (NCBI taxonomy): Eukaryota > Viridiplantae > Streptophyta > Magnoliopsida > Santalales > Viscaceae > Viscum > Viscum album. The sequence goes on along the minus strand of OY728138.1, from coordinate 94,660,770 downwards.
TCGATGTCTTCCATGTTGTTCTCACACCCACATATTAGCTATTAGTTATTTGTAGGATTATTATACCATTAATAAATAGTAATTGATATATTTTGTTAACAAAGAATAATGATAATACAAGCTTATCAAAGAATGAGTTTTAGTCATTATTCAGAAAAGAGTATTATCAAATTATAGTGATGATGATTTTTGCATAGGATATTTTATACACGCACAAGGGGAGCATGTCAATATATGATAATGTTATACATTTCACCAAACTTATGAGATATTCATTCAACATGTTCTAGGATTTTTTTCTCTTAGTGTGAAATCTTGAGAATGGTCTTCCATAGGAGATAAAAGATGATATAGTTCCCTTATGTATTCACATCAATATGGATGTATCGAATCATTCCTTAGTGATGAGGATATTTTTAGCGGAGTGATATACTAGTGTAGAAGATAGTTCATGATATCTAAAGGAAGAGATATTATTAGAAAATATCCAGTGATATCCTAAGGGATATCACCATCTATGATATGATAAACCATGATCCTGATATTATAGGAAGGTGGTGGAAAGTTCTCATTTTGTATTACAATGCTATGAGATCGATAATGTTATGTGTGTAAAGATAGAGGAACCCAAGATTATGTATTCCCTACTATCTTGGAAATGGACACTAGACATGTTATCCCAAGGGATGGAACAATTCAATATTCTAAGTGTTAGGTGAGGGACCACCAAGATGTTGATAGGGTTACCCCTCTAGTGGTATATTTTTTATAGGAGTCAGTTGAACAAGAGTATTGAGGGATGGATGAGGCTTTGACCCCTTACCCCATCCAACACCACTAAATAGACTAAAGAAAACGTAGGACATCGATGGATAAGGTATAAGATATATAATATTAATGGTGGGATTTGGATATGAATCCCTTTACATGGTTAATAGTATTATTTGTGTCTTATATACCTTAAAAATCATACTAATTGATACCAGTGCTAGTTATTCATTCCTTTTTACATTTCTCAATAGAGAGATGGAGATTCTAGTAGGGTTGTTGGCCCAATGTTTATGTCTAAAGTCTCCTACTAGGTATCCAAATCCTCTCACCCATATTTATCATCAGTTTGAGCATACACATGGTATGGAGATGATTACTTAGGATCACATCATGGTAAATATTATAAAATATAAAATTGTTCTATGTATTTTATTATTTCCCAAAATCATAGCACATGTTTATTATTATCAATTCCAATGAATATAAAATGGATATGATGGGTTGATGTTCACTTTAATTGGAATGTAGGACCATTAAGAAGGATATATAAGTCAACCCTCAAGAGATTATAATCAATTAAAAAAAAGATATATAGTTTTTCTTTGTTTGATATAGATGTTGTAGAGTAGTGATAACTAATGCTATTGGATGATTATATAGATGTTTTTTCAATAAAAATTATAGGGTTTTACCCGCATTAGGAAGTTTATTTTTTATAAACATTCACTCAAGGACTATAGATATTTCTTATGTTTCTTATCAGAGAGCCTTAAAATATTAAAAGGAGTCAAAGGAACAATTAGAGGGTATATAGAATAAGGTATTTATCATAACAACAAATATCCCTATTTGTGTCTGCAATTCAATTAAAAAATAATGTAGATGATAGCATGCAGATTTTTCTTAAATATCATCACATAAATAATGTGATATTTAAGACTAAATACCATAACTTTAGGATTGACTGTACCTTTTACTAGATAAAAGAAGTAAGATGATTTTGAAATATTGATCTAAGGTCATGTTATCCCCAACTTTGGATTCGTAATGAGAATATCATAACCATGATGTTCTTATGAAATTATTTTCACTATGATTTATGAGTAACAAACACTCAAGAAATATACATTTGACTCTTGAACCAAATCATCCAGCCCTACTTAGATTTGACTATTGTTTCCTTCTTTGATGAAATTATGATAAAAAATCAGATAGAGGAGTATCATATTGATAATTTTAGGATTATACTGGTAATAATTTTTGAGATCTATCTTTATATATAGATATTGTAGTGTATCTTTTAGATTCAAGGATTTCATTTCCATGATCTTGTCATCTAAAACGGTGATGTTTTGGTGGATCATGTTATAATCATAGCTATAATGGATTCGTTTCAACCTAAGATGTTGTTTGAGGAAAAACTTTTACTTGGATTGTTTTTATATTATAATATATTTTTTTGGGTATTTATCTAGAATCAAATATCCCATGACTTCCCTTACCCTAAAGGGTAATCCTTCATTTAGTATAATCATTGTCATAGGGTTTATGAGGAGATAAAACAAAGTCTAATTTATAATCTGACATTGATAAATATGGATGAAAAAAGTTTAGTATGATGTATTTTATGATTCCTTCATGATCAGTCTCAAGTTTTTATAGATGTATAAGTGGGAATTGATCACATATGGGCTTATAAAACTTAGTACACATGGGTAGAAATACATGAATCATGACATGGATTTAGAATTGCGCATGTTCAACCTTATGATGTGAATAAAATACCTCTCTAATGATCATTTTTTGATCTTCATGGGTCAAAAAATTCTAAATTATATCTTCTACAAGAGAGATTTAAATTTGAGATAAATTTTTTGGTTGGAATTCCATCATTACAATAACTACATGATAGTCCATACATTATAAAAAATATATTATAGTATTCTCCCTTATAATAAATTATCATGGTAAATTGATGGGGGGCACATCTAATAAGTTGTCCTAGTTTTGGTTGTGTTTGATAAATTATGGAGATTTTTTCAATGTTTGATCAATCTTGGGGACCCCAAAAATCTTTAATTGGTTTAGATTGGCCCAATTTTGTGATCTTTATTATGAGAAAATCTATGAGAGGGTATCCTCAAATAATATAACTATAAGATTATTTATATGTTGGGATAATATTGTATTATTTTGTTGATGAACTGTGGTTCAAGATGATTTATTTGAGAGGTTGTTGTTGAACTTTAATACTTACCCTCTTGTTGTACATAACTGTGTGAAAATTATTATCTAGGTATCAAGTATCTATTCTAGTTACCAGCTACAAAGTTGACTATTGTAAAGTTCATATCTCAATGCCTCTATTGTTAAAAAGTGAATGTTGAGAACAAGTTTAATAGTGGTTTTAATGTTCCACTAATGGATCATTATTTAACGTGAGATAACATATAAATGGATTTCATGATGTTACATTCATGATTATTAAATTTTTATGACACCATCTAGGTAATTATTGACTAACTAATTACGTCATCTCATTTCATCCCTATTTATGTATGGAGATTAGTATATATCTTAGGAAACAAGTATACAAATGAGATAACATGGTTTCATTGGGTTACATGAATGATTATCTTCAATCACGACACACATTTAATGTTGTAATTATCTAGGATCCTCTAAGAGGCATGTGGGACCCAATTCTGATAGTGTATCACTTTTTCCCCTTATACATATGGTTTATCTAGGAGAACCATTCATGTTATCCCAGATATGTTATGGGATTTCAAGATTGAATTTGGAAGGAGTTTGGATGATATGTTACCATTAGTGGAAATTCAATATAATTGTAGCTACCACTATACTATTAGAATATAACCATTTTTATCATTATAAAGGAGACCTTATCAGACACCCATTTACTGGACATATATTTTTGAGTCATATCTTATGTGGCCCAGGCTAGTGTGGTTGATTTTAGATAACTTTTAGGTATTCAATGAGTATATTTGAATATCATGGAGTTATAATAATTATTACATGAACCATATAAGTTTATTCCTTTAGAGTTTGATGGTGGGGACCATGTATTCTTCAAGGCCTCACTTTTTTTGTAAAATAAGGATGTTTATTCGAGGAAGAAATCAATAACCAAGGTTGATGTGGCCATTCTGGATTCCAGATATAGTGGGTGAAGATTATTATCAACTATAATTACCATCCAAGGTGGACTAGTTTCACAATTTTTTCTACACATCATAGTAGAAGTGGTGTGTATAAAATCTATCAATAATCATCGAATTGGATGGGCACCATTATTGAATACTCAGTGGTTATTAAATACCAGTAATAGAGGATCCATTTTGGTGGGGTGATTACTTTGGTTTTTGCCTAATTGTAGCATATGGGTCTCTAGGAGAGATAATGGGAGTTGGAGAATCATATTCCTGCATAGTGGCCTCATATATTTTAGTGATTTTTCTTTTTAGTTTAAAATACATAAAGTTATAGAGGATTTATCAACCCATATATTTTTTACTGTTTTTTAAAAGGTTAATAATATTTATAAATTTTGTTGTAGGGTTGGTTCTATTTAGTTTCTGAAAATGGTCTCCAAATAATAAATAATATAAGTAATATATTATTTTCAGTTGAACGCATTAGAATATATAATATCTCTTAAATAGAGATATGAATATAAATTTTGATACAATGGTTGCTTCAGAAATTGTGGGATTTTATTTAAAGTGGTAAAAAAATTAATTTTGGTTTCAGAACTCAGAGTATGTATTATTAGGTTTCTAAAATACAACCCCAGTTTTTTACACATTATGAAAATTACCAAAAAAATACATCATTATAACATTTCTCACGGGGTTTTAATTCTATGAATAGAGGAACCCTAGAGAATATTCACCAATTTTTTAATGTTTGTTATAGTTCAATAGATATTCATTGAGTTTCTCATGGCAACATCAGTGAATAATGTGGAAAAGGATGAGTCTATAAAGAATCAATGTTTCTTCATAGAGGTAGGAAAATTCATTATTTTAATTATATCTTAAAATTTTTAATTCAATACTCATGTCCATTATTATAACTCTAAAATTCAATATTATGGAAACTTATTGGTGAAATTTGATAAAGAAAATTATATCAATAAGTATGTGAATATATATTTTTAAAAAATATTTATATTTTGAATAATTGTTTTCATATTTGTTTGGGAATAGAATCTTATACCTTGATTAGATATGAGAATGTTCTAATAATTTCTATCAAAATTTATATTTTTTATTAATATGAATAATTTTTATTAAATATAATTTATAATAATATATATTCATTAGAAATTTAATTGTTTAAATATAATCTAGTGCATTTTATCTAGTTAAAAAATAGCTGTTTATATGGAAAAAATATCAATAAAAAATGATACATTCATTGCAAGAACTCCATACCCAAAAAACATCAAAACCCACATTCCTATCCCCACACATAGATTAGATTAGGTTTTTTGTGTACAATATTGAATGTAAGAATAATTTAGTCTTTGAAGTCATTGGTTGTTATGTGGAATAGGTAGTTTTATGTGGAGAGTGATAGAGATTATGTTCGGTGGTGATGAATTTAGACAAGAGGGAATTGAAAGAAAATGTATAGATGACTATAAAGGCTAGAGAGAATCGGATGGGGGGCATGGATGCCAGTAAAGCATGCAAATCAATCGGAAATAGTGTAACAGGTGAAAAATATATATTTTTATAAATTTATATAAATAAATCATTTGTAGTTCTCTTGGATTTATGTAGTATAGATCACTCAATGTAGTTTTATGGTTTTTGAATCATTATAAATATACCACACCATGTGACATTGCGTCATATGTCATGTATCCCCAAACTATGATCTATGGTGTGCATCAATGTAGACATTGAGTGAACGTATTGGGTTATACATTGTGTAGGCCACATTACATGCTGTGTATAATGGATTGGGAATACTGGAAGTACACAATGATTCTTCCGAAGGGTGCACGTGTCATGTATAACTACTATGTGTCATGTACCTAATAGAACATGAAAAAATACCCTTGAAGTAGAAAATTATTTTTTATATGGCCCCATATGCCCTGAACCTAATTAAAAACATTTTTTAGTTTGAAATCACATGGAATAAAAATAGAAAAACACATAAATATCATATCCCAAAGTTCATTTAACATTTTCTGGGTAAATTGAGATTTTTTTCTTAACTCATCACCCAAGGGAAATTTTTTTGACCCTTTAATAGTCCTTTATATGAATTTTTTATAATAGAAAATGTTGGTGTGTATCTAGCATATGAATGGTTGTGGGTACTATGTGTAATTATTGGAGTGGGTAGCCCCCATTGTGACTAGTTATAAGTTTCCACATATAATGAAAGAAACTCCCTAGGTCAAGTAAACTACACATGATGAGATACAGTTCCCCAATATTCTTTATTCCTCCCTCAACAGATTTTCACACATCAAAAGGTAGAATTTCTCAATTATGATTATAGATAGATGATATAGATTTAATATTATAAGAATTTTTTAAGAGTTATAGGCATGATAATGATCTAATGGGTTTTTCCTTTGGGATACTATTTTATTAGAGCTATCCTATCAGGTTCACTTTATCATGGTTCAACATTGTTTTTCATTATTTCATATATTTTTAAAGAATACAACTCGGTTTTATTATACTCACCCATACACAGGCCCTATGCAGAAGGATTGTTTGTTTATTCAAGATACACACAATTTCACATTCGAGAAAAAGTTAATGGTGCGAGTAAATATGGTGTTTAAGGATTATTAGATGATATAATTTATGATGATCCTATTAGATGGAATTTCATGGAATTTCTATCATGTTTGTGAGTTCATTTTTTTGTCTAGGTGTTGAGTCTTGTATTTTTTTAATTTATTTTTCAATTTTTCATTGTTATACTGGTGGGGGTGTTTAGTTCATGTCACAATTATTTTCTTTATTTTGTCCCATGTTGGATTTACTTTATTACACATATTTTCTCTCAAGAGACTTGTATTATTTTAGTTTTGATAATCTAAGGCATCACATGTGAGAGATATAATTGCTCAATGCTAGTCTCCATCCCTATCTGATTATAGGTATTCCTATGGTATCATAATAAGTTTACCATCGACCATGATGGGGTCCTAATTGGTCTTGTCATATTATGTCACACCTGCTGATATTACACACTAAATATCATCCTCATGTTAATAAATCAGTTTTTCTAATAATGTATCACATGACGAGGAAAGTGGATAATAATTTTGGGTTATCTTATATTGGAATGCAATACAAGAGAAATGTTGGTTCCCCCTAAGCATATCTTGTAGTGTATCATTAGTTCACAAGCTAGTGACCAAATGTGCATACTATGTCCCGTGTTTTTAATACGATATATTTTACATGTTAGTTACTTCTTCAACCGGTTTTTTGATATTTATGGTGGATGGATATTTATGGTGGATGGATATTTATGGTTGAGTTTTGATGATATAAATTATGTTATTAATTACTTATAAATTTTTATTGAATGGTTTTTTAACAATGTTCAATATTATTTTATTCCATTTGGTTATATTTTGAATAACATGTAATGATTTTAAAATGTTTTAGTACACCATGGTGTGCTTTATATCTAAAATATAGTAATTTAAAATCAATAAATTATGTTTAAAAAACATTTAAACACATCTGTGACCACTACACATGATAATTTCTTTAAAATTTTGTTATCTAAAATTAAAACATAATAATGATCAGTATTATGTAGAGGGATTACTTTGAGATTACAACATTATAAGTTTTATTTTTTTCCATAACATGTGAGTAAAAAGAGTACTATTTTTTAAAATTTATTTTTCAACTATCATTATGGGTTTATCTTATAAAAAATGGAATTGGTTATTTGTGGTATCTCAATAGGAATCATCCCAAACCCTATATATAATCCATTGTGTGTATATAGTATTCATATGTTATATAGGTATATATATCATGGATTTAACTTCAGTTCATTCCACTTTTACATTGTACTCTTATGAATGTTGATACATGGTGTCGATCTAAGGGAATAAAAACATATATTGGTTGGTATTTTGGGATATTTCAATATTTTTGGTATATTTTTTTATTTTATTCATCATTAGTTATCTCTATTTTAGTCTCATTTTGTGGCTATTATAGATTTTGTAGATTTATTATTTTTTGTTCCTTTTTAGAGATTTTAATATTTTTTGTTATATAAAATCGTGTTTGGTCAGAATTATATTTTAAAAAAAATTAGCATGTTTATTAAATGTATTTATACCTCAAATGAGATTATTGGATGGTTTACATTTATTTATTCACTATATTTAAATGGTATGTATATTCCAATTTTGTAGGAATGATAACCTTGGAACATATCATGAGATCATGGTGATCAAGAGAACAATATGATCTTTATGGTGGATCAAACCTGGTAATGTGGTTCTCTCACATGGGAAAGTTCATTACACACGGATTTTTGTGAAATTTTACGACAATTATTACTGATTAATTTGTGAAATATAGTAATTTATCACACAACAATCTGGTGTATGTTGTTGTTAAAATTACTAATGGTTTTCTGAAATAAAAGTTTTTCCAAATTTAAAATCATGCATCAATTGATTATAACTAAGTAATAAATATTAGACTATTATAAAATTATTTTAATTAGATTTAAATTGAATTTTTATCCTATAGGATTAAATAGTGTTTCATTTAATCCTTTGGTATAGTCATGATTTTTAAAAAATCATTTTAATTATTAAAATTGTTTTCTATGTTAAAAATATATATTAATTGGCTGAAATAAAGACAATCATATTAGGATTTCATGATATTTTAGGAAAATAATAACTAATTTTTTTTGTGATTCATGAATGAACCAATTTTTAATCTTGCATATAGTGAGGTATTTTTTAGGAAAGAACATTTTTTTAATTAATAGTGTTTTCTATTTTAAAATATGAATAAAAAATCAAAAAACATTTAAAAAGGATTAAATTTTTCATAAACTTATTTATAAAATATCATTTAATATTTTTTTATATTTAATAATAAATAACACATCAATCTGACATGTTTTATTATTAGAATTCTTAATATTTCATTTTTAAAATGAAAAATGTTTTATTTGATAAAAACATTCTTCATACATTAAAAACCAATAAAATGAGATCAAGAATGTAATGAAATTTTATAGACACATTTTATTGAAAAATATTTACATCTGAGAATGAACAACATTTTAAGAAGATATTTATTGTTTTTGGAATTACCAAAAATCTGTGTTTTATGAAGTATGTGTGCATTGAAAGATAAAAAAATATATTCAATGATTAAAACTAAAAATGAAAAATAATTAATGTTAAATTATAGAATAAAGATCATAAGTTAATTTTTTACATTTTTGAAAAAACCAAACATTGATACAACTCATACTACTCATAATATTACTGAAAACGTATTTGTAAAATTAGAATTACTTTCATAGTCTAAAACATTGATCAAATGATTAAAACCAAGAAAATGATTTTGTATTGTTATGAAATTATTAAAAGATGATAATTGATTAATTTATCGCTTGTTTTAATAAACAAAATATTAATTTATTATACAATGTGATAAAAATTATTATAAGTGTGGTGTTTTACAAGTTAAAAAATAGGCTTCTAACTATAAATCCATGAAAATGGGCTTATATTATCTTGAAATTATATGATATTTATTGTTTAATAATTTTTAATCTATATGTTCAATCCAAAAATAAATCAAGTATACCATTTTCATATATACTAAAAGTTTATTTTATGATTGAATGTTCTTTCTTATAAAAATATTTCATCAAATAATCAAAACTAACCGAATGAACTGAATTTTTTTAGGAATTATAAGAAATTATGTGTTGATTAATTCTAAACATATAAAAAAATAAGGAATTACTTTTATAGTTTAAATGTTTGGAATTAATAAATGTCAATTTTTTACAATAAAAATATAGTAAGATATCACCTATTGTTATGATATATAATAATGAACCTTGCATTAATTTTTTATAGTGTGTGTTTGTAATTCTTAAAATTTAATTTTTATAATTAAAAGTGTTTATTAAGTTAAAAAAATACATCAAATGACCAAAATATATAAAATGGTCCAGGATTGAATATAAATTATATTTAAATTATTGGAGATTAATTTTTCACATATAGGAATAAACTACAAGTAAATTTAACATTATTTATGGTAAAAAAGATTGAAGATATTGATTTTATAATATGAAGTTTTTTCCTTGTTAAAAACATGATTCAAACATTCACAACCAAGAAAATGAGATTCTATTTTACTAAAATTATAATACAATAACCTTAAATTACTTTTTGATATATTATAATGAACCATATATCAATCAATTATACAATTTGGTTAGAACAGGAAAATTAAATTTTCATTTTCATTTTTTTGTTTTTTTAGTATTTCTAAACTATACACATTTAAAAAGTAAAATAAGCGTCAATTTTAATTCTAAATCATATAATTTTCCTGAATTTTTATTTTGAACATAATTATATATCTAAATAGAAGATAAAAACTATATATATAGACACATAACTCATTCGAGGTAATTTATTTATATATTTTTTAAATAATTTTATGATATTTTAGATTTATAAAATATACAGATTTTTTTATATTTTGAAAGTTTGGAAATAAATTATAAATTTTTCATTTTTTGGAACATTACACATGTAATATATTGTAAAAATTCAAAAGGTAGACAATTTATTCCAAATAGAGGCAATTATAGTTTGTATATTTTTTTTCCAATATCCTTTTGGAGTTTCCATTTTGAATTTTTTATTTCACCTTTAAATAACACCAAATAAAAATACATATGGGTAAATTATAAGGACTAAAAAAAAGACACTTTAGAGGATTCTATATCCAGTGAATGTAAGCAATTAAGACTCATTTATCAGTATTGCATTAATTACTAAAATTTTTAACATCATTAGATTGTAATTTTTTTGTCTTAAATTTAATGTAAATTTATTTGACCTTTATATAAAAGAATCATGTGAAAAAAATATGTGATGTAATATTAAATAATTTCTATATTTATTTGAATCAATATTTTTTAAAAACATAATATGAAAAACTCAACTAAAAAATTAATAAAATGGATGATATTACAACATTTTCAAAACCCCCTTATAAATTATCGATATATATATATATATGTTACAATTTTTTCATCTCAACATAACAATTTCTTTTTCAAAAGTTCAGTTTCTAATTTATTTCTGAATAAATCTTCAAAATCATTTCATGAACTAATTTTCTAGATAATACTATAACTTTTATTTTAAAACTCACGAATAATTTTTTTAGTCAAACAAGTTTTATCACATTACCATTGATATAACCTATCAATAATTACTCTAAAAATATATATTATCTTCATATAAAGTAGTGTATATGTTATTAATTATAGTCAATCCACAAAAATTTATGATATGATATATAATTTATCAAATAAACACCTTTTCAGATTGTATCATTGATTGGAAACATCGCAGCAAGACCATTGAACGTAAAAAAAATGCTTTATTTCATAAAATACTATAAAATTGTGGTTTCACCATAAATAAATAAATAAATTTACTGAAATCAAGATATATATTAAACATAAAAAATACCACATAAATATAAATAATTTATTATGGTTCTAATTTTTTTTAAAAATAATGTCCAATTACTAGATCCCATTTCATTTTTGATATCATTCCATTTTAATTGATTTGAACAATAAATATATAATGAAAATAAATTCTGAAAAAAAAGATATATTTAGACTTGTATTATTTATTAGGTATATTATTTATCCTATATAAATATGATATCTCAATTCAAGATCAATAAGTTATTCCTTATCCTCTCACGGTTGAAAATTACCATTACCACAATGATGAAATTTTATAAGAATTACGATAAGAATCAATAGAAATTATCTATATAATACTCGGAAAAGATTTTACTTTATATCATGATTAATGATTAAAAAATTTATCTTTGAGGATTCCGATCAATAATCTAGGTTAGAGAATTTTATTTTGAAATTATTTTATTCAAAACTAATTTTTTTTTAAAAAAATTTCCATTAAAATCTACACATTGAAGAATTACGATAATTTTAAAAACCCTATTTTATAAAATTATCGCATTGATAATTCTACCAAATAAACCATTATTGATTAAATCTATAAAATTAGTTGTTCAGCTTATTGGAATATTCCTCTTAAGAACATAAACATGCTATATACATCTTAGATAATTAATGAATTTTCATATAAATAACTTTACTAATGTTACCATATAAGCATGTACTTATATCATCCCTTATGAAAAATTGAATTTTATTAGGTATAAACAATTTTATAAGATACAAAAAAGTGATAATGACATTTCAAAATTAATATATATAATTATGAAAAATTTAAAATATTTTAAAAAATCCCATATAAACTAAGAATTCAATGTAACTATTCGGCATAATTATTTTTTAATTTTCTCAAAATCAACCCCGCATCTCTTTTTTCTACTATAATTCATATAACATTATAAATCTTCATTTTATCCACCCAATCTATCATATAATTAATTCAATGATTTAGACTATTAATCCTCATCAATGATATCAAGCTCTATATTATATGATGATATTTAATGAAGAAAATGAAATGGCCACCACTTATTAGAGATATGTTTCTATTATAAATAATTGTGAAAAATTTCCCAAAAGAAAATATCTATTTTATTATGTAGAACAAAACAAAAATATTCTAAAATATTATATTTTATAGCGATCCCTTCCAAAAAGGGCATGGTCTCTTCAAATAATTTATTATTAATTTATTTTTTTCATAAAATAATATTTGGATTCTAGGGAAAACATTTGGTAAAAGAAGTTAAAAATGGGGTTTAAGATAAAAGATAAATAATTGGAATTTAATGGGTTGAAAATAGTCCCAAAAAACTTCCAAGAGTAGATCTTTACTATTTTGATATGTTTGAAGTGGCCAAATACATTACCCTTAGCACAAAAGCTCCAGTCTTAGTTAATGAACTCTTGTAAGCTATAGGGGATATTGAAGAATATATTTTTAAGAATCCCAGAAATTTTGAAGGCATATTCTTAGATTATATTGGATAAATTAAAATAAAATATTTATATAATATATTGTATTGTTATAAATATAAATTATTTAAAAATTGGTATTATTGAACATTTTATTTATATAAATATATGTTTAAGATATGAATGATGTATTTTATATATTTTTAATACTATTTTAAGGGCCATATAAGTTTATAATTAGTTTAAAAGTTATTTGAGATGTTTTGTAATTCTGATCAAATGATGAATATTTATAAAAGGCCTTTGAAAGAGCTCAAACTGACTATAATGTGTATCACGGTTACTATACAATTCATTTTTACTGAATTTAATGTTTATATAAGGTGAAATGAAGAAGGTTATGTGAATTTTATTTTTATGTAATGTTATCATCAAGATGGTCAAGTAACTACAAATATAATTTGAAGTGACCATAAAGAATATTATCTAACTATATTGTTCATCTGAAATATCTATGAATATATTCATGTGTTCTTATAGTTCATTTCAATTAATAATGAATTAATAATTTTTTAAAATTGGAATAAATTATATCAAATTATTTGAGAGTATTAAAATCACTTTGTAGTTATGAAATTTCATATTTCTTGGATATTCATTAAATATGTGACTATGGAATTAAAAAGTGATGTTTCAACACAAATCTAAGATAAAACTATATTTAAATAATTTTGAAAATGATTTAAACCTATATATATTATTTTAAAATATAGTGGAGTGATTGGACGTTACATATTTATTGACACTCATGGAGTGAATTGATTAATGAGTGAGATGGGTTGATATCAACAATTTGAAAATTGAAAATATAGTATTAATAATTACAATAAGAGTTGGAGAAATCTATAAAAATATTTTTATCTTATAATGTGTTTTCTAGATAACCATTATATTAAAAGTTTAATATGTGTTTTTTTATGAGAATCAATTCTTGATTATTGAAGATGATTTTATGTTGTTCATATTACCAATATGTTCATGGATGGGTTAGAAGCTTATTGGAGATGATATGGAATAAAATGAATAAAGAAATTATAAAGAGGAAAATTTTATACATTTTTGATCACTAAAACAGACCGTGGTCAATATAAAAAAAAATGAATCATGAATAAATTCTAGTGAAAAACTCATTTTACTGGACATATTACATTACATGATTAGAAGTAAACCACATGAAGGATCAAAATAAGTAGAGTTGATATTTATTACGTGAACTTCAAAGAAGAAACCTTATAGGTAAAACATAACCAAGGTTAAAATGAATCAAATAGAGATATTAAAGGTTTCCCATGAGAATAAGTGGTTAAAACTAGTATAGTGAATCGAGTAATGAGGAGGAAAATCCTTGTATACAACACTCAAAAGGAAAATGGTCACAGTAGTTAATCATTTGAATTCAAAGATGACGAGAATTATTTAATTGAATATTTCTTTCTGTCATGATGTTCATTGTACGTTATATCTTGTTAAAAAGATGGAAATTGGAAAATTATGTATTCCAATTACAACTATACATAGATTTTACATTTAGTCGATGTCAGCAATACCATGTCTTGTTCAGCCCCAATATGTCATAGTGAACATAATTTTTATTATATGTTATGTTTTAATTATATTTTTATATTAAAACATTGATAAATATGAAAAAACATTCAAGATATAATTCTATATTGGATCATGATAGATTTGAGGAGAATAAAGATGGTGCATGCATGATCTAAACATTTAGGAATTTGAGAGGGAAAGAGGAATACTGGCTAACATATTAACTCTCCTCAAGATATTTTTTATTCTTGGAGTTAAAAATCCTCCTCATACACTATTAAATATTATTTTTATTAGAATAGAATATGGATAATGTGACTAAAACTATTGGGAACTAGGGATTATCCACTAGAAAAAAAGAAGTGTATGAACATTTGAGCATATTATATATCTCTATATATATCATAATCACATGGTTTTGTTCATTGATCCACGATTTAAAAGGAAAATTATTAATTAATTTCAGTGTAAGGGTTTTGGAATCCACTAATTCCCTATATGCTAGTGGTTTATAATTTATCACATGGGCTTAAAATTTTGTATCAATGGACTAACTCTAATCCTTTTTATTGATTTTTGTATAAATACACTTTATTGGGTTAATGGAAACCCTTACAATATCTTTTCCATCGAAAAAACTAACTATTATAAATGAATACACTTTGAGAGGACAGTTGAATCATGGAGTGATTTTTCTCTATCATTATTGTGACATCCTATACTTAATAACTTGATAACAATTGATGAATCGGTGGGACACATGGCCTTAAGCACACCTTCCCGTATACTAGAGGTATTTGACTAGCAGTGAGGGTCCATGGTGGTATAGTGAGAAGACTATAACCAAATAATTAGACAAGAACAATGGTGAGATAATGAATAAATAGTAGAAGAATAATTAATAAAATAATAATAAAAGATGTAAATTATCTTGATAACAATAATACATCAATCCAAATTAGGAACCATATAAAAAACTATATGCGTGTCATGGAGCTATAAAAAAAAGAAGTCATACAAACATGCCTACATACAGACATACATACATACATACATATATATATATATATATATATCTGTGTGTGTGTGTGTGTATTGAAAAATGAATAAAAGCCCAAAAATTCCATCCAATAGTATCACTAGACAAGGATTAATCCCACACTATCAAACTCCCATGCTAAAACTAATCAAACATTAAAGATTGGGTACTTTACCTTGTCCCTACCTACATCTATGAAGTCTATTCGGGTACCAAACGGTGGCCCGAATAGGTTGTGAGATATACCTAGTGGGAAACCAACAATGGTTTCTAGTATTAATAGTTAGTTCAAATAACATTATCAATATAAAGATATAGTAATGGTGAAAGAAGAAATGTAAACTGTAAAGGGCCTTCTTTGGTTCATAAAGGACACTAATCTGACACCACCTCCTTCAACACATTCATGAAATATCTCTAAACAGATTTCACTATGAACATATGAGTATAAGTGTATATGAATATATATATATATATGTTTAATATACATGTAATGATGTCTATATCTATATACACATACAAGTTGCTATCTAGGACCTGAGGAATAACTCAATCATCCATGTCTAGTCACTGAAGTGGAATAAAGTAGCATGGGATTCCATGATCAAGTATCATATATCATAAGGGTATCCATACCCAAGTATCATAGGTATATAGGACATCATTCCTGAGTATCACCAGTGTATGTGATTCAATGCACTAGTATAATATCAGTAGGGATGTTATGCCTGAGTATCACATGTACATGGGATTCCAGGCCCTAGTATCATATCATTAGGGACTTCATTCCTGAGTATCATACATAATAATAATCCAAATAGTCTTCATTATTATCCATTAAATGGTATATAATTCATTATCATTCCACTTAAAGAGGTCATTCCCATTTATTCTGTAAAATCACATGATGTGGTCATTAAAATGAATTTCTATTTAGTTTTTATAGTGATTTCATCAAGATTCCAATACAAATCAACATATGAGGTAGTTTGGTCATATAATAATTTTATAATATTAAGGTTCAAATATATAGGCACACCTAAAGGGGTTGAATTATTAAATTAGGAAATATTCCAATAAGTATAATTGGAAAAATCATTTCTATCAAGGCTAAAAAATTTATGTAGGGAAAAGTGTATTTTTATTGTAACACATTGAAAATTATAGAGTGAATCATCACAAAGAATCACATAAATAAATAATATTTTATGGATAATTACTATACCACATATATTATTGTGTTATATATCTAGTATCGACCATTGGATTTTTCGGAATTGGATAAAAATTAAAGAATAGAAAAATTCTCTCAGAATAGGGTATATTAGATTTAACAAACAAATAACTCCAAATAAGGTTATATAAACAAAGGAAATATGGTATAGGTTCTAAGTACATATAGATAGGAATCCAACGAGACAAAAACTCCCTTGATTGGATTCCGGATGATGATATTACCTCATAGACTAGGTGGGAGGTGAAGAGTAACTCTCCATGCACCTCCACCATTTGAAAATAGAAGGGATACATAAATGAGCAAGGTTCGGGAACTTTTAAAAAAATACATGTAATATTAATTATATTAATGGAATTCACATCATAAACTTATCAGGTTTCCCCCTTCGGGAAAAATTGATTCAATTCACATATGGTGTTTGGCCAGAATAATTCATTTCAGGAATTTAATTAATCTCATAAATTTTTTCTATAGCTAGGATCTGTCCCCCTTCTGTCCTCTTCTCAAATGTAAAATGAACATTAGAAGTAGATATTTATCCATTCATGGATAATTTCCATCGTATTATGGGTTTAAAAAAATTATAGGATTCCTACTTCAGAAGAAGAAGTCAGTATCTTACTGTATTCCCCCTTAAAACAACTCATCCCTGAGATTCACTTACAAAGGTTATAAAGCTTCATTTGAGAATAACTCCGAACACTGGGCATGTTCCTCATGACATCTCACCATAGTATCATCATGTAAATGTTCATGATTCTATAACACCCATACGAGATCCACAGATCTACCTCATTGGTCTTTTGTGCTATGACCCACAATAAAAATACAATACTCTTCAAAAGAAGAACCATTATGAAACTCAATAACCTCAACATCAATATTATGAGATGGGTATGCATGAAATTGGTTATGTAGTGATATATGAAAGACATTGTTCATGGATCAATACCTCTAAGGAAGAGTTATCTGATAGACAAATAGTCCAACTGTCTCTAATATCTTGAAAGGGCTAACATAATAAGGCAATATCATGCCATATCTATGAATCTACCTATGTACTAGCCTAGGTTATACATGCAATAAAACCCAATCCCTGACCTCGAACTCCATAGTTCATCGATAGAGATTGATATAATATTTCTTTATCTAATGTGTAGTAATCATATGCTTCCTAACAATATTTTCCTTCTCATATGACTCATTGATGTGTTGAGGTCCTAGTAGCACTACCTCCCCTATCTCTAGCTAGAATAGAGGTGCTCAGAATGACCTACCATATGAGGTCTCATAAGGATCCATATGTATGTTCTCTTGATATATATTTTTTTATGTGAACTCAAAAAAGGTATATGTTTCTCACAAGAACCACCAAAATCATGTACACATTCCAAGTGCATTTCCCCTAAAAAATTTATTGTCTTTTCTAATTGAACATTAGTCAATGGGTGATAAGATGTACCAAGAAGTACCTGTGTACCCAATATGTTCAACAAAACCTACTAGAACATTGACATGAAATAAGAATACCAATGAGAAATTATAGTACAAGGGAGCCTCTATAGGTGTAAAATATCATGCACATACAATCTATCATGTTGATCCATTGAAAAGGTTTCCCTAATAGAAATAAAATAAGAGGCCTTCGTTAGTATAACCATGACTTCACACACCACACTATAACATCATGGTAACCACATAAAACTGGTCCCAAAATCCATATAATCATCATACCAATTCCATTCTAATAATTTTAACGAATGTAATAAGATATCAAGACATTGGTGATCTACCATAATCTTCCAATAGGTGGAACAACTTGTGATAAAACCAAAAATATGATGTTTCAACCTAGGACAACAATACTGGTGGCACATATTTATGTAAAAATTAGAATTATCGGGGTGAACTACCCCATGTTAAGGACGGGATTATTGTATCAATTCCTCTAAAATTCTTTTAGGAACACAAACACACCCATGAACAAGTAGAATCTCATATACATTGATAGGACAACATAGCTGTGGATCCGCACCTGAATTGCTCTCCCTTAGGACCAATCCCTTAGGATCATATAAATACATCCTCTTCACTATATCCAAAAGTGATTAGGTTAACACTAATTATACAAGTAAAGGACAATAATAAAATTTATGAACCTCAGAATACATCTTATAATGATGAGTCTTCAACCTCCATTCATCATTGGCTTCCTGGATAGATTTCTTTGGATTATTCTAGCTCAAAGTATCAGTAACTATGTTGCCCTTCCCAAGAATATAAGAAAGCTCAAAGATGACAAAATAAAGGTATTTGAACCACATTCATTGTAAAAGGTTCAATTCATTATTTATAATGATATATTTCAGTATTTTTGTATCTATAAAAATCAAAAACCACTCTCCCAACAAGCAATGTCTCCATCAATGCAAGGCATGAATGATGGATGCTAACTCAAGAATGTGTGTAGGGTAATTCCACTCATGAGGACTCAATTTACAAGAATTTTAAGAAATAAGTCAATCCTCTAATATCATAACTATTCCGAAAATAATACCCAATGCATCAAATAATAATATATATATTCTTCCTAGATCTAAAATAATCAGAATCAACATTAAAGTTATTCTTCTTTTAAACTCTTGAAAGGCCTTCTCACATGATTCAGATGATAAGAACCTCACTCCTTTTTTAATAAAGGTTGTAGGAAGTGATGTAAGATGTGATAATTTTTGTATATTGTTTCTATAATAGCCAACGATCCCCAAAAAAATCTATATATCAAAGACGTTCTTGTCTTGCTGCCCGGAATCGACATTGGTCATCTTCTCTTGGTCAACTGATACTCCCATATCTATGATAATTTGAACCAAAAACTGAAATTTTTATATCCATAAGTGGAATTAGTTGATATTATCAAATATTTAGTTCTCTCTTACTCTATTTAATACATTTTCAAGATGTTTGACAAGGTAGTAGTGGGTATGTTTATACACCAAGATATTATCTATGTAGATGACCACAAACTAATCTAGATATGGGTGGAAAACCCAATTCATAAAATTCATAAAGAATGTAGGCACATTCATGAGAACGAATGACATTACTAGATCATTGTATAAACAATATTATCATAAGAAATCAAAAATGTGGTAAACATGGTGTTTTTAATCATACATTATGGTAAACCTACCTAAAACCAATCTTGGAGAAAACCCTTTCTCCATAGAGATGGATGAAGATGTAGTTGATATGATAAAGTATATATTGGTTATAAACTATAATATGGTTGAAATAATGATAGTATATGTAATTTATGAGGGTATTTTACAAATTCTTGGAAAAAATGAAATGTGTACCCATGGTGATGTGTGTGGTCATATAAAACCCACAACCTTCAAATCATCACTTTTCATTTTGTAATCCTTAAACTTAGTAGTAGCCGTACTATAAGAAGGAATGGACACCAGTGATAATATTGAAACTACCAAAGAAAAAAATGCTTCCTATATTAGATAAGTAAATATTAAATTTTTTAGGAAAGACACCTCTGAACCGATCATCTATCGGAGGAAAATTAGTTTAGTGTACAACCTAATCATCTAGAAAAAGACTAGAAATCATGACTATCACATTTTTTATGGTTCTTAGATAAAGTTCATATCTCCTAGAAATTCCATTCACCATTAATTATATAAATACCAGCAATTGGTGATGTAAAAGACACCCTATAGGGATAGAAATGCACGTATTCATGGTAAGGAACAAACAAGTCAATCCGAAAAATGATGTCGAAAACAACCATCTCTTGGACGAAGAGGTTCCATTGAAAATGATAGAAGCATATACCAAGAGGTAACTCCATAAAATTTTATAAATTATCTAAATAGGTAACCAAATTAGTTTTAAGGTTCATCATTCCATCAGAATACAAAATTTCAAGTATGATATTTTCCATGTTTGTCATTCAAGTGATGAATGTGAAGAACTAGTGTCGAATGAGGCATAAAACAACGTAGAGGATACTAGAACAGTTACTTGAACTATAAATGGCCTGGTGTTCAAATCATCTAGAAAAGGACACACTAAATTGATATGGCTAGATCCACATCCCTGAGATGAAACCTAACTACCATTAGTATGTTCACAATACTGGTGTTGTTCATTTGATGCCTAGATACCCCATCCATGAACACCTCTTATGTTTGGAAAACCATTCGTACTCTAGATACCTAAATGGATAGGTTTTGGTGTTTTCTCTTTTAAAGTTAATGCTCATATAGATCCTCTCAATTATTAATTGATAGGAAACTATGTAAAATGCACCGAAGATACCTCATCCTTCCACACCCTCGACACTTGATGGGGTTGTCAGAACACTGTTAATTCTTATTCCATGGCTTCCTACACTGGTTGAAAACCCTGTAACTATTATTGGGTGTCATCTAGTTTCCTATTCCCCAATGTGTAGTCGCAAAGTGATGTCTTCAGATGCTAGTCGAACCACATCCCTATATTGGTTCTAAATCAATCTATCCCACACTATCATCTACCCTTAGGCACCACTCAATGATGAGGGCCTAATTTATTATTTTCAAAACAATGGTCAATAAAAATACATCCACCTAATATTGAATGGCAAATTCAATCCAGTCCTTAGAACATATCTCTATCAATGACTCTTCACCCTCAGAAGTTTTTTTGAATCACTAGTGCTCCATAAACAGAGATGAATAGTCCATCATGGACATAGTACCCTATTGCAGATACATACACTCTCTAGAATGTTTTTTCATTGTGTATGGGGAATGAAATTTCTATATATGACCATATAAAACCCATCCCAAGAACAACATTGACTATTGTTTTCTTAGATTATAACATCATACCATAACTTGGTATAATCTCTAAGAATATATATAACGAGATTCACTCTCCTATCAGAAGGTGTATCAAGGTGTTCAAAGATAGTCAGCATAGCCTCTATCCATGAATCTGAATCCTGAGGGATTCCATCCCTAGAAAACATGGGTAGATAATGCTTCTAAAATCCTCATGTCAACACAGCCATAACATTGGATGGTCATAGGGTTCGCTTCATAGTATTCATAAGATATAAGAATCCACCCCCAAAACTAGACACCATAACCTACATTGGAAAAAAGGGGTTGTAGGTGGAACTACTGAAGGTAACACTAGTGGATCAGGTCCAACCCCCTCAATAGTATGGTCTTCACCACCCTCCCAGCACACAACATGATGACTTCATAGTGGAATCACTCTAAAAATTCCATGATCAATTCCCATATAGAATTTGATAATGTCACAAGAAACAATTATTGGATTAAAATAGGTATAAATCCTCTATATGTAAAATTAAAACCTATCAATCATCTCCAAAACCAAGGTTTGGGTGACGAGTAGGTAAAATGAAAGCAAGAGACAGTACTTACATCCCACTAAAGAGGTCATGTCAGGGTCATGTTCTCGATTATATATTTGGTGTCCAAGTATATAGAGTTTCAGTCGAATGATATAAAGGAAAAATAATGTATTTATTATTTTAATACCTATTTAAAATTATCCATTTCATTTCATAATTTCAATTCATTTAAGTTAATACCTATTTATAAAGAAATATTTTTTAATGGTTGAATTATATAGAGAACTATTTTCAATTTATAGAGGACCATATAATTTATAAATTGAATTTTGGAAACCATTTTATC
Organism: Viscum album; assembly: GCA_963277665.1. NCBI lineage: Eukaryota > Viridiplantae > Streptophyta > Magnoliopsida > Santalales > Viscaceae > Viscum > Viscum album. Next base: position 94,638,164 of record OY728138.1, on the reverse strand, counting down.
AAAATGATAAACACATTCCAGCCCATGAAACTAATTTTACATGAATCAACATTCCATAATTGACTACTTAATGTATCAAAACTAAACTATATAAAAAAAAGTTCAAATGATGTAGGAACTATATGTAACCAATTATTTTTCCCATTATCCAATATTAACATTAGAAAAATTCCACATTTATATAGAATTCAAGGAACTCATAAAAACAACATGAAATTCAGGTAATAAGATGCGCATATATTTACTGGAATAATGCATGACATGTGAATCTCTACATTCCTACAATGATGAATGATTCAACACTTCCTTGCCACACTGGTGCAAGGGTGAAATGAAATCCAAAATCAAAATTATAATAATCATCACGTGTCATGTGCGCCAAAAAATGATGGAATCAAATTAATTGTAATAAGTAGACCCGAAAATAAAAATTCCCATCGTAGGAAATTTAGATTTTCTCTATACATGGGTTCACGACTCCTAGGAAAAGTCTCATTATCAAATTATGACATGTCTTAGACTTATTTCTACCATTCCAAAATTATATGGAAAATAAAATAAATATCTGATACAAATTTGTGATGTCCTGGCCTAAATAACTTGAAAAAATTAGCTGAATCAATATGACACATGGCCTCAAGTGCACCTCCCAATACTCCATAGTCTATTGACAAACAATGTGGTCCGAGGTTGTGTAATGGTGAGAATATACCTTCATAATTATAGTATCACAGTTGTGTGATAAAGAATAAATAGAAAAATTATAATAAAGGCAATAAAATTTTCATATGATAATCATCCAGATAGTAAAAATATATTAAGAAAACTTGTGTAGAGGAGTATACCCAAGAGATAGAACCATTATTTTTTATAGAGGCTATTTTCATGGTATGTTAATGGTTAGTCAAAACATGTGTAGTGGTCCACAGGGGACCCATTATCACATTAGAGGGAATAAGGTCGGCGCACAGTTTGGACAACTGTATAACCTAATATTTTGAAGAAAAATGAAAAATTGACATTAAAAAAGTTATAACCTAAAACTCAATTCTATTTCCCTCACATTAGATAATCTCTTGGTCATAAGATTTCTTATGAATGTAGAATCATTTTTTTGATCTCTCTCTTCTATTCGACCTCAGAATTGAGTGTCATCACTCTTGTTAGATATATGAATGTGTGTACTCAATTTATTTTGTGTTGTTCTTCATTTGTCTTTGTATAAACTACGCTATTTTGATGAAAGATAATTTTACATATTTCCACATTCATTGTATGTTATTCATTTTTCTTATAATATGAGAAAATTTTGGAGATGACACTGGAAGATCACTCTACTATAGTCCTATGGTAATTGTTCTATACATTTCATGGGTCATTTGGTATTTTTTAGAGATTGTTTTAATTGTGTCACCTGCAATAATTTACATCATGACTCCAAAAATTAATTTAATAATTTAATAAAATGAAATGCAACATGTTAATGAATCCCTCTAGTTCCCGAAGGCTTTTTGGAAGGTCTTTCCTCCCAACCGATTCCACCCATGGAGTGAACCTTTGAGTTTTCCATTCTCATACCACCCATGTGTTGTGTGATTGAGCATTCCTAGATAGTGGAAGCTTGTTAATGAATGTTTGGATGAAAATTATTAAATAATATATGGTTTTTATTTCTTTCATGTTTATATTTTGATTGAATGGATTATATGGAACTTGAATTTCATGAATGGTTTATTTTGAAATTGTGTAAATGAGTCGGTAAAATCATGGTATCAAATGTTAAATAAATTCAATGATGAATGACTCCAAAAGATTCCATGGGTGAGTGGAACTTTGAGTCATGATATTGGTATATAATTCCTCAGACATATATTCTCCTTGGATTCTAATTCACTGGGATACCTTGGGAATTTATACCCCAAGGATATGATTTTTTTGGACTTGTAGTGGACATGGTCCGTAGACATGCTCCTTGGACTCCAATTCCATCGTATTCGAGTTTCGATGAAGCTGCTCTAGGGATATGATTAGGATTCCTTTGTCCAATACACCTTGGATCTAGACTCTAGGGGTCTAACATATTGATTATACATCTCATCCATAGTAAATGTGATATGATTGGTTGTATTATGCGGTCATTGTGGATTTTACAATTATGGTTATATGGTGTGTTCATATTTGTTTGATTAACATATTATAAGACATGGTCGTGGGAGACATGATATGAGGCGTATAAGGAATGATCATGGGGTTTACATCCTTTATTATTGTTTCATTATTATAGGAGATGAAACATGTTTTTTTGGGATCTTAGTATGGATATATAGTATCACATGTTTTTTAGTATACATTCCATGGGAACTTTCCTTTTTATTACTTCTTACTTGTGATATATATTTCAGGCCACAAAGCTCATATTGCACATCTAAGATTTTTTTATAGAACATTGGTTGATGGACTACTGAGATTGTATCTCACACCCTATAAGGTCTTCCATTGGGTACCTAGAAATACTATATATATGTAGGTAGGGAATGGGGAAAGCACCCACAATGTGATGCCTGACTTTGTTCCATGCTTAGGAGTAGGGGAGCATGGGACCGAGCTGAGGCTCATGATTCTACCTGGAGATTGTTATTTTTGGTCTTTTGGGAATTTTGATACATTTATTTTACCCATTACATGTATACCTATTTTGGATGTTTTGTAGAGAATTTAAATGTATCATAATCACTTTGTATATGATATTACTATTGGCATTATTTATCTATTACTACAATTTATCTATTTTCTGACTATTATATTGATTATTTTATTGGATCTGTATGATTTCTACTGATATGTTACACTCTGGTAAGATGTAATAGTATCCACTCACACACACCCTAGGTCCTCACTACTAATCTATATCCTCTATGGTTTGGGGTGATGTGTTTGAGACCATGTGACAAACCAGGATTAGGGAACCATTCAGTGGAATCCAAATCTGATATGTTAAAATGTGGTATTAATGCTACCTATTCTGGATTTAATATTTTGAGACAATATAATGTGGACATGAAAAAATTTAAAGTTGGTAATGAGTTGTTCTTGGGAGTAGTTGATCCATGTGATGGAAAAAAACCAAATTGCCTTAAATGGAAATGATAGTTTTATGGATTTTGACTATTACTGTTGATTTGATCCCCCCATTGGATGATGAACTTGAATTATGATATTTTCATTGAGATGACCGAGGGTTATATTTTTTTAAACTTGATGATATGTGGGTATTCCATATCTTACATTATTTTAGTCACATTACAAGAATCACATGCCAGAAATATTTCCATTCCATATAAGATTAATTTCATGTTTTCATGATGCTATGATCAGTTTCGTGATAGATCTACATGCTGATTTGATATAAGACGTGTGAAATGAATTGGAAGAAATAGTTGGTACTTAAAGTGTCTTACATAACCTAATAATGTTTTGTTGATTAGGCTACAACAGACACCCTATGTAGCCAATTATGATGCGTTGTGTCATGGAACGTGATTCACAAGGATTAAAACATGTTATTTTTTGGATTAAAAGGATTATATCTTTTGGTTGTTGAGGAGGGTAATACCTTATGGATTGAAAGTTGTGAAAACTTTGGTTTAGTCATATTAAATGAAATGAGGAATGAATTTGGAAATGAATGGAAATTAAAAAATATGAAACAAATACTAGACCTTGACCAAGATTTTGAGTAAGCCTTAAGAAGTGTCTGAAGTGATGTTGGGGGCCATTATTTTTAAGAATTTTTGAATATATGAGATGGGAATGTGGTATGACCAGTTTATATGTAGTTTTTGACATATTATACTCTTTTATATGCGAACATTCATATTTATATTTTTTGAGGCATGTGTTCAACATTGTAGAGACATGCCACCATGAATAACACTAGTAGTATGATAAGATGGTGGTGAAAACCACAGTCCATAGGTAGAGGGAAATGGGATACTAGTGGATCCTATAATAGTGCCATTTGAGGCCCCCACAATTGTATCAGACATAGGTGATGAGGCACAGTTCTGTGAGGGGTTTTTTCTCTTTATATTGACTTTATAGTGAGCACTATATCACACCATATCTATGGATAGGTTCATTATTGTGTTATAGTAGAATCATACTACCATATTTTTGTGGAATAGAAGTCCACATGATGTTGAGATGTGGCTTATGATAATTTTTTCCATCTTCAAGCATCAGGACACACGTCCCGAGAGGATTGTGAAGCTCATGAATTATATTCTTTTTGAAGTATCAATGCTTTGTTTGAATGTTCTAAAACTGCGTGATAGGAAAATAGATATGGTTTGGATTGATTTAAAAACTAGGTTATAAGACTACTTTTACCCAGATACACTGAGGGAAGAGCGAGAAAGTGAGTTCATACGTGTAGAGTAGGTTGTTAAGATTATTATAGAGTACTCATCATGCATTACAGAGTTTTAGTTCTTTAAACAAACGTACCATGATGATGAGTTATTGAGGGAGAAACACATTGATTACGGACATTGAAATTCTTTTATATATCAGGTCAATGTTGCAAGGATGATGATGATTCTTGAGATGGTAAATCAGGATCTGATTATAGAGTGGAATTTGAGGGAATCTAGGGGTGAAAGGTAGCGTTTTTCCATAACTTGAAATATTGGTTCAACATATTTAGATAGGATGTGCCATTTTTATGATTCCTATGAGATGAGTACCAGAAATTCTTTCAGTGTTGTTAGTGTAGTTTTCTATTATTAGTGTGGTAGACAAGAGCAAAGGATGAAACAGTGTTATCGTTACCTAGTCAAAAGCAGAGATTGAGGTAGGATGGGACATATACAATATTTATATAGGACCTTCCTTTCAGTTCTAAGTGGTAGGGTTTATCTCTAACACCAAGTTCAGAAGTGGTTTTCATAGCTCCACATCTATTTGGGAGATGGATTAGTACTGGTAATTGAGGATGAGGTGGTGGTGGTTGTGGCTATGGAAGCTCGGAACTAGTTGTACCAAGACAACAGAGTGGGACAACTCTAGGTAGTGAGGTTGTGTCATAGGGTCATGTTTCAGTCCAAATATATTCTTTGTATCCTACCCTTAGGAGTAGGGATGTATACATTCTTTGTAGAGATATACTATCTTAGTGTAGGGAGTGCCCGTTGAGGTTGGTTTGTGTAACTATGTTTATAATATTTTTTTCATTGAGATGACTGGGTTTGATATCATATTTAGGACGGACTAGTTAGTGGCTTATTATTCCTATGCTAATTTCTATAGCCAGTGGATGATGTTCACATCACCAGAGGGAATAGAGTTTAGCCAGAATGGTCAATGGGATGTACAAGTGAGTTGAACTAAACCATAACATATTGGGATGTCTGGAATGACAGTCCATATCACTACTTTATATCTGAATTATCAAGGATCATGTCAAATGGACTTTCCTCTAGTGGTTGATCATTTTAGGAATGTCCTCATGGATTAATATTCATGTTCAACTCATGATATATAGGTGGAGTTATCCATATAGCTACTTCCAAGAGCATCATTGGTATCCATTCCTCCTTAAAGGAAGGATAATATAGAGTTTAAAGAGGTCAAGAGGTAGTTTTAGGATTTGGAGGAAAAGGTATTTATTTTACCTAGTACTTCTCCATGGGGTTCGTCAGTCCTTTCTTCAAAAAAAGAACATGTAACCTTATGATATTCATGAATTATAGGAAATTGAACTTTAAAATGGTTACTAATTGGTATCCCCTACCAAAAATAGATGACCTATTTGATTATATTTTAATATAATGAGTGTTCTTAAGAATTTATTTAGGATCCAGATATGACCAGGTATGTGTCTGAATTATTTGAATACCCCATACAACTTTTCATAGTTGGTATGGTCTATATGAATATCTAGTTTGGATGTAAAGGATTAAAAATGTGCCCACTATTTTCATGGTATTGATGAACCATGTTTTCCTTCCTTAACTGAATTTGTTTTTTGTAATTTTTGTGGATGATATCTTGGTGTATTCTAATAATCAAAATGACCATTCCGAACATCTTCATATAATTTTGGATACACTGATAGAGCATCATTTATATGATAATAAAAAACATTATCCTTATAGATGGGAAAAATTCACTTTTGGGTCATATTATATCAGATACAGAAGTATCAGTTGACCCAAAGAAGATGAAATATGTAGTATCCTGTGCGAAACTAAATAACATATTTTTCATAGGAATTTTCTTAGTGATATAGTGATGTTATAGTCATTTATCATATGTATTAAAATTCCTAGAATTTCTATTTAAGAGTTGGACTAAGAAGGTTTTGATGTTTTTATGGATAGATACATATGAGACAGCCTTTCAAGACCCAAATGAGAGATTGTCTTCAACACTTATTATGATTCTGCCAGAGCAGGGTAGGAGCTACACAGTGTGTTATGACACGTCAGGTATTAGTATTAGAGTAGTTATTATTCATGGGTATAAGTTCATGTTGTAGGGGTTTCAATAGCTAACGCCACGTGATAAGAATTACCCATTGAATGATCTATAATTAGTTGCAGTTGTTCATGATTTTCACTTTTGGAGACACTACTTATTGGGTGGGCATTTTGTGATTTACATAGACCACAAAATAAAAAATTACAAAATTACATATCATGATAGGAATATTAGGTAGATAAGCTTGGTTGAGTACATATAGTATTTTGACATTGAGCTTGCCTACATTCCTGAGAAGGTAAAAATAGTGGCCAATGGACGGAGTAGGAGGACTCAGATATATATTTTTCAAGAAGCTAGTATTGAGTTAAATATTATTCATTTGTTTTTTGGGATGCACATAAGGATGGAAGATAGCCAAGGGAAAAAAATTATTTCATCCTTATCACTGAAATCTACCCTATTTTATTGTACGAGGATGAATCTACTATTGAATTCTGAGTTCCTTGTCTTATGGGAGAGTGTGGTAGGTGAGGAACCACATATTGGTTAGATTGTGAGTGAGGAGAATATCTTGCATATCCATGTCCATATTTGGGTTCCATTGGACATATTTCAATAGTTTATGTGAGATATTCATGCCTCAGTTTGGGTAGTTCATACTGGTGTCACAATGGTGTATCGTGACTTACGTCTTCAGTAATCATGGACTAGTATAATGTGATAGGTGGATAGTTTTTTTGGGGTGGTAGACCTATAAATCAGTAAAGGTATAAAATCTATTATGAAGTAGAGTTTTATTGTAGTTACCCATTCCTTACTATAAAATAGATGATGTCATAATGTATTTGATGATAGGTTTACTGTGGTTTCCTTGAGATAATTATGTTGTGTGGTTTTTTGTTGACATGCTTACAAAGGTTGCACATTTCCATAATAATAAGGAGACCTTCACTTGTAAATGAGATTAAGATGTTTTATATCCATGTTATAGTATTAATACATTGGGTCCCATGCACTATCATTTTAGTTTGGGATGACCAGATTACAAATCTTTCTTAAAAGATCTTGTAGAGGTAATTGGGTAAACATGTGCTTCTAAGCATGACATGCAACCCAAAGACTGATGTCCAGATAGATCATAAGATACGAGTTCTTGAGGAAATGTTGTGATCATGAATCCTTGATTTTTTGGGGATATTGAGAAAGGAATATACCCCTTGTTGGGTGCACCTAAAATAATAGTTGTCAGGAAATGATATATATGGAACCTTGTGAGGATTTGTATGGTATGCTATGTCGATCACCCCTGTGTAGGTTAGAGGTGGGTGAGGAAGCTTTAATAGCATCATGTATCATAAAGGAGAATTTTGAGTAGGTCTAGTTGATCAGAAATTAAATGGAAAATTCATATTCATGACATAAATCTTACACAAATCACTGATAACGGCTTCTAGATTTCATGGTTTGGTATTGAGTCTTTTTATATATATCATAGGCACTAAGAAACAGATGGCTAAGGAGACATGGTAACACTTATCTATGATTTTTCAAGCCGTTAGATATTCTAGAGATATTTAGGCCTATAGCCTATCGGTTGTAGTTACCTTATAGGTAATAGTCCGTGCACAAAATCTTCCATATATCTATGTTGCATGGTTATCAGTCAGACCCATCTCATGTTCTATAGTCTGAGGATGTTAAGTTATAAGTTGATGCATCCTTTGAAGAGAATTTTGTTCATATCATTGATAAAATTATGAAGGTTATCCATGGATATTTAGTTACTATAGTACACATTCCATGGTTTCATGGATATTTACAGGATGAAACATGGGAGCATGGAGCTGATGTAAATGATAATTGTCCAAAGTTATTCTCTGATGAATAATGTCTACCCTTAATAGGAAAATTTAAGGGAAAATTTATATTAGGGGGAATATTGTAAGATACAATGTTTTATTAGGAGGTATAGATCCTATTGTTTTTAGATTAAATTATTAATTATGTCCTAATGTGAATACCCTTTGAGTTCATGTATGTATCAAAGGTGTTTGTGGCTTGTTCGACGCCCAGAACCAAACTTTTTGAGAAAAACCTAAAGGCCACACAGTTAGTAGAAACTGTGTTGGGATTGATACATGAGATGACTAACTATGAAAGGCCTATAAATATGGAAAAGGGATCCAACATGGGTTTTCAAATTGTGTGGATTGATTAACACTCATGTATAATAGAAACTATTATTTTTGATAGAGGTGTTTTGCATAGTTTGTGCATGGTTAGTCAAACTGTGTGTAATGAACAAGTGAGTGACCCCTTAGAGTAGACTAGAGTGCATGGTTGGGGCATATGTTGGTGAACCATTTAGCCAAATTGTGTGACATTGTGTTCTAAGGAAAAATGAGAACATTACCCTTAAAATTTTTATAACTTCAAACTTGGTACTATTTCTCCCAAATTGGACTACCGCTTAGTCTTGAGAGATATTTTGATGTTTGAATCATTTCTATTTATTCTTATGCTCTGTTTCATCTTAGAATCCACTATTTTCAATCTAATTAGATCTTCATCAATGAGTAATCAATTGATTTTGTTCCATTATTTGTTTGTCTTAGTATCAACTATGATATTTAGGTGAAAGATAATTAGACCTATTTGTAGTTTATTAATCTCTTCTTCATTTTCTCCTAATCTTGGACAAATTAAGAGCTGTTAAAGGAAGGATTATCTAATGTGAACCTACAATAGGTGGTCTATAATTTTTCTGAGGGGATTGGTGTTTTGAAGATCTATATTCTATTGTACCACCCTCAAGAATTTCTAGCATGATCCCAAATATTAATTGAATAATTGAATCAGATAAAACAGAAAATGTTGGGCATTCCCTCAATTTTCTTGAGAATTATTGAAGGTTGTTACCCCCCCAACCAAGGACACCCATGAAGTGTTATTTTTAGTTTTACATTTCAATACCACCCATAGGGTGCGTGACAAATAAAAACTAGTTAGAGGAAACCAATAAAATAATATTTTTCATTAAATTTTTTAAATAACTAATAATTTTACTCTATTTAATTTTAATGATTTTGATTGAATGGTTTATATGGAACACAAATTGATTTAATTTTTTATTTTAAAATTGTGGAAAATATTGGGTAAACTCATGGTGTAAAATTATAATTAAATTTGTCTAATGATTGATTCCAAAAGACTCTATATGTGTGATACACTATGGTTCATGATAGTAGTAGAGAATGTATTGTATCTTTATTCACCTTGGATTTTTATTCCATGGGGTTACTTAGAACTTTCTACCACTTGGATTTGGTTTGGTTGGGCTCATGGTGGAAATTTTCAGTAGACATGGTCCTTGGAACCCAATTCAAGACTATCTGAGTTTCCATCGAGCTTCTCCTAGGAATTAAGAAGGATTCCCCAGTTCACTAAACATTTGATCCAACCCCAATGGGTCTGACACTTTGATTATATGACTCGACCATGGGAAATGTGATATTCTTAGTTGTGCAACTCAAACTTTGTTTTTCTAACACTTTTGGTTATACGATATGGACATGGTTGTTTGGTTAACAGTTTATATGAAAAGGAAATGGGAGATATGATATGATGTGTATATTAAAAGATTGTGGTGTTTATTTTATTTTTTACTTCATTCTTGTTATAGGATTTGACAATTTTTTTTGCAGAGATCCTTTTATGGCTATACAATATCACATGTGTTGTAGTATAAATTCCATGGAAAATTTTCTATTTATTATATCATACCTGTGATATATTCATATAACTCTTTTTAGATTATATTTCATATAAAAAACTTGTTATAGATATTTGGGTGATGAATATCTGGGACAGTATCTCACACCTTTTTCAGGCCATAGTTGGGTACCCGAAAATCCTATATAGATGCCTATAATGACTGGGGAAAGATTCCACAATCTTATTTGTGACATTGTGCCATGCTCTAGAGTAGGGGAGCATGAGATTGAGTTGAGGCACGTGATTCTATCAAGAGATAGTGATTTTTGGACTTTTTTGTTTTGATAAATGTATTTTACTAATTCTAAGTATACCTATTTTGGATGAATTTAGATACATGACATGTATCATCATTATGCTGTATATGATATTACTTATGGGATTATTTATCAATTCATACTATTTATCTATTGTCTGACTATTATAATTATTCATTTATATGATCTCTATGATTTTTACTATTATGTTACACTATGGTAATAGAGATTAGTTTCCCCAAATACCCACCCAATGCCATTATTGCCATCATGAAACCTATGATGTTTGGGGAGATACTCTTGAGTCAATGTGGCCAACTGGGCATGGGGCACTGTTCAGTGGATTCTAGGTCCAGAACGTTACATCAATAACATCATGGTCCAAGGGTTGGTCCCACACTAATAAGATCCACTACTGGAAATTAAGCCTTTACCAACTTTTTCAAACCGTTGGTAAAGGCTGCCAAACCGTTGGTATGTAAGGCATTGGGATATCCTATTACCAACAGTTTTAGTACAACCGTTGGGAAAGGCAGTGTAATTTCTAGTTTCCTAATGGATTAAATAACCATTGGTATAAGAATTATTTCCAACAGTTTCTACAACTGTCAGAAATACTCTCATTTCCATGTTTTACCAAAGGTTTTCTAAAACCATTTGTAGACATATGTACAACACTATACCAACGGTTTTAGTATACCGTTGGTATAGTGTATTTCCAGAATTTGGCAGTCCAGCCACCTATAATATCCGCCACTGCACACTCAACTATATACACCTGCATACACTATTAACAGCAACAAAAACACCTGCTATAACACACAAAATCACATAAAAATAGAATACTCTTATAACCATGGAATGTACCACAATTATAATCATGTATATGAACCCAATTACCCTATGCAATACATAATTTATAATTGAATTCTCAGTTGAATACATGCAGAATGAACTGTGTGACAAATTCTGAATTATGAATCAGTAACACATACAAAATGAATTATGTTTCATACATAATTCTGAATTATATATAACACATATATAATATGTCATACAAGGGGTTGGGGGTTGTCCCGGGGGTGGGGGTGTCTAGGGGTGGGGGGTTGTCCATGGGGGGAGGGGTGTCTAGGGGGTGGGTTATACAGAATTAAGAATACATATAAAATTGCATTTTCTATAACACATACAAGATTGAACTCATAAATTAGAATCTAATAACCCCAAAATAATGTATCAACAGAATCTGAATACGTTTTGTCGGTTTTCCGTATACCAGTAGTTTTGACTTAAAATGGTGTACATTTTAATCAAAAGACATACAATTGGAGTGATATGGGACACACCTCATACACCTCACAGATGACTCAAGGATTGTTTTTATAAAGTATTAACAGAATATAAATGCGTTTGGTCTGTTTTTCATATGCCAGTTGTTGTTTTCCATTTCAAATAAAGGTGAAACACTATGAGTGGTGTTAGCCACACCGTTCCTTGGATTGAGGCAGGGTTGACTTATACATGTCACATACCACCCATGGATTTTTGTTCTAAAGTATCAACATAAAAAAATATGTTCGATCAGTTTTCCATATGGCAGTTGTTGTATTCACTTAAAATGATGTCCATTTTAAACAAAAGAGGGAAAATTAGAGTGATACCGGTCACACCATGCCTCGGATTGGGGCGGTGATGACGTGTACACGCCACATATGACCCATGGATATTTGTCCTATACTTTCAAAAAAATCTGAATGCGTTTGGTTGGTTTTTCGTAAGTGAGTTGTTGTTTTCACTTAAAATGATATCCATTTTAAACAAAAGACAGACCCTTTGAGTGGTGCCAGCCACACCACACCTCAGATTGAGGCGAGGTAGACTCGTACACATCACATATGACCCATGGATTTTTTTCCTAAATTTTCAACAGAATATGAATGTGTTTGGTCAGTTTTCCGTATTCCAATTGTTGTTTTCAGTTAAAACCCTGTTCATTTCAAATTAATATGAGACAATTTGAGAGTTTTTGGCCACACCGGCCCTCGGATTGAGGCGGGGTTGACTCCTACATGTCACATATGAACCATGGATCGTTTTCCTAATGTTTCAATAGAAAAAAATGCATTTCGTCAGTTTTTTGTATGTTAGTTGTTGTATTCACTAAAAATGATATCCGTTTGAAACAAAAGAGAGTCACTTTGAGTTGTTCTGGCCACACCACACCTCGGATTGAGGTGGGGTTGACTTGTACGCATCCCAAATGACCCATGGATTTTTTTCCTAAAGTATTAACACATTTTGAATGTGTTTGGTTGGTTTTCCATATTCCAGTTGTTTTTACTTAAAAGATTATCAATTTAAAAAAAATAGAGACACTTTGAGTGGTACCGGCCACACCGTGCCTCAGATTGTAGTGGGTTTGACTTGTAAACGTCAAAAATTACACATGGATCCTTTTCATAATGTATAAATAGAATCCTAATGTGTTTGGTCGGTTTTCCATATGACAGTTTTTGGTTTCACTTAAAATGTTGTCCATTTCAAATAAAAGTGAAACACTTTGAGTGGTATAGGCCACACTGTGCCTTGTATTGAGGCATGGTTGACTCGTACACGTCAAAAATGACCCATGGATCTTTTTTTGAAGTATCATCTCAATACGAATGCATTTGGTCAGTTTTTTTATTCCAGTTGTTGTTTTCACTTAAAATGTTGTCTATTTCAAATAAAAGTGAGACACATTGAGTGGTACTAGCCACACTGTGCCTCGTATTGAGGCAGGGTTGACTCGTACATGTCAAAAAGGACCCATGGATATTATTCCTAAATTATAAACAGAATATGAATGCGTTGTTTGGTTTTTTGTATGCCAGTTTTTTCATTCAGTTAAAATGCTGTCCATTTCAAATAAAAGTGAGACACTTTGAGTGGTACTGTCCATACTGTGCCTCAAATTGAGGCGGGGTTGACTAGTACATGTCAAAAATGACCCATGGATCATTGTGCTAAAGTATCAACACAATCTGAATCCATTTGGTTGGTTTTCCATATGTCATTTGTTGTTTTCATTTAAAATGTTTTAAATTTCAAATAAAAGTGAGACATTTTGAGTGGTACCGGCCACACCGTGCCTCCATTTGAGGTGAGGTTGACTCTTACACATAAAAAATGACCCAAGGATCGGTGTGCTAATGAATCAACACAATCTGAATTTGGTTGGTTCGTTTTCTGTATTCCAGTTTCTTTTACTTAAAAGAGTATCCATTTTAAACAAAAGTGAGACACTTTGAGTGGTACCGGCCACACCGTGCCTCATATTGAGACGGGGTTGACTCGTACATGTCAAAAATTACCCATGGATCCTTTTCCTAAAGTATCAATAGAATACTAATTCGTTGGGTCGGTTTTCCATATGTCAGTTGTTGTTTTCACTTAAAATGTTTTCCATTTAAAATAAAAGTGAGACACTTTGAGTGGTATCGGCCACACCATGCCTTGGATTGAGGCGGGGTTGACTCGTACACGTCAAAAATGACCCATGGATCGTTTTGTTGAAGTATAAACACAATCCGAATGCGTTTGGTATTTTTTCCGTATGCTACTTGTTGTTTTCTCTTAAAATGTTGTCCATTTAAAATAAAAGTGAGACACTTTGAGTGGTACCGGACACACCATGCCTCGGATTGAGGCAGGGATGACTCGTACACGTCACAAATTACCCATGGATTGTTGTTCTATAGTTTCAATAGAATCTGAATGCATTCGGTCGGTTTTTCATATGCCATATTTTTTTCACTTAAAATGTTGTCCATTTCATATAAAAGTGAACAATTTTGAGTGGTACCAGTCACACTGTGCCTTGGATTAAGGCGAGGTTGACTCGTACACATCATTAATGACCCATGGATCATTGTGCAAAAGTATCATCACAATATGAATCCATTTTTTCAGTTTTCTATATTTCCTTTGTTGTTTTCATTTAAAATGTTTTCCATTTAAATTAAAAGTGAGACCCTTTGAGTGGTATCAGCCACACAATGCCCCAGTTTGAGGTGAGGTTGACTCGTGCGCATCACACAATACCCATGGATCGTTGTGATAAAGTATCAACATAATCAGAATAAGTTTGGTCAGTTTTCCATACGCTAGTTGTTTTTACTTAAAAGAGTATCCATTTTCAACAAAAGAAAGAATCTTTGAGTCGTATCAGCCACACTGTTCCTCAGATTGAGATGGGGATGACTCTTACACGTCACAAATGACCCATGGATCATTGTGCTAAAGTATCAACACAATCAGAATCCATTTGGCCGGTTTTCCATTTTTCATTTATTGTTTTCATTTAAAATGATGTCAATTGAAAATAAAAGTGAGACACTTTGAGTGGTACCGGACACACCGTGCCTCAGTTTGAGGCATGGTTGACTCATAAACGTCACTTAGGCATTTTTAGTGTCTTTGAGTGCGAATTGAAGATCCGGGTGAGGGTGGGGGGCTGTACGAGGTCCATGTAGGAGGGTGGGGAGGGGGGCTGTATGGGGGCTGTCCGGGATTCAGGAAGGAGGGTGGGGAGGATGTCTTGGGGATGTCCATGGGGCTGTCAGGGGGGTTGTCCGAGGTCCAGGAAGGAGGGGGGGGGGGGGGCTGTCCGGGGGGATGTCTGGGGTCTAGGAAGGAGGCTGGGGAGGCTATCCGAGGGGATGTCCATGGGGCTGTCTGGGTCTAGGGAGGAGGGTGGGGGCTATCTAGGGGCTATCCGGGGGGTTGTCTGGGGGGATTTCTGGGGACCAGGAAGGAGGGTGGGGAGGCTGTCTGGGAGGCTGTTCGGGGGGATGTTCGTAGTCCATGGAAGAGGGTGGGGGGGGGGGGGGGCTATTCGGGGGGCTATCTGGGGGGTTGTCCGGGGTCCAGGGAGGATGGTGGGGGGCTATCCGAGGGATGTCTGGGAGGTTGTCCCAGGTTCATGGGATGATATTTACATATTTTCTAAGAAAATTATTTCATGGTTAAAAAAGTAATTTTATTATATCAACTTCTAAAAAATTACAATTTTCATTAGAATAGGGGTATTTCACATCAAATCATCAAATTGAGTTTTATTATTTATAGATAAATAAAAAAAGAAAATGTGACCTACCTAATAACACATATATTCAGGCACAAAAAATCCATAAACATAAAAATTCAGTAATATCAGTAAAAAATGTAATGGATCAATCTGTCCCACATCGCCATCATATTCACTCTCACTTGTGTCCTCATCGTCATCCCCATTATCATTCCCACCATCCTCCTCACCCTCGTACTCAGCCTCGACCTCCTCATCGCCCTCCTCCTCCACCTCGCCCTCCTTCTCCCCCTCAGCCTCCTCCTTTCCCTCCTCCTCCTCCACCTCAACCTCCTCCTCACCATCATCTCGACCACCACTAGAACTGCCACCTGGTTCACCATATATAGAATGCATCGATGACATATATTACTCACATGTAGTGCTAGCCTCTGGTGGAAGTATTGGACATAAAGATTCCATCAGTTTTATAAATGTAGTGTTTTCCATAGAAGTTGTGTTGCTGTCTCTGTGGCCCTTTTATCATCCCTTTCTACCTATGCATTAACCTGATGCAACTCGGAGGAACTAGAACTTGTACCTATGCAGGTACAATACCTCGTCGGAACTATATTCTTCCTAGGCCACCAGCATACTCGACCAGGGTGCTCATCTCCCAACACCTTATGTAAGTGATCGTTTTGCCCAAAATTGTCAGTTTTATGGGCATCAAGGGCCTCTGAAGAAGACTATTAAAAATATAAATAGATTATTAAGTTACAAAATAGAGATTAAAATTTTAAATCTACAATTGAAAAATTACAATCTACTGTTGAGTCGGTTCATTAACCCCACTTCAATATTTCTTCTTTCTACTCGAGCAAAACATTTTTGCTCATGGAACACGTCATTCTATATTCAATTTATTCCTCTACAATGAAATTGAATGAAGGAAACCATAATTAAAAATAGTATAAAAATAGTAATTTCATAACAAAT
This sequence comes from Viscum album, assembly GCA_963277665.1. NCBI lineage: Eukaryota > Viridiplantae > Streptophyta > Magnoliopsida > Santalales > Viscaceae > Viscum > Viscum album. Next base: position 94,621,604 of record OY728138.1, on the reverse strand, counting down.
ATTATATAACAACTTTATCAATCGAATAAACTACGGAGGAAGCAATAGAAAGTGCAAGTCGTAAAGATAGATTATAAACTGTCATACCAGCTATCTCTCATGATTTCGAATCATAGTACATCCCAATGTGTGGATGTATTTATTAGCATCAAAATTTTCTTATTTCTTCTAGATGGATCCTAAATAAAATTCAATACTTATTATTAATGAAAATCATGAACATTATCATTTATGTACTTCTAATTTGATTAATACCTTAAATTGGCTAGTCGCCCAATGAGTAATCATCTATAAATACTATTCTAATGGATAATAATACATGATAGGGACCACATACAACTCTTTTACCACTCTATTATGCTACCCAATGTACAACACATGCTTATAATATCTCCAAATCTCGCCTAAATCCTTTAGACGTGATGGTCGTGCACCCTCACCCTCGGGGAAATTATACTGCAGCTGAAACAAAAATATTAATTCATATAAATACAAAAATTAATATATTGCATTAAATAAAACTACTTTTTTACCCATATCTTTTCCCAGTATTTATCCTTGACTTGATTTGGTAGTTGTCCCCATGAGAGTAGGCTGAAAGGAATGATGTCAGGGTATTTGGCAAGCATCGCCAATAAAAATCTGACATTGCTACCCTGATTTTTCAATCATCTACGATCTTCATTGTAGTCCACCATCAACTACATGAGGTGGTTTGACACTGTACACATCCATGTATTCCCCCTCCCCCACCTACCATCAGTAGATATATATGTTATGAAATAAAAACAAATATTTATCAATAAATTTTATAATAAAAATAAATAATGGTGTAACAATTTGTTTGGATTGTATAAGTATACATGAGATAGTCTGATCAATGGGTGTAACTGGATCTATAGAAACTGAAGGAACACCCTATACAGATGGTGTGAGTCCCAATGAATACTCCGCATGGACAGACTCTGGCAGAGTAGGAGTCGAAGAAGATGAAATATAAAATCTCAGAGAGATCGAATAAATAGTAAAAGAAGATGATAGGGATGTCTGGCCCTCCTCACCCGTCTATACCAATGGAATTTCATCATCGTGACTCATCCGTGAGAGTTATAATCCAATATTATTTTTTTTCAACGAATCCATAATAACCCACATTTTCATATCGCGGTCTACTATCTGATGCACTGGCATAACAATCTTCTGTGGCAGTAACCATAACACCATCATGTTGTGTTCTCATGATCTTTTCTCATTTAGTGACACTAAATTTGTACCCATTGATAAAAATTGATTTACAGTCACGAACCATGGTATTATGACCAAAATCCAAAGCTCTTATTTCCTCAGAGACAGAGTCAGAAGGAAAACTCAATTCCTGGAATATAAATGAATATTAAACTTAATTAAATATTGATTTAATTATTTTAAATAGTAATATTTTTACCTTCAATTTTAACCAAGCAAAAAACTCTTTCATATGAAAAGTCTCCCCCCTTCTTAAAGATAAATTATTATTATAACACCCCATGCTTCCACAATACACTTACCTTTCAATAATGCAATATCTTGCAATGTATGCAAGTTCAGGATTCTAACACACCGTGACCAATCAAAGTAGCCTTTATGAATAGTAATACCCACTTTTTGAATTATATAAATTCTATATTTCAAAATTCACATCATTTTTTGGATTTAGAATATTTAAATTAGCCTATGTTGAATTTTTTGTATTTTTCTGAGAACATCAAATTTTTGATGAATAGTGAAAGATACTTAAAAACAACTTTTTTAATCAAAATAATTTATATTGATAAATTATACTATTTAGTGGTTTTAAAGTATAATTAGAATATAAATTTACCATCTTATGAAATTGTGGTCATTAGAATTAATTTCACTTTGAAACTGGACATGAAAAATTGTCAATATTTTGAATGATATTATTTCTTAAAAACACGCTATTTGTTTGTACAACGGGAATTAAATATATAATTTATTAATGAAACTTATATGGTTTGAATTTGGTAAAATGAACATCATTTTTGAATTTGAAATATCAAATATAGCATAGGGTGAATTTTTGGTATTTTTCAGAAAATTTTCATTTTTTAATGAATAGTGAAAAATATTGTATTTTAATTCAAAACTGCCTTTTATCCAAATTATTTATAGTGTTATATTGTCATTTTAATTTTTTTAAAGTATAATTTAATAATTTTTTATCACTTAATACAATTTTTTTCATTGGAAGTAATTTCACTTTTAAATTCGATGTCAAAACAAGTCAATCTTTTGATATATTTTACTTCTTAACAACTCGTCTTTGGTTTTGACAACGAGAATTTTTTTAAATTAATTACTGAAATTTTTGTGTTTAGAATTTGGTAAAATGGATTGCATATTTGGAATCAGATGGTCAAAATTATGTAATTCATACTGTTTTGTTTTTGGACATTATGAATAGTAACAACCACAATTATCTTTAATTATCATGATTAATTAGTAATCAGGTATTTAAGGGTAATGAAATAATATTATAATAATATAAAATGACATAAAAATGTTTCCTAATTCTATTGGTTGTGTCATGGACGACCATGAGATGACTTGTTCGAACTTAGGGACCCCATGGAAACACTTTTGTGTGATAGTGAAATTTTATCATTTTATTTTTAAGGAAAGGAAAATATAAGAAAAGTATGTAACAACTAAGTAAAACAATTTAACATTTTTCTACATAAATTATCTCTTGGAATATAAATATTCAGTAGAAATATAAAAATATTTCATACTTCATGGTATTCTTTTATAATTTTTAGACATTAAATAAATAAATTTATTTATGACACCATGATGATGCAGTGATTACCTCATTAATGAACGGTTTATGTAAAATGAAAAGATAAGGTAAAATCAAAAAATTAAACTTTTATAAAGCTTATAGGATGGGTTTATTTAGAACCCTTATCACTTTAGCCTCAAAATATATCATTGTGGGACCTTTATTATCTGAAAATCATTTCATAATAAAGTATCATTTCTATCTTTCCAAAAGATCCCCTCCTCTCCTTTAATAAAAGGCCCCCAAATCTACGACCTTATTCACACCTTCAAAGCCATTTGGCTCAGCTAACCTCTTCCAGAATACCCTCTCAAATTTACTCCCTTTATCCCAGAAGCCTTACCTTTGGAAGAAATCTCTTCAAGAAGCCCTTTTGGTTCAATCCAAGGGGAGTTACCCGATTTAATGGTAATGTTTTCTCTTATGTTCTTTTGTTTTATTTTGCTTCTCCAACCCTTAAAATCTTTTTATTATTTTCTTTTTTAACAACACCAGTATCCTAAATATACTTGGATGTTGTTATGAGAAGTAGTCTAACTACACTAACACACACTTCCATCTAATGGTTAAAGAACATACTGTTTCTGTGGGTGGCGAATTACTGCCTCATGAAAGGATGATTGATCAATCTTCTTTTAACACCTCTCATGGTGGCCAATAAGATGTAACTATATTTATATAATATATATATTATTTTAATGTTTTACTTATTATTCTGTATTTTTTATTTATGTCCTACCTTTATGATTTCCATTATGTGTAAACGCAATAATTTCTTTTTAGGAAGTGCGGACTACTGCCCCCTCAAATTGATTTGAATCGTTAATGAAATATATGGGACGTATAAATTATGGAGTTAATGATATTATATATTACATTATACTATAATTATAATATAACTTTATATCATTATTATTTCATTCCATTAAATATCAAATAGAAATGAAAGTATCTTTCATGTGTACGTACGCCTTACCGTCTCCATGAACAGTGCATTTCATTTCTTACCTCTAGATGTTATGTAATATTATAAATGAATGTATATAGTGGATATATATGATATATATGATATCTAAATCATAAATATAATTCTGTAAGTGATGGATATTTTACCACATAAATAACTTGTAATTATAAGAACTTTATTTTTGACTCAAGAACCAATGATCGACATAACGACCATTATTAAATTAAATGATTAAATAAAATTGATAACACGGTAATAAGTGATTTAAAAGGAATAATGTACTTGAAAAAGGTTCTTAAGAAAATTTAAATTAACTATAGTTTATAATTCATGAGATTAAAGAACGATCGAGTAAAGTCGGACACGAGGTAAGGGACTTCGTCTCAATCTTCTTTCATTGAGGCATATTTTGTTTTATACATAAATTTCTTTTATAGAGTGCATAAACCCCTTTTGACTTTTACATTTATTCAAAAGGAATATTTTTTTACGAATCATTTTACTAAATGACAAAAGGAATGTTTTTCTCTTACGTATGCGGCGACAACAGCTTCTCTGCTGCCGTGACCATTATTTGTGTTTCGACATCCTCTAAAAGCCATAACTTTTTTTAAATGAAAAATAAATACCATGTTTTAATATTATTTTATTTTGGCATTAAAAATGGTTTTATTATATCAATGTGTTGTATTGATATCTTGTGATTGAAATGTGGAAATGTTATGTTTCCTTTCTGCATGTTTTATGTGATACAATTATGTTATGGTTTTTGATATGTTTAAACTTTTCATTTAGGGAATGAATTGGAAATAGTATGTGATGGGTGGAGCCTGCTATAACTCCTCGATGCATCAGTAGGCCTCATGAGACAAACTAGTGTCTTGGCACGAGGCCTTGACAAAATCATATTTGTAGTATTGGTACGAGGCCTTGGCTACATGGTTATGATAGTCTAGCATTATGCGTTCAATTATTATAAAAGTGGTTATTGATAATTCATGTGATTATTTGACAAGTAGAATATCCATGAGAATATGTAAATGGCATTATTTCACTTTATTTTTTTCCATATTATGCTGAAGTTCAAGTTTAAAAGGCTTATATTTTAGTTATACATTGCCTTAAATGTTTATGTTTATTTATTAAAGTTTCTATTATATTGTTATCCTTAATGGACGATGGCGATGGGATTTTATTTTCTCCCAAACAGAATGGTGATGTTTCTCTATTTTCTTCTTGTGCAATCGATTTTGTTTTTGGATGCTTCTCGTGTTGCTGAGACTGTCAATCGGCGGTGGCGATCTCTTCTTATGTTGATTTGTGTGGAGTTTGAGTTATGATTCTGGATGTGTGATGATTCTGCGATGCGTCTTGATGCTGTTGATGGTCTTTTGGGTGATTTTTTCTTGCTTTGGATGTGGTATTCAAGTGTTTGTTGGTCGTTTTTGCTACTCTTGGAAGGAATCTCTGCGACAGTTTCACATTAATATTTCTCTGGTTCGGTCTGTCGTGCCCAGTAGTGATGTTGGTTTGGGGCTCTGAGCTGATGATGCTACTGGTTTGATCCCCTTTTTGTTTTGGAATTCGGAATGGAGGCTGTGTTGTTTGGATTCGTAGGAACGCCAGTTGTTCCGGTTCATGTGCTCCGTGAAGATTCATGAGGATGGTGGCCGGACGTGATTGTTCCGATGGCATCTCCACTGTTTCCTTGTGAATGGTGGCACGTGGTGTTCCGGTCTCGCTGGTGGTATGATGGATTTCACGTGGTTGCGCAGCTCGAGGTGGTTGCGCGGCTCGAGGTGGGACCGTCGTTCGTGGTGTTTTTGAATTTTGAATTTATGAATATGTTTGCTGCTGTTTGGTTGTGAGGTTACCGGTTATCCTAAACTGGCTTTATGAAAATCGAAAAAAAGGATTTGCAGTCGTATTGATATCTTTACTGTGCATCTGAGCTCACCCATTTCTATGTTTTATTTTTCCTAGTATGTGAAGAAATATTTTATGACTGACCTGCAGGGATAGTCTAAATGGGATATGAGTGTGGACTTTGGATACTATGTTATTTCATTTTTTCACTTTATGATGTAATGTAACATTTATGAATGTATCTAGTGTTTCCAAGGCTACTAAACTAATCGTTCTTTAGAGACTTGATCTTTTGGGATCATGAAAATGTTAAGTAATAATGCTCCGACTCTGGTTAACTGGGGTACGGGCGTTACAGTTGGTATCAGAGGATGTTTATTACTAACCATGGAAGCTAGATTAAGATAAACTCTAATTAGAGAACATAACCCTAAGATAGACTTTTAAGATTAGTATAGAAGAACTTCCTATAAATTTGGTATTGTAGAGATTTTGTGAGTTTTCCGAGCAATACATCCCTGTCTAGATATGAGAAGGTAGAGGTAGCTCTGGCACAGATGTACCTAGGGGTAAAACCTGAAAACACAGCTTTGAGCTAGAATCGAATGGGAACTAGTTCACGACAATGGGCCGTGCTGCACTCTTGGTTACGACACTCCTGGGGGATATGCTTATGATAAATCTCATTTTCTTTACAAACCATTTTGAAGGGTTTATGAGTATACACTTCCTCAAAGAAAAAATTTCTTTTTATGATAATGGATTATATCCATAAATAGTTCAATTTATGTTAAATGTTTTACAAGTATATAATTATGTATTTTGATTCATGAACTGATCTAGCTTATTCCATTTTTTAGAAATGGAGCATAGTGGAAGGAATGGAAACTATATCGATGCATGCACTCCATGTAGGGATTTCCATCCTCCTCAAGAAAATTAAAGTGGAGTTGGTGATACAACTAGTGCTGATCACCTTATCACAATACATGGACAACTCACTCAGGTTATGAATAATAACCTTACTCGTATAGAATACCTTGATCTGCAACATGGAGGATCAAATTTAGATTGCTTCATGAGGCAAAAACCACCAACATTTAATGGGGGTACAAATCCCTTAGTAGCTGAGCAATGGATAAATTCCCTAGAGAAAATATTCCAGGATTTAGGGAGTGGTGAAAGGGAAAAAGTTGTCATGGAAGTTTACCGCCTCACTGGAGATGCTGATCAATGGTTTTCATTGATTAAAAATACAATGGAAGATGAATGAGTATCATGTATGGAATAGAGAGAGTTTAAATAGATTTTCATAGAAAAATAATTCCCTCCTGACCATCGAGCGGATATGGAAAGACAATTTCTGAGTCTTAGGCAAAAGGAGGAGGATAATTTTTTATAGTATGAGGCTAACTTTACAAGGTTAGAGAGGCATGCTGCAGATTATATACATAACCCAAGAAGTAAGATTGGTCGTTTATTTGATGGGTTAAAACCATTTCTCCATCGAGCATTAATATCAGAATATTTTCTCAACGTACGAAGATATAGTCTCATGTGCTATCAAGACAGAAAATGAATTCTCTAAATCCTATGATAATAAAGTAAATCAATAGAAGAAGAGAATGGTGGAACAGGAGACTATTAAAGATAAAAAGGGAAAGAAGGATTTTCCATTATGCGATAATTGTGTGAAGAATCACCCCGTTACTTGCCTAAAAGGAATGGGAGTTTGTTATAAATGTGGAGAAAAAGGTCACTAGGCTCGTGATTGGAAGGGAATGAAAGTGGCTATAAATGTTGAATGGTATAATTGTAGAGAAATGGGGAATTATTCAAATGAATGTCCTAAGCGCCGAGGAAACTTATCTCTGAAAAGGCGAAGGGATCAAGGCCAATCTTAAGCTGTTACTACAGTTGAAGTTGAATAAATATTGTGTTTGTGTTTTTGGACTCAAGAACTATATTATGGTTATAAGAATAATCTAATATATATAAGGATTGTACTGCAATACTTTTTTTTCATTATGGTTTTAATATGATGAAGGTAATCATATTTTTATTATGTGAAAATAAGAGAAACTTTACATTGTTTGGGGAATTTGATGTTACAATTGATTTTGGAATTTAGAGACCTTTTAGATAGATTCTTAACAGAGGTATTTTGGATAACAATAAAGGTTAGAATGAATTAAGTTGAACTATGGATAGTATTGTTTAAGGTTAAAACATTTCTGATGATTATTTTTAGAATATTATAATACTATAGTTTTAGGAAAAGGACAACCTGCAGGTTGGGGGATAACCCTTTGCATTGAAAAAAGATGCTGGAATCGAACCCACAACTATAGTGCGACATGCCTTTATTACCTACCACTAGCCTACAATAAGTCCCTGGTTATTACAAAATAGTTTTCCTAATCTAAATGGTATGTTTTAATATTTGGAACCTTGTACGATTAAGATAAATATAATATTTTTGAGTGAAAGATGAGTTTGTGGTAGAAATTAGTTAAAGGTTTAAACTCTACTTGTCAAGTATATATATATATATATACATCTCTATTATTCTATGAATAAATTAATTCTTAATCTTTAGGGAAGGTATATTAAATAGAAAATGTGTTATCCTAATACTTTATCTTTTGTTGAACTGATGATATTTTCATCATAGATTGATGGATTTGAGGCCCACAATTTTACACTTGTTTGTGATTGATGACCTCAATAAATCTCTACAAATATTTACATTTTTTCTCCAATTATGTGTCTCTAATTTCCACCAATGTTCTCCAAATCAATATCATAATTTAGTGGTGACTTTTTTCATTTCCCTCTTATTAAGGCTAAATTTTATTAACCTTATTTCTTATGTGGGTTCTCCACAAAGGTATTTTCTATTTTCAACCTTTTATTTTCGAAGAACAATTTCAAATTGCGATGATGCAATTTATTGAAAGTAGAGTGGATGTGACACCCAAAGATTCCATGATACGCTTCTCTTTCAATAATGAAATAGCTTGCATTGTACGCAAGTTCGAGATTCTAACACACCGCGACCAATCAAAGTAGTCGTTCAGAATAGTAATACCCACTTTTTTAATTATAGAAATTCTATATTTCAAAATGGACTTCATTTTTTGGATTTGAAATATCAAAATTAGCCTAAGTTGAATTTTTTTTATTTTTCTAAGAACATCCAATTTTCGATGAATAGTGAAAGATACTTAAAAACAACTTTTTTAATAAAAATAATTTATAGTGATAAATTATAAAATTGAGTGGTTTTAATTTAAAATTAGAACATAATTTTACCATTTTATCCAATGGTCTTAATTATAATTATTTTCACTTTGAAATTGGACATAAACAATTTTCAATCTTTTGATAGATATTGTTTCTTAAAAGCACGCTATTTGTTTGTACAATGGGAATTGACTATATAATTTATTAATGAAACTTCTATGTTTTTAATTTGGTAAAATGGAAATCATTTTTTAATTTGGAATATTAAATATATCATAGGGTTAAATTTAGGTATTTTTCTGATAATGTTCATTTTTAATGAATAGTGAAAAATGTTGTATTTTAATTCAAAACTCCCTTTCAGCCAATTTATTTATATAGTTATATTTTCATTTTAATTTGTTTTAAACTATAATTGAATTATGTTTTTATCCCTTAATAAAATTCTGTTAATTTTATGTAATTTCACTTTTTAATTGGATGTAAAAACAGGTTAATCTTTTGATAGATTTTACTTCATAAAATCTCGTCTTTGGTTTTGACAACGGGAATTACTTTTAAATTAATTACTTAATTTTATGTGTATATAATTTGGTAAAATTTATTCTATATTTGGAATCAAAAGGTCCCAATTATTTAATTAAGACTCTTTTGTTTTTTTCCATTATGAATAGTAACGACGACAATTATCTTTAATTATCATGATTAATTAGTAATCGGGTAGTTAAGGGTAATGAAATAATATCACAATAATATAAAATGACCCCAACATGTGTCCTAATGCTATTGGTTGTGTCATGGACGACCATGGTATTCCTTGTTCCAACTTATGGACCCCATGCAATCACTTTTGTGTGATAGACATTTTATCATTTTATTTTTAAAGAGAGGAAAATATAACAAAAGTATGTAACACCTAAGTAAAAAAAATTTAATTTTGTCTACATATATGATCTATTAGACTATAAATTGTCATTGTAAAGATAAAAATATTTCCTACATCATGGTATGTTTATGTATAATTTTTAGACATTAAATAAATAAATTTATTTATGACACCGTGATGATGAAATGATTACCTCATTAATGAGCTGTTTAAATAAAATGAAAAGATAAGGTAAAATCTACAACTTACACATGTATAAAGCCTATTGGTTGGGTGGATTTAGAACCCTTATAACCTTATCCTAGAAATATGTCATTGTGGGACCTTTACAATCTGAAAAAAAATTCATAAGTAACATTTCTATCTTTTTAAAAGAGCCCCTCCTCCCCTCTTATAAAAGGCCCCCACCTGTACCACCTTATTCACACATTAAAATCCATTTGGATCGGCCAAACTATGCCCAAATATCCTCTCAACTACCCTACCTTCATCCGAGAAGCCTTACCTTAGGCAGAAAGCTCTTCAAGAAACCCTTTTGGATCAAACCAAGGGGAGTTACCTGATTTAAATGTAATGTCTTCTCTTATGTTCTTTTGTTTTATTTTGCTTCTCCAACCCTTAAACTCTTTTTATTATTTTCTTTTGTAACAACACAGGTATCATCAATATACTTGGGTGTTTTTATGAGAATTATTATAGCTACACTAAAACACTTCCATCTAATGGTTAAAGAACATATTGTTTCTGTGGGTGGCGAATTACTGCCTCATGAAACGATGATTGTTCATTCTTCTTTTAACACATCTCATGGTGGCCAATAAGATGTAACTATATTTATATATGATATATTTTATGTTTATTTTTTACTTATTCTTATGTATTTTTCATTTATGGCATACCTTTATGATTTCCATTATGGGTAAACGCGATAATTTCATTTTAGGAAGTACAGACTACCTCCCCATCAAAGTGATTTGAATCATTAATGCCATATGTGTTACATATAAAGGATGGAGTTAATGATATTATATAGGATATTATACTAGAATTATTATATACCTTTATATCATTATGATTTCATTCCATTAAATATTAAATAGAAATGAAAGTAGCATTCATGCGTATGTACGACTTACTGTCTCCATGAACGGTGCATTTCATTTCTTACCTATAAATGTTATGTAATATTATAAATGCTTGTATATACTGGATATATATGATATATATGATATGTAAATCATAAATATAATTCTAGAAATGATGGATATTTTACCAAATAAACAACTTGTAATTATAAGAAGTTTATTTTTGACTCAAGCACCAAGGATCGACAAAATGACTGTTATTAAATTAAATGATTTAATAATGTTCATAACATGGTAATAAGTTATGTAAAAGGAATAATGTACATGAAAAATGTTCTTAAGAAAACATAAATTAACTATAGTTTATTATTCAAGAGATTAAAGAATGATCGAGTCAAGTCGGACCTGAGGTAAAGGACTTCGTCTCAAACTCTTTTCATTGAGGAATATTTTGTTTTATACAAAACATTATTTTATACGGTGTATGAACCCCTTTTACTTTTACTTTAATTCAAAAGGAATCTTTTTTTACAAAGCATTTTACTAAATGACAAAAGGAATATTATTGTCTTACGTTTGCGGTGACAACGAATTCTTCGCCGTCGTGACCATTATTTTTGTTTCGACTTCCTCTACAAGACATAAATTTTTTTTAATGAAAAATAAATACAATGTTGTACTTTTCTTTTATTTTGGTATTGAAAATGTTTTTATTAAATAAATGTGTTATATTGATATCTTTCTATTGAAATTTAGAAATGTTATGTTTCCTTTATGCATGTTTTATGTGATACGATTATGTTATGATTTATGATATGTTTAAACCTTTTCATATAATGAAAGAATTGGACTTAGTAAGTGAAGGCTGGAGCCCGCTATAGATCCTCAATGCATCGGTAGGTCTCATGAGACAAACTAGTGTCTTGGCAGAAGGCCTTGACAAAATCTTATTTGTAGTCTTGGCACGAGGCCTTGGCTACGTGGTTATGATAGTTTGGAATTATGCATTCCATTATTATAAAAGTGGTTATTGATATTGAATGTGATTAATCGACTAGTAGAATATCCATGTGAATAAGTAAATGGCATTATTTCACTTTATTTTTTCTATATTATGTTGAAGTTCATGTTTAAAAGGCTTTTGTTTTAGTTAGACATTGCCTTAAATGTTTATGCTTATTTATGAAAGTTTCTGCTATATTTTTATCCTTACTAAGCATCTCAGCTCACCCCTTTCTATGTTTTATTTTTTCCAGGATGTGAAGAAATATTTTTTGACTGACCTGCAGGGATAGTCTGAAGGGGAAATGAGTGTGGACTATGGATACAATGTTATTTTAGTTTTTAACATTATTATGTAATATAACATTTATGAATGTATCTAGTTTTTCCAATTCTAATAAACTAATAGATCTTTCGAGACTTGATCCTTTGTGATCATGACAATGTTACGTAATAATGCACTGACTCTGGGTAACTGGGGTCGGGGCGTTATAATGATTATTTCTATTTATCATTGTTTTATGTTCCATTTAGATAAAAAATATGAATAATTTAGCAGATATATATGTATGACATACATATTCAATTTAGTTACCTGATGTAGTCATCAAACAAATAACAGTTGAAAAAAATTGTGTGATGTGCCATCTCCCGCTCTTCAAGGAATAATGTCTTTAATGTATATGATCCATGAATTCCTCCTGTTTGAGGAGGTGATGAAAAAATAGGTTCAATTTTCTCATACCATTCTTATTCATTTCTCATTAGTGTGTTCATTCTTGTAGAAAGATCAGAAAAATACATTGAGAATAAATCCATACATTCTTGAGCCAAGTAACCGTTAACGATAGAACCTTCAGGATGATTCCGGTTTCAGACATAAGACTTTAATTTGCACATATTTCTTTTAGTCAGATACATCCAACAAAAAGAAAAAGGTCATCCGAGAAGTATTTCAGTGGGAATATGGACAGTCATATGGAACATTCATGTGAAAAATTATGGAGGAAATATTTTTTCCAACTTGCACAAAATTAATGGGGAATATGTAAATTTTTTTTCCATAACGACATGGAACATTTCTTATCACAATGATATCTAAAAAATGGAACAACCTAATAATAGTCACCCATACATTATTAGAAAAAAGATGACAGAATTCTATTGGAATCAACTCATGAATAAGAGCATGATAATCACGAGACTTCAAATATTTTAGCTTCAACTCTCTTCTGTTGACCTATTTATATATGTTGGTTGAATATCCATCAGTAACTCTAATAGTCTATAATACTTCCAGAATTTTTTTTATTTAGGTGTCATCACATAAGAAGAACATGAAAATCTCCATTTATTTTCACTGATACACACAAGATGCAATTCTGGTCTAATGCCCCAATCCACCAAGTCACTCCATGACTGTAAATCATCTTTTTTCTTTCCATTTACATTTATAAGTATCAAAAGAAACATTTCACATATATTATTTTCAATGTGAATTATCTCTATGAAATGACATAACAAATTGTTTGACTAATAAGGCAAATCAAAAAATGTACTTCTCTTCCTCTAATTGTAACAGGTTTCAGTGAAAAAATTAATTCAAATTTCAGATTTCATTTGACCCTTCTAGAATAAAAAACTTAAATATTTCACTTCATTAAGCACATCAGTTCTAGACATACGCTGAGGTGGATCATTAGTCTCTATGGTATTATCAAATCATTGATGATTGTTTCTATATGGATGATCCATTGGAAATAATCGTCGATGTCCCATAAAACTAAAACTATAGTGATGTTTCAGTCTTCTGGACCTTTTTTTATTCATAAAAATAGGATATAATAGTTTTCCCTTCGTGTTCCATCCAGACATCACTTCCTAAGACAGAAAATCATTGATCGCCCACATAAGCGCAACACACATTTGAAATTTGTCTTTAGAAAATGCATCATATGTTCACACACCCACATCCCAAAGAAGTTTCAACTCTTTTATTAAATGTTGCATGTATACTTCAATATCAATTCCAGGATCAGAATGGCCAGATATGAGTATACTCATGAAATTGAAATGTTTTTTCATAAAAAAACCATGGGGGAAGATTATAAATGTGTATACAAACATTCCATGTTCTGTGCAAAGTAAGCATGTACCCAAATAGATTAAAACCATCTCATGAAAGACCCAGCCTCACATTACACACATCAGCTGCAAAATCCAGATATCAAGCATCAAATATCTACCATGAAAATCTATCTACAGGGTGAACCAAATCATCATTAGTCTCCTTTCTCTTGGTATCATCCCATCGAATTTTTATTGATATTTCATCAGATATAAAAAGATTCTTTAGTATGGTGATCAATGGAAAGTGCCACATTACATTATGTGTCATGTAGGATGATGTTCCATCAGATTTTGACTCTAGTGGGATGTGATACATTTTATAAAATCTTTTTGTTCAGCGGTTTCCTTCCTGAATAAACTGCAATCTTTTGATCAAGCATGAATTTCTATTCTTGAAAATCCAAGTTCCGCAACTAACTTCTATTCCATATAGTGGATTGTGGAAAAATCGGCATCATCTGGAAGTAAATCCTTCAAGAAGTTAAGAATATAATAGATTTCTATATTAGAAATACCATACATAGTTTTCCCATGAAACAATCGGATTAAAAATTATAGATTTTTCAGTTTTTTTCATTGTCGATATACTGGAGTCATGGAAGTATCATTCAAATTTTCACTCTGAGAATATCATTATTTTCATTATATGAATCATCTGTCCTCATACTTAAGTCTTCTTAAGTCAAAATAATTTCTTTTTCATGATGGTGAATAAACAGAAACCATTCATCTAACGAATTCTCTAGTCCATTCCTTTCATTTCAATCATTAGAAATTTAAGATTCCATTTTCTCCTCATTGTGATACCACACATAGTAGTTTTCTTGAAAACCATATTTGGTTATGTGGTAGCTGACTTCTTCATGACTCAACCATGGTCTACCAACACAATTGGAACATGGGTAGTATATGCGACCACTATCTGAATCATTGTGAAATGAAAAATCTAAAAAACTCTCCAAATTGTTTTGAAAATTAGTTGAGATCTGATTGATTTCATAAATCCATATTCTATCCATTATATAAAAATAATTGTTATAAGTCATTTCATTATAATAAAATCAATAATATTGAAGTTTAATTGAAAATATATTTAAGTAACTGATAAAGGAACGAGTTTCTAGTTTATGTAGTGAACTATTAAAACAATGTAAATGTATAATAATTCAGTTATGTGTGCTTAAATTTGAGGTGAGATGTGTTTTGTAATTTTTTCATTTATCACATACAAGAAGACACCATAGACCTGACAAAACATTTTTCAAGATATTACAATGTGAAGGATTTTCCTGAAAGATGCAGAATGTGTAAAAAGTGTTTTTTAACTAAGTTATTAATGCTAAAAAAATAGAAATATTGTGAAAAGATATTACACTTCATAACACTCAAACTAAAGTCCACAGAAAGTACCATATCAACCCACTAATAAGAATAAAAAACACTTATCCCACTTAAAGTACCATATCCTTCCATTCGATACAAGTTCTATTGTGTTTTATCTCATATACGAATAATGATTTTTGGGATTGAAATAGAGTGGATCGTGAGATTTTTGTTCACAAAAGGAAGAGATCAAAACATCATAATTTGTGTGAAGAATAATAATCCCATGGTCCTCTTGATATTTTAACCATGAAGTCATTATTTTCGAGGTGAACTTATATCCATGAAACCATATGAGAAGCACGATTCAATACATGTGTTTTTATAATTTTCCCAAGCATTTTGTGGAACCCCAAATCAGTGAAAATGTTCATTGTGCTTTAAAAAGGTGATTGAATAACTCATATATTATGTTGAAGGCAGAATGATTAATGGTTATATTAGGAAAACTAATATTCATTAATATTTTGAATTTTACATTCTGTGAATTAGTTTCATAAATAATGAAGAAGTACTACATGGGAGAAGGAGAGGTCCCACCGAGAGTTCCCTTTGTAGGTATTTTATTCATAAAGAAAATTGGATTATATGATTAAGTATTTCTAATTTATTCTGTGAAAAATAATTAGGGATCACATAATATTTTGAAAAGTTTAAGAAGATACTCCATATATTATATTGTGCAAAGGATAAATGAACAGTGTGTCATTTTATATATATAAATATTTTGATAGAAACATGATACATAATTGTAATATAACACACATAGGGTACAAAAATGAAGATGAATAAGATCTTCATGTTGGAGATAATCTTACTGAAAGGAGTGATTTTCATGAAATAATATGAATAAATATTATAAACAATTTCT
This sequence comes from Viscum album, assembly GCA_963277665.1. Taxonomy (NCBI): domain Eukaryota; kingdom Viridiplantae; phylum Streptophyta; class Magnoliopsida; order Santalales; family Viscaceae; genus Viscum; species Viscum album. The sequence goes on along the minus strand of OY728138.1, from coordinate 94,605,326 downwards.
TATGAGTTCATTTACATGAATCTGTAATATTTAGGGCATTGAGATTAAAAAAAGAACTATGAATCTTTAAAATTAGAACAAAAGAAAGATACTCTACCCTTATAAATGTATATATGTAATAAAAACATTAATTGGACAATGTGTACATTGAGTTAGTGATTTGAGTATACAATTCATGAAGGGAGTAGTGAATCATATAATTTTACAAAATCCTAGAAATAGGGAAAAACAACATGATATTTATACATAGTAAAACAAATGGAGAAATGTTGTGAATAGAAGGATATCCATGGCTAAAATGAGAAGAGGTTTAAGGAGTATAACCTTAATGTGGGAGATGTATCTGATCAGATAGAAGAGGATCACCTGGGTGGGTGCTTCTGGGAATGGGGGGAATGTGCTTATGGAAATCAGGCGCTTCTGGGAGTCGGGGGAATGTGATTCTATTTAAGTGAACTGGGGGGGGGGGGGGGATTTTCCCAACTGTTATTAAAAACCATTGGGAAAAGCATGGATTTGCTAACAGTAATTAAAACTGTTGGGAAAGGAATTGATTTCTCAACGGTTTCTTCAAATTGTTGGGAAATTCTTCCTTAACCACACCATTACCAATGGTTTATTAAAAGTGTTGGTAAAGGACACCTATACAAATGGTTCTTTTGAACCATTGGAATAAAAGTGTTGGGAAAGGTAGCCTTTTTAGTAGTGATCCCATGCTATAATCAATCAAGAATCCATGACCAGGTGATTGACCATATCCATACTTGCATATATGAATTTTGTCCGAGTTTGAAACTACATACCAAATAAGGTGTGAGACATACTCAGTGTTTCACTAAAAATGGTGTCTGTAATTATTCATCTAGTGCATATAATATGATTAGTGTGCTTATATAGTAATGTTAATTTTAGAAATGAAAACATTAATGGGTCATCTTTAGTTCCTAAAGGACGCTGAAGCTGACACTACCTACTTGATCCCATACTGAAAAAAAATCCGAACAGATATCAACATAAACATATTCATATAAATGAATATGACAATATATATATATATATCTGTGTGTGTGGGTGGTTTTATTATATATACATAACGATTTATATATACATGGTGTTATCCCGGACATGAGGTAAAACTCAAGTGTCTGTGTCTAGTCAGTAAAGTCTGATAATGTAGTAAGGGACAACATTATTTAGTATCATAAATTATTAGGGTCACTATGACCAAGTTTCACAAGATATGGGATGCCATGCTTGAGTATAAATTGTGTTGTGAATTACATGATTAAGTATCATATCATTAGTCACACCATGTTTGAGTATCACACATATACTGGATGCCATAACCCAATATCATCTAAGTATAGATGGCATACCTGCGTATCATAAATAATAATTAGTCAAATAGGCTTTAATATAATCCATTCAATGGTTTTTAATTCATTAGTTTTCCAATTAACAATGGTGTAACCTCTATTCATTTAAAATATAATGTTGTGGTCATACTACTCATCCACTATTTAATTCATTATAGTCATTTCATATATATTCCAAAACAAAAAAACTTAGTAGGTGGTTTGTTCACATAATAATTTCATAATATCAAGGGGAAAACCACATGCACACCTAAGGGGGTGTAATTTGTGGATGATGACCTATTAAAATAATAATAATGAGGCACAAGTACATTTTCATCAAGGAAAAAAATTTATTAGGGGAGAAGTTTATTTTTATGTAAACACATAGAAAATATTGTGTGTGGTATCGTTAATCATAATACAAAGAATCAATACATAAGGGATAGTTACTAAACAATGTACCTTATTTCATAAATGAAACACTCATCTAGTATTCCCACTTGGTATGGTATGAATCGGAAGAAAACATAAAAATATATGAATTCCCATAAAATAGGGAATATTAGCCTTCACCAAAAATAACTCCAAATAATGTGAGATAAATGGAAGAAATAAGGTAATAGATCAAATACCATACCGAGAGTAATCCAATGAGATAAATGATAACTCTATCGAAGACTGGATGAATAAATTTCCTCTATTCTTATGTGGAAGCTGAAGAGGGACTCTACGTGCACCTATTCTATTTGGAAAGAGGAGGGTTACAAAAATTAAAGTGGGTTTTCTCCCTTTAAAAAAATACCTTACATATTCAAGATGTGAATGGAATATGTAACGTGAATTCCTCCAGTCTTCCCCATGTGGGAAAAACCAATTCATGTTGTGTAGATAGAATAGGTAAACCTATTGGCATCAGGAATTTCATTCACATCGAGAATTACATGCATGTCATAATTTTTTTTGTGCGTATAGGCTCCATGAACCTATTACCCTCTTCCCAAAAGAAAACTGACCAGCCTAATGATGCGCTTACTTGTTCTAGCCCAAATTAAAAACATAACGAGGGTTTATCAAATTTAAAGGAACCCAAACTCATAAGAAAAATCATGGATATTACAATTATTTAGTATATATTTTTCATGTTTTTAGGATTTCATTAAACATCTCACAGATATTCACACATGCACCACAAATACAGATGCAAAAATTAAAACAGGGGTAATTTTTTTAATTGGATTACCACTAAGGTTTAATCCTAGGTGCGTACACACAACATTGTGTTAGTGTACCAAAATCCACTATTCTTCACTAGTTTTTTGTATACAATTTTTTTTACCAATGTTCACTCCATGAATAGTTAACTACCTTTACAGATTGAATTTAGGGAATATATCATTTCCTCTCTTAGAACACTTTCTTTGAGTCATCCATTTCATAATATTTTAGATGTTTTTTTTAGTTTATCAATGTGTAGGTCACTTATATGTTATCAAGACTCTGTATGGGGTTATGCATCATGTGTGACATCATATAATGTTATATTTAAATTTTTGGCCATCCGAATAACCACTAGATAAAATAATGTAATATTTTCGTGGTATACTATTAACCATGAAAATTCTACTCTAAAAAAACAACCTCACAACTCCTATATGGTTTATCCCACACACAAACCCTTAAATCCATTTCTTTTTTAATAAAATCCTAGTGAACTAACTTGTGATACTCCCAATTATGAACTAATTCAAAGTTTTTTAATTCACACTATAAATTATTATTCTACCCTTCATGAAATTCTTCACAACATTATTCTTGGATAAATACTTCATGATAATCTACTCCAAAAACTGTTTTGATCCATGAATGATCTTCCTTTAAAAATTTTCTTTCATCTAAAACCTAATTTGATTTCCACACACTACCATAAATGAAATTATTTAAACCCTGTATTCCCTTTAAATTTTCACCAATAAATAATGAAATGATCAGTGGGGTATTTATAGTCAATTTTCAATGAAGGTCTCACTAACCATAATATTATGATTAATCCATTAAAATAGATCTAATTTTCCTAAATAATTCCATTCATAGACCACATATCATCACCATCACTTGATTGAAAATGAAAATAAACTTTTCATCCTTCACATAATAAACATTCCCTATCATTTTCAAACCATTTATACTATATTCTCAAGAATTGTTTTCTTTGTGATTTTCATAAATCCCTTCTTGATATTTTTACATTGTCAAATATTCATTCTTTATAGTCATCCATGCCTTCAATTACATCCCTATTTTTCGGTCCACAAACCTCTAACATCACTTTTTTCATCGAAATTCTTCACAAGATACATATGTTGCATTGTATCACCTTTAGAAGCCATCCTTCCTTCACATAATACCTTTAAAATAAATTTATTCCATGAAAACAATCTCTATCATGCCTACTTTGCGATCTATAAATGGTTTGTGAAAATTATTCATTTTATTGGTGTTCTCTATAGAAATTTTATGTTGACTAAATATTTATATAAACTGAACCCCTTTCTCTAGAACTAGTAAATGAGTAAAGTTTTGAATTATATAATATATACTTCTTAACACAAGTGAAATAATTTCTCAATAGCATCACAAAAGCTCATCCAAATACATAACATATTAGAAAACACAAAATATAAATATCCATATTGAATCCCATAGGTTCTAAAATTACACCGAATTGAGTATATTTTATTTAAAAGATGAAATTAATTTTAGAAAACATACATTATAGGTTGTAGATAAAAAAGAAATAACTCATACACCACTCTATGTATACCTAATAAAATATTTATGTTAGAAGTAAGAGATCAAGACATCATCCATATACTACATGAAAAAAATCATTGAAAAACTCCTCCTATATTATAGATCATTAAAATTCCATTAAATATGGATCCAATCTCCCCCGTACATTCAAATAAAAGAAATCCCATAGATTATGGGATTTTTAAGGGAACCTTGGTAGGAATTACAAGAAGAAATCGGAATTCTCTCCCCCTTTTTTATAAAACGTCACCACTATAAAAATGTACATTTAATTTTAACATGTAATTGTCTCCATTTTATAATAAAAATTAAGGGAAAGAACCTTTTTTGTGAATTCCAACATAATTTCATACACCAGTAATTGAGCATAAGAATTCCAAATTTAAAGAAAGAGGTCATTGGTAGGAATCCTACAAAAATCTAATGTACTAGAACATGGAAGAAAATTTTACACCCAATTCAGCTCAATAAATCCAACACATCCCCTATCCATGTTTATTCAAAATCATTAAAATAAAAGAAATCCCCTATATTATGGTATTTATTAAGGGAATCTTGGTAGGAATGACTAGAAGAAATCAGAATTCTCTCCCCTTTGTTAGAAAATGTCAGCACTAAAAAATTGTACATTTAAATTTAACATTTAATTCGCTCCATTTTAAAATAAAATTAAAGGGAAAGGGAGTTTTTTGGTAAGTCCATCATAATTTCATACATCATTAATTGAGCATCAAAATACCATATTGAAAGAAAGAGTTCATTGGTTGGAATCCTACAAAAATATAATTTACTAGAACATGGAAGAAAATTATTCACCCAATTCACCACTCTAAATCCAACACATCCTCAATCCATGTTTATTCCAACTCATAATTTTTTTTTCCAAAGCATTAGTGAATAAAAGTAAAAGTCACTTTGGTCTCATGTGGTTTATATATATATCCCTTATACACAAGAGAAAACAATATTTATTTATTTCATTGAATGAAAAATATAAAATCATTGTAAATCATAATACACTTAGATAAATACAAACAATTATTTGTTGACACATATGTACGTCTTACCATCCCATATATATATAGGGTAACAACTGGTAATTTAGCTACTTCACTTTCATACATATGCGGTCATCCATTCACTAAACTATGAAACGATTGACCACCTTTTTCTCACCTTTTCATGATCCAATCACTAGTTGAATAAGAGTATTCCCCACACATGACTAGTTTGCTAAAAAAATTATAGTAAGTGAATTAGAATCTGTACACTACATTATATAGATGATTTCAATAGATTCTTGAATTATTGGTATATTGAACCCCAAGATGATATCCTTCAGATGTTAACAAACATTTTGAAACCTCACTACCACATACCTGATGCTTTTTTCGCTACTCAAATATTCTTTAAGTGTCCTCTAAAGATTCTCATTTTGGTGAAATTACTCCATTTTTATAAGGGTATTCACAAATCCTAATTATATCAAAGATGAAGAATTATTAAAAGACTTCATCGAATCCTCTAATAATTTTGAAAAAATCACCAAATATAATTCCAATGCATGAAATTACCCTCTTCTTTTCTCCTCTATTGACCCATGTCGAAGAGAGGAACAGTTTTTTCCATAGAATATCGTAGAATAAATTCATTGTGAATATATCTGTTATATTCTATTACCCATATATCTTCCATAACCCCAACACTACATCTTCATGCACTTTTAGATGAAATGGTACTTAAGGGAAATATACTTCATTAACGTATGTAACACCAAATTCTTGGAAAAATGAATCATACTTTGAATATCATGGTAGATTGGTGAATAATCCTTGTTTAATTTATTTTACTAAAGCAAATGTTTCAAAAATAAAATTTCCCAGCTTTCCATTATTGTTTCCACTTATTCAACATCTAACCTGGATAGTAAAATGATGGATACATAATTGAAATCTATCTAACCATGGTTCCTCCTATAGTAAATACTTAACTAGTTTTTTAAAAGAGTCTCACACAAATTTTCACCAATATACCTAACCATTTAATCATTATATCTGAATAAAAGGATTGTATCTTTCATTCCTTATATAAATATCAATATGCAATTCATATATTTCCAGTGTTCTTTTCCTAGATTTGACATGAGCTCACTAAAAACTCCCACTACATTATAAATATAAATACAAATGCACACCAATGAATACATGATACATTCAATGATATATTCCTATAAAATTTTCACTATGTTATTTTCCTCTTATTACATTATTGGAATTTGTTCCTATTTGATATTGGAGTGGTCGATAAAAGGATTCAAAATTGTTTTTCATTCATTCCTTGAATTTTTTTCAATAAACTCCAAAAAAATAATCTATCTAATATAATAGAAACATTATTCTATTATTATCTTTATATACCCTTATGCTCAATATTTTCCTAACTTACCTTAGATATTTATTTTGAAAAATTATTAATAGGTCTCCCTTACTGTCCTAGATCAATTGTATTAATAGACCCATGTGAATATTTTCGTCCACTTCTATTAGTATAATGATGAAATTTCAATCATTATACTTTTTATGATAACATTATTTACCAAAGTTTCTCAATGTGATACCCTTATCCTCTATGAATAATTTTAATTTTTGGTTCCACTATGTTGGTACTTGTTTCAATTCAAAGAAAATTGCCTTTACTTTTGATACTAAATCCTATTTATGATGGTCCACACAACCATTAAATTTGTTCATATAGATTTTTTTGAAGAAAATACATCTTAACATGCATATGATCTTGATATAATTATTAAAAAATCAAACTCAATAATGAAAGAATGGTAGTTTTTTTTATCAAATTGGGAGTAGATTTTTAAAAAGTTTATTCCATCCGTTTATAGAATACCTCTGACCACCAACCTTTCCTTGTACCATTTACTTATATTTACTTTATCTGTTATAAATAAAATTCACTTCTTAAAAATTTCCCTATTTCCAGTGGGTAAATTCATTTAGTATTAGTTTATATTATCATAATGTGAATTAAAATCCTAATGTAGTGTCAAATAAAAATTTACGGAATCACAAAGGGTAGACACATTATTATGGATTTATACTATTCTAGAAGAAACTAAAAAAATAAAGAACAAGTTGAATCCAAAAATATCTACAAACAATATCACTATTGTTAAAATCTTCTATAATGCTATAAAATATAATATTTCCTAAACTAAAGTCATAAATATGAATTCTACATAACTTTAGACCAATACTCACCTATTATATAACTATTTATAATTTCATATGATAGTATTAATATCAATATTTATGTGTCCCCCCCAATTTTCCTTTTAAATATTTGAACTTCCAATATATTCTAACCTTCATGAATTCTATGATGTTTTTGAACTTATAATTCATGTATTTAGATTAACTTTTATTGATGTTGATTCCTTCCATTATAAATTAGTTTCCTCAAATTTTTTCCATCAAAAAATAGTTGGTCATTATTGTGATGACCTCTTTCTTATCATCATCATCCCAAATTGGAATCCTGAGGCCTTCAACATGATAACCTATGTAGAAACTTGTATGAGATTTAACATCAATATTATCCCTTTATTTTTCATCCACATGAGAATAAGATAGATTTACAAATAAATTTTTGTGACATAGATATGTTTTTTCCTATCAATAATGTTTCCTATAATTTGTGTCCCATTATATTTAAGGTTATTCATTTGATAAATTAAATAATGGTACTTACTACTTCTACAAAAAAACTTCTGTATCCCTCAATTAATCCTCCACATTTACACCCTTACAATTATTGTTTGATTCATCTACCGACTTATTCCATTTTTTTAGTAATTACAAAAAAAAATTGTTATCCATATACCTCTGTATTTTTAGATTTACTAGATATATCTTTCAAAGTACTCACATCCATTTTTAGATCTCAGTTATTTTACCTTGTACCGTGTTTCCCTTTCAACCAGTTATTTCATTTTCAAGAAAACACCAAACACTTCAAATTTATTTTTTTAGTATATATGTACATACATTACACATGGATTTCTTAATGATAGTATTAAATTATTAAGACCTTGGTTTATATTTTACCAAGGAAGGTCCCTAGACATTTTTATGTATAGGTTCTAAATTTGTTTTTTTCAGTGTTCTTCCTATAAGATTAAAACAGAAATTCAACTATTTATTCAGTATAAAACTCATATATAACCAGAAGTCCGAATGATCTATATTTAGCATGAATGACTTATTTTAAAACCTTCAAACCTTTTGAAATTCCTTAAATATGAACATATGATAGATTCTATTTTAGATAATGAAACTCCCATTACCCTTCATATTAGATATATTGTTTCATACTTTACACCTTAATCTATGAAAAGTGAACCCCGTGTGATTTTAAAAATTCCATCAGAATTTTTTTTTTCATAACCATCCGCATATATCTATTTAACTATAATTATTTCCTTCTATACATTTGGAATATATCTAACTACTTTTAGCTCAATGTATCTTCCATTATTCACCCATATTTTTCAACTTCCTTTCCCCAAATTTCATGAGATTCATCATCTTTTTGAGAAACCCTTCCAATGTTTTTATATATAGTATTTAATATGCATCCCTTATATCCAATGGAAAATTATAATGATCTATAATATATGATATATGATTATAAATATGTGTTGTAACTCATAGGTAGATTGATACTACTTCTCCAGTTAAATTCATTGGATTTAATCCTCCAGAAGTTATTCTATAAAAATTTATTTTTTTCTCAAAGAAATATTTCTTGGGATGTTCCATTTTACCATCGGGGGAACACACTCTGTCAGTTCTAATATATTAAACTATACTCCTCTACCTTAACATCCAGTTTTACTAACATTGACCAATTCAATTCGATGAGAACCAACTTCTATAAGTATTTAATACATCATATAAATATTCATAAGTCTCTTTCCTTCAGAGCTCTTCATTCAGAATCAATTTCTAGATATAATTTAATATCATATCACACATACCACTGAAGTTACTTACTTCCACTATCATTTCACCATCATTTTTACAATGATGAAAATAATAATATCTCCCATAAATAATCAATATATGATACTTTTATTTACTCAATTTGATGGTTGATCAAGTAAAATCCATTCAAATGGTCAATCATAGACCTTTTTTAGGATATCCTCATGCTAAATAGTTGTCACAATAAGCACAACTTATTGATTGTTTTAGGCTTCAATTACTTTTTTTGGGGTTGATATTAACACTAATGTAGTTTTCATTTGTTGAATGTTAAAAGACACATTTTAAGAGAATGATATCCTCATCAGCACTAAAACCTTTTTTCTTGCTTTTCCAATTTATATGTCTTCATTATCTCTAGATTGATACCCCTCATTGGATGTTGTATATCATTCAATATGTGGCATTCCTCTGTTTGAATCCTCTAGTAACTAAAATAACTTCAATATAATTTTTAATTCTAGTCCTTTATATCCCCCTATTCTACAACCATTAGATGAAATAAATCATACTACGTCGAAAAATGGGGTATGTTCAATTGATAATGTTACTTCATTTGTTATTTAGTAAACTGTTGATCCTATTAGAATACCTCAATATTACTTTGACAATAACTTTTTATAATTCTAGTATAATTTCCCACATAATAAATTTGGCACTGGAAGACCACATTGATTGAATCATGTCACCAGTATGTATCATCCAAAAATTTAGTGTACTGAAATTTGGAAAAAATTTATTCTCCCAAGTCATTTCAATGAATATAATTACACTCAATCTCATTTTTCATCAAATAAAAAAAATCAATACAATCATAAATGGATTCATGTAATATAATCATTGGATATATGTGGTTTGGTTTTAAACCCAACATACCTAGAAATAGAATTTTCATCATTCATTAAATAAAAAGTAAAACATAAAATCACTAGGACTCATAATCCATATAGATCACTACATCCATGTATTGCACGAAACATATACAAAGTGGTACCACAACTTTTATATAGAGGGCCCTAGCCGGTAATCTAGGTAAACTACCATCCTAAATGTGTGGTTGACCATTTGTTGAATTGTGATACTTCTAGACCCATACAACTCACCTTAGTCTGACCACGAGTCCCTAACATACAAAAAATATTCCTTACGCCGCACTCCTTTTCTGAAAAACCTAATATAAGTGATTTGAAGATACAAATTGAATTATAGTAATGATTGAAATATCTGATCAAATTAATGGAATATTGACCACCAATCTAGCATCTAATGGAATTTTACAAACTTCTGACAACCTCATTACCACTTGGATGAAGCTAGCTACCATTTATCTAACACAACTGATATTTTATATAATGTTTTTACTTAATGTGAGTATTTTATAGTAATAGAAGGGTATTCAAAAATATAAACAACTTATAATATATTTAACAATGTATAAATAATTAGACTATAATAGGTACATGGAAATATATAAACCTTATAAAGATGATGAAGGTGGTTAATGTTTGAGGTTCAACAAATTTTTTTCTCAAATAATAAATTGGCCAATAAATTATTCATGAGGTATAATAGTTATTTATTTATTATAATATACTAAAATTTGACCAGTCCTTAGATCCACCTTTTCATTAATAAAGTGATACATGATCTCAATATATTTTGTATCAGAGTACTAAAATATATTTTTTATGATATAAATTTCACATTTATCATAAAAAAAGAGCATTATAGTTTGGTTAAATTCTTCTCTAATATCATTCAATTGTTTATTAATTCACATTAAATGTTTGAACACTTCCGTTACTGAGATGTATCCATTGTCTATAATTCTTAGTGAATCACTTTTCTACTTTTTACACAACCATCCTACACATTTTTATCCAATGAATAATTTATGACTACTTATGGACTTTATTTTCACTAAATCATTATCCCAACCTATATTAGGATATAATGATAAGTCGCAATCCTTTCCTAAATCGATGTATAATAAAAAAATTACAGTACCTTAGATATACATTATGATTCATTTAATTACATTGAGTTGAATCTCCATTGTATCAATTCAAAAATGTGATACCAAACATATTGAAAAAATAGAACTCACCCATGTTGTAGTCAAATATAGGAATCTTCTAAATATAATCCAATAAAAGTTAGGATTAATATATTTATCATCTTAATTATTTCAAAACATGATTCTAAACATAATCAGAGATATTTTTTTGTAATCATGTATATTAAATTTATTTAAAAACATTATGATATAGTTATCTTGAGAGATATAAGTAAAAATTTATTTCTGTGATACTTCCATCACTATAAAATAAGTGAGTTAACAAACCATATACATTTAAAATTATGATCTCATGAGAATATAAACTATTCCATATATTTTATTTACTATTCCCAAAAAAAATATGATATTATACATATACATAATTTCCATGAATTTTTTTCTTTGATGTCTTCAGATAAATATTGGGATAAAAAACACCCCATTTGAATTATATCATGTCAATGCATGAGTTATGATAAGAATACCAGGCTCAAGATTCTATAATTAAATCATGAAAGGCCTTATTTAATATATACACTTTTTTATTATCATTTCATAAAAGAACCCCTTTGGTTATTCAGCATAAAACTCCCCTTTGAGCATGACAATCATGAATGATATTTTTATACCCAAATGAGAAATATTGATTCTATTTGAATAAACCTTTCTAGGAAGTGTTTGATCGACTTATGTAAATCTACTAGAGAAAAATACTTTCAATACCAAACCCTTTAATTTTTGAATATCCCTTACATAGAAGACATGATGTATTTATAATCCCATTTTCATACTCATCAAATTTATTCTCTAGAAAACTTTTTTGATATCATTATAATGTCCAATTTTTTTACAAGATCTAAAATTTCATTATTATCAATCTTAAACAACCACCCTTCCAAGAATTTGACCCATGATTCATCATTCACTACTTATTCATTTGATATTTTTTCCTCAACCAACAATATAGAAAATTTATATATATTTCACAATCATTGTGTTTACATAAGTGATGATATATATCTAATTATATTGGAATGATCAATAACCACTTTCATATTACTCATATATGGTGAAAAATAACTTTATTCATCATTAAAATCTTCCTCCAATTCAAATAATAAATATTAATCATTTTGGGAACCCTGTAAAACTCTTGAACGTTTATGAACTTCACTATATTCCTCATATATTTCATCATGTCTAGAATTTTAAGAACATTTTCTAGATTTATATTCAATTATTTTTTAAACTATTTCTATCTATAATTTTATTCAATATCTTTTCAAAGAATTTATATATATCAATTTTAATTGAGTAGCCTAAAAAAGACTCCTTCGTCAAATGAATCACCATACTCTCCTTTATTTCCCTCATTATTTCAGTTATAACATCTACATATAATGAATTGTGTTTTTTGAGAGGGTTTACTTCGATTCCAAATTTAATATGGTGTCCCCTACACCCCTATGCATAGAAAAAAACAATTTTTAGTATACATATCAATTTTTACTATTTCTTTCTTATAGTGGTAGGGGAAACCACTCCCACATAAGAATTTTATCCATCTTATTCACTAGTTGATTTCACCATTCAATAACACCATTCTATTTTAGAGTTCTTAAAAAAGATACTTGAAACTTAACTCTATGTTTCTCAATGTAGTTTTATACTTAAATAGACTATTACTCTTTTCCATTATGAGATCAAAATAATTTTATGGTGTATCTAATATTATTTTTTACTCTCCATTGATACATTTTCCTACACTCTGTGAGTTATTTATTGATCTCCATGAACATAATAATTTATTATTGTCTCTACCTTTGATCTTTAAAGAACCATCATTACTAAAACACCCTATCCTATAAACTCGTCCATTAATATTTTTTAGGAATATAAAATTTCATTTAATGTGGGATGAACCCCCACTACCAAGGATACATTTTTCACAAATATTGGATTCATTAAGAGAAATTTTATCCATAATAGAATTATCTATCTTATTTTTCTTCCATGAGATGCCTTGATGTATTGAGGTATTAGATTATCTCCCCTCATTTACTTTAATATAGGTAATGTAATCATAGTAATATTTTTATCCCATTAGAGATTATATTTTTATGATAATCTATCTAGGTAACTATTCATTCATTCTTATTTAACTTCCATGGTGATAGTCACCATTTGTCATTTTTCAATAATATATAGATTTATAACTAATATATTAACAAATTGAAGTAATATCCCTAGAAATAACTTATTTTATAAGATAATGTTTTTGGTCTTATTATTATTTTCACATTTCCAAGATATTCTAAATTAAAATAACTATTTGGATATTTATAATAGGACATGGTGCGGATTTGATTACAATAAAATTGATACATCATCATATGGTAGTTCTCTCACCATCATTCCCCCACAATCCACCCCCTTGAAAAAGATATCAATTTTTGTTTATCCTTCAATATATGAAGACTATATACAACCATCTACTTACCAATATTATGATCTTTCATTGTTCGTATTTCTAAATCCTTGACATCATCAACGATTATACATTTACCCATGTACTTGGGTAATTGTTAATTCAATATTTTTTCAAAATTTTCATGGAAACATTTTTTTCATTCTTGAAATTTTACATCAATGAAATTTTAAAAGTTATGCTTATATGTGGAATCTCATTATTTCATTTTAGGTTCATGTTTATTTATCAACAAATCATCCTCTTCTTCAATGTATTATTCCCTCTTTTTATTCTCATTGACAATGGACTTATGGACATTAATGAACTTATCACATTATTCAATATTCAGTTTGAGATTCAAAATGTATAATAAGCTCACTAGACTGATTAATTGATCTTATAATTTATTTTCCAGTTGTTCAATATCATAAAAGATATGATCCAAAAATTCAAAAGTCTTTATTAATAAACCAGTAATATTTTGAAATATTGTCGTTATGCATTGATATCTTTGATATCAACCTTACATTGTATCTTGAAAATAGTAACACCTTCAAGTTATTTGAATTAACCTACTTCAGCTTATTTATTTCGTACAATAATTACCATTGAATCTTTGTTATCCAACTTAAAACTCTTTTTATACTTCCACAAGATACTCTTCATCGTCATTTTCTTCATTTATTACCGTTATCTTCATCTAAAATTATATCTAAGTAAGTTTATTAGTTTTATTTCTTTTTATGGTGCAATTTAAATTTCGGATTCTATGTAATTTCTAATTCACCTTCATCATAATCAAATCTCAGTCAAAACCTTTTAGTAATGTATCTAGCTTCACTATATCAAAAATATGAAAATGGAACCTTATATTTGAATTTACACTTTCCTCTATTTATTTTCCTTACTGTAAGTGATAGTAATTTATCATTTATTTATTCTTCTTCATATCAATATTTAACAATATATTTTTTCCATAAATTTAAAATCTATCACATTATTTGAGTGACTTGATATTTAATATAGATTAAAAACCATTTCATATTTAACAAAACTTCTTTAATGATGATCCAATGAATGTTATTCTATGTTCTCCACTTTAAGATACAATAACATTGGATTATAAATAGGTTATATTATTCACATTATCTAATTCACAATTTCTCTGTCTTTTATGTCTTCAATGAATCCCCAAATACATCTACAAACCTAAATTAATTGGTTAAAGAGCTCATCAAAATTTTCATCTTGGAATATTTTCATATCAACAAACCTAATGGAAAGAACTCGAAGATTTCCCTCATTGACCTTATTATCACCTTCATATATATCGTAAAATTCATATCTCATGGACCTGAAACAATTGAATTACACAACCTTCATTAATATTTGTTTTGAAATAGAACTAAATAAGGTATTTTGATCTTCAGTATCAACATAAAGATGATTTATATTGTCTTTACTCATGAAGAATTCTGAAAAATTTATTACATGAACCCCATGAATGGTAGAAGATAAAACCTCCATCCAAATAGAATAAAAATTTGATTTAATTATATTTATATATATATGGTAATTAGATTCTTAAAATAGTGGTATAACTTTTGTATTAATTGAGTTCTATCTACTTATGAGAATTATGTGATGGATTCAATAGCTATATCATCACATATGATTACAATTGTTTTCGATTTGGATTTCTTGAGTGGTGGGATGAGTTTGAGTGGGAACCTTTTATTATGTTATGTAGGATCATGAATGCATGTTAGAAGGAACTTTTTATACCTTTCATAGTTAACCACACATCTACCACCAATAAAAATATACAAATTAAAACAAGGCACAATAATTTTATATTGTTAATCACTATAGGATAATCCATGGAGAACACATATGAATTAGTGATTATGTACAATAGTTCACTATATTTCACCTAGTGGATATAATTTTTCTCCACAATCACTTAATTAATGTAACACTTCCTCTATAAAAGAATTCTGATGATATCTCACTGCCTCCCTTAAAACACTTTCATTAACTCATTATTTTTACACTTATTTGGATAAAATTATTATTAGTTTATTAATGTGATAGTTGTTTCTATATTATTAAAAATATGAATGGGGTATTTAATCATTAATTTTCATTAATTATTCTCCAATATAATTCATAATCACTAGAATAACTACTAAAAATGTCACATAAGAACCATATGGTATACTATTCAACATAAAAATCATTCACTGAAAAGGATAATTTGAATAAAAAACTCATACTATATTCTCTTTCACACTATTCCTCCGTGGTCTACCTATTTATGAACTAGAACTTCATGAACTTCCCTATGATACTACCATTCATGAAATACTTCTTTGTACTACTTTTTAGTAAAACTTTTTTTAATGTGCTTCAAAAAATGATTTTTAGTACTATGATTCATGAACTAATTCATGGTGTTCTAATTCATGAAATACATCAATTATTAATTTTCTTCAAAAATAGTTTTTCTTTGCATGATCTTTTTCCATGAAAAAACTAATATAATCTCTTTATACTTTTGTAAATGGTCTGATTAAAACCCTATCTACCCTTTACTTTTTCACTAATCTATAAAAAAAACTTAGAATGTTATTTATATTTAAAATATTCAAAAAATATTTACATGAAAATATTATTCTTAAACCCTTAGAATATGACCTTCCTTTTAATGGCTGTTCACCAAAGTCGTCACATTAAAAAATCAGAAATTTTATTTTCCTCCTTTACATAAGATAAAAGTAATATTATTCACACACCACTTTCTCTATTTTATCATATATGTCTTAATTTTTTTTAATAAGTCCCTTCATGATATTTTATTTATTTTCAAAATTTTATACATTGAACTATTTCATGGATTCATGTAAATATTTTTTCATTAAAAAAAATCTTCCATGACTTCTTTACATATTACATGCTTCACATGATTTGTATGTTGTCACATATCTCCCTTACAAAATAACCATTATTAATAATAGGCTTCATGATTTCACAAATTCTTTTTAAATAAACATCTATTTAAATCTTATATGATTCAAAAAAGTGTAGATAAAAATTATACTTTTAGAAGAAATTTTATATGAAAATTTTCCAACAACATAAAACTTTTGTTATACCACTCCCTTTTCTCTAAAATAAGAAGGAATGGTAGAAAAAAAAACTTCCAAATCATTTACATCCCAATAGAAATGACATAATCTATCTAAAACATCATAATATTTCATCGAACTAGATAAAACATTGACAACAAACAGAACTTTAATATCTAGCTTATATCACCTTGGCTCCAAAACATAAAAACCACAATACATTCATAAATGAAAAATCAAACAAAATCATTAGTCCCCATTGGAAAACCACCGAATAGAAAAAAACATTATGGATTCTATAATTCTATTATGGGACATAAGATACACGATCTCTCCAAGGAGATGCAATCTTATATCCCCTAGGATCATTCTATATCCAAAGAGGGTCCTACACACAAAGTTCTTGTTTTTTGAAATATTAAAAATATTCATGTAGCTAACTATAATGAGAATGGTGATGTCAAATTGGACTGGTTTGTTGGGTTCATCAACCGTGATTTATTGGAAAAATCCCTAGATCCAAATCACCCAATGTTTTGTGGCTCATACCTACAATAATTAAGAGCCCCCATATTTCAGGATTTAGTTAGCGTTGTATGAGATTCTAGGAGTTTTCATGACCCAACTTGTCTTTTAAATATAGAATAACCTCCCATTAAAAAAACCTAGAATTCAACGAGGGACGATATAAACTTGTGAAACAAATTCTTTCATTAATTCACCCAATTAGAGACTCTTATGGATTTACACAGGTGATAATAATGTGTAATAACCCTTACATGGGTCCTAAATTACCATATATTATTTAGATAATATTTCACATCACTTTGATGAGCATTTGATTTCACAAAATATGCTACTAATGTGTGAAAATCCCGCCCAAAAAAACCAAAAATGTACATGAAAGTTTACCTTAAAAATCTATTTCCCACCCATATTATAGATCCCATGATTCATGTGAATTTAAAGGATCATGCAAGACAAATTTTTCATAAAAATCATATGGGATACAAATATTATTCCTCTTTTAACCAATCATAGTTGTGTGAAAATTGAGTTTCAAAGGGACCTTTTCCTATTTTAGCCAAGTTTTCTCATGAAATTCCAATACATGTAACTATTAATATAGAACCTATTAATTAGTCCTTTCACTCAAATCATGGGTTCAGATTCCTCCATCCTTTTAACTCTTAATCATAAGCACCCTTATCTCCAAAATCTTATATGCTACCTAACATTGGACTTTTACATGGTTTTTTATATCCAAAAATCACATATGTATTGGGTAAATAAGTCTCAAAGAAATAATAAATTAGGGAAACCAATAATCTCCCCCTCTATGAGCATGAGTAATATCCTTATATCTTTCTCTCCACTCTCCCTAACTGGGAATGGGTAGTTCTACATGAAACCCCTTATTATGTCCAAGATACAAGAGATTAAATTTGATAATAAATTTTGATAGTAAAATTATGTTAAACTAAATTATAGTTTCCCCATCACAAGACATTAAAATTTAGCCTTACCCTATGTGGAAAGCATGGGATTCCCTGTGTGATGAACACAATATTCCTTGTGTGATTAGAAAGAAATACCTAATATATAAAGTGAGAGATGATCCCCAATTATATAATAATTGTTTACATTTAATCCCCAAAAATACCTTTTATTCACTAATTTTTTGTTGAAATCATTCATGTTGAGTGATGTTAAAATGTATGGTATATTCTGGTCACGTGACCTTAAACTGTGCTATCGAGCTATGTGGTTTTTTATCCTTTCACTTGATAGGGTATGTAGGCTTATCTAAGAATAATTAAAAATATCCAAATGACTTTTTATTGCATTTTTGGTTCATTATTTAGAGTTTAATTCACTATCTCCAAAAAAATAATACCAAATCTATCTCACCTCCCCCTAGGGAGTTGAAAAATTAGTAGTCTGATCATATTTCCAGAGTATAATGATCCTCAGACTATAAATAAAATGTTACATTGTATTTTGGTGTCCCCATAGGACAGTAAACTACAGCTAGTATAGTACATTAATTAAGTGTGTTTGATTCTTTCTTATCAACAATTCAAAGGTCTCGTTCTATTCTAATGTGTATAGCAGCACTCTGGTCAATCCTTAGTGAAGGTGCAGATTTTAGAGTCGATTGCTTCTGTTTTGTTTCTCTTTTAAACTGGGTATTATTTTAGAGATTAATGAAACTGATTGATGGATTATTTTTCATTTAACAACTTGATAAAAATTTGGGTGATTTTATTATTGTGGATTTAATAATATAATTGTAATGACCCAGACCCGACCAGCCACCCGAATAGTTCCAAATGTGTCGGGTGTTACTACCTTAGGTGCACCTCCCCGAATTCCAAAGGCTGCCGACTAGAAGCGAGGGTATGTTAGGTATAGTGGAGAGGCTATACCCTCTCAGAGGATCATAATAAGTGTAGTGATCTGAGTATAAAAGTAAAGAAGCAACAAAATAAAAGACTCAGCAAACTCGAAGAAGAACCGTAGAGCAGAAGCACAATCAATATCAATAAATAGCGGAAGTAATATAGAAACAACATCAGCGGAAAGTAAATAGAACAACATGTTAAACACTGGTAAGTATTAATCAAACCAAACATGCATCCCTAGAAAGTCACTAAACAAAAGTGTGACAATGGCTAACCAACAGTAGCTACAAACAAATAAGCATACTGATACTGAAAGGAAAACAAAACCAAGTAACCCTAGCTAGGTATGACCTCAAAGCCCATAACAACTCCATGCAACAACTAGAGCAACCCATCTCCAGAAGCTGGACTCTTTCCTGCACGTAAATACATAATGTTTGCACGCGTCCCAAAGTGCCCATCCAGGGTGTGAGACAAATCTCAGTAGTATACCATCCAACGGTGCATAAGAAATATATGTGTTTAAGAAGTCATGAAAGTGTAAGGAAAACTGTAAGATGTACAATGCACAAATAAACACTAACTCTTCTGGTACTCAGCAGCCACTATGGAGTGTCACCTGCTTCGGCCAATTCCAGAATCTCTACCATGTAACCCAGAATCAGGCACCCCCTGACACTGCGGGTCTCAAGTACTGACGTCCCGAAGGAATGCCCAAGAATAGTAACCCGACACCATGTGCCCCTTGACACCTCGCGTCTCTAGTACCGACGTCCCGAAGGCACGCCCAAGAATAGTAACCTGGCACCATGAGCCTCCTGACACATCGTGTCTCAAGTACCGATGTCCCGAAGGAACACCCAAGGATAACCAGGAGGAACATCGTTGTCTGCCCTAAAATCATAGCGAGCCTCAGCCCCTAACCTGATAGTCTCAATGCTATCCCCTGAAGGCTCCTCACCTTTCACGTGGATTTCTCTGGCAAGCAACCCAAACTGAAATACCTAACCACAACTACGGTGGCCTCTACCCACATCAATGGTCAAAACCACCTCATCATGGAGTATCTCTGTGTGCACACTACTCAATGTTCTGGGTGAGCGGTAATCACCAAAAAAGCACCTATGCCACCAACACATATGACACCTCGTGTCCCTGTGACCTTACCTCTCAAGTATGATGGCATCACCATCCTAGTAACCTGGGTGATGCCCAACCTGACAATTGTACTGCCTCAAGATGACGTCCATGATGCCCAATCTCATGGTCAAAACCACTCAAAGTAACCCGGGCCAAGCCCAACCTGTGATCAGCATCACTCAGGCGTAACCGGGCCAAGCCCAACACAACCGAAAGGGTCCAACATGTTCAATTCAGCAATTTCATATATATCAAATTCAACAGAACTCATAATAGGAAAAACAATTTAAATAGTTGAACTGCCCCAGCCCAACGGCTATCGAACTACAACACAGAGGTCTTGAATTCCTCTAACAACTTATAGAAGGATTAATAAATTTAACTCAACAGTTTAACACATTAATATTTAAATTAAAACCATTTTTTCATTCTTCGGCCAAAATGCCCCGATGAGAAATGACCCCTCACCCGGCCCCACTCATGCAAACTGGTAACATGGCATACCCAAAGGCATCCCATAGGTCCAATAGGCAATTCAATATGAAATAGCAGATAAAACGGGTCCCGCTAAAAATACTCGAAAATGTGCTGAAGGATGCGTCACCCAAACAACCACAAAAACACAAAATGAGGTATGCAATACATACCTGATATTCATACGATGCTACTCCTCCGGTAACAACCACCAATTTGGTCTAGAACGTGGTAAATCTATAAAGGATTCAAAACCGCTCAAACCACTATAACTCGTTTTAGAACAAAAATCAAACAAAACTGCTCATGAGGAATCGAGGCCTTACCGAGGGGATTCCAACGCATCAATAGGAGTTTGAATCGAGTCTCGGATGGATGATCGAGAGAAGAAAAGAGCTCCGGCTGGCATGGTTCGTGAAACCGGGCGACAAAATTGAGGTGCTTCCTCAATACGAGGCTACAACTCATTTTAACGAAAAAAATAAAGTTCACGGTGTGTACTTCATGACTACCCGCCATGTAGGTCATTTAACTATTCATAAGTAGGATGAATTCTACCACCTTACTTTCCAGATCTGATGACATGAGTACACAGTGTGTAGTGAGGAAATTTCTAGAAGTTTCTCATTTTCTACAGTTTCCTCAGAAACCAGTCAAAAATTTAAAAAAGGATAGGATTTTGACCCGTTATAAAAACACGGTTTCTTAAAAACTCTCCATTTTAACATAGCTCATCCCCGAGCTATAAAATAAAACCCAGATATGGCACCAAACATACCACCTCATTCAATGTAATCCGGAATTACCCAGTCTCAGAGTTCCCAGCTAAATTCCTTAAAGGGGCTCCCCACCTTAGGAATCGCCTAACCCGATCTCAAACCAACAAAACATAAAATAAACAAGGGTCTACTTACCTATTTTCTGGATGCATAGTCCTTCCATGACGAATCATCACCCCAGTACCTCATTGGCGCTCACGTGCCTCTCCCAACACCCAACGTAGCCTGCATCACATCAGTGTCCACCTCTACGAGGTCCTTGTTCCTGGCACCTCAAGTAACCCACATCATCGATTCCCTAATGACCATGGAACCTCATGTAACCTGCATCATCGATGCCCCGATGCCCAAAACACCTCAAGTAACCCGCATCTTCGATTCCCTTAATGTTACGCATCTCATACATATATATATAAATATATCATGCACCTGATATGGTGCCAATCCCATTGACTAACATCTAGTCATTCCATATAGATCTTGTGCACCACATGCACTCAAAGAAGACATGCTTCTACAGTTCATGCCAAAAAGGAAAAGTTGAAGTCATGACCACACTGTGGTGTTCCTCTAACCATCGTCGGCTCACCATCCTGCTCAGCCTCTGGCAGCTCCACAGCATGCACCTGGCCTAAATTATGGCTACCTAATGCCTGACCTCCCTGTGATGCTGCTCTAGTCATCGGACATTGACCCCTCAGCTGGGTCCCACCGTCTCTGTAATGACCTTTGTGCACAGCTGAACCTCTACTACCCTCTCCGGGTACCAATCCTAAACCAACTCCAGACACCATAATCCGTCCTGGTCCCTACCTCCTGGCTATCTGAGAATGCTGCCCGAAAAACCTCTCTAGATGCCCATCCTGTCCACATGCCCGATAGTCCTTTGGAGTCCTATCGAACTGAGCCCGAACATGTCCCATGTATCCACACTGAATTAAAATCACTGAAGAACTACCACGAGGTGGTCTAGCTGAATCCCAAGCCCGACTACTCTATTGGAACTCATCCCGTCCTCGCTTCCTGTTGTCCAAACCATCACCTGAAACTGTCTCCCTGACCAAGTGAGACTTCTCTATCTTGTTTCCCTCAGCTATGAGCACCTGATTCACCACCTCAGAGAAGGAACCCAGCCTGAAGATGTTCACCTAGACCCGAAATGTGTGTCGTAATCCATCCCTGAAGCTCCTCATCCTTGATGCGCCATATCTTACCATACCAGGAGAAAAGTGATACAACTCTATAAAGGTAGATGCGTAATCCATGAAAAACATATTTCCCAACTGTAGACTCAAGAACTTCCAAGATCTATTTTCCCTTAGTGTCTCTGGGTAAAAGTTCTCAAAAAACCTATCCTCAAAGTCCTTCCAAGCCAGTACCTCGTGCCTGCGAGCCTGAACCTGGACACCCCACCAACACTTCGCTGGTCCTCTCAGCATGTACGTCGCCAACTTGACCCTCCACCCTGGAGGCATCTCAAGCTGTTCTAAGATCATCCTCATGCTTTCTATTCAGTTCTCAACCACTTGTGGACCACCCTCACCCTGAAATGGTGATGGGTGTTGCTACTGGAACTCCAACGTTAGATATGCCATAGAAGGCTCTGTACCCTGTGAACCTCTGTAGATCCCCTACAAGACACGTACCAAGCTAGATCGGAGCTGCTTGTCAAGCCAAGGTCCGAATGCTTCCAAAAAAAGTTGTTGTCCTGCCTGCATTGAATTCTGGACCAGCTCTTGTCCCTGAGCATGTCCCTGCGGCTTGTGCTTTGCTTGTATTTAATCCTGAACCTGATCCTTTGGCACTGTATCATCTCCTTCCTGAAGCTCCATCGATCCGTGAAGGAGTAACCCACTGAATACCATAAATGTTCAGACAAACCATATATATATATAATAGTATCTTCTAAGTAGATAAGGAAATCAGTAAAAGGAAGTTCATAACTACAACCCTTACTCTCCCCCACCGCAACCCATGCCCTCGACATCCCGACCTCACTGAATCCTTACCCGACCTCAATAGTGCCAAGTATCAATAGTACCTTCGGCCATGCCCATCCTGAGAACTCTCATTTCCTCAAACCAACAACCGAGTCGCCCAATCCTGACAGTTACACTGCCTCAGCCATAGTACCAACCTTCTCTCATAAGAGCGAGACCCATATATCCTTCCACATTCAATCTACAATATATACCAAGAGTGGGAAAACACATTTCAATATACAAGAAATTATATCAGGAATTTCACCTTTTACATTTCAAAGCATATAAAGCATGGAAATAGATATTTCCTTCACATGGCATTGTCAATTCAAAAAGAATACGTGCAATTATGAAATTGAAATACCCTAAAAATGTACATAAGAAAAGCCAAACAACAAGCCTTTCCATACCTAGCCAAGGTCCAATTCTCCCTTACCGCACTGGGTCAAGGGTCACTTATCACAATAAACAACATCACACACCAAGTGAGCCATTGAGGTTGAAATCATAACAACTATAATCTGAGAAAAATCAACCAGCAATTCCCACCCATGGAAACTAGGTCCATCCTTTGTACCTGGGGCTGCAGACAACCAAACCCAAGTTAGAAACCCTATTCCAGTAAAAACCAATCTCTTGTTTACCACATCCGAAATAGTAAAACCAGCATAAATAAAAGAGAATTCTCAATCTCATTAGTAGCCAGCAAAACATTGCTACTAAATCCCTGTCAAGAACCACTTTGATACCACATTGTAACAACCCGGACCCGACCAGCCACCCAAACAGTGGAAAACGGGTCGGGTGTTACTACCTTAGGCGCACCTCCCCGAACGCAAAAGGCTACCAACTAGAAGCGAGGGTAAGTTAGGTATAGTGGGGAGGATATACCCTCTCGGAGGATCATAATAAGTGTACTGTTCCGAGTATAACAGTAAAGATGGAGAAAAATAAAAGACTCAGTGGACTCAAACCAGACCAGCAGAGTGAAAGCACAATCAATATCATTAAATAACGAGAGAAATATAGAAACAATAGCAGCATAAAGTAAATAGAACAACATGCTAAACACATGTAACTACTAAACAAACCAAACATGCATCCATAGAATGTCAATAAAAAAAGGGCTCCAATGGCTAACCAATAGTATCTACAAAAAAATAAGCATGATGATACTAAAAGTAAAAAAAACCAAGTAACCCCAGCTAGGTATTACCTCAAGGCCCATACCATATCCATGAAACAAATAGCGTATCCCAACTCCTGAAGCTGGACTCTTTCCTACATGTAAATCCATAATGTATGCACGTGTCTTGAAGGGACCGTGCAGAGTGTGAGACAAATCTCATTAGGATACCACCAAACTGTGCGTACCAAATATATGTGTTTAAGCATTCATGCAAGTGTAAGGAAAAATGTAAGATGTATGATGAACAAATAAACACTAACTCCTCTGGTGCTCAGCAGCCACCATGTAGTGTCACCTGCTTCGGCCAACGCCAGATTCTCTACCAAGTAACCCGGCAACATGCGCCCCCTGACACAGCGTGTCTCAAGTACCAACGTCACGAAGGCACGCCCAAGAATATAAACCCGGAACCATGTGCCTCCTGAAACCTCGTGTCTCAAGTACTAATGTCACGAAGGCATGCCCAAGAATAGTAACCCGGCACCATGTGCCTCCTGAGACCTCATGTCTTGAGTACCGACGTCCCAAAGGCACGCCCAAGGATAACCAAGAGGAACATCGATGTCTTCCCTCAAATCACGGTGAGCCTCAGCCCCCAACCCGATAGTCTCAATGTTATCCACTGAAGTCTCCTCACCTCCCACGTGGCTTTCAACGGCAAGCAGCCCCAACCAAAATACCCAACCGCAACTACGGGGGCCTCTACCCACATGAGTGGTCAAAACCAACTCATCACAGAGTATCTCTCTGGGCACACTAGTCAAATTCCTGGGTGAGCGGTAATCACCAAAATTGCAGCTATGACACCAACACATCTGACACCTCGTGTATCTGCGACCATGACGCTCAAGTCTGATGGCATCGACATCCTAGTAACTCGGGCCATGCCCAACCTGATAATTGTACGGCCTCAAGCCGACTTCCATGATGCCCAATCCCGTGGCCAAAACCACCCAATGTAACCCGGCCCAATCCCTACATGTGATCAGCATCACTCAAGCGTAACCGGGCCAAGACCAACACAACCCAAAGGGTCCAGCATGTGAAATTCAGAAATTGCATATATATCAAATTCAACAGAACTCATAACAGGAAAAACAATTTAAAAAGTTGAACTTACCTAGCCCAACGGCTATCGAACAACAACAATGAGGTATTTAATGCCTCTAAAAACTTATAACAGGCTTAATAAATTAAAATCAATAGTTTAACACATTAATAATTCAATTAAAACCATTTTGGAATTCCCCGTAAAAAATTCCCTGATGAGCAACGACCCATCACCCGGCCCCGCTCGGGGAAACTAGTAACATGGCATACCCAAAGTCATCCCATATGTCCAACAAGAAATTCAATATGAATCAATAGATAAAACGGGTCCCACTAAAAATACCTGAAAATGCACTGAAGGCCGCGTCACCCAAACAACCATGAAAAGAAAAAATGAGGTATGCACCACCGAACTAAGACTCATACAATGCTACTCTTCCGGTAATAGTAGCCAATTCGGCCTAAAATGTGGTAAATCTTGAAAATATTTAAAACTGCTCAAACCCCTATAACTTGTTCTAGAATGAAAATAAAAAAAACGGCTCAAGAGGAATCAAGGCCTTCCCGAGGGGGTTCCAACACATCAATTGGAGTTCGATTCGGGTCTCGAACGGACGATCAAGAGAAGAAAAGAGCTCCGACTGACTTGGTTTGCAAAACCGGGTGACAAAATTGAGGTTTTGCCTCAATACGAGGCTACTACCAGTTTGAACGGAAACAAATACAGTACACGACGTGTACTTCTTGACTACACACCGTGTAGGTCATTTAACAACTCATAAGATAGTTGAATTCTGCCGCCTTACTTTCCAGACCTCCCGACAAGAGTACGTGGCATGTAGTCTAGAAATTTCAAGAAGTTTCTCATTTTCTTAAGTTTCCTTAGAAACTAGTCAAAAATTAAAAAAAAGGTTGGGATTTTGACCCGTTCTAAAAACCCATGTTCTTACAATAATATATTTGAGCATTTTTTTACATTTCATTCACTTAACACCCACTTCACAAAATGAATTTGATCTGAATTACCAATTTTTGAAGGTTTAATCCAAGACATAACATAACAAGGTTTGTGATCTCAATTATTGATTTATTTATGTCATTTTATTTATGGTTACAATAATCCATGTCATCCACACGTTAGAAAATGTAATTAATCCCTGGCATTTTAAGTCTAACATACACAATGTTAACCTTAAGAGTATTTACATGGCAATAGATCTTTATAACATAACATAACCATATTATGAATCACCCTAATATATAATTTTATCATCCATTTATTTGGTTAGTGATACATTTTAATATTTTATTGCCTATGAGTTATGAGAAAATGAAAAGAAAGAGATAATAAATGAGTATTATGCCAAAAACACACACCTGAGCGACAAAGAGAATTAAAAATAAAATTTTTATGGAATGATAAAGGAAAATAATTGATTTTTTTCCAATTTATTTTAACAATATTAAAAAAATTTATATTAAAATTAATATTGTTTATGATAATAAGAGATAATGATAAATAAACATGCATTAAAATATTATTTCAACAGAAACAGTTACGATATTACAAACGAATAAGAATGAAAAAGTAAATCAAAAGAGTCATGAATGAATGGTACCTCATGTATAAACATGAGTAGGGAATATCTTATAAATCCATTTGAATAGCCTTGGTCATTCCAATATATAATCCTTTGATATAAAATACAAACCTTTTAAAATGAGAAGTGGTTGATGCATTTATAGCCCATGGCGGTGGACTTTTTGCATTCAAAATCATCCCCTCCCCTTTGATTACAAAATTTTCAGTAAAGACAGCTAAAAATCGAGATATAATTTTTTTTAAAAGTTGTATATATTGAGTTTTACTATCAACCATTAAAATATTTCCTCTATTAAACTTTTATATCCAATTTTATAGCTGTTTTGGTAAATAATTTTCCGCTGTCCATTTTTATTCACACTTTTTCAATGGCCGCAATGTGAATGGGGTTTTGGACTATATAATTACCTCAAATCCAAAGAATTTGTTATAGAAAATATTCCAAATATATCATGTATTTAAATCCCAAAAATATCATATCAATTGGAAGTATATATCAAGAGAAAAGTTAATGATTGTGTGATGATTTTAATTCTAGACAGAATGGTGAAATGAACTTGAAAACATCAGTTTGGCATCTTTTTAGTGGAGTTGGGCCTTATAATTTTTTCAATAGATGAATTTTATTTGACCCAATCTTTTGGTATATAATTATCAAATTTTAACATAAGTATTGAGAACCTAAATACCATCTTCATGGCTGGTCCATATTTTTAGAAAAAAAAATTGGACCTTATTGTGTTATCCGTATAACCCTTCCAAAGAATGAATTGGCCAAGGATCCCTTCTAATGATATGTTTTAATTTTCCACACCAACATAAAAAAATAATAATAAAATTATTTTAATCAGTATTTTTTGAAACATACAATCCAAAAAGAAACATATATTTAATGAAATAAACTCGAACAAAGCTCTTCAAATGTGTTTTTGATCAAAACATGAACATATATTGAAAATTAATAATTTGTAGGTGAAAATTATATGATGGGAGTATTGTAAAATCAATAATTAATACTTGATATCAGATCCCCCACACTTATTATTGTGAATTACCTAATGTAATAAAAACATGAAAGAATTACTAAATCATTTTCACCCATCAAAACATATTAATGTTTTCACGAATTCGGGGTGTCTAGACTAGTTTACTCATCTATAACGAATTATTACAAATTTTTGTACACCAATAATTTTATAAAAATCAATATTTTTCATTCTCAAAATTCAAAATGTAAAATGTGGGAGCTTACAACATTCTCCACTCAAAACGATAAAAAAAATTCATGGAGGTTCACTCATTCACTAACCAAAAGTGAAATCATAATTCTTTTATGTGTTCTCTGCTTTAATTTCCTATTTTAAGTCATACAAGAATCAAAAGTACTTTTCAGGGGGTTTTAGTGGCTATGATATAGTAGGAATATAATGTTCAACAGAGTGGAAATAAGGGGTAAAAGAAAATCCTTGAAAAATCAAAGTATGATTTTTTGAAACGAATCATGGAACAAAATTAACACACATATTTAAAAGGGAAATAATGTGTGAATGAAGACATATAAGTGAATGAAAATTAGAAGGGTAATAAAAGGTGAAATAGGTTCAGGACATAAAAGTTCTCTAAATGTTAAAAGAATATAAAATTAACGTGTTTTTTTCTTGAAGGTTGAACTTGAGAAAAATCTTACACCTATATCTCAAACCATGTTTTATCTCATCACGAAACTAATTTTAATATTTAGAACAATATCAACGGTTCTGTAAGAGTTATTTTAGACCCACAAAAGAAAAAAAATATTTTTTATTATTTTTTATTATTTTTTTCATGTTGTTTTTTTATCACATTTCAATAACATGTAAAAAACTATATAAATGTTAATACATTATAGAAACTCATTGAATGTCAACGGAAATTTCTACCCCTCATATAAATTGATTATCTAATCTATCATATGATGACAAATTGAATACCACAAAAAATGGTACCCAAAATGAAATCTATTCCCCCCACACATAAATTAAAATAAATTATGTAATTAAAATCAATATGGATGTTGTGTGGGATAGGGAATTGGGATTTTGTTGAGGATATAATAATTGTATTCATAGGATAGAAGATGATTTCAAAAGAAGAATCAATATTTGGGTAATAGGAGGTTATCTGGAAATTGTTATTCTCATGTGGTTCAAGAAATAAATCCATCATATTAATTTACATCAAATTAAGAAATTCATTTCTGAGGTCCAAAACCACAAAACTCAAAATTGGTGGTGAAAAACATATTTTTTTAAAATATGGTCATAGGTGACTATGAAATGAAATTTAATTTTGTTCCTCAGGGTTGTGGAAGAATAATTTTCCAAATAAAAAATTTATCATTCAAAATTTATAATTCTTGAGACAAAATTATTTATCCAAATTGATGATGAAAATATAATATGTCTCAGGTGAAATGAAATTATTGGGCTCCCCAAAAAGTTTTTAAAAGTATTGAAAATTTAATTGCGAGTAATAATAACTATTTTTGTTCTTTTAATTATAATTTTTTAGTTTTTTTTAAATAAACACCCAGAAAAAATAAAAAAATGAAAAAATCATTGATGAAAAATGCGGTAAAAGAATGAAAACGAGAGATGAAGATTATGAAATAGGGAGATAGAGAAGGAGAAAGAAGAGATAAAGAGGGAGTTAAAGCGAAAGAGATTCCCCTGGTTTGGATTTGTTGGGTAATCATATCCATCCAATTGTGAGTCAGTGGATGTAAATGTGGTTCATGAGGAATGTTTCCTCTCTAGTGATGCTATTGAAAATTCCCATTAACTAAAAGTGAATCAAAAACAAAAATTATTATTCATTTAATAAAAAACTAAAAAGAAATTAAAATTTCATAAAATTAAACGAAAATGTGGGTAACCTCCCAAGAAGGGTTGTGCTATTTTTTTCTACAGCTGGAAAATTTATATGGACTACCCATAGTCTGGTGGTGGACATAATATTTTCTAAACTACATTGTTTTTTCATAAAAACACCCCCTTGGGTTTCCAAATTGATCCTTGGATAATTTCATCCCTTCCTTTTTTGTTCATGTAATTAAATGGGGGTGTAAATATAATGTGGGTATCCTATATTTGTTCTTCAAATTGAGGAGTGATGCATTCCATTGTGGTTTTTTTCAATGATTGGAAGTTCTTGAAGACGATTTAATTATAATGGTGTATTTATTCATGGTTAAGATAATATTAAATCATCATAGAGATCCATGTTGTTACAAACTAATTTTTTCATCACCTTCAAATTTTTATTAATGAGGATCAATGGGGAGATAAAACTTAATAGTTTTTTCAATATTGTTAATATAAATATTATTTTCAAAATTATTTTCAATTTCAACCTCACCAATGATAACTATAATAATTAGGGAACAAATATCACAACTATATCTTATATTTGGATTGGATAGTCACATTAGATCATGTTTCACCTCACATATATGATAATTTTTAAAATCCTAGATAAGAAATGATGAATGTTGGATAATATGATATTAATTAACAAATGATCATGATATTTATTTTTTTATAATCATCCAAGTTGGAGTAGTGGAGATCACAGAAGATATGGGATTATGAATACTGTTCAAGATCTTTTAGATCAATGGCGATTACATTTGAAATGTCAACTTCAACTTCCCTATTTATGACTTGGTTAATGAGGATGTAGAATTCACAAAACCTGTAATCATTAGAACATGAAGAAAATGATGGATCAAGGTTTAACACACTCTTAGAGTGTCTTTTAGAAGCATGGATATAGTAGATATAATGATTGTATGATGGGTATATCATAGACAAAAAATATTGAACTTGACCATCTGGTCACAAAAATCCACGGATAGGATGCCAGCATAGACATAACTTTTGGTTATAGATGCCCTGAGGAAAGGTCTTCCTAGAAATATAGTATATTGAAAATAATGTTTATATTCTTCTTGTTCAAGAACATAGAAATCAATAGGTAATATTAAATAATTGTCTCAAACAATGACATCCTTAATTATTCTCTCAGGACTGGTAGTGCTTTGATTGGATAACTGGATGAAAAAACCCATCAGATGTAAGGTACATAGACCAATGTTAGATACGATGGATTTGGGAATGATATTTATCAAGGATCCAAGGTCTATGAGAGAATTATCGAAGTTCTAAATAATTATTTGGAATAAACTATTAATGGTAAGAGGATATTTTTACTTCATCCGAAAGGATTTTTTAGTTGAAACATTTTAAATGGTCTTAAGTTTTATCTTACTAGTCCACAATTCCTTAAGAAACATTACATGACTAAGGATTAGTTTAATGGAATCTAAGAGGGGTATGTTTACATCAACATGAATAAACATGTGATGAATTTAAGAATTATGTTCAATGGGATTCTTTAGACAGGGATTTATTGAGGAAATTTATTTGGGTTTTTAGAGAAATGGGAGGTGATGGAGTGGCATAATTTTCATTTTATATAATTTTTTTTCTTATTATTCCATCTCAAAATTCAAAGAAGATTTACAGGTTTCATCTTGAGCCAATGAGACTGTCTTTCCCAATCTATTTGAAAATGGAAATATATTTCCCTTAAGGTTGGGAAATAGATGATATGGGATTTAGGAAGAATATTTTTTTCGTTGTTGGATGAGGTGGGATGAAAGTTGACCAATTTACGTTAAAATGTTTTTAAGGCTAGAACTAATGAAGTAGGAAAGATGTTCCATAAATCATTCCAATGACTGATTCGAAGAACTGGCATGCCCCATATATGGATAACCATGATTTTCGTTCTTGGTAATGAGCTTTTATTTGGGTTGGGAATTAGGAAGGCTCATTACGATTGTGGAATCCATGAGGAGTAAGAAGAGGATTGATCCTTTTAGGTAGAGGAACAAAAGGATAAGGTTGTTGGGAGTTACCACCACCATTACCATATTGGAATAGGTTTGAATTTTGACGAGGGAATTAAGGGGAATGAAAAAGGAGATTATGATACCCTAATTCTTTGTTATAGGTATATTTTAGTGGCTAAAAGTTGGGTAGGTTGGAGTATCTAATGAACTGACCTAATTCTTAATGGATTTTGTTACACTGAATATATACTACATTGATCCCCATTGGAAAAGAATAATTAGATGTTTCATTATGAATATATGGATATGTGTCTCTTAGATGAGCCAGTGAGCTATAGATTCCACAATTATTGATATGTATAGGGAATAGATATTGTGGAGAATATGAGGTTGGGGATTTGGAATCCCCAACTAGTTGTCTCACAGAATCTGTTTGTTCAATCATCCACTTGGTCATCTTGTCAGGAACTATGAATTGATTCCCTAGGACTTGTTTGAATTGATCATGTGATTGAGTATAGAATTTCGGTTTATTTCAAACCAAATTGCTTATGAGATCTCATACAACTGAAGGAGTTTTTTCAATAATAGAACCACCACTTTCAGTATCAATGAGTGTTCTGTCTATATCCAATAATCCCTCATAGAAGTATTTGATTAAGATTTGGTCGTGGATTTAGTGACATGCGTAGGTTGAAACAATATTTTTGAACATCTCTTAGTACTCATGGAGTGATTCATTAGGTAATTGATAGATACCACTGGTTTCCTTTGGTATAGAATATGTTTGAGAATCTGGAATTATTTTTATAAAAACATATTCTTCATGTCATTCCATGTGCTTCTTAAACTAAGACGAAGGTGGAAGAGACATGATTTTGTGGATCTAGCTAAGAAGATATGGAATTATATAAGTCAAAATTGTTAATCAAAAACTATTTGAGGATTAATTGTAGATCATGCCACTTGGAACACGTTGAGAAGATGATATGTATCCTCATTAACTAGCCCATGGAAATAAGGTAGAATATGAATAAAACCTGGTATGAGTTCAAAATTATCATTGTTTTTTGGATATTGAATAAAATTGGGTCGATGATTCTTATCAAGGTTAGTGTGTTTTTCATGGGTTCTCCCCTAGGAGTGTCCATATTTAAAATAATTGGATGTTCAATGAATGAGTCAAGAGTGATTTAACTATCTCTGATGTTCCTCTAATGATAGTGAAGTGTTTTCTAAATTTTTAGTAAAAAAAATCCTATGGAATGTCTAAGAGGATACATGGAATTAAACGAAAATTTTAAAATGACGAGGAAGGTAGTTTTTATTTGTTTTTTCATTTATGAATTTAATCTGAAGGTAGGTTTTTCAATGATTTTTCATATTTTTTTTGTTTTTGTTTTTGATTATTGTTGTTGTTTACTTAGAAAAATAAAAAACTAATGAGTAATCGTTTCACCATCCCTAAAAAGATCCATTTGAATCTTATAAGATTTATTCCTACTAACCGTTCAACGGTTCAGTTCTATGCTAATGTGTACAATAGAACTCTGGTTGAATCCTCGGTGATGATACAAATGTGAGGGTTGATTTTTTATATTTTGTTTTTATTTTTAACGACAGATTTTTTTCAGGGATTAAATAAATTTATTTATAGACCGGTTTTAATTTAAATAATTTATAATTATTAGGGTGAGTTTATTATTATGTATTTAGGCATAAGATATACTTTATCATTTCTTTATATTGAATTAAATTAACACCCACATCACAAGATTACTTTGATTGAAATTCCTATGTGTTGAAGATTTACTTAAAGATATAACATAAATAGTAATAGAATCTCTATAAAATCTTTCTTATTTTATTGTATTTATTTTAACAATTATACATCGAATTTACATGTTAAACAAAAAATGTCATTAATCCATCAAAAATTAAGTTTAACATACCCAATGATAACCGATATAATATTCATCGAGTAAGAGATCCCAATAACTTAACATCCCAAAATTATGAGTCACCCAATGTATAATTTAATCATCCATTGGGATATTTAATAATTTTATTAATATGTTTATAGGTACAAGTTAATATAAAATGAATGGAATGGGATAAGAAAAGAGTAATGCACTAAACACACACACGAAAATTGTGAGAATTAAAAATATACATTTGATTGAATGAGAAAGAAAAAGAATGGAGTGATTTTAAAAATGATTTAAAGAATTTTAATAACATTAATATTGATAAAATAATGTGGATGATAATAAGAGATAATGATAAATAAACTATCATTAAAATATATATTAACACACAAACACTTACTAGAATACAAACAATGAAGACTGCAAATGTAATTCCAAATAGCCACTAGGGAATTGTATATCAAGTAGAAACTTGGGTATGGAAGATCATACCAATCCATTTTATGATCCTTGGTCTTTTAAACCGATCCTCACTTTTCTCATAAATTCCACCCTCTTACAACGTGAAGAGTTAGATGCAGTTATAGCCCATATTGGATTGTTTGCTTTCAAAATATTCCCCTCAACTTGGTCTAACCATTTTTCCATTAAAAAAGATTAATTTCAAGATATATTATTCTTATAAGTTGTATATATTTATTTTTACTATAAAACCTAAAAATATTTCCACCATTATAATTTTCTAGCCATAGTTATGGCTGTTTTGGTTAATAATGTTTTATTATCCATTTTTATCCACACCTTTTCGAAGACCACAGTGTGAATAGGTTTTTGGAAAAAATATACCCTCAAATACAAATAATTTATTCTAAAAATTATTCCTCTTGTATATTTTATTTAACACCAAAAAATATCAATTCAATTGGATGTCTATATCAAGGGAAAATTTAGGGATTGTGTGCTGATTTTAATTCATGTACAGAAGTGTGGGATGGACATAAAAACATCAGTTGGGACCATTTTTTAGGTGGAACCAGAAATTTTCATCAAAGATTAATTTAATTTTCCCCCGAAATATGGTGGAGAATCAATGAATATGAACTTCTAGTTTCATCCATGAAATTATAACATAACAACCGACCCAGTTTACTCAATAAGTTTGTTGGGCCTTCTTGTGTCGTCCATATAACCCTTCAAATGACAGAATTGGTCAATGATACCCCACAATGATCTGTTT
The DNA here is from genome assembly GCA_963277665.1 of Viscum album. NCBI lineage: Eukaryota > Viridiplantae > Streptophyta > Magnoliopsida > Santalales > Viscaceae > Viscum > Viscum album. Next base: position 94,569,762 of record OY728138.1, on the reverse strand, counting down.
GAATATTCATCAAGAATAATAAAAAAGAATAATAACATTATTTTCATTTGTATGTTGAAATATATGATGAAAATATTAAAAAATATATTAATTAAATGAACTCAAACAGTTCTCTTCTTAGGTTTTTATGATCAAAACATGAACATTGATCGAAAATTAATCATTTCAAGTGATAATTATATAATGAGAGTAATTTAAAATCATGAATGAATTTTTAATATCAATGAAAAGCATATATGGGATGTTTTCCAAATAAAATAGAAATTGTGAGATTCCTCTACTTGACTATAAACAATGAGAATTATACACATGGATTTTAACCATGAGAATCCTCCCACTGGAATTTGATCTGTCAGTGTCCTCTATTGTAATTTAAATTGTGATTTTCCTCCAATTTTATTTAAACTGTATGTTTCCCCCAATTATCTTTAAACATTGAGCATCCTTTATTAAACAATGAACTGTGAGCATCATCAACTAGACTTGAAATAGTTGAATCCCCCCATTAGAATTTGAAACATGATTGTCCACCACTTAACTCTATACTATGAGAATCCCCCAACTGGCTTTAAATGTGCGAGAACGTCCACTTGGATTTAAACCAGTGACACATATTAATCCATTATAAATCTGAAAAAATGTGATAAGCATGTGGAACATTATGTGATGCATAGAAGAATCCAATACAACATGTATAGGTTCTCTCTTGTCATTCATTAGATGAGAATCCAATGTTATTACCCAGTGTGATGAGACCATGATGCCCTAGAAAATGATCCCTGTAAGACTTATTTGAGGATAATAAGTTCCCTATAATTATCAATCATAGATTATTCACATGACATGTGTGAGTTGAATTATATTATCAGAACAATATTATTATGTAAATAATCCAATTATGCCTTATATAATGACTATAAGTGTACTTGTGGTGATCACGAGATGCCTTGGGTTTTGTGTTTAGATGGATTATGTCACAAGCATAAGTTTCCCTCATAACTCTGAATGAGAAGAAATTATACAGATTCCAAACAGAACCAACATCCTCATGAGATCTAACCACAGGTTGTCACCCTATCACGGCAGTATCTAACATAATTAGTCAATTTATACAAGAATATGGAGAGAAAATGATATTCACAATAATTTATTAGATTTAAAATAGTGAACCAACTATGTTTTGAACTCTAAGAAGGAATCTATAGAAGGAAGATATGAAACAAAATAATTCTATGTCGATTACAGATCCAAAATCACCAACTATAGTGGTGAAGGATAACCACATTTAATAAGTAAAAATGTGAGGTAATGAGGATCATGATTAGTCTAAAATGAAATCCTATGTGAAATTCACACCATGAAAGAATCAAAAGTAAATAAAATTGTGACCCAAAAATAAATATATTCCCTTTATAGTAGGTTATGATGAGAAGTGTAGGTTAACTCTAGTTACAGATGTAATCAATGTGAATTTAATCTCATGCACCTGGGATAATATGAATAATAATGGGCATGTTTTTCAATCAACTTTACCAAACATGTATTGAAAGTTGGCATCATACGCCCCACATGACAATAGCTAATAGAAATTATTGATAACTTATCACTAATAGATGATGGGACAGATGGTTAGATCATATGGTAGTCCTGTAAAATTATTCTCTTCCAATTATTTCCACCTCTTCCATGTCTTACAGTCATCACCAATCCATATCTCCCTTTGTTCTCATCATGAATAGGGTACTCACTACCCTTGAATGTCAGCACATGGAGGATGGATTAATACCCACTTGATAAATGGATCTTAGAAAATTAGATAAAATAAATCCACACCACAACCACCTTCTTCAAGGAGGAACTATGGTAAATCCCCCTCATTACAATAAAGAATAATTTGGGGAGACTCTCCCCAAATCTCTCTAAAAAAACTCTTACCTATGTCAGGGAGGAAGGGGATGTTTTGGATACACCTACTATGGTCACCACCTGAGAGTCACCAGAAAGGTCTCCCAACACCCAAGACCACCATCAACATAGGGTACCCAACACCTTGATATTTTAGAATATATTTCAATTTAAATAAATTATAAGTGTTTGATAGCTTTCATGACACACAACACCAAGCTGAAGAACAACAATGTATTATTATTAAAAAACTGTTAAATCAGTAGTATAAATAGTAATTAATATACTATGAAAAATACCTATATATTTTTTATATAATTAAAATTTACTAATTAATTCATAATAAATAAGTACTCAATTTTGATGTAAACTCATTTTTTGTTTCAAAAACAACCTTTCTTAAAAAATGTTTTTTGATGATTTCTTTCATAGTTCTTATAGTTAATTTTTTATTTTTATATAATCTATTTTATTATAATTATATTATTGTTTAATTCAAACTATAGACATTATCTTGTGATGAAATATTTAATTTTTTCTAAAAAGATCAATTTTTCATTGACTAGTGAAAAATACTAATTTTATATAAAATATTCTTTTCCATTCAAGGATTTATAATGATACATTTTATTTTGAATTGAATATAAAATTTAATTAGTTAATTTTGAATAAAAAATCAAATTTTTTTATTTTTGTAGTAATTATGTGTAAATTTTGGTGTAATTCTTTTTATACTTAAAAATGCATTTTTTGGGAAAATTGTTTTTTATTACATTTTTTTGGTTTATTTTAAAACCAATTTCTTATAATTTTTTAATTTAATTTTTATTAAATTGATTCCATATTTTGAATAAACATGTCAAAATTTAGTTAATATTTCAACATAAACTTTTATCATAATGAATAATAACTTTGGTTAATTAGTTATCACTATAGTAAGAGTAAAATGGGTAGAATGAGGATAAAACTATGGATTAAAGCTTCAAAATCATAAATAAACTTGAAAATATTTCATTAGATGAGTTTAATTCAACCCAAAACTTTATATATTTTAAAATATTTTATTTTTATTCCATTTTTATTTTAAAAAAACCATTATATTATTTTACGTAAAAGAAAATTCCAAAATATCTCTTTCATGATTTTAAAATATATATAATTATTTGATAAGGATATAATCTTGTTATGGAATATTATAAAAGTTAATTTTTAATATAAATATTTTTTTCCATGACATGATTTTTTTTAATTTTTATTCATGATATTATTAACTTAAATTCTTGTGCAACAATGAATCGGTACTTGTGAAAATAATAATGGAAATATAGTAAATGATTTTAAAAATAACAAATGAAATATATTTTGGTTGAATTATAGTGTTTCATAAATATTATAGTTAATAATTTTTATAAATTTATCATAAATTTTATTATAGTCTAATTCCATTTTTATCTTGATGAATTTATAGTCAAATTAAATGAGTAGTCCTAAAAATTAATTTTATGATATTTTATGTAAAAAAATATATTATTATAGGATTTTAAATTTATAAAACTTTTAAAAATGGACTTATGAATGGTATGTGGTCAATAATATAAAAATTTTTACACTTATGGGTCACTAGTACTTTTATTAAATAATTTATCACCCATAATGTGTACAAATCATGAAATTATAGTAATCTTTAAATAGGGTTAATTGGGGGGATAAAACTAATATCTAAGAGATAGAAATAACCTAAAAATACATAAATATTATTTTAAGAGATGATTTTTAATTATCTATATCCTATATTTTAAAGATATCAATTTCTCTCCACATGAAAAGGAAAATGAATTAATATTTATTTAATATTATAGGTAATTCCAAGCGTTCACCTCTACTTACTTACAAAATTACATTATCCAACCTCTCTTCTGCACCCCACTTTGAACATACTATATTACAGAACACCTAAAAATAAATTTTTTTAACATTATTAAATAAATTTTAGAGGTTAATTTATTCTTAAAATACTATCTCTAGGGTCTATAAAGAGACATCCAAAAAATTTTCTTCAAAGAAAAGGTAATCATCTTAACTGACCGTTTTGATTTTACTTGTTTATATATATACTTCAATTATATCATAACCATTATAATATAATAACCTAAAAATATAATATTTTTTAATATGTTATTATGTTAATTTCCCAACCATATTCATCTTTTTTCTATCATATTGGAAATGTATGTTTTCCTCGTGCATACGTGTAGACTGTCGCCTCCAAGTAGCGATATAGTTCATTTCCTATCACCACCATATAGGGGTGTTTATAAGGCTGGATTTAAAATATATATATATGATATATGTGATATAATTATTATTATAATATGATAAAATACTATTTATCTGTATTTCTTTGTATTCATTATTAAATGAAAACGGTGTTCATGCGTAGGTACGGTCTACCATCTACATGAATGGTGTAATTCATTTTTCTATCAATACCATCTATGGATAGTTATAAATACATATAAAAAAATATATGATATTTATATCATTATAAACATTATTTATATTATTTAACCATGATAAAAGTTAAGGACCAGGACAAACAAACTGGCAGCATTCACAAAAAATGAACAATTGACACTTAAAAACAACAGTTTTACAAAAGAATTATAAATAAATGGGTGTTAAAATGTTATAAGTGGATCATATATATTTATAAATTTATTTATATATTCATATTATATAATTTTAGAAAAATTATATTTACTATAAGGGATGTTAGATCGCTTATAATTCTAGTTGCACATAAGGTAATGATTTTTCATCTCAATATTGTCTCATTGATACATGTTTGATGTTATAAACCAATTTAAATTTATGATTTGTATATAATAACTATCAAAAATTTTATATTATTTATTAATCACAAATAAATTTATTTAATGTTACAATTCCTATTATTTTATCCAATGGGTTTTGATTCCAAAGTAACCCTATCGGTAAGGGTTTGAGGTTATATTATCTCTTTTTATCAATATTGTTTATGATAATGAAATTGTATGGTCTATATCACCAAAATATTAGTCATTTTATTATAAAATGTTTATTTATTTATATTAAAATTTTTAATTTCATTAAAATCTATTTAACTAATGAAGATACTAAAATAATTTGTTTAATTAAAATCAAACTGATTTTTGACGTCTGTCAGAAATATTTTCCTTCCATGTCCATATTTTATTTAAATTTTTTCATCAATATATTTACCATTAACCAATGATTGTATAAATTAATTTTTAGAAATGTTTTCCACTATATAAAAAATCAAAAGGAATGATATTTTTATTTTCCAAATGTGGTAATCTTAATTTCTTAGTGAAAATATAAAAGAAATAATTGATTTCACATATACCAGATGAACATATTTTCCATCCATCATGACTAATAATTTATTTTTAACTTAATTTATATTTTTACAGGATTATTTTCAAATACATTTTTTTATTTATTATTTTTTATGTTTTAATATTTTAAATAAGTTATTTCAAAATGAAAAGGGTATTTTTGTCAAAAAAAATCAATGATCATTTAGAATAATTTTTCATCTATGATAATATAATTTGATGATACTTATGATTAATTATGTATATTAATATATGATACCATCCTTATAATTTTTCGGCATGGTTTATGATTATGATGATGAAATATTGATGAAACTCATTCTATTTTCCATGGGGTAATCTATGATGATATTATATTCAATTTCATGATCTTATAAAATTCATATGAATTGATTATGATTATGTGACTAGTGGGTCCATTATATAACTCTAATTTATTTGATAATTATTAATTTCTTAGGATCTTAAGTAGTCTATGGGGAGTTATCCTAATCCCATAATAGTGTACATGGTAGGTTAGCCCAATCCTGAAGCTCGTACATGGGTGGTTAGCCCAATCCTAATATATGAACAATGTATTGGGGTAGCCTTGAGAAAATATTTCTATAATTATGATCATTCCAGAAATTATTACACTCTTTTAGAACATGATATTATTACAATGTTATTCTCTATTAGATCATGAAATTTTATTCATTTATGATTCTTGTCTTCTGAACTACTGATATTTATTCCATGACTCGTAATCATGATCTATGAATAATTGTATATGGTTTTGAAATTGAAATCTCATGTGATTAAACCCTTATAATCATACTATTATTAAAAATTATTATTGTTTAATATCTCCATTTTTCCCTTATTAATCATATGATAACAACATTTATTATCTTTTATTTTTCATAGGAAATGGAGAATTTTCTTATGATATGTCTAATAAACGTGCTAGTTATGAATAACATAGTGGGAAATGTTATAGTTCTTTTATATTCCATATTTTTATGTATCCATGTTTCCAAAGGCACAAATAAATTATTTTTTTCTCATCTATTATAATTATATGTAAAAATATTTATCATTTATGTTTTAATATTTATATATGTATTTTTTTGGGTCACCTCAATTGGAATCAAAGCAAGGTTTAGTTATTTTTTGGAAGCTGTGATGTGGAATATTTAGTGAGATTCCCTACAATATGACTAAGTGTTATAGAAAATCCTCTATTATGGTAATAAAATAGGAGTATTTTTCATAGATTGTATGTCCCTATATAGATTCTAGATAGTGGATAAAAATGTGTCATATATGAATCTAGGGATTATAAATAGAAATAGGGAAAATTGGGTATTAGATTAACCATCACAAGTACATGATAAATTGTCCAAAGACTGCACTCCTTTCTAGGGAATCTTTTAGGTGATTCTTGGGTGAATTAAAATTTTATTTATAAAACATTATGAAGGATTTGAATATATTATGGCCATATATGACTTAGAAAAAACCTATGGTTCCATTGATAGAAAAAAACTTGTCATGATTTAGACTTCCTATTAATGATTTTTTATGATAATATGGTTTCTAACCTTGAATATTGTTTCTACAGCTATATTTTTTGGTTTTATTCAGTGGGTCTAACTAGTAGGAATTATTTTAATGTTAAATGTAAAGGATTATTAAATTATTTTCATCATGAGAAACCAAATTAAATGGAAGACAAAATATAAAATCTTGTGATTATGCCTAACCCTCTATATTTATGTATGATTTTCTACCTAAATGTAAGAGAGTTTTTTAATGAATAATATAAGGTTATCCCATAATGGAAATAATATTTATCTTAAAAAATGTCTATAATTTTGGAAGAAACAACCAAGAAATGTATTAATGGAATGGGATGATATTTTTGGTGTAAATATTAAGGGTATAAAGAAAATAATTTTTGAGGAAAATGAAAGAGTTGAATTAAGGTATGTAAAGTACATCCTAAAGTATCATTTATTGTTTAATGTATTATATATGGGGAATATGGGCATTATTCAGTTAAATTCCTCAATCAAAGGGATAACTCCTTAACCAAGAAAGGTCCAATGTTATGCTAAACATTGAAGTGAAATAATTGAAGTGTTTATGTATTTTTTTAATAATTATATTTTAGAAGTGTTTTATTAATGATATTCATGATATAAGAATCATGAAAACTCTAAGTATTTTTCTACAGTATTTTTAAGTTTAGGATTTTAAAAGATTTGTTAAATTTTATTGAAAAAATAATAAAGTTACTTAGTGGAAAGATAATATTTTTGGAAAACTCATGATTGATGGATAGATAAACCTTAATATATTCTTAATTTTGGGATAATAATTTTTATTTTTGATAAATATATGCTTAATATTGATAATGTAAATTGGATAGTTTTTTTGAGTTAATTTTTGGAAGCATATATGATTTTATTTTGGATTTAGGGAGATTTAAGATATTTATGGGAATGATTAAAATATTTTGGGAAATATATTCTTAGGGCATATAAATTTATGGAATATAATCTTATCAGAGATTTATATTATGATATATAATTTTATCTGTAGATCATGGAAGAATATGTGATCAAATAATTCAAATAATTGGGATTCAAATTTCAATTAAAATATTTTGAATAGTTTTAAGGGTAGTTATTAATATAGATATTTATGTAAAATATTAGATTTTCTGATATATATTTTGGAGACTTATGTATGAATATTTATTCATATTGGATAAATTTTGATAACCACTTCATTTATGGTAAATCTATTGAGATGAGTGGAATGCCTTATCAATATTTTATCGATCATTTAATCTGTTATATGAGAATTTTACTGATTTATGCATGGAAAAAATAAAATATGGTTGTTTATCATTTGGAATATGAGATGAATTAGGGGTGTTAACCTTCTTTAAGCACAATAAATGTATGAAATTAAGATTATGTTATGGAAATAAATCATGTTTGTATATTATATTGTATTCTATTACTTGATTTTAAATGATTTTCTCAAATCATGTAAGTAGAGTATAAATGTATTGACTCTTTTGTGGAATGTATCACTCAAATATCGAGGAAATATTTTGGAAACTCACGAAACATATAATGATACAAGTTTTTTAGAAATGTTTGATTAAGAAATACAATGTTGCCTGGTAATACCATAGAAATAACTTATCATAAAAGAATTTACACTATATTTTATTATTATGCCATTCAAAACTAATTATATAATGTGATAATAAAAATTGAGACTATTATACTTATTTATGTGGGGTAGAATGTAACACCACAATATTTTAGAATATATTTACATTAAAATTATTTTAAGTGTTTGATAGCTTTCTTAGAATGAATCATTGTGCTTAAAAAAATATATGTTAGATTATAAATTATTCATTAAATAGGTGGTATGAATTAGAATAATAAAAATATGAATATTATTTATTAATGTTTTATATAATTCTAATTTATTGTAAATATGTACTTAATTTTCAGCAAAGTCATTTTTTTGCATAATAAAACAGTTTTCTTCAAAAATGTGTTTATAATATTCTATAGGACAAAATTATAAATAATTTCATCCACTATTATAAATTATATTTTATAAAAAATTATATAATTTTTGAAATTAGAATATCAAATTTATAATACGATGAAATTTTTGAATTTAAAAAAATACAGTGAATAGAAAAAAAATATTGATTTTAAAAGAAGAAATGTTTTCCATTAAATTATTTAAAATGTACTATTTTTAACCGATTTTAAAATTTCCTTTTTTAATTTTGCTTATTTATTATCTAATTAATTTCATTTTAATAGAAATTATGATTAATTTTAGTATAAAATCATTTTTATACTCAAAAATGAATTTTTATGGAAAGACATTTTTCATCACATTTCTAGTTTTATTTTATCAATCACACATATTGGATTTGAATTTGATAATATAGATTCCATATTTAGAATATTAATTTCAAAATTTGGTAAATTGTTTAACATTCTTTTTTGAAACAATGAATAATAATTTTCATAAAAATGTTGTCACCACTGTAAGGGTAAAACTAGTTGAATAGGGTTAAAAATATAGAATAAGGAATCAAAATCACCCATTAAATTGAATATGCTTCATTTTATGAGTTTAAATATTAAAAAACATTCAAATATTAAAAATATTTTTTTTGTTCAATTTTTATTGGATAAATACATTAATTATATTTTAATTAGAAGAAAATTATAAAAAATCTCTTCCACTATTTTAATATATTTAACAGTTTTTTTCACAAGGATAAAAATGTGTTATGAAAATTTATAAAACCTTATTATTTATATGAATGCTTTTTTAATAATGTTAATTTATTCTCAGTTTTTGAGATGAAAGAATTACCTTAAATCCCTATGTGACACTGACTTAGTGATTGTGAGAATAGTAGGAAAAATCTAATAAATGATTTTAAAAAAATTAAATGAAATATTTTTTGGTTGAATTATTATTTTAGAATAATTTTTGATTAATAATGACGTATATGTTTTTGTAAAATTTAATATATTTTAAAAATATTGTTATCTTGAATTCTTTAAAGACAAATTAAATGAATAGTCCCAAAAATTACTTTAATGATATTTTATGTTAAATAATTATTTATTAATTTATTTTAAATTAATAAATATATTATCTTTGAACCATTTAATTGGAAATGGTTGATTATATCAACCCTTTTTCCAATTATGTGTCTCTTTTCCTTTTTGTATAACTTTATTGTGAAGTAATGCGTAAAAAACATTTATCACGATATTCATTAAATAGGGTTAACAGGGGTTAAAACTAAGAGGTAATGGTTAAAAAATCAAATAAACACTATATTTTATTGGTTGAGATGATCTTAAATTATCTATATCTTATATTATCAATATTTCATTTTGTTTCCACTTTAACATACAAATTATTTTTTAATAATTTAATTCTTTATGAATGTCCATGGGTTTCTCTCCCCTCACTTATAAATGCATGAAACCCCTCCTACCATACTTTCACAAACTTGATTAAATTTTCTCAACAAAACCCAACCAAAAAATATTTTTAACTTTTTAGATACATTTTATATGTTATTTTATTCTTAAAATGACATGCATAGTGATCATAAAGAGAGATCCAAAGGCAGTTCTTCAATGAGGTAGTGATCATCTTAACAGAGCATTTACATTTTACTTCTTCGTCTACATTAGTTAATTATATTATAAAAATTAAAATATAATAATATAATTACTTAATATATATCGAGATGCTATTATGATAATTCCATTACATTTTTATCTCTTGTTTTAAATAGTAAATTAAATTATCACTCAAGCGCTTGTGTGAACTACCACCTCCACATAGTGTTAAAATTTATTTTCCATTATCTCCTCACATTAATATTTATAATGATAGATTAAATTAATATATATTATATTTATAATGGAAGTAAAAATTTTTAACTACAAAATATTATTTATATTTCATTCCTCATTTTCATTAGAAAATGAAAATAGCATTAATGTGTATGTACAGACTATCGTCTCTATGAACATTGTAATTAATTTTTATACCACTACCTTTTATGGAATATTATATATATGTATACAATGAATATATTTTATATTAATATAATTATTAAAATTCAAGATATGCTTTAAATATTGTCAAAGTACTAGTACTAGAACTATAAAACTAAAAAAACTCTTGAAAAAAAATAGTTAAAACCCAAATATGATGATTCTAATAAATAATCATTAATAAATGGGTGTTGAAATTTTATAAGTCAAGAATATGTGTTGTTAAAATTATTTATATAATTACGGTATATAGTTATAATAAAATTATATATTTTATACAAAATTTAATATCCAATGTGAATCAAGGTAGACATAAGGTAGGGGTTCTTCGTCTCAATATTGTTTCGTTAAGACAAGTTTTATGTTATATGAATATTTATGTTTATGAGGTTTATATAATTCCTCTATAAAATTTCATATCATGGATCCCTCTTAAATAATAAAATTTAAATTTATAATTCAAATTAGTTTATACCAGTTGTTCTGATTCAAATGTTACCACACTGGTGGGGTGTTTATGTTATAATATCAATTTTATCGGGATTATTTATGATTAAAGTGTTGATCATAAAATTAAATGATATATATCAAAAAAATATTGTTTATTTTTTTTATAATATATATTTTTTGGTTATTATATGTTTATTTTTAATTTTTATCTTATTAAGTGCTCAACAGATTTAAAAAATGTCTTTTAGGAAAACAGAATTTCTTTCCCTCTTCAATTGGGAATATTTTTATTCAATATCCATATTTTATTTAAATTGTTTTCATGAATGATTTTAATATTACCTAATTATTTTATAAATTAATATTTTACCATTTTTTAATTTCTATAAAAATATTTAAATTGAATCTTATAATCTTTTTTTGAACAAGGTACTTTTGACCCTTTACAGAAAATTTTAATGGAATATTTGTTTCATGTACACTGAATAAATGGATTTTTTCATCATTGGGAATATTTCATTCGATGAATATTAATTTAAATGTTTCTATGGTTATTTTAAAAAACCATTATTATTATTTTATAATTTTTAATAAACAAAATAAGTGATTTCAAAATGAAAAGGGTATTTTCCTTAGTAAATATTCTAGTGATATTATAAAATCATTTTTATCTATGATAACATAATTTAACGATACGTATGCTTCAATGAGGATATGATTTTATTATTCCGTACTTATTATTTATCTTAATGTTTTATTATAATGATGATGAATCATCTACGAAAATTGTTATCTGTTATAATTGGTAAGCTATGATAAAATAATAAATGTTTTCATGATATTGTGTAATATATATGAATGGATTGTGATTATGTGACTGACAGGTATGTTATATCCCAATCATACATTGGGTAAATATTATTTTTTAATGAGCCCAAAGGGTACATAACATGAAATCATAATCCTAAAAGAGGGTACATAAGAAATTATCCCAATCCAGAAGTAGGTAAACTGGTAGTTTCCCAAATACTAGGATGTGTAGAATGTATTTATGGGTAGACATGAAAACGAATTTATATTATTATGATTATTCCATGCATTATGACACCCTTTTATGACATGATTTTATTGAAATTTTATTATCTCATGGAAAATGTTATTTTTTTCCTTTATGATTCATGTCTTATAAACTACCAAGATTTATGAAATGGATCATAATTATGATCTATTAAATGTTGTGTATGGTTTTATAACGTTAATCTTGTGTTATAATACCCTTAGGATGATGTTATTATTAAAATGAATATTAGTTGACATCTCCCTTCATTACCCATAATTACAATAATAGATGAAATTTTATTTGGTTTCTTTTTCCCCATGATATTAATAATGTTATTATGTGTGATATGTTCAATAAGGGTGATAGTCCTGAGGAACATAGTGGGAGATGATATAGATATTTTATGTACCAATTTTTTTATGTGTCTATGTTTCTAAATACACTAAAAAATTATAGTTATGACCTGAATATTAATGATATATAATGAATATTAATCTAATAATATGTAATAATTAAATAGGTAATATTTGGGTCAACTCATGACTTCTCTCATAGTAAATTAATTGGTCTATTCTATCCTTGCTCTACTTTCCCTGGTCTAAAATGCAAAGAGACAACGTTAGGGGGATGGCTTCCAACCCTACTAAATGGGAATCCACTTAAAAATCTCTTATGTATCCCACACTCATTGATGAATTTGGCATTATCTCCTCTATAATAAAAGGGTATGTTACTCTAGGTTGGGATTGAGACCCTAACTCCCCATCGTGTGGGCTAGGTCAACACCCCTATCCATGAGTCCCACTGAAAATCATCATGAGGATCCACTCCAGATTGAAAAATAACACCATAGTGGTCCTCCCCACATGGTATCGGAAGACATAGAGGTCATCCCCATGTCCTAATCCCTAATTCCCCGATGGTCCTTCCTAAGGAAGAAGTGTATTTATCTATTTTAGAGGCCCTCCCCACAGAAACAACTATAATACTCATGGAAGAACCCCCATAAACATCCAAAGTGTATGATTTTATAACTCCCACATTATATATAGAAGAAAAGTTGGGTGGATCAATACCGGGTTACCCTAGGCCTCTTAAGATTTTAGGAAACTGATGATTCAAGGTAAATTCAACTACCTCCACCACCAAATCTAGGGACAAATGCCCACTTACTGGAGACAATTATCTCCAAGTACAAAATTTATAATGTCCCAAATTTATCATAAAGTAAAAAATATTTGGATGGTGTATTATCTTCCTTTATAAGAATCAGTATATAGTCATACATACCACTATTAACCTCCCTCATCTCTAACACCACTCAAGCACTTGGGGAGACTCTAGGATCTGGTTTGGGAGGCTTTTATAAAGAATAATGCTCCATTGAACCCTAGGTTTTCAATGGCCATCCAAAATAGAAGTAGGTCATATATTCCCCAATTATACTTTCATATAGTCATGAATATTTTGGAACCTTGAGAATAATATCCCTTATTTTTTGTTATATTGAATCATGTAATGCCTCTTCTTCCAAAAATTCATAGCCAAATATGTTGGTGTCACTTCCTCCCCCAGTATCCATGAAATTTATTATAGATGAGTTGGGAGAACAAGAGTTGGAGAGTCCGCATAAGAATAAACTAGGGAATGAATGTTGTTTCTTATCATCACTATGAACCAGTTACATTTCATGTTCTTGCCACCTGTGACCCCAAACATCATCATACATGAGTCAATTTCTCAGCATCAAAATACATTCCCATACACAAATTTACAGGTTATATCTAATTTACTTCAAAAACAATTATCTAACCTATCCATGGAGTCATCAACACCTTTAGGATCCCCATCAACAATGCTGAATGGATTACATCACATCACATATAGGGGCCCAGTGACCCGATCAATATGGGAACAATAAAAATTTTTGTGTACCTACATCAAGATCCTCATTATTCATTTCTGGATCATGGAAGAGGTATCTCCTCATTTATAGGTCAAGATATGGGGTAATTATGTTACACTAAAATTCATCCCTCTCTCATGGAACATTATGCTCCTCAAGCTGATCCACATGATGTCAGTGAAAGTACTTATCTTCCAACCCCTTCCACTATAAATGTGATCACAATAAATACCCCAAAATACTAGGAATGTGATAATATTAATAGAGAACATGAGGGATATGACCCAAAATTAGGTGAGCTACAACGCTAGCAGAACCTTTTTATAGCCACTATCACTCATCAATAAATGAAAATGTTGGGCCTCAAGAGTCCCATTGATAAGATACACACTGTTCATTGACTTCTCAACAAAGAAAATTAAGTAAATTGATGTATCATTACATCTGAGACCATATTGAAAATACGGTAATATGTCTTAATGGTTCAATTACTCTAGGATCTTGAAAATTATAAAATGATCACTTATAAACTCCTCTTTAAATTGAACCCTGAGTGTGAGGATTTCTAGTAGGATACAATCATTCCCCTAGTGGGGTCCCAAATACCATTCCTCATTGTCTAATTGTCTAGGGACAATTAGGAATGTTCTTCCCATCCAATCTATATGGAGGTTGGTATCTCTAACCAACATAAGAAAATCTTGGTCTATACCAAGGATATTTCCCCTAGTCAATCAATTTGACTTCCCACACATGGACTATGGTTGTTCTATGACATTAGAAAAAAGAGAATTTAGGGTTAAAACACATACCAGACCCCTCGATGATATGATTAGTTCCCTCAGCTCTCATCTCAAGGAAATAGAGACAAAATAATCCTTGGTCCATCCTAAAATTAAGCCATATCTAAAGTGGGTGTATCATAATCCTCCACCCCCAGACTATGGAAACCCATGTTTTTTCTCATTAAATAGTACCTGAGATTAAGAGATACATCCACACCATTTTTCATCTTAGTGTGGCATAATTCTGTGAACTCTAGAGAAACAAGAATCTTTTATACTAAAATTATTTTTCCAAACCATATAAGGTCCTTCCTTTTCTTGTATTGTCAGTTGGCTCCTTGATCCACCAATAATTTAGTGGATCACTTTAGGTAGTTCATTTACCATTTCAGCTCTACCATGCACAAAACAATCATTAAGGACCACTCAAAATAAAATCATGGAGATAATGAAAAATTTTATGAATTTAGTTCTCAATGGAAGGGGATGAAATATTCCATTGATGGGTATCTTTATATGGAACGACTATTTTTTATTATAACAAAGAATATTTTAGATGAGTTGGTCCTAACCCAAATTTCTGCAGAGTACCCAGTTGTATTTCAGGAATTCCGTGATAGGTCTTGGTGCTTCAAATAATTTATGTCATAGACCAATAATAAATCACACCGATTAACTCATTTATCTTTAGTGTATAAGACTAAATCTCCCACAATATAAACTTATCCCCCTTAGCATGTATGACTTCTACCACCCTTAAAGAATACGTATTTCCAAGAGAATCCCTTGTATGAGAACACTATCCATGTTTCACATCAAGGCCAAGAACCCAACGTTCCCATTGTAGAATGAAAGAAATGGGTACACACATTCAAGGATTATAAAGTCCATGGCATATTTTTTTATAATAATGAGAATAACTAATTAAGTTTGAAAAAAATTTAAAATGACACTCGATGTTTGGTTAAAAAATTAGTTGATTACTATCCCTACCACAAATTCCTAGGAAACAACATTAAAGACTAGTTTATCCAGAAGTATTGGATATAGGACTAGGTGAATCATGGTACATTTGAATTGGGTGATCCCTAGATACAGGTGACATATGTATCCACCATCCCCGATAGAGATAAAAGGGATTTATATAAATGGTAACTTTTCTATGGTCATGGTGTATAATATATTAATGATTGTATAACACACAAGTCATCCTCCCATTCCCAAAAAATTATTCATGCTTGTCTGAACAACCTTACACCTCTAATAGTCACTACATTCTCTCAAGATAACTCATCAGCATCTCCACAAACAATGTCCGGAAAGAACCAATCCAAAAATCATAAATTCACATAAGACCCATTAGTATTGTAAAAATAATTATTAAATATTAGTGATTTTATTTCCATTTTATTTGGAAAAGGCCACAGATACTATATAAAATTGGAATGCACCATTAGTGAAGAAAAATATTATAGTATTATCGATTCCATCAGAATGGTGGAATGTTCGGTAGAACATGGAGATAAAGTATGTCACAAGGATCCCCCCGGAAAATCTAGTCGATGCTATCGGGAAATGGGTATACACCACATCAATAATAATATTTCATAGGATTCCACCCAAGAAAAAATTGTTCATGATACAAAAACTAGACAATATGAATTACTCAAGGATTAATAAGTGAAGTCCACACAATCCACATCATCAGAAAAATCCCCAAAACCTATTAGGCTCTTGAACATATGGATAAAAAACACATGGATCACCCACAGTAGTCCAATCCTTTTCCACAACTGCTTATCTCTTAGACTCAACCATCTAACTGAAATCATAATGCAGAATGAACTAATAATGACCCAGTTCCTCAAAAAACCCTTCCCACCACACTTCCAATCAAAGAAACCCGTTTAATAAGAAAGAAAAATCCCTAAGATCAGAATTATGATGTTTTTAATAATCACTCTAGTATACTGGAATGACTCTTGATAATTAATGTTCTCTAAATATTAAATGAATTACATGAATCTATTATTGAGGATCTAACTATTCCTCTCAAATTGTAAATTTGGAAAGCTAACATTGAATCTTACCACATAAAAGAAGAAAAAAAATGAATAGTTCCACGTTATCATCTCCCTCTATATGGACCATGGGAGTTCCATAATTTTGGGTAATATTTTCCCTCTATACGTATCATGTTAGTTAATTGATATGTAAAACCATTAGTTCATAGTAGACACTGACTCCAAGATGAATATCATACCAACTTGAGCATTCCATGAGTTGGGTATCTCTAACATTGATTTAAACCAATATAATTTGGCATTCCAGGGGTATGCCAAGAGAGATGAAAAGAAACATGGTAAGAATTAATTGAGGACAATTTTTGTAAACCTAGTTTAAAAAATCTTTCTGATGGTGGTCTCATAGGATACCACTTAAAACACCTTATTGGTAAGGACCTAGATTAAAAAACATGAAATGGTCCCCTATACATATCATCATTATTCCAAATAATCTCTCAACTAACAAGTAAGGGTACTGCAAGGTGAAAATACCCATTTTGACTCATAAAAAGCATGAAACCTATAGATTAGGTATTAAAAGATGGAAGGAAGGGATCAATTATTCAATGATTTTTAGAATTTCAATACTTTGAATGACTTGAAAATCACCATATATGATACCTGGGATGATCTAAAAGACAATTTCATTCTGTCAAATGATTATTTGTAAGTGAAAACAATGAACCTTTAGAACCACTTCAAAATTCTCAATAATAATGAATTATATTAAATCATATTATAATCCTATGAAAGGAAAACACAATTGAAACCAAAAATAAAAACATATATTTTATACTAAAAGGATCTTCCAGAAGTAATCAACCCATTACAACACTATGTACTTCATATTGTTGGCATATCACATTGAGAGTAAATGAAACATCATCATTTTAATATTTAGGGTGGACCCCACAGATGGAAACCCCATGGGATCAGATCCTCAGCTTTCAGTACTATTTTTTTGATAGAGACAGATGGTCAATAACTCATTTTTGTGGAGTCTACTCACTTGTTGGGACACAACATGATCTGATATTCATACCTACCTAAAGAGATAACACCATTCTCTAATACTCATGCTTCAAATAAAAAGAACGTAAATTAATCCCATCCTAACTTTGAGGAACGTGTATCCACCACTTTGGATGAATTTAAATGGGATAATCTTGAAACCGATGAATATTATAGTCCCATATTGATTAGTTTCACCATGAATCATGAGTATAATAAGTAATACATGGTGTTCTTAATGAATTAACATGATATTTTCATCAATAATTTTATTGAAATTTCATGGATTAATCTTTGGGGTTTTTTCCAGGGCAATTTTCTTCATATTAGAAACTATATGTTCCATTAAAAAATTGTGATGATGTATCCCACCCATGGCTGCATGGTTGAGGATAAAGTTTATAAACTAATCAAAGTCAAATTTGGTTTGGAAATAATATATCCAAAATGGTTTCCCAATATTGTACTAGTCAAAATGAAAAGTGGACTAGTTGTATTTTTCATCAACTATTGGGACCTTAACTTCCATCTCCCAAAGGAAAAATTATCTATCCCAGTAACGGAACAACTAATTTACCAGACTACCAGATTTTGTGACATACACTTCATGTGTAAAAATCCAATTGGTCATAGTATATTATCACTTTAAATTAATTTAATAGCTTATATTTCACACAACACCGACTTGGCTTGCGTTATACACAAGATTGAGTTTCAGCAAAACAAAACATTATTATTATACTTATTTAAACAAAATATTTATTTATCAATTAAATATAGTAATATGAATATTAAAAAATAAATTTGAAATGTTATATAAAATATTTTCACATAAATAAAACATATTTCTAATGAAATTTCTATGTTTTCATTAAATACTTATATATTTATTAAAACTATTTTCTTAAAAGAACTACTTTTTATGTGATTTTGTGTAAAATAATAAAAATAATTTTAGACACAACTAAAATTTAAATTTTCTAAAATGTACTTCATTTTTGAATTCAGCATATCAAAATTAGCTTAGGGTGAATTTTTTGGTATTTTTCTGAAAACATACAATTTTTTTATGAATGGTGAAAAACAATGTGTTGTTGTTTAAAAAAACATTTTCTTTAAATAATTATTTCTAAATTTAAATTAATTTTAAAGTCAAAATAGATACATAATACCTGTATTTGTCCAATGTAATTCATTGGAGTCATTTTATAATATGATTAGGTATATAAAATTTTATTGAACTTTTGAACGTCTTTTAGCCACCTTCAAGGCACATTTGAAATTTTGAATAAAACAGAATTTTACCTCTTCTATGAATAGAATTTCAAAAATCATAGAGACACAGTAGTCAGTAGTAAGTAAAATGTGGTTCAATAGGATGAAAGTTTTTTTTGTAAATAATATCTTTTGAATTTTATTTATAATGGTTCAATGTAAAATGGTAATTAAAGTTAAAAATGATATTATAATTACCCCAAAACATGTAATAATTCTATATAATAATTTCATTGTGAACAAAGAAATAAAATATGATCATTTTTTATCCACATGGATTAGATTAAGACATTTATAATATTTTATTTAAAGTAGAGTTAAAAGTGTTAAATTCAAATTTTAATAACTAACACATTTTTAATATGGTGTTATACAAAAGATAAATTTGACTATAAATATTAATTATAAAGATGAAAAGAGTTCCTAAATCATGGTATTTTATTTATAATTTTTTGTCATTAAATAATTAAATTTATTTATGAAACACTGCTAATGCAATAATTACCTTATTAATAAAAGATTAAAATAATTGATATTATAAATAATAAAATAAATATAAATTGAAACTTTTATGCCATAAACGACTTTTCTATGTGAATATGAGATGTTATTATTGATTAAATATATTTTTTACGTAATAAATATTTTATGACTTTATCAAAAAACAAATACTAAATAGTGTTAAAATTGACATAAATGAGTTTAAAAAAATTTAAATTTCATTAAATGATATAATAATTAAAAAATTCTAATATTCAGACAAAGGACATAGATAATGTTATATATGTCCTTAATGAACAACTTGAGGTTATCTTGGAATTTTATAGTAACTAAATTAACCATGTAATTTAAAAATACAAGAAGACATGTTAAATGTTAAAATAGTTAACTAAGAGTTAAATCTAAAAGATAAGGATTATATGGTGACCTAAACATATTTAAAAGCCATTTTGTGAGAGGTTTTATACGCATACCCACATTATCGTCGAAATAAATCCATTTTGATATATTATAAATCGAAATTATTTTATAATAAATTAATCTTTTAGGCTTTTCTTAATGTGCCCCTCACCTCTTTAATAAAATGATACTTCCCCTTCTCTTAAATTTACACCACAAAATACATTTTTATTGGAAAAAACCTACCCCAATATCTTACCAACAACCATAAATTTATCCTAGATTCATTATTTTGATTATTAATTCAACCAATGTATCCCTTTTGTTCAAATAAAAAGAAAGAACCTGAAGAATATGTAATTATTTCATCACCACTTTCATTGTTTTTAAAAAAAAATCATATTTAATTGATTTTTCTATAAGAAAATAATATATATAGTACCTTATACATACTAATGTGTTATTATAAATATGGTATAACCATATTCAATATTCTATTCATCGTATGGATGACAATGTCCACATATGTGCTTACATACAGCTTACTGTCTCCATGTCATGGAGTAGTTTGTTATTAAATATTTAATTTTTTGGATGGGTATAAAAATGTGTATAAATGAAATAAATAATAAATATTACAATTAATTATTCTGTTTATATAATATTCTATCCAATTATAATCTATTTCACTATCAATAGAATGATATTGTCACTCGTGTATACATATGACTTATCATCTCCACGACACGATGATATTTCATTCCTCATCATAACCATTAAAGAATAGTTTTAATATGATGATTAAAAATAATTTTCAATAACTTAATATCATTATTTATATAAGTCAATTAAATCCTATCAATACAAAACATTACATACATAACAAAACATATAAAGGAAAACAAATCAGTTAACACCCGAAACAATGATACTACTGAAATATTATTATCAAAGAAACATTATAATATCATATATGATATTATATTTATGGATGTGGTTCGTGTATAATTTAACTATAATTATTTAACAATTATAAAGGAGGTTAACATACCACCGACTAAGGAAAATTACAAGGTAAGGGGGTTTTAATCTCACTTTTTATTCCCATCAGATTCATGCTATATTTGACACAATTTCTTTTTGTGTGGTGTAGGTACTAACCAGAGTTGTATTATTTCTGTAATGAACATTAATTTATGGGTATTTATATCTTCATTGTATGATCATTCTTTCCTGGGGTGTTTTTTTCATATGTTACCAAATCGGTAAGGGAATTTCTAATTTCAATTTCCCCTCATTGGGTTTTACACATCCTTTATTGATTATTTTATACAAGATTATGTGTCAAATAACTATTTATTTATTTATTTAGTAATTTATACTCCCCTTTGTGTGGTTATACATTTTATATACATAATAACTCCATTTATAAATTCTCAAGTCATTGATATGAACTTGAGAAGAGTAATATTAACTCAATTCTCATTCATTGAGTTAAACATCCAAGTCATTGGTGTTGTTTTTAAAATAATATATGTGAATTTCCTCTGATTGATTTACATTTAATATCCAATAATATTGAGTTTATTTATTTTTTTCACACATAATTATGTCATTGATTTATCATTAATCTAAGGATATTGTCTTTATAATGAATTTCATCTAAATTTACATTCCAGTGAGGCTTTTTTGTTGTTATGTGCCAATTCACTTTTATATGGTGTATATACTATCCATTGACATATTATATCATTAGTACCTTTATTATCATGATATTATAAAGTTTTTATTAATTTTATTTATCAATTATTTGTATTTATGCTTCTCTCATTTGGTTAGATACTCTAACTAAAATATCCTTTTAAATGTTTTAAGGATTTATTGTTCTAAATATTTCTCATTAATGTCCATGTTTTAAAAAAGGGCTTAATAAATTATCTAAATTGACATTAATTCTTTAAAATTAAAATTCCTTTCAAATGTTTCAATGTGGTACGGGACACTTTCATTCAAAATTTTATTTTTAACATCTTCTTTATTGAGGTTGTTTTATTATAATAAAATCTTCTATATTGTGTTGAATGAGATATGTTTGACTGTGGATGTGCTATTTTTATACCATTTATGGTTTCTCGTTAATTTATTGAAATTTCTTATGCTTTATTTAATACAAATTCTTTGATTTTGTTTTAGCCTTTTCATATGAGTAATTCATTGGACTTAATAAGTGATTCGAGGTGCCCCTATATCCCCTCGATGCATCGGTATGTATCCCGAGACAGACTAGTTTCTTAGAACAGGGACTTGACAATATTTATATTTTTAGTCTTGGCACGATGACTTGACTATATTATTATTATGTATGACATTATGAATTTTGTCATTACAAAATTGGCTATTGATATTACATGTGATTATTCGACAAGTAATATATATATGACAATAATTAAATGGAATTATTTGAATTATCTTTTCAATACTATGATGTCATTTATGTATAAAAGGCATGTTTTTTAGTCTTATACATTTCCTTAAATGTTTATGCTTTTTTATGATTGATTCCATTATATTTTTATCCATATTGAGCATCTGAGTGCACCCCTTTTTTATGTTTTTTTCTAGGATGGAAGAAGTATATTATAATTGACCTGTAGGGATAGACTAACAGATATGGGTGTGTTCTAAGGATTAAAAACTTTTTTTTTCTTCTGAAAATATAATGTAAATTTTTTATTTATCTATTACTTCTAAGGCTACTAAACTGATCGGTCTTTTAGGACTTTATCTCATGTGATCATGCCAAAGTTATGTAATAATCAACTGACTCTGGTTAGCATGGGTTAAAGAGTTATAGTAGGTATTAGAGGAAGTATAGTACAACCCTTGAAAACTAAATTTATCAAAACTAGGATTATATAACATTATCCTAAGATAGACATTGAGGATTAGTATTGAAGAACTACCTAGAATTTTTGTAATGTAGAGATTTTGTGAGTTCTAAAAGAAATATATCCTTGTGTGGATTCTACAAGTGGATGTTGGTCTAGCACATATGTATCGAGGAGTGAAAACTCCAAAAAGGAGTTTTGGGCTTGACCTGAGGTATCCTGGTACATGAAAATGGTCCTTAATATGCACCTGGTTTTACACTCCTAGAGGATATTCTTTGGATAATTCACATTTTCTTTACCAACTTATTTGAAGGATTATAATATAAGATGAAAATAAATGACCTTGGATAAATCATAAGGTGTTTTAGATTGAAAATTAGTTTTCATGATATTATCTAAATGATTTTATGACTATTTTTACTCACACTATGATTTATAGTTTTAGTTAATGGTTGGATTCCAAGGATGTCATAGTAACATTGAAAATGATGTACAAGGTGGGCACAGTGGTGGAAATGAGAAACGAAGTAGAATGTTGATAGGCATAAAAGATATTGTGTTCATGATGAATCATTTTTTCATAAATATTATAAAAAACATATACATTAACAAACTCCCTAACTCTAAAAAGAAGATAAAGGTAGAGAATGATAAGAGCTCCCATAGTGGAGACCATGGAGAACAGAAATCTAAATTTCCATCATGCAGGAAATATGGAAGGAGACACATTGGAAAGTGTCTTAATGGAACAAAGAAATACTTTATGTTTGGGGAAGGACATATATTAATGAATTTTCGATGAAAATTAAGAGTAGTATGGAAGAAAATAAAAATGATCATAAGAATCAATTTATAGTCATTTTCCATAAATGTAGGGGACCTGGTTATTACCCGAGTCAATTCCTTATTCTATAGGATAACCACTAGGTCAATGAATAACCTATATGGAAATAAATCGATATATAACTGTTTAAAAGTATAAAATTTCTTTATTGATGGGATTAATTTTGAATAATTTTTTCTTGTATGTGTAACTATGCAGTTTTTTATGTGAAAATTCTATGTGAGGAAGAATTATCATTTCTTTTGTGGATATAATTATAAATAAAAATTTGGGTTTATATGATCCTTAAATTTAAGGCAATTATAGGATGTTACTTTTTGGGATTAAAATGTGAGGAATGAGACAACATTTATGGTTAAAATATGTTATGGTTATTTTTTAGAATGTTATCTAATTTTTTGTGAATGTTATAAAATTATATAGTTTTTGAAAAAGGAAAACACTAAAACCGTGTGACAACCAGTTGCCTCAGACAAAAGAATGGGAATCAAACCCATAACCAATGTGTGAATGGGATTGTTCGCATACCACTTGACTATATGAAGTCCCTAGTTAGAATGACTAGTTCTTTTTAGTTAAATGTTTTTATGGATGAAGAATATGTTGATTTTGGAAACTAAAGATTTATAAAATAGATATCCTTAGTATATGAAAATGATTTGGTGATTAAGTGATAAATGTTATTTTGGAAGATGTTCGCTCGGTTGGGAACACTATATACTTAAGGAAAATAGAATTCTATGGGATTCCATTTAAAGACTAATGGTGGATTTTTTTATTTTGAATGAATCTATGTTTTTATGGTGGACTTATAACAATTTGGGTTATTTATGGAAATGATTAACCTATCATAGAGAATATGTGATTAGGTTAATTTCTTTTATGTATGTGAATAGGTACTCCGGATAGAGGCCCCAAGCTAGGAGAGTATGTTTGGTCAACTTTGTCATAACATCAATGTTTGTTTATTTGTTCTCATTATATAAGTGGCCCAGAACATTATTAAATGAGTTAAGTGGGATGATACGCAACTTCATATGGACCAGATATATTAATGAGAGGAAACTTGTCACGGTGGCAAGGAAAGAATGTATCAAGCCAGTGGACATTGGTGGGATGGGGGTGAAAGATGTTAGGATATTTAATAATGCTATGATTATGAACTTTACATGGAAACTTATAAATGGAGATAAATCCTTGGAATTCCTGACCAACAGGTTTACTCACAGGCTGCATAATCAGAGTGATGCTTACCTGCAGTCCTCTGTGTGGACCTCTATCCGGAGTACCTATTCTCAACTCATGGAAAAATCCAAATGGCTGGTTTGTATCAATTCTCCTTTGAGCTGCTGGAATACTTTATGGCTTTCCTCCCCCCTTAAGGAAGTCATTGATATTCCATCATCTTGGAAGAAACTGTCTATATGTGACATGCAGAGGAATGCGAATGCAATGGCTATTATACCCAGTAACTTTTGTGTGGAAATCACAAATTATGACTATGCTGATCATGACATTCTTGTTTGGAAACCTGTATTAAATGGACTTTTCTTAAGTCATGAATTCTATAAGCTGGAATGTGGTACTGCATCCACGGTACATCCATGGTTCAAAGGCATTTGCGGGCCCTTTATTTCTCCAAGTGACATTCTGCTGCTTTGGCGAATCTGGAAGAAAAGGATACCAATTCAGTCTTCCCTTCAACTCACTGATGTACACCTTGCCTCGGTGTGTCCCATTTGCTTGAGTAATGAAGAATTTGTCCTCCATTTTTTCCTTGAATTCCCTCCTGCTATGCGATTATGGCTGTATTTACAGTCCATTTTTCACTACAGTTTCACATTATGTTCGGTTGACACACTCTTCACCTTGGTGATTCAAATAGAAGCAAGTGAGCAAGTGAAAAACCTGCTCATTGCTGCTACTGTTTTGGTTTTTTCATACACCTGGAGAGCTTGCAATAGTGTGGTCTTTAATAATGGAAACCCCATGTTTAAGGAAGGGGTTTTGTTTATTCACCGAAGCATTCAGATTGCTTCAACACATCAATATGGAAGCATGAACAATGATATTTCTGACTTTACACTGTTGAAGAGTCTTGGTGTAATTGGAAGGGAGAGGTGGCCGTGTGTGATGAAGTACATTAGATGGATTCCACCAATCCGTGATTGGTTGAAGGTCAATGTGGACGGAGTGGCCCATGGTGCACCGGGCCTGGCTGGGTGTGGTGGAGTTTTTCAGACTTCCCGTGGCTTTGTGAAAGGTTGCTAATTTCATTACATCGGGATTTGGTATGCGATTGAAGCAGAACTTTGTGAGATTATAAAAGAAATCAGGTATGCGGTCCGATATGGCTGGCGAAAGTTATGGATCGAGTCGGATTCCTCTGTTGCTGTGCAGATCCTGAAGGATCGGTCCAGGAATGTCCCATGGAGAATGCTACCTGCTTGGATAAAGTGTCTCAAGCATTTTGAGAGGATTTGTCTTGATGTCTCACATGTCTACAGGGAGGCAAATCCGGTTGCTGATTCTCTTTCTAAAAGTGCAATTATAGAGGTCATCTCCAGCTGGTCTTTTGTGTTACCCAGTTATTGCAATGGCCTAGTGCATGATGATAGTACTGGTGTTGTCTATATGAGGCTTTGTAAGTCTCCACTTCCTTGAGCTGTACTCTGTTGCTTTCACTTTTTTATCAATAATTTGATGGGAGCAGGATTTTCCTATCTCTCAGACTTTCTTGCTAATGTTATTTGGTCATAAATGTTAAGATTTATCACGGAAGACTATGAAATCAAATCCTTATAAATTTTGGGTTTCAAACATAGTTTGGATTATTTTGAAAACTTTTAAGGAAATTTTTTATTGAATTTCCTTTGTTGAACTTTTGGTATTTTTTGTTTAGTTTTGGAGATTAAGAGTATTATTTATTTCTCTAAAAGATTATCATTTTTAGGGATCATCTGATCTTTAATTAACCATTTTGATTTTGGTAAATTTTTAAAGACAAGGGATATATATAGTTCATATTTTTGGGATTATGTGATTTCATATATGCTTATTCTAGCTCGTTAGGTGTGAACAATTCATCTTTAATAATCCTATTTTGGAGAAAATATGAGTCTGTGGAAATAATTTATTAAATCATGAAACTCTACTTGTAATGTAAGTATATATCCTTATGTTCTTAGTCAATATCATTAATAAATTCCTCAAAATTATGAAAAGAAACATTAAACAAAATCATTATCCATTTACTCTTCATAATAGGTAATCAAGGACCGCTTAACCCATAACAAGTTTATCAATTTTAAATTCTTAACTTTCTCCTAATAATATTCTCTATCACTCCCCATCAAAACATGATGGTTAGTTTTCTCTTCCATATCCATGTTTTCATACATGGAACCCTAGAACGTGTTATTCATGTTAACCTTCATAAACACATTTCTTTATATTAAAATAGAGGCCTTATTAATCCTTTTTTGATGTGGGATTTCAACTAAGCTGTTTTGAAATATTAATCCCCGAGTATTCAATCCTGAGTTTGAATTGCAAAGATGTAATTTATTGAAGGAGGGTAGAATGTAGCACCCCAAGATTTCATATTACATTATCAATTTAAATTAATTTAATAGCATATATTTCATGCATAACTGTCTTGGAATGCATTATACACAAGATTGAGTTTCTCTGAAACAACACATTAGTATTATAATTATTTAAATGATATATTTATTTATCAATGAAATATTGTCATATTAATAGTAAAAAAGAAAATTTCAAATGTTATTTACAATTTTTTCCATAAATAAAACATATTTATAATGAAATGTATATGTTTTTTTAAAATAGTTATATATTTAGAAACACTAATTTATTAAAATAAATACTTTTTATGTCTTTTTGTGAACAATAATAAAATTAATTTTTTCCACGAATAAAAGTGGAATTTGGGAAAATATACTTAATTTTTTTATTTGTTATATCAAAATTATATTGTGGTGAATATTTGGTATTTTTCTGAAAACATTCAATTTTTTATGAATAGTGAAAAACAATGCATTATTGTTTAAACCTGAGGATTTATTTAAATAATTATTTTTAAATTTAAATTTATTTTAAAGTCAAAATAGATACAAATACCTATATTAGTACAATTTATTTCATTGTAGTAATTTTCTAATAATATTAGAAATATAAAATATTATTGATCTTTGTAATGTCTTTTACCCACCTTCCAGGCACATTTTCAAATTTTCATAAAACGTAATTCTACCCTTTTTATTAATTGAATTTCTATAGTAAGAGCGACATGGTGTTCATAATTATGTAAAATTTTGTTTAATAGCATGAAAATTATTTTTGGTGAATAATAACATTTGAATTTTATTTACCATAGTTAAAAGTAAATTTGGCAATTAAAGGTAAAATGATATTATAATTACCCCTACACATGTCCAAATTCTTTTGTATAAGTTTATTTAGGAAAAAATAAACCATAGAAATAAAATATGATCCATTTTGATCCACTTGGATTAGATTAGGACATTTATTATATTTTATTTAAAGTAGAGTATAAAGTGTTTAATTAACATTTTAATAAATATACCTTTTTAAGATGGGTTATACAAAAGATAAATTCGACTAGAAATATTCATTATAAATATAAAAATATTTCCCACATCATGATATTTTATTTATAATATTTAGACATTAAATAATTAAATTTATTTATGACACAATGCTGAAGCAGTAATTACCTTATTAATGAAATATAAAAATAATTGATATTATAAATATTAAAATAAATATAAATTAAAACTTTTTATGAAATCCGCAAATTTTATAGGTGAATATGACATTTTTTTATTGATTCAATGTATTTTTTTGATGTAATCAGGTTGGTACGGATTTAACAAAAAATACTGAATAGTGTAAAAATTGACATAAATGAGTTTCTAAAACAAATATAATTTTATTAAATGATATAATATTTCTAAAAACCTAATATTCAGACAAAGGACTTATATAATTTTATTTATGTCATTAATGAACCAATTTAGGTTTTTTGGAATCTTATAGTTACTATATTGACTATGTAATTTAAAAATACACAAAGAAACTGAAAAAGTTGAAATATTTTACTAAGAGTTAAATCTAAAGGATAAGGTTATTATGGTAACCTAAAAATTTCTAAAAACAATTGGTTGAAAGTATTTGGACCCATACAAACCTTAGATTCAAAATAAATTCATTTTTACCTATTACAAATCAAAATTTGTTTTATAATAAATTGATATTTCACGCTTTTCCGAAGGTACCCCTCACCTCTCTTATAACAGGGTTTGTATCCTTCTCTTAAATTAACACCTTCAAATCCTTTTGGATTAGAAATAACCTGCCCAAATGACTTCCAAGATACCCTCAATTCATCTCAGAGGCCATAATTTAATTATAAATCTATCCTAAGGATCCCTGTTGTTCAAATCAGAAGGAAGCACCCGAAGAAGAGGTAATTATTTCATCACCTTTTTCAATGTTATTTTCTTCTTCAACTTCTTATTTATTTTTTTATCCATAAAAATATAATATCTCTAGGATAAAATACATACTAATATGTTATTATAAATATAATACAAACATATTAATTATTCTATCCATCCTATGAATGACAAATTCACCATACATGTGTACGTATGACTTACCATCCCCATGTCGTGGTGTAGTTTGGTAATGAGAATAATTGATATAAATACTAAATATAACATGTTAATGATTATTTTTATATAATATACCGTCCAATTACATACTATTTCACAATAAATATAATGATATTATTTTACATGCATACATACGGATTACCATCTCCATGACGCGATGAGATTTTATTCTACATTGTTACCATTCAAGAATAATTTCCATTGGAGGATTAAAAATAATTCTTAAGAACGTAATATGTAACGACCTGAAAATTTATTAATTAAAATTACTATTATTTTAATAATATGTCTTATTATGTAAAATGTTTATATAAAATGTGAACTTCATTGTTTTTATGTTTTGGTATTTTAAAATACCGTTAAGAATTGAAACTATTGATAATATAGCCATTTAACAGTGATCACATGATTAGTATAAATATATGACTTTAAAAAATCCATTTTACCCAAATAAAGGAAGTGATGGACTCATCCAATAGACTTCCCCATATGAAGCCCATTTTTCAGACCTAAAAAAGGAGATGGTGTCATTGGGATTTTCCCTTGACCAAGCCCAAGCCGAGTTTCAACATGTTAAGCTCGAACGAAACCACCTATGAGAGAAGTCGAAGTTGATAGAGATTACCACTCGAGCAATGTTGTCCAAGCCACCCCAAGAGACTGTCACCATCACACACCTTTCTATTCGATCTTATGAGGGTGTTATAAGGGGTTATGTAAAAGACCCTAGTACTACAATTACATACATTTATTATAGAGAATATACATTCATTTTATTATTGTTACATTGTAAATAGTTTTTAAAGCACAAATAGTATTTTTAGTTAATATTAAACTGAGAAATATATTGTGATGAATTAATGTATTTTTTAATTAAATAATATTTTAATAAAATATTATTATTATTATTTATTTACTTTTTCTTAAATATAGATTATCCTATAATTTTATTAATGCAATTTTAATTTTTATTTAGGTTTGAAAGCCGTTTTTTGTTAAAACCCATGAATTTTCAATAAATTTTGGTTTTTATATTAAAATTTAAAATCATAATATTTAGACAATTATTTATATAAAAGAAATATTATTTTTTTAATCAGGACATCAAAATTATCCAATAGTGAATGTTTCATAATTTTCTGAGATAGTTCAATTTTTGGGTAAAAAATTAAACACTATTTAAATATAAAATATATTTTATGATATCATAATGTCCCAATAGAGATTTAATAAAATAATATAAAAACTATTTTCAGCCAATATATGTTTTAACATTAAAATAATGTGATTTTATACTCTTTTGATTTATTTTACAAATCCTTAGTGAACCCTTCAAGACCTATAAAACATTTTTCTTTTTAAATTGTTTTCCTTGAGAGTGTGACTCACCGCAACATAAGAAACCCTATTATATTAATAATTTAGGCCATATGACTTATTAAATATTGTTTTCTACTACCATTTTGAAACAACCATGGGAAAAGGCATGGTCTAGTTTGTGATTTTGATTAGTTTAATGTGAGGTGTCCCAAAGCTAAATAATAAAGAATTTGTTCTTATTTCCTATATAAACCCACCCAAGCTCCCACTTACTCTTCACTCAAAGACTTTGTAGTTTTCCCAACCTCTACCATACATTATCTAGATTCATTTAAAGATGCCCTATGTTCCCAATAAGCCTCTCTCAAGCCTCTCTCAAGCCTTTGGGATCACAATTCCAAGTAAGGGACTCTTTCCTTTCTTTTTTTTATCAATGTTTATTTATGTTGTAATAACATTTCACATTCAATTAAAAATGTTAGGGTTTGATTTATCACCTCCCTTATTTTCCACTAGTTATTTTTGACATGATGAGAGACCTCTATCCCTCTCATTAATGCCTCCCATATACACCTGTTACTATGCTGAAATTTTGTAAGGAAATTATCTCTTCTCATTTACATTCAAGAAATTATTTTTTATTATGAATATAAATTCCATTACATATATTGGTACATGTATCTAGGTTACCACTTTATTTTCCATTTTATTTAAATATGATGAGACACCCCTTTATCTCTCATCAACCATTTTTATGAATTCTTATATCACACTGTTATGCTACCAAAATTGCACCATGATTATCCATGCCAATGTCATTGTATAGTGAATAACATGCCCATTCCTATATAAAAGGTATTCACTGTTATGAAAATTTTCTTATTTATTATAAAGATTTATGTACGTATTCCACATCCCTTTATCTTGGAATATATGATGATGAATGAATCCATGTTGTATGATCTATGTGGCACACTTATGCATGAAATGAAATGTTTATGAGCGTGCACCCTAATAGCACTCTAATGCATTGGGAAAAGAATAGTATAATGATAAGTCATGTTAAATTACAGTCTAATCTTGATAATTCAAGTGAAATGAGGATTTTATTGTGATAATTCATGTAAAATGAGGTTTTACTCATGATCTATGTGCAATGATCTTTAGCTCATTCTAATTCCTTTTTAAGTGTTGTTTCCACATTTCCATGTTATGATAATCATGTTATATCATGGCTTTATGTTCGAGTTTCACTTCCAATACATTTATATTATTATTTCCTAACATG
Organism: Viscum album; assembly: GCA_963277665.1. Taxonomy (NCBI): domain Eukaryota; kingdom Viridiplantae; phylum Streptophyta; class Magnoliopsida; order Santalales; family Viscaceae; genus Viscum; species Viscum album. Next base: position 94,537,325 of record OY728138.1, on the reverse strand, counting down.
TATTATAATATGTATGTTATACATTGTTTACTCCTTTACTGGGATTTATAACTCACCCTTTTCTTATGCATGTCCTCTGGTTATCCCATGCAGTGCTAAGTACAAGGGAATGTAGTGGTAATGTAAAAGAATTTTTCAATAAAGATGTCATATTTTTTTATGTTTTATGTTTTTATGTAATGTTCCTAAGCCTCAAAGAGACAATACGCCTCGATCATAAATGTTGTATCAAGTGAAGTTCATGTAAAAAATCATGTTTATGTTTTTAATAAAGAGTAGGGTTTTCATAGTTTGTGTAAAAGGATAGGTCTTTTTTAATTTTGGGATTAGGATTAGAGAACTCAAGTAATTACTTATGAACAAGAATAAATATAATTAAAACATCCCTATGTTTTTTTGTATTGAGTAAGTGGTCTATCAAGAAAATACATCACTGTCTTGATACATGCAGGTAGAGGCGGCTCTGGAACAGATGCACCTAGGGGGAAAACCTCGATAAGTAATTTCAGGTGTGAGCAGGGTATCCTTGTACATGACAACAGTTCTTATAGCACTCTTTGTTACGACACTTCTAGGGAATATTTTTTGGTAAATTCACAACCTTAGTATGAACCCTTAATAAGGGAATTAAAAAAAATGCCCCTAAGAATATATGTTAGAAAGTAGGTCATGAATAACATATATTGAAGCATATATATTCATATATTATGGAATTTATAAGTCATACATTTTTTTACATGGATTACCCTTTATGTGTTACCTATATATTTTCTTTTATTCCAGCCAATGGATGGTAATAGGAGGACTCAGGCTAACAACTGATGTGAAGATCCAAGTGATGGCGGTGCTAATGTTATACCCAATCTGATGTGAGTGGGAATCAAAAACTTTGTCACGATTCTCTATCAGTTAACTCATGATTTGAATATAATCCTTGTTCAAGAAGAACATTCAACCCCCCCCCCCAATGAAATAAATAGTCACTATCAAGAGATTCATGAGAAAAATGCCTCCAACTTTTAATGGATCATCTGATCCCTCAATCATCGAACAATGGATCAACTCAACTAAAAAGATCTTAACTATCCTTAAATGTTCAAAAAATGAGAAGGTTCTTCTGGATTATTATGATATGGAAGGTGAATATGATAAATGGTGCACATTGATATAAAATAGGAAGCCTGAGGAGGATATCATGGAATTGGAATGGAAGGATTTCTGGAATATTTTTTTCGATAAATATTTTCTTTCCCACCCTATGACATAATATGGAAAGGGTCTTCCTTGACCTCAAGAAAAAAGGCAATGAGTATGTTGGAGCGTACAAGGAAAACTTTACAAGTATTGAATTATATGCCTCTGGCTTTGTCATTAACCCTGAATTCAAGGTTAACCTCTTCTTGGGTGGGCTGAAACCCAGCCTACAAAAATCCCTGGCGATTCGTGACTTCGAAAACTATGGGGAAATTTTCCAATGTTCCCTCAAGGTTGAAATGGAGATTGATGAATCTCAGAGGTATCATGGGGATTAGAAGTGCAAGGTGGACTTTACTTCTCGTAGTCTGATGGATAAATCCAATTGTGCTAAGAAAATCAAGCACCCCACTTTCCAAAGGAGTAGAAAGAAGCACCCTGAAAATTATCTAAAGTGGATGAGGAAATGATTTAGGTGTGGAAGAGAAGGACACCTAGCTATTAACTACTAAAAAAATCCACTGATTCGATAGATGGAAATTATCCATTCGACTCTCAACACATTGTTCATTGCTTCAACTAGAAAGAACTAGGGCACCTTGCAAATTTTTACCCCAGGCCAAGAGTTTTTTGAGGTAACCAACAACCTCTAAGGAAGCAAGGGTGAATTTTTCCATCACTACCACTAAAGTGAACCCTGAAAATCAAGTGGTGACAGGTACACTAGTTATTCCTTCAATAATAGAGAACATATTTTTTTACTATATTTTTATGCATTCATTTATATCCCGAATGTTTAGTTGAATAATCCCAGCACACTAGAAATCATGGAAGTAAAGATGTCGGTGAGTACAGAAAATGGAGAAATCATTGCATCCCATGAATATAACTCCTCGTCTATCATAATATATGGATTAAACTTCCCGAAGAACCTTGTCACACTACATATTTTGGAATTTGATACAATTCATTGAATGGATTGGCTTTCATTATATTGAGCCAATATAAATTACCATGAGTGGGAAATCACTCTCCATGTGGCGAATCGACCCCCGATTCTATACAAGTGCAAGGCGAAAGGATGAATCTTCTTTAGCACTATCATCTCAATAATGGATATTACTTTCCTTTGATCATGTCTATCTGGCTTAGATGATTGAGTCTATGGAGGCAACCATACTTGAAGACATGATTATTGTGAGAGAATTTTCAGAAGTGTTTCCCGCTGAATTTCTATGGTATTCCTCATAGAGGAGATTTTGAATTGTCAATTAATCTTATACATGGGGTGTTTCCAATATCAAAGACTCAGTATAGAATGGTTGTTGTGGAGTTTGATAAGATGAAGAAAAAACTACAAGAGAATCTGGATAAAGGGTATATATGCCCATGTGCTCCACCATGGGGTGCGCCAGTCCTTTTCATCAAGAAGAATGATGGGTGTATGTTCCTTTGCATCGATTATCACGAGCTTAACAAAATCACGATAATGAACAAGAATACTATCCCATAAATTGATGACTTTTTTGGCCAGCTTCATTGAGCACAATAATTCTCCAAGGTGGATTTTTGGTCGGGATATTATCAAGTAAGGGTGAAGAAATAAGATATCCCCAAGACTACTTTTGGTACAAGAAATAGGGCACTATGAATTCATAGTAATGCCTTTTAGAATCACTAATGCTCCAGTAATCTTCATGGACCTGAAAAATATAGTCTTTAGATATTAACTTAACAAATTGGTGGTAGTATTTATAGATGATATTATAATATACTCCAAAAACAAGGAGGATCATGTGGAGCATCTAATAACTTTACTAGAGACATTAATAAAGGATAATCTATATGAAATTTACATTAAGTATGAGTTTTGTTTGAAGGATGTCTCATTCATGGGCCATATCATCACAAGCCATGAGATATATGTGGATCCCTCTAAACAGCTATAATAGAAAGATGACCAAGGCCAACATTGGTAATGGATATCTGTAGCTTCTTGGGGTTAGCTGGATATTATTGACGATTTTTGAGAAATTTCTCACAATTTTCCTACCCTCTTACCAAGATAATTTAGAAGGGAGTATTGTTTACATGGAGTGGTGAATGAAAATAAATCTTCAAAGAGATGAAAAGGAGGCTTATCATTGTTCCCATGCTCACTTTATCCACAAGTGGAGGACGTTTTTCGTATTCAGTGATGCTTCTAAGAAGGTCCTTTGATGTGTTTTGATTTAAAATGAAAAAGTAATTTTCTTGTGCTTCAAGGCAATTGAATATTAACGATAAAAATTATACAACACATGATATGGAGTTAGATATGGTAATATTTTTAAATTTGGTGGCATTATCTCTTTGGGGAGAAGTGTGAAATATATTTGGACCATTAAAGTCTCATGTATATATTCACATTGAAATATTTGAACATGCACCAATGAAGATGTTTATAGCTGATCAAAGACAATGAATCCTCAATCCATTACCACATATGGAATGCGGACAAGGTGGTAGATGCTCTAAGTAGAAAGGACACATCTATGGTATCATTGATGAGAATTGATATGGATCCAATCTTCTTATATTTGATGAAGATGGACATGAGAATCATAAAGAAGGGAATATCATCAATACTTTCACAAATGATTTCTCAACTGCCTCTTTTGGAAAAGTTAATGGATGATCAAAAGAATGATATGGGGATTCAGAGGAAATTATAAGCTATCAGGAATGGGAAATCCTCAGAGTTCAATGTTAATGTATGAGGAATTGTGAGATTTAGGAAATAACTATGTGTTCTATCATGTCCAGAGCTGAAGAAAGAGGTTTTGGATGATTCAAAAAGTTCAGATTTCTCTATCCACCCAGGAAACACAAATATGTATCTATATATCTGAGAGAATCATTGGTGGGATAATATGAAGAAGGAGATATTTGAGTATACATAAAAGTTCTTTGTGTGTCAGCAAGTGAAGGCTGAGAGGTAGAATTAAAGGGGATGATGCAACCATTACCCATAACATCATGGAAATAGCTGAAAATCACCATGGACATTGTCACTGGACTTATGATGACATCCAAAGGAAACAATGCTATCTAGGTTGTTTTGGATCATCTTACAAAGGATGCACACATCATTTCTATTCAAAAGGATTTCTCATTGGATCAATCGGAACATATATATTTTAGGGAAGTGGTAAGGCTTAATGGAGTACCACTATATATTTTATCTGATTGAGATCCATGATTCACCTCTACATTTTGGAATATTCTTCAACATGCTATGGATACTAAGCTGAACTTCAGTTTGGATTATCTTTTTCGAACTGATGACCAATCTGACCAGACTATAAAAACACATGAGGACATTTTGAGAGAATGCTTAATGGACTTCAAAGGATGATGGGACAACATATTCCTCTCATTGAAATCTCCTACAATAACAATTTCCACTCGAGAATCTTAATAAAACCATATGAATCCTTTTATGGGAAAAGGTGTAGAACATTGGCGTGTTGGGATGAAGTCAGGGAGTTTAAGCTTCTAGGATCATAAATGGTCGAAGAAATAGTGGAGAAGGTGAAAACTATTCAACAGTATATCAAGGCGTCCTAGAGTTGACTGAAGAGTTATGAAAATAATCTTTGATGAGAGATTGAGTTTAATGTTGGATAGATGGTATTTCTATGCATATATTCGTGGAATAATTTCATGTGGTTTGGAAAGAAATGAATTTTATTTCTTAGGTACATAAACCCCTTCTAGATTCTTGATTTTTTTGGGGATGTGATGTGTCTACTACCACATCCACCTACCATGGCCAATGTACATGATGTATTTTATTTATCCCTTTTAATGAAGTATATACCAGACCCTTCACATTTACTCTCTTTAGAGGTAGTACAGTTAGAGGATGGTCTTTATTACTAGGAGAAACTAGTGGAGATCATAGACTATAGAGAAAATGGTATATGAAATAAGACAATTCCCTCGTCAAGGTGTTGTGCTGAAACCACATGTTTGAAGAAGAGGCATGGGTATCAGAGGAAACGATGAAGAAGAGTTACCCACATCTGTTTTAGTTTGGTAAAATGAAATTTTGAAGGTGAAATTTCATAATGGGGGAAGATCGTAATGACCCAAACATTTATTATTGAAAATTCCTCTTGATCTAATTAAATGTATTATTATGTAAAAATTTTAAATAAAAAAGAGAACTTCATTGGTGTTATGTTTTTAGATATTAAAATACCATTAATAATTATTATTGTTTCTAATATAGTCATTGAACAGTGATAACATGATTTGTATAAATATAGGGCTTTAACAAATCCAATTTACTCAGACAAAATAACCAAAGGCCTCATATATTAGACTTGCCCCATATGAAGACCATATTTCATAGATCAGAAAGGATGTGGAATTATTGGTATTAGCTCTTGACCCATCCCAAGCTGAGCTTCTAACGTGTTAATCTCGAATGGAACCTCCTACGAGAGAAGTGTAACTTGATAGATATTGACACCCAGGAAATGTTTTCTAAGACACCCCAAGAGTCGGTCACCATCGTAAAACTTTCTATTCAGTCTTATGAGGTTGTTATAAGGGGATATGTAGCAAGTACCTAGTACTAATATTATGAACATTATTTTTTATTGAGAATATAAATTCATTTTATTATTTTTACTTTGTAAATTTTTTTTAAAGAACAAATAGTATTTTTTGTTATTATTCAACTAAGATATCTATTTTTATGATTTAAAGGATTTTTTAATTAAATTATACTTTAATAAAATAATATTATTTTTATTAAATTAATTTTTATTAAATACAAATTATTGTATAATTTTATTAATGGAATTGTAATTTTTATTATGGTTTGAAATCCATTTTTTGTCAAAACCCTTGAATTTTTAATAAATGCAAGTTTTTATATTAAAAGTAAAATATCACATATTAAAAAAATTATTTAAATAAAATTAATCTTATTTTTGGAATCAGGATGTCGAAATTATCCAATGGGGAATGTTTCATAATTTTTTGAGAAAGTTGAATTTTTGGGTAAAAAATTAAATATAGTTTAAATATATAATATTTTTTATGATATCATAATGACCCAATAGTGAGGTAATAAAATACTATAAACACTATTTCCAGACAATATATGTTTTCCCATTAAAATAATGTGATTTTAGATTTGTTTTATTTATTTTACAATGCTCGAGTGGACCCTTCAAGACATATAAAACATTTTTTCTTTTTAAATTGTTTCCCTTGAGAGTGTGACTCACCTCCACATAAGAAACCCTATTATTTTAAAAAGTTAGGCCATTGGATAAAAAATATATTTTTTTACACTCCCCTTTAAAAAAACCATGGGCAAAACCATGGGCTGGTTTTTGGTTTTGATTAGTTTAATCTGAGGTGTCCCAAACCTAAATAATAAAAAAATAATTCTCATTTCCTATATAAACCCACCCAAGCTCCCACATCCTCTTAACTCAATGCCTTTGGAGTTCATCGAACATATTCCCTCCTCTCTCTATAGATTCCTACCAAGGTGCCCCATTCTCTGAATAAGCCTCTCTCAAGCCCCTCACAAGCCTTTGGGATCACACTTACAAGTATGTGATTCTTTTCTTTCTAATTTTCACCCATGTTTCTTTATGTTGTAATACCATTTCAATGTCAATTAAAAATTTTGGGGTAAGATTTATCACCTCCATAATAATCCCCTACATATGTTTGAAATGGTTAGAGACCTCTATCCCTCACATTTATTCCTCCCATGTACTCCTGTTACTATGAAAAAATTCCTTAAGGAATTTCTCTCTCCTCATTTACAGTCAAGCAATTATTTTGTATTATGAATATGAATTTCATTAAATATATTAGGACATGTATCTATATGAACAAATTAATTTCCATTTCATGTAAATATGATGAGTCACTCCTTTCTCTCTCATCAACATTTTATTTGAATTCTTATGTCACCCTGTTATGCTGCCGAAATTGCACTGTGATTTTCCATGCCGATGTAATTGTGTATTGAATACCAAGCTCTTTCCTCTGTAATGGGTATTCACCATTATGAACATTTACTTATTGATTATAAATATACATGTATGTATACCACCTCCCTTTATCATGGAATATTTTATGAGGAATGATTCCATGTTGTATGATCCATGTGGCACACTTATGTGTGAAATGAAATGTTTAAGAGGATACGCCCTGATAGCACCCCAATACATTGGGTAAATATTAGTATCATGATACGTCAAGTGAAATAAGGTTTTACTCATTCCAATTCAAGTAAAATGAGTATATTATCATGTTAATTCATGTGCAATGAGGTTTTACACATGATCCATTGGAAATGATCCTTGGCTCATGCTAATTCCATGTTAAGTTTTGTTGCCACATTTCCATGTTATGATAATCATGCTATATCACGCCTTTATGTTCATGTTTCTCTTGCAATCCATTGATATTCATATTGTCTAAAATTTATTATAATATTCATATTATACCTTGTTTAATCCTTTACTGGGCTTTATATCTCAATCTTTTTTATCCATGTCCTCAGTTTATTCGATGCAATGCTATGTACGAGTGGATTTAGTGGTCATGTAAAGGATGTTTTCAATAAAGATATTGTGTGTTTTATGTTTGAAGTTGTTATGTAATGTTCATAAGCCCTAAAGAAACTAGACCTCTCAATATTCTATATTTTATGTAGTGAATTTTATATAATAAATCATGTAAAAGTGTGTTATAAAGAGAAGGGTTGTCATATAATATCAATATATATATGAATCAAATATATCCTATGCACAACAAAAATGAGTTAAGTAAAAAATCATAGAATGGAAAATGAATTAGTTAACAACCGAAACAATAATACTACTAAAATATTATTAACAAAGAAAAATTATAATATCATATATGATATCATACTTATGTATGTAGTTATTTTATAATTTAATAACACATATTTTACCATTATATAGATGGTTAACGTACCCTCGTCTAAGTAAAAGTACAAGGTAAGGGGGTTTTCATCTCACTTTTTATTTCCATGAGATTAATTTTATATTTTATACTATTTTATTTTGTGTGGTGTATGTACTACCCATGCTTGTATTATTTTTAAAACATACATTAATTTATAGGTATTTACATCTTCATTGTATGACCATTATTTCATGGGTTGTATGTTTCGTATTTTACCAAATCGGTAAGGGAATTTCAAATTTCAATTTCCACTCATTGGGTTTTACGCATACTTTATTGATTATATTACTCAATGATTATGTGTGGAATCACTATTAACATATTTATCTAGTAATTTATACATAAATTTGTGTGGATATACTTTTTATACCCATAATAACTCTATTTATAAATTCTCAAGTCATTGATACGAACTTGATAAGAGTAATCTTAACTCAATTTCCATCCATTGAGTCAAACATACAAGTCATTGGTGTTGTTTTTACAATAATATGTGTGAATTTCCTATTATTTATTTATAATTAATATCCAATCAGATTGAGTGTATTAATTTTTTTTACACATAATTATGTCATTGATTTGTCCATAAAATAAGGACAAAGCCTTTATAAGGGATTTCATCTCAATTTAAATTTCATTGGGACTTCTTTTTTGTTATGAACCAATTCAGCTTTATATAATGTATACAATATAATTCGAAATAGTATATCATGAGTCCCTTTATTCTCATTATATTAAAAAGTTTATATTAATTTCATCCCTCAATTATTTTTATTGAAGAATCTCTCATTTGGTTAGGAACTCTAACTAAAATATCATTTTTAATGTTTTAAAGATTTATTCTTCAAAATATTTCTCATTAATGTCCATGTTTTGAAAATGGTTTCAAGGATTTATTTTTATAGAAAAAAATTATTTAAAATTAAAAATCATTTCAAAAGTTTCAAGGTATGGGACACTTTGATTCAAAAATCACTTTTAAACAGATTCTTAACAAATAGTGTGAATTTTAAAAGTTTTCAAGAAAAAAAGGATATTTCTCTCAAAGAGTGTGACTACTTATTTTCATCTTTGTAAATATCTTTTAGTGTATTTTATTCTTAATTGAGGTTGATTTATTATAAAAAAATCTTACATATTTTATTTAATGAGTTATGTCTGACTATGGATGTGCTATTTGTATACCATTAAATGGTTTGTGGTCAATGTATTGACATTTTGTATTCTATTTTTAAAATAAATGTATAGATTTTTTTCCAACCTTTTAGAACGAGTAATGTATTAAAATTAGTTAGTAATGGGAGGGGACCTCTATATCACCATGATTCATCGGTAGGTCTCTTGAGATAAACTAGTGTCTTGGCACAAGGCCTTGACAATATTTTTATTTATAGTATTTGCACGAGGCCTTGAATATGTTGTTATGATGTCAAAAATTATGCATTCCATTGTTACAAAATTAGATATTGATATTATATGTGAGGATTCAACTAGTAGAATATCCATGTGAATAAGTCATTGGAATTATTTGATTTATCTTTTACATATTATGTTGATGTTTTATTTTAATAGGCATGTGTTTTAGTCTTATAAATTTCATTAAATGTTTATACTTATTTATGATAGATTCCTCTATATTTTTATACTAACTAATCATATCATCTCTCCCCTTTTTTTTGTTTTATTTTTCCTAGAATGCGAAGAAGTATATTTTGATTGACCTACAGGGATAGGCAAAGGGATACGACTATGTTCTAAAGACACACAATGTTTTTTTCCTCATAATATAATGTGAAACTTGTGTATGAATCTTGCAATTCTAAGGCTAATAAACGAGTCGGTCTTTCAGGACATGATCTCTTGTGATCATGCCAATAATATGTAACAGTGCACTGACTCTAGGTAACAAGGGTTGGGGCATTACATCATAGATTTATATTCTAATTATAATAAATCTATATGGACCCAAAGGATGAAGAAGCCACAACTTTTAGAGAACCTTAGTTAACATTCTATTATCGAGGGATTCCATTCATTTTTAAGAATATTGGATCCATTTATCAATGTTTTATGCATAAAATCTATAAATATATCATCAAAACAATAGTGGTGTGATATGGGGATGAATTTGTGGCCAAATACACTGAATTTCACGACCATCTCAAAGTCACTGAGAAAGTGTTTGATGTGATCTATTCATATCTCCTGAAGATGAAATCCTTGAATTTTGAATTGAAAGTTAAATATTGAATTTTTAGGGGGGTTTTAGGTGTGAAGGCATTGAGATCGATCCAGAAAATATTAATTCTACCAACCAAATGTATCCACCAAACAATATATGATGATTTTAGGGGCTTCAGGTCAATGTAGCCTAGATTCATAGTTTTTTACCAAAATAGATGGAAAAATTAATCACTTATCCATGATCATGAAAAAATTCTTTACTTATCATTGGGATGTAGAGTGTCAGACAATATTCAATGAAATCTAGATATATCTTCGACATCCTTTGTTTTGGATGACACATATTCTAGGAAAGCCTCTTATCCTTTATATAATTGTCATTGATCCCTCATCTCATGGTTATACCATATGAAGAGTGAAGGAAAGGAGATAGTTTTTACTATCTTAGTTTCATTCTACTAAAAACTGAAACAAGATATTATCCCATTATAAAGACCTATCTCACATTGGGATTTACAATTCATATGTTTTGACATAATTTGTAGCGTAATGAGGTAAAAATGGTGTCTCATATCGATACACTAAAGTGAATTTTAAAATATCTCATATTTATTGGAGGATTATCAATGTGGGAGGTAATCCTATAAAATTTCGACATAATGATTATTCCATAGAAATACGAAAAGGGAAAAACATCAGTAGACTTCCATTCCATGCATCCAACATCTAAAGAGATACCCTTGGATGTTCACTTCCCAGATAAATTCATAATCTCTATATAAGTGGTCATTTTTTTAGAGATTAACTTTGATAATGCCTCTCAGAGTATAGACTGAAGAGTACATAATAATACTAAACTTTATAGGGTCATCTTTGGGATTGTTCTCATTTCTCATTTATAGAACCTTATATCGTATTCATTCCTCTTCATGGAAGGATGTACCAACAATTAATTTTAGAAAAATGACCTTATAACTAGTATTGATATGGATATTAAGATCAAGGTTCCATGGATTCACATGAATGGTGACTTAGAACTCGTCATAGAGTTTTTAAATTGTGACTACATCATCTAAGAACAAGATCTCATTCAATTAAAAGAGCACACTCATAATTTTATGGCCTATTTCCATATAAAGATGAATGTAAATCATGTCCCATAGCCTCAAAAGGATCGACAAGATACTTTAAATATCCTATCCATATCCCTTATAGGGTCAGACCAAGATGAATTGGTCATTCAGGTAGAATATAAAAGGGTAATTTACCCTATCTCTTCAAGAAAGTAAGACAATTTTTGAAGAAACATATAACCAAAAATTCCCTGGATGGACCTTGAAATCCACCTATTATGAAATAAAAATCCGTATGGAATACTATGTTGGTTAAATACCTTCTACATGGTACTCTCCTATCAAATTGTGCCAAACATGAGATAATCCGCCTATGCATGTTGAAGTTTACCCTCTATGATGATCCTAACTCAGGATAGGTACCCTATAGAATTTTTTTGATGGAATATTTCTCTATTAAATCAATGTGAAATAGGTACCCTGAGTTTTCTAGTAGATTCTGGTTTTATCTATGTAGGGATCCTCAAGAAGGGTTGAAGCTCTCTCACTATATATAAATGTTTGTTTATTTCAATCCCACTATGTCTCATGACAACATGTAGTTCATTAATAATATCTATGTATTTAAAAATCCTAAAAAACCATTTATCACCCACGAGATCTCCACAATTCCACCAAGAACTCCTTAGCCTTAGTTGTGTGGGGACTTAAGGATGTGTGTCCCTACCATCCAGTGATTTCTCCAAAGAACATATTCATTATTTCCACTAAAAACATATTATTGATGTTTGAGGAATTTATTCCCCTCAAAGTTTTCAAGTCCTAGTCAATGTTTGAGTTTTTGAAATCCCAGGTCATCCATCGATCTATGATTCATCACACCATTATCATAGAAAATGATATGAACATTCAAGTTGTTGGGTTAAATAATCTATATTACATTTATGATATATATTATAATCATTCTTCTTGTGAACACACATGGGTAAATGGATAGATTAAGGAATTTTATAACACCCTCTCTAGCACTATGTAGAATTTATGGGGATAAAAAAATATTTTTCGAAAATCTCTCTAATTCATTATGGGAACATATGATGAAAACTCATAATCCCACCCAATCAACCCCATACTCACTTAAATATGGTAAATATAATGCATTACACATATATGTTAATCTACTCTCACACTTTATATTTTTTTATTAGAAGATTATATGAAAAATGGTTGAGTTTTTATTAGTTGAATTTGAATTCCTCAATGGAAGCAGGTGCCAAGCACTGCAAAAGCTCATAGTCCATCAAAACTGAGAAGTTTATGCATTCGAGAAAAAGTTTTACCCCTTCTCTTTCCTTTAGACTGACCTAATTTTGTTGTTTATATCTCCCATGATACCTATAAAGTAGTTATTAATTCTATATCCTAATTATTATGGTATTTTTTTCATTCATATTTTTGACTCCAATGGTGCATACACAATAATCACTATGGATTGGGAGCATATCACACCTCCTACAAATGAAAAGTTCCTAAAATTATACTTCACAAAACCTAAACATAAATTCTATTTATCCTCATCATAATATGTTAACTAGTTCACACTCATCATCATTATAATATATTAAACTTTATAACATTCTTCCTCCCCATATGATGTTAAAATGATTTTCCAAAATCCTTTCCACAATATGGTAGAAATCTTGGTCATCATCCTCACCGTATAACATTAAACTATGTATCATAAATCCTTGTGCCAAGACATTAAACTACATGTTCATTATCCTTTCCATATGATATTTAACAATATGTCCAATTTCATTAACATAATTTGGTAAATTGAATGGTCATCATCCTCACTGTATGATGTTAAACTACTTTTCCACCATCCTTGTATAAAGATGTTAAACTATATAATATTTTTCCTCACCGAAAAATTTTAAAATACATTATAAAAAACCTCTCTACATGAAATAATAATTAATGGATACATCCCTAAAACATGATGTAAAACTATATGATATTATAGTTCTAAAAAATAGAAACTCGTCCTTTATTGTTGATCATCTATTGAACCACATTTTATAACTATGTGTGTCTTGATTCACATATCATGGGACACAAAAGGATTCCTAGATTTTTTAACTCAGTCTCATCCAGTGACATATTTTTTCCCCATGAAAACATGTTTAACTCTCATTCACTAATATTCCCTATTAATGTACTTGAGTGATTGAAAAGTACCACCCATAGTGTTGATCTCTCCATATGAATCACATTATGACCATTATCAAACGTTGAGTTTCCGTCAATTTGGATCTTTATCATCCACCATGTTCAAATGGGATCCCCTTTGGTTATAGTGTATAGATTAAACTAGACCACCTTCCATATAGGGAAAATTTCTTAAAGTAATATATGTGATTGGTGATGGTTCTTGTGTTTTCAGAATGGTCAATGGTTATTATAATTTATTCCCACTTCGTTGATGATGCGGTTGTGGGACCTATGTTTTAAAAACAATTCCATCATTCATACATAATCCATTAATATCACCCTGATTATTCGTTTCATGGAATTCATAATTTACTTCCTCTTCCTCTTATTTTATTACGATGACATTTTAGAAACATCAGTGTTACCTCTTCGTGCATATGCGCATGTTGACTAAGAAAGTCAGTTTCATGGGATCATTCCTAAGACATATTTTATTATCCTATATTATATTCTCTCAGGTGACATGGGAGGTCTCCATATACTATGTATTCCCAATATCAAACATGAATCATATGGGACTAGTAATATTTTTGGATCATCATCAACATGATTGAGATAAACAAATACTCTTAATAACGGAACACGCTGGTCCAACATCTTAACATGAAACTATATATAGTATGTTTCTATGGAGTTTTCCTAAAATATAACCTTTTTATCTCCATTAAAATTATTTTCACACTATATTTTATACCCATTGAACCTTCTTGGAACACATCAGGCTCTGATTCTATTACCGTAAATTGTTAAGGATCCCTCTATGTCAAATTTTTTTAACATAATATTTATGAATCATATTTTGAATAAGTTTTTTTAACAGGGATTATTTTTCCATATATTCATTTTTTGGTTAAAAATATATTTCATACCATGTGAACCTACCTATAACATCTCATAGTACATTATCTATTAACATAAATAAATATAAATCAACTTAGTCCAAGAATCATTACATTAAATTGTGTGCAACCTATTCTGAAGATGTTTTTATAGAAGGACCCAATTTCACTCTATTCACATTGGTGCGAATCTATATTTCATAGCACATGAATCTCCCTTGAACACATCATGGTACGATCTCCAAGAACTTAAATTGGTAGTGGAAACCTATTTCCATGCACCATGACCATAAACTAAGTGTTTCCTTTTCTAGGTAACTTTGTGTGGCGCACGACCTCTCCTAACCTCCATTCCCACCAGGATAATTTTATCCTTCATAATATCAAATAGCTCTTGTAATGATATTATTATATCAAATTAAACATTAAAGAGGAACAACATCCTTGGTCAAAGCCCCATGAACTTATACTGATGAAACTCTTTGGCCAATGCAATGTGACCAAAAACTCTTACCCCCAATGGTCTGAATAGAATAACCCTAAACTTACCTGGTCAAGAGGCTCAAATGCATGTCTTCTATAAGACCCATAAAAAGAACCATGATTATAATATAGATATTTTCTCCCCAATTTACCATTAAAAATATTAACTAATATCTATACTATAATGTTAAATAGGTGAAAATATTATATGGTTTATCTTTGGACCTTATTAAAATATGAGTTGTTATCGCTAAAAACATTGGATTAGGAAAAATTTATTTAATGTCTTCAACCAATTTTTCCTTTAATAAGGTTATATATGGTAAAATATCCTCCATGTCCCACTTTAATGCATTCCCACACACTGTAAATGTAAATCAATCTTGGTGATTATAACCAATAGTTTACCCATTTCCACAGGTGAACCTTGGAATCTAATGCAACATTTATGTCCCAAACCATTGCATCTATTTATTCCCTCTCATTAAATGATACAAATCTTATATGGACCCTTTTTTCTCACATAGGTTTTGAGTCATGTCTCTTTATGATTATTGGTTGGTCAATTCACTGATATTATTTAGAAGAATTATACTACCCACTCATGTATGGTTCTTTAAATAGTTGTATGTATAACATTCACATTAATTCAATATATTTGTTGCATAATGTAAAACTATGATATGAGGTATGAGATATTGGACCATAAGCTGCAAAGATTTTATGTCTTAGTCTCATTATTTTAAACCAGCTTACATCCATCATATAAACATATTGTTAAAATATACAACACATCATCCCACCATATGACATTTAACCATGTGTTCAACATCCTAGACATATGATGTTAAAATACACAACAAAATCCTAGATATATGACTTTAAAACAACATATCTAACATATTTATATAAAAAATTATAACTAGAGTATCATATAATATTTCTAACCCAAGAGGATATACCCCTCCATCCCATGGATAGTCTTCTACTATCCAACCTATGTAAACTGTGTGTGTCAAGATTCTAATTTAATGGAATATAAGGTGATGTCTAGATCTCCTATCCTATTCCAAGATAATTTTTATACCATATTCATTGGAATTCCATAACACTTACCCTAACATATTGAATTATACCATTTTTTTGGGTTATTTTTTCTCATAGGGATCTAAGGTGGATCCCCTATCAAGAATTATCCTTATCTGTCATCTATACTAATACTACTAGCAACTATTACAAGCCATACAGTAACATGATTCTTATAATGTTGAACTTGACCTAATAATCCCTTCATGTTCACCCTAACACTTTGAGACACCCTCAATTTGGATCATCAATATACTCCAGGTCTTAGTGGTCTATTGTATGGTAATGGATTCTATCCTAAATTGGATCTCTTACCACCTAGGGATTAAACCCCAAAGAACTTTTGGCGATAAGTGAAAGCTCCCATGTTTCGAACATGGTCAATGGTAGATCCAAAGGTTTTTCTCCCCATCCTTGATTCAAAATTTTGAATTATAACTTTCAAATTTGATTTGAAGGACCATTTTTTTATTTGTTATTTAATTGTGTTATCCTGGTAAAAATTTGAGTTATAATGGTTAAGGTTAAAATGATTTTAAAATTGATAGACTTGGAGAAAAGGCATAAAATGTACCAAAAACTTGTCTAAATAAGATTATTTGAGTTTATTTCAATGTTATCACATCTTATATTTTAATTTTTGGCTCCCTGGTTCAACAATACATTATTATGATATTTATATATATTATTTAATCTTTTAAAAAAATTTAAGTGTTTCCTTACCCCACATATAAAAGGACACACCAAATTTCACATCTTTACACCACATTGAATATCTGAACAAAAACCTGATTTATTATCTTCTAGACTTCCACATCCAAGAATTAATGGTTTTACTATTCTTAAATTATCATTCTAGGGTTTTTTAAAAATGTATATAATGGAGGCCTTCCCAAAAAGTGGTAATCATCTTGACTGGCCTCTTTCAATTTATTTCTCCTCATTCATACATTATATATATGGTATTAATAAGAAAATAATAAATTCAGTATCCTTGATATACTAAAATTAATTACTATTATTTATCCATTATTATTCACACTATTTTCCATCAAATGGGATGTTATTGTATTGATCGTACGTATGTGTGGATGACTGCCTCCATATAGAGATATAATCCATCTCCATCGCTATATTACATGGATGGTTATTATGATGGGTTCAATTTTTATATATTATATTTAGGTAAAAATAATTCTCAGGTAATCAAAATATCATATCTACCTTCTTACATTCAAATTTTTTTGAAAATGATAATTTATGTTATGCATACATGTGGATTACCACCTCCACAAAGCGATTAATTTTTATTTCATTTACAATTTAAATTGATGGTGATAAGGAAAAATTATATATATATATATATATATATTTATATTATGATATAATTATGGTTTTGTATTTATACAGTAATAGTTATCTTCCTTTCAACATTTTATATGAAATTCAAAACACCATTTATGCGTACGTACGACCTACGGTCTCCATGAACGGTATAAATAATTTTTCTATCTATAAATTTCATAGACAATTTTAACTATGTAAAGAAGGAATATATATAACATTTATATCCTTAATAAAATTCTATATATTATTGAGCCATGATCAATGTAAAAGGAAGAAAACTTTTAAATTGAAACTACAATGAAAAAAAGCAGTATTCAAACGAAAAATTGATTTTAATAAATAATTATTAATAATTTAGTGATAATATGTCATAATGAAATAATATATGGTATGGTATGTATGAAAATAGTGATTTAATATCTTGATAACAAATATATATTTTTTATTCCAGTTATTTTTACATTTACATAGAAATATGAGACTTAAGGTAAGGGATTTATGTTTAAATCCCATTGTAATTGGGATTGTTTATGATTGAATTCAAATTGATGAAATTTTAAGATCATTATCTCATTAATACCTTCATTTTCACCGTCTATTTATTTCTATAATTTTGATGTTTTAGTACCACTTTCATCTATTTGGTAAAAAAAATTCTTACAATGTTTTTAATGAAATCCATCCTTATTTCTCATCATTCTATTTATTCCATATCCATATTTTCTAAACTATAATTGAATAAATTGTTTGTATATTATTCCACGACTATTTAATGAAATAATAATAATGTTTTTAAGTTTTGACAATTTTTTTTTAAAAAAATCTCATTTTTATTTTCAAAACAAGTTACTTTTTTATCAAATGTGTGAACAAAATATTCATTTTTATCAATTGTGGGATGATAAAAATTTACCATCATAAATTTTGTACTATGTTTTGAGTTTTAATTTATAATTTATCATGTTCTTTTAAGAAAATGGTTTCTAAAAATATTTTTAGAATATTTGGCCTTTAAATAAGTGGTTTTAATATTGAAGGTCATTTTTCTCATGAATTATCCTAGATATATATCGAAGAAATTTTTATTCTATGATAACATCCTTTGATGTTAATTATTTTTTTCTAGGGATTATATCTTATTATACCATCCATATCATTTCTATAGATGTTGTGTGTTTATGATAATGAAATTTTTATTAAACCCTTTTGTTTTCCATGGGTTTTGTTATGATGATATGATGAATGTTCTATGATATTATGTCATTTATAAGAATAAATTTGGATTATGTGATGGTTGGGTCTATTATATCAATCCAATAAATTGGGAAAAGTGATATTGACATCTCATGATAAGATGATGATAAGCATATGCATCATTTAAAATAGATTTATTAACATATGTATTTGTGAGTATAATTAATACTATCTATGTGCATAGTAATATTTTTGGACTTTATTGTGAATGTATTTGGTCACATTTAGATGTTTGAGTATGATCTATTTCTAGATATACTCATAATATTATGTGTAAACCTGATTTCATTTTTATATGTTCACAATATTATGATTTCTTTGGACTATTATGAAATATTCTTATATTATGACTCATGAATGATGATTACTTCATCGATACCATTATTAATCATACTTTTATAAATGAAATGGTTTTTTCTCTTATGAAATATTCTTTTATGGGTATTAATATTTTATATTTGTAACATTCCCATTAATATGTTATCATACCCTTACGATCATCATATCCTCTAATGATTAATATCTCCCATGTTTACCCTTAATGAGTTTCTCGTCTCACCCTTTATAATGTTTTCTTTCCCTAGGTTATGATTGAAGTTTTTATGTGTGATGAGTCCAGAAGGTTACCTTATATAATGAAATATGTTTTAGATAATTAATATTATATGTAATTATATTTTTATTTATCTAGTCTTCCAAAACAGTAAACCTTTATGGTCATCAGGCATGTATTATTGTTAAATGTATTTAATTTTCATCTAAAATGATGTAATATTTATATATGTTGTACTCAAGTATCTTAAGATATTTTATCAATGAAAGGATAATAATAAATAACCCTTAAAAATTATATAATTTGGGTTTTTACACCTAATAACGATAGAACCATAGCCCACATAGTTTGATAAAAACTCAATATTAGGGATCAAGCTATTTTGAGGAAAGAGATATGTTTCTAAAGTTTTGAAGGTTGATATCCCTATATAAAATGTATCTTGAGTCATATCTATAATTAATATTCACATAGTTATTTCTATTGGTATATTATAATTAAATATGTAAGGATGTAATTTATTTATGTGGGGGAGAATTTGACCCATGGGTAATTAAGAAGAATAATTTTTCAATAAAATATATGTTTATAATTTTTAACTATATATATTTTTAATTTTTTATAAGAATGAAAATTGATTAAAAATTTGTTCATAAAATATATTAATGAAGAACAAAAATATTTTATTCAATCATAAGTTGAATGTTATAAAATATCTCATAAAACAAAGTATTCCAAACAATGAGTAATTACACACTATGGATGAAATACATCAATTTAAAGTGCATAAATCAATATTGGAAAAATATTGAGTTTAATAAAATCTACATGAATATAAAATCCCATGAATCATCTTCAACATTTAGGATAACCAACAGCGAAAACAAAACTATAATAATTAATATCACTAAGAAAGAAGAAAACATAATTCAAAATATATAACATTAAATAAGAACTATGCTTTGTGAAGTGGAGTGGAATGAAGGAATGATATAGTAACTATATATATAAATATAGGAAAAAATCCAATCATATCAAATATGAATATTATAAATATGGTTGTTGCTTATATATCTGAAAGGCTTACTAAAGATGTGTTGATATGTAGTGAATTAAAAACAATATTAGAAATGAAATAAAAATATGATATTAAATATTATAAATATTTTTCTTTTTTTTGTTATGTATAAATAATAACATTATTAATAAATTATGATATGGTAAAATTAAAATAAATATTTTAATATCAATGTCGTTGTAAAAATAAATTAATTATTATTAATAAAAAAAATATAACGGTGTTTATTAATGGTTTTTTGTATAATATTTATATTTATTATTTTCAACGAACTATTATATTAAGTATTTTATATTTTATATTAATATATTATGTTGATAAATTTTAGAATGTTTTTATATTTGAACTAATATATTGAAATCTCTTAAATTAGAAAGTTACTTAAAATAATATTAAGAACACTGAATGTTTATAAAACATCCTCTTTCAACAAAAACAGTTTTCTTTATATTATGTATATTCATTTAATAAATAAAATTTGAAATTATAGGATCTAAATTAGATTAAATTTAAATTATTTATGTATTTATTTTTTTAATATTTTTTTATAAAATTTTGAGTTTTTTCTAGAATGGTTGATTATTAGTTGAAAAGAATGGTTTTTGTGAAAATTATAATTTTTATGTTTCTATCATTATGTATGGACATCGTATAAAGTTAAAAAAATATTTTAAGTAATTAAATTTTAATTTAAGTAATAAAATCATTCATTTTAAAATAAAAATTGAACTTATAAGTCCTATGTACAACATTTTTTGTAACTAATTTAAAATGATACATTAATAAAAACTATTTTCTGTATTTTCTTCTAATTATGTATTTTGAATGTGAAATTATCTTTTATATTGATATTAAATAAAAATACCATTTATTTATTTTATAATAAACCAAATTATGTCATAAAAATACATATCTATGATAATCATATTTTGTAGATAAATTTTGAAACTTAATAATGCATTTTTCATAAAAAAATTATTTTTAGGCATTATGAGCATTTATGATTAAATTTTCTTTTCAAAACCAAAAAAAATTATTTTGAGAAATGATTTAATAATTTCAGATAATAATGTTATCGTTACATAATAGGAAAAATATTATTTTATATTATTATTAATTACTATGGTTAAAAATTAACCTCCATTGTAGAAGTAAATTACTGAAAAAGTTAAAAATAAAATAAAAAATGCTATAAAGAATCTAGGTTGTTTGAAAAACTATTTAATGATACGAATATAAACCCAGATACAATTCACCTCCACATTTATCCATTTATAATTCATTGCACTCTGAATAGTAACCTTAAATTATTAAAAATTTAATGATTACTTCCAAAACCATCCTTCCATTAAATTACAAATGGGTAACACTTCCAAAAAATCAAGGCTCGCATATCATTCAAATTTATTCTTGAGAATCTCTCAAATTACCCTTCCCAAGACCCACTATCTCATTTAAAATATTCTGGTCACCATTAGTAAGCATAAGGACTTCAGATGTGTGGTCTACCACCTCCACAAGTGATGAAATTCATTTTTCATCACCAACTAACATTGATGGTTTATGGAATATTTTTAATGAGGATATATAATGTTTATGAATTGTTTAATACTATTTATATTTCACATTATCATTATCTAAATACATCTCATTACTCATTAAATCATTAAAATATGTTATTATTTGGGTTAATTTTAAAGTCTATGTAAATGATGTTATAATGATTATGTCAAAAAGGATTATGAGATTTAATATATGTTGGGTAAGAGAGAGTTGGATAATGAAATTATAATCATGAATATTATCAGTTGAATTCTAGAAGTACGATTGGAATATACACTGAAATTTTACATGCTAATCAGTACAGTAGAAAAATGATCATATGGAACTGAAATCCCCCTCGACTGAGTATACTAAAAGTAAGAAGTCACTACCCCTACCCACATCACAATTTCAATCTTTAACAGACACCTTAGTAAAAATATAAAATCAAATAGAAATAATATCAATGGTAGTACATTATACTTAAGTCTATAAAAAAGTAAATGAACATTGTCATTTAATGTGGCCCAGAGATTGTCCTATGTTTACAGGGGACACATTGTGAATTCTTTTCAATAAACATATGTATAAATAATTAAAATCTACAAAAAACTATTCAAAAAAATAATTAAAATGTTACTAACACTCTATAATATTTTTATTTAATTTTTATGTGTCAGATTTACTAGTCATTCTCCTTCCACACAATTTTGTGTCAGGTCCCCACTTAATTTTACAATAATCTTCATATGGTTGTCCAGGTTACACTACCTCCCAAAATTCAAACATAATCCTTCAAATAGACTGTCACTGTTAATCATCTGTAACATTGATGAACTCAATAAATTGACTCTATATGCACTTCAAGATTCTAATTTCTAGATAATTCATTCTTGAGGGTTTTACAACATTCTATACCACCCTTGATTTCATTGAATGTATGATATTTTTCGGGATTAAAATCTATTAATGAGATGAACTATCACCACTAAGACATTGAGATACGTGAAATGATACCAATAAAATTTATAATGTACATAAATTTGATAAATGATATTCTAATGTGTGTAAATTCATATTGGTCATAACAAGCCTGCACATCACACCAATCTTCCACTTGAGGACTTGTCATAGGGAAAACCATGACAACCCTCATTAAAATTATTTCAATTATAAAAATAGTGTTCCTTAACATTTTCAATCTATTCACCCAAGCCACACTAAGGCATTTCATTTCCTCATACTTTCATGAAATAATGTCTTTGTGAAAATTTCCTTTTGATTTTGGATACCAATGATCTTTCAGCTATTTAAAACATTATCCTCCAAGATATTTCTGATTAATTAGTTCTTTAGTTCAATTTATTTATCACTTTTGAGGAATAATAGTTTTTAATCCAAGTGGATTTCACACTAGCTATAACTGAGAATAATCCCTCCTTGAATTCTATATAATTATTTTAGAAGCTTTTTGACCCAAATATATCCTTCATAGCTTCTATTGTCTCTATATACTCTGCTTCAGTTGTACTTAGTGTGGAAATTTTCTACAATAACGACATCTGACTGATTATTATTCATATTTAAGTAAATATAAATCCAATTATTTTATTATAACTATTTTAATCTCTAGAAAATTCAATACCTATAAATCATTATAATTAATATTTCTCCCCATAGAAATGATACTGATCATATGATCCTTTCAAATAATTAAGGACCCACTTGATGGATTCCCAATGTCCCTTTCAAGGGTTGAACATAAATGTAATTATAAATCTCCCGAGAAATTGGTATCAGGTAGATTATAAATTATTATATAAATTATACTTCTAACATCTAAACCATAAGGTACTTTCACTGTGTATTGATGCACATACTTATTTGAAGTATATTATACCTTAGACATTATGAAGCATCCAATAATAGGTAAAGAAACACGTTTTAATTCTGACATTCCAAACCTTTTAGTTATTTTATGATTATACTGTTTTTTTGATATGACCAATGTTTTGGTCTTCCAATCTCATTCTATCCTCATCCCTAGTATCAATCTTTCCTAATAGAGATTATTCATCTAAAAAATTTAACAAAAATGTATTTCAATTTCCAAATCATTTTCAAATATATACCATCTAGCATCATTTTATTTAAATATACTATAAAAATGATGAAGGTCCCATCAGCCCATTGTTTTATATAGAAAAAATGATCAGCGCTACTTCTTTTGAAGCCGTCTTCAAACATAAAAACAAAAAATTTATAATTCCACTATCACAGGGCTTTCATTATCTCATAGATTCTTTTATTCGATTAACATTTCAAATTAAAATTCACAAATTCAGGTACAAAAATTATCCATTTCATATAAATTTACTCCTCCAAATTTCCCTAAAGGAATGTCTCATTGAAATCTATGTTCTCCAAATATATATTTCCTACTACATCATTATTTATCTTTATTCTTGTGATATAATGTATTAACTAAGAGTGAGAGGATTTCTAAGAAATATAAAACATTTTTTTGGAAATTCCTTCACTACCAACTATGATTTGTACTTATTCTTTCTATTATAATATTCCTTCATATGGTCTAACCACTAATTTTCATGTTCCATTTTACCCTCTGGTAGTTCATCCATCACCAATTTTATGTCGAACTTCAATGAATTCATCTACTGATTTAGATATTACTTCTACTGAATTGAATCACAAAGTGCATCTACCTTCTATGGGTTTTTAGGTTCTCAAACATCTACTCGGAGTAGTGAGTTTAAATCATGCCCAAACCTCTATAGTAGTCTATGGATTCTCATTAATCTTCTCAAAAGATTTAGTTGAGCTTTACTACATAGTTCAGTTCATTTTTACATTATCTAAATTTATGGTATAAAAACATATAGAACATTTATTTTCTATGGTCCCACTTTATATTTATTTTCTTTTAATGTTATTAGTACTTTAAATGGTCTTACTTCTAGATTTATGAGGACATTTGTTTTAGAGATACCTCCACTCTGATAAACTTGGATTTTAATATTTAATTTCTCTTCAAAATACTGCCTCTCCATGTTAGAGTCCTTTTATAGGAATCACCCATCAAAGAAATCAACCCTGATTCTAATTATCTTACTACTTTAACCATCCCATAGATGATATAAAAAAATTACATCCATATATCCAATGAAAAAACTTGTTTTGGATTTATAATCATGTTTTTCATAGTCCTTATCATTTACATTTATATATTATTGAAAATTAAATATAGTATGATGTTAAACAAATAATTGATTTCCTAACCACAACTATTCAAGAAGTTCATACCTAACTACTACTGTTGGACTCTTATTGATGATATAAGATTCTATGTAGAGCACCTCTGACCAAATCAGATTTTGAATTCCTGATTGAAGCCTCATAATCATATCTTTCTCCATGAAATTATAATTCATTCATTCAGAAAATTCATTTTATTGTATAATTTCAAGATAAGTTCCTATGATTTATACCTTCATGCTTGATTAAATTCAATAAGTATAATCTAGTATGCTTCCCACTATTTTTGGTTCTCAAACACATCAACTTATGGCTGTATTCAATTTCTTATAATAGTTTCCACTAAAAAACATCATAAAACACCTGATATGTACTTTATTTAGTAAATCCATACATTTCTTGAAGATACATGAATTAATATTTGAATGTAAATTACACAACTAGAGTAGTGAATAGGGGAAGTACCCCAAACATCTGAGTGTACAATATAAAACATCCAATACCTGGGACTGTGAACATATTTTTTAAAATATGTTATATTTCTACTTCCAAAATCATTTATTTCTCACATTATAATTTCTATGTGGTCAGGATTCAATATTTCCTTTTCATTTATAACATTCATGTTATTTTCACTGAGGTTAAAATACCTATAGTTTCATACATCCAAACCATCAATAGATGAACTTCCAATCAATTCACATATATAAAAATATTTGGTCATGTAAAGGGTACCATGATTCACACCATTTTAAAAAACTAGGGATACACGGGACACCATTCATTCCTCATTTTCATAACTAGTTTCATGGAGTGCATCACCCAATTACCCAATTGATATTAGATTTATTTGAAGTCCAATGATCTGATGAACATACAGTAGTTTGAATAATCTTACATTATTAAATTGAATATTGAAAATTTCATTACCAACAACTTATAATGATTCACCATCATCTAGATGGAATTTTCTAAACATTCAAGATATATAATGATGCATTCCACTTGATGACTTGTGGAATGGATATATACTCGGTAGTTAACCACATAGGCTTATACAAGTGTGTTCATTCTTAGAACCTATCTATTGTAAAAATTTGTTGTATTTAGGAAATATATAATCATATAAGTGGATGTACTTCTAATGATTTCTTTATAACTATTTCAATCCTTCTTGGAATGTCATTTTTCCCAAATTTTAAATAAAATAGACTAGGACCATCCAACTTACATTGAATGATTTAATGAGACTTTTCTTCTAATAAACCTATATATAATGAGGTTAACTACCCCATACATTAGTATTAATAATTCCATAAGAATTTTACTAAAATTACCTTCAAAAAATTTATTTATTGAGTACCAGATTCCTGATATTATCAAATAACATATTGAATATTCTGCTAAGACTAGTAACTATAGTAAACATTATATACACTTTCTTTATAAGAGTTAATTAAAGTAAAAACACCCATATGTCCTAAAAAAGGTAACTTTATCTAATGGAGTTTCCTTGGAATCATTTTTATATAATTAAATAGATTTCCCATAGATATTATTTGTGATAACATTAAAAAAACCTGTTTCAAGATGAATTCCTTATTCAGGTCTAGGAATCTTTCTTAAACCTCTTTGAAAAAAATTTAAACTTTTGTTGTAGTCTTAATCTCTATATTGTCTAATTGTATATTCCTTGATTTAGAGATTCATAATATAACCAAAGCCTTTATTTAAAACTTTTACCATTTTCATTTCTCCATTATCAATGGACTTCCCTAGATGATAAAATTCAAAGCCCTTTTGAATCATATGTCCATCAATTTTCATTCATCAATAGCCAAAAATCCATTACATTTATTTTTCTGATTCAAATATTACATTCTTATTATTTCATACATGTGTTGATACATGTGTGATAAAAAAATATATTCATAATCAACAATTTGATACCACTTATTAGGGAAGAGAGTGAATAATTATGAAATATAATTCTCTGGTAAAACCATTAGACCAAAAAAAATTATGATTGAAAAATCCATTAAGAGTAAACAAGTAGATCAATGGCTTATAAAAACACAATTTTGGAACATTATTACCCAAAAAAAGCGTGTTCTAGAAGTAGGAATACAATAAAACCTATCCACCAAAAAATAAAATTTATCTTGAACACAGGAATCAAAATAAATAACAAATGAAAAGAAATAATAGAAATGAAAATACATAAAATAGAAGTACATATAGTTATAAATGAAAATATGAATTTAAGGTGCCTGAGAATTTATCGTATATTCATAGGAGGAAAAATGTTGACTAATTTTCAATTAATATAAACTATAAGTAATTATAATCAACTAAAAAACTATTTAGTAAAATCATTACAAGGATATTAACAATATGTAAACATTGAATGTACTATGCATGCGTCAGATTCATTATTCACACAAATTCCAAAATATATTGTGTGAAGTCCCCAATTTCCTATATAGTAATATTAATTAATATTTTCATGTTAAAATATCTCTTAAAATTCACAGAGAAGCATCCAGATTGAAGGTCATTGGTAATCACACATAACACTGTGTACCCTAACCACTAGCCTTGATAAACACTTCTAAATTATTATATATAGAGAATGTTTTCTAGAAAATTATCTAATATTTTGGACAACCGTTTTGTTAAATAATGTATAAACTTCATATGGAACGAGGTTCTTAAAATAGGGGAAATTTCACTATAAACACAATGATCCCATCCATCTCCCACTGATTGAATTTATGATGCATTCAAATCTAATACATGATATTTTAATTTTCATTACTTATGAATGGTTAGAAAAATTATTTACATACAAAAAATATAATATTAATACTGTATAATAATAAAATATTTTATATATTTTAATGATTTTTGAAAGGTGTTTTTAATATTTAATATATATATCAATATATCACATTTTGATCGTTAAACATGTTGAAAACTAGTTCATCACGATTTTAATATTCAAAAGTCATATTCATGTATTTACTGTAATGAAAGTGATAAGTATGATATCATTGAAATTAAATTGTTACTATATCATGAATTTTTATGGAGTGATTAACTTGAAAAAACTTATTTAGAATCAATCCTAATTTCATGAATTTTATATAAAATAAAATATTGAAAGTTATAAGAACCAATGAGAAAAAATTAGGGTTATGTAACAAATTTAATCATAATAAATGATAATAAATGAATGTTATAATATGTTAATCTTTATAAATAAGGTTCTGAAATAGTATAATAATATATTTATGTCTTTTTTATAGGATATTACATAACATTCAACAAAGCAGGAATAAAGGTATGTGGATCTTTATCTCATATTTAATTTCATGAGAAATATTTCTTAATGTACATGACGATACCTTTAATATGGTTCAATTAATACATAATTATGGCCTTTAACACATTCACATGGTTTTAAGATCCATATCATGTACTTTATTTAAATTTCTATTGATTCAAAAGATACCCTACTTAGTGGTTTTCATCAAAATGTTACACAACCTGTTAAGGTTTAATAGAAAATATTATTTTAAAATCATGATTTTTTGAAATATAGTACAACTATATAAATTTTATTATATATAAAACCTCTAATTATTTCCTTTTTATATTCATGGTGATTAATAAGTTCATTCGATATTTTATTTTACCTTGAATCCTATTTTACTTAAAGTGTTTTTTATAAGTGAAACTGATATCATATCTTTTCTCCACTCTAGAACCTCCATTTTCTATTCATAATTCATTATATTATTTTGAAAATTTAATTAATAATACCTTAATAATTTATTGAGTTCATTTTATACCACTTTATCTTAATATAAATGGTTTCAATAAATTTTTAACATTTTCCATAGTTGTTATTTTCATCAATGAGTTAAAATAATCTCTTTCTACATTTCTTTGTGTCACGAACCGAATCGGGTCACCATCCGAACCGATGCCCGACTCGGCCCGCGGCAAGGCCCGAAGGGCGTTCCCGATCCCCACGGGCTGGCACAAGTGCCCGGGTATCAAAATAAACCTTGGGAACGGTTTACCCGAGTGAACAAATGTAAAGAATCCAACCAGAGTAAACCAAACAGAGATAAAGATTACAGTCAAACATGTAGACAACCAACAGGTTTTTGGTTCACAGGTACTCAAAACCCAAATAACACCAAAACAAGATAACCAAAGACCAACCTAAGGACTATCGCCCGGTGTAAGGACACCGCCTCTAGGCCACCACCAAAACGCCACGTAGATAGTCCTACTAACAACCTGAACCACTGCTCCCAAAAGCTGGACCCCTACTTGTATCAGATGTAAACAAGTCTACTTACACCCAAGGGTGTAAGTAGGGTGTGAGCAATCGCCCAGCAGGATATCATCAATAAAAGATTCCACGCACAACTATCAAAAGACAACCAAATGCAATGCTGAAATAAAGATAGAAAGAAGTGAAAAAGAAAATGGTTTTCATAAAATGATTTAAAAGAAATGCAGTTCAAGAAAAACACATTAGGAAAGCAGTTCCAGTGACATATCACGTATCAGCATGCACGCAAGGTAACTGGTGGCACAAAGGGATGGGAAAGGCCTTATGGGTACTAGAACTAGTGGGATCCTAGAACGTCGTGTCTCGGTGAAACGTGACTTAGGCGTCCACGACCCTCAGATAACGTGGCTTAGAAGGCCACGACCCTCAGAAAACGTGGCTTAGAAGGCCACGACCCTCAGATATCATATGTTTAGTTAGTGTTGCAGTCGTCAAACCTGCCAGTGAAACCGGGTCGGGACATCTCCGGAACACTATCTCACTAGTCCCAGTCTCCCCACCTAATACCCCGGCTTCCCTCCTTGTGCTCACCTAAATATCAAAGTTCATATAGTATGTCACATTATCACTTAGAGCCAAACGTGTCACCTGCACACTGATATCCCTTTTGAAAAACCACACACACACACCAAAACCCCCTTTTATTCTTTTTCCTCTTTAAAAAAAAACTTAAACCACACTACACAGTTTGCAATTAATAATAAACAGCCAAAGTGAGTTTCCGCAATAAGAGAAAAGGGCTTGCACCACATAAATAGTCCACTGGCAAATTAGAATGCACATAAAAAAAGTAATTAAAACTAATTGTCAATATGAAAACTAATCAGCAGGGTGATGAAAAAATTAAACCACCATTCAAAAGATCACCAAAAGATAATTGAGTACGGAACCACCTACCTCAAACAGGCGCGGAAGAAGACACGGCGCAAGACTCCAGTTGCGCCGCGGTCGCACCGCCTTGAGCCGTCAACCAGGTCCTAAAAATAGCAGAACGCTCAACGGTTCAAAAAATTTTTTAACATAATAATAATGATGATAATAATAATAATAATAGAATAATAATAATAATAGAATAATAATAATAATAATAATAATAGAATAATAATAATAATAATATTAACATAATAGAATAATAATAATAATATAAGGACAATATAAATAATAATAGAAATAATAATAATAATTATAAAAAATAGTAATAACAATAATAATAATATTAATAACAGTAATAGCATAATAATAATAATAATAATATGATAATAATAATAATAATAATAATCATAATCATAATCATAATATCATAATAATATTAATAAAAATAATGATAATATTGTTATTTACATAATTATGATAATAATATATTAATATTTATAATAATAACTGACATATTAGTAATAATAACAAAAGAGAACAAAATGTATTATTAGATAAGTTAAAATAATAAAATAAAATGAATAAAAAGAAAAAGAAAGCAAACCTGCATGGAGGAGGCCGAACAGGGGCGCCGGAACGGGGAAGAAGAGGGAAAAAAAAGAAAGGGAAGAAGAAGGAGAGAAGAGGAAGATGAGAAGAAGAAGAGAAGGAGGAGAAGAGGAGAAGAAGAAAAAGAAAAGAAGAAAAGAAGAAGAGGAGGAGAAGAGGTAGGGCACGCCGGCTGGGCGAAGGGCTGCGGTAGGGGTGCAGCGGGGTGGCGGTCGGCGAGGGGTGCAGGAGCGGCGGTGAGGGGGGCTGGGCGGAAAGGCTTCGGCCGGGCAAGGAGAGTAGCAGGGGCGGAGAGGGTCGGCTGGGGCCTTGTGCGGTGTGCAGTAGAGGACAACGGCAGGGGGGGTTGCGCCGGCTGGGCTGAGGAGGAGGGAGAGCGGCAGGGGAAGAGGAGAAGAAAAGAGGAAGAAGAGGAGGAGAGGAAGAAGGAAAGTAGGAGAAGAAGAAAAGAGGAGAAAAAAATAGAGGAGGAGGGGTGGCGCGTGGGGGAGAGAGGAGGAGAAATGGAGGAGAGGTGAGGTGCGGCGAGGAAGGGTGCAGCGGGTAAGAGGAGATGAAAAGAAATGAAATAAATAACAAAAAAAGAGAGAGAAGGGGGCAGCGGCTAGGGTTTCGGGAGGGGGAAAATTAAGCAAACAATCAATATAAATTAATAATAATATTATCAAACAATAATAATATGATACCAACATTAATACAAATAACATAATAATCAATAAGAATAGTAATACCATTAGCATTAATATTAATGACAATAATACCATAATAATTATAAAAATAATAATAACAATATTATCAATATAATAATAACCATAATATATTAATCATAATACAATAATAACCAATAAAACCATAATAAAGATTTACCGGTTATTTAACGTTCGAGCATCGGCGCCACGTGCCGAGCGACGTGAAGCCAACACACACATATCAGCGCACTTAAAAAAAATAAATTTTATCCAGCTTGCCCGTGCCTTGCACGCATGCCAAGCGATGTAAGGCCAACACACACTTGTCAGCGCCACTGCGGAAGCCTCTTATCGACTCAGCATATCTACTCAACCCACACTCCAACCACGCAATTAAATAAACCGACAATTAATTTATGAAATAAAAAAAATTAAAATTAAACGCATACCTCAAAAAGTCCGGGCGTGACACTTTGTGAACACCACTTTCAAAAACTTTTTTCATTTTATATGGTTCTTCCATGATAATATATAATTTTTTCAAAATCAATCTTTTATTATAAAATATTTATAAAATATTTCTTTTTAAATTTTTTCAAAAAGATCATTATTGTTTCTTATCTCTAATGAAATTTTTCTTAATGCTCCTAAAAACTATTTTTATCAAAATACACATCCATTTACATACATTATACTGCTAAAGGATATTATTTTAACATAACCATACACCATCGTTCTTTAGATGACCTTTATTATGACCTTCTCTTTTTGGAAGAAAGATCCATCATTTCCTTTATCATGACTAATCATTAATAATATATCATCCTAAATTTCCACCCAATACCATTCTTTTTTAGACACCCTATTTATTATTCATTTTGTTGATGGGTTTTCACCTACATACCATACATAAATTGGTTTTTGATAATTTATTAACTTAAATATATACCAATTATCAATATTGTGTGAATACTATATGATTTATTGTCTTGATAGAATGGTATTTACTAGTAACATTGCATGATATAATTCGATACTCGTTTATTTTCCATTTTTTTACCATTTTATGAATTTTTATTGAATTACAAATTATTTTCTAGTGTGAATCCATATGAAACCCATTTTCTTTCCAAGAGTTCTTTATGATGTGCTTAATGAAACCCATTTCTGTCATGGGATCGTTATTCTTTAAAAGCGAATTATTTTCATTTAGAATGTTTTATGAAACCCATTTTATTCTCATGGGATACTAATAATGAGATAAGTGCTTAATTAGAGGTGGAACCCATAAATATGGATTATGATATGTGGGGTATTATATCACTCTCCATTACATTTTTTATAGTATATATTTCATGAGATGAGTATTTGTGAGTAAATTTTAATTTTCCATAGCCATGGTAATTGATGTCATGTCTCATCAATTTAGTATTTCAATACTATTGATTATGCCAAATGTAAAATAAGTTTCATGATTTTATACTTATTATCATGGTTTGGATAAGTAATAATGGATCATGTTTATTGACTCATGTTTCTCCCTGCATTTTATTTAGGTATTATGTTATATAAATTAATATTCCATGATTTATGATCTATAATTTATTGGGTATAAATTTTCTTATGTATATTGATTATACCCATATTCTCATCTTATATTCACTTATCTGATTTGATATTTATCAATTTTTTTACCTTTACTGAGTATCTTAGCTCACCCCTTTATTATGTTTCCTTTTCCCTAGGTTATGAAGATGAGAATAATGTATAATAAGTATAAGAGGGTTTATAGTGTGGCTTAATTATATAGATTTGTTCATAAGGGTTGTAAAATAAGTTACTTATATCGATTTTCCTCAAAGATATAAAACAATATATTCTTGGAATTGTGTGATTATTTGTGAGATATAATGTTTACTATACAGAATTGTTTTAAAATAAAGGCATGTATATCCCATGTTTCTATAGAATATCCAGTATGTGATGTATTTATATATTGGATAAATACCTACATGAACTGTGATGGCTCTCAGTTGTACCTTACAAGTCTGTATGGGTTTTAACAGCTTCTGGTTATGGCACATACATGTATCCTGATTGTGGTGACTAAGTCACTATAGGGATACTTGCAGGTTGTGATGGCTTGATTCATAATAATTGATACACATGTGTTAATGGATTTCAGACTAGAAACATGCTTATAAGATGTGATTAAGAAATGTGTGCATGGAGTTCAATATGAGATGAAAATATGGTGTGATGTGTTTTTCGAGGGGTAAGGATAGCTTATAAAAGGGATTGTATAACATGATGTTTGGAATTCAGGAATGAGAGTGAAAAAATAGTGGGTAATTGGATATGATGGACCTTAATATTTATGTTATTTTGATATATAATGACTTACTTTTATGCATTACTTGGTATGTGAGTCATGGGGAGGATGGGATGTAGTCTTTCTTATATAGGTAATAAGTCAGTTTCCTTTTTATTATTCATTGGGATTTAATATGGTTCTATAAAATTTGTATGAGTAATTTTGAAGAGGTTCCTAATAATATAATTTTATGTTCAACCCATATAAATACAATATTTTTCATGTTTGCAGGATATTTGTGTCTATTTAGTTATGAATTACTTTCTTGTGGAGTTATTTTGGAGTTGTTGGGTTTGCAATCAATTTTGTGGCTTGTTTTGTTACTTTTGGGTTGTTTCTATTTTTATGACATTAAATTCATGTATTGAAATGATTTAACTTTTATTTATGTGATGGGGTTGGATATTTTATTTTATTACTTATCCTAAAAAAATCATTTATTGAGGGTTATTACTCTCATTTTAATGCATTTTATACCCTTAGGTATAGTCACCAAATCATTTCCTGTATGAGATAGTATTCGAGGGTCATTAATTTCTTCACCACTGAACCAAGTGTCATACTAATGGGAGGGGTCATGAAAGAGTGGTATTGGGGATGTAGGTTGAGTGATAAAATGATGTTTGGGGAAATAAATTAGTGATGATATCATGGGTTGGTAGGGAAATAGTATCAGATGGACATATCATGTAATATAGTTAATATAGATTTACTAAGACATGATATTGTGTGTCCCCTTGTAATTCGATGAAAATTCCTTATGTCTAGAGATAATAATAAGGTCAATGGGAAAACCTGTGGGTTAGAGACCTTGTTAAGGATTATGAATCATGATTGTATGTGTATGAGTTTCAATTTTAAACACATTATGAATTAGGTCAAACGTTAACTAATAATGTTTAAAAATTAAATATTCTAGGTTTAGGGTTTACCAAAAAAATAATCTTTTGTAGGTGTTGATATAGGTCAACATATTTATAAGGTCTATGCTGATGATTTTTTATAAGATGTGCCAATAGTTCTCTATAGTTTTAAGATCAAAAATAAATATTCTTGGAGGAAGATATATCAAGAGAATTAGTGATGGAGTCCATATAATTACAAATTAACCATTTCAGATAGGGAGACATAAAATTTATTTAAGCATTTGGATATTTCCTTTACCTAAATTCATTCATTGAAGTAGTAATAGGTTCTATGACAGTTAGTATTCTATGTGGGGTTTCTAGTTCATGGGGGATATCATTTCTAAGTGATCACGATGACTTTCGCATTTCCTTGGAGAAGTTTCATTATCATTTTATGTAGATATTCATTCATTTACCATGAATGTGTCATTTCAATTTTATATCCTTACCCCTATCGGAGGAGTTCTTTGATGAAAGATTTAAGTATATGATATAAGAAACAATTTCATTTTTGAAAAATTTATTATAGATGAGTAGGTTGGGATAAGGCATTTTGAGGAGGCTTCGATCCATAGATTTGGTGCCAAGTTATCACATTCATGTTTTCAATGTATCTTGCGGTGATAGTTAATGTAATGTTTATCGAGAGGATACTGGGTAGAACTGGATCATCATGGATGTGGAGTCATCATAAATCTCTATATAGAAGAGATATGTCTATAGTTCTACATTTATTATTCTAACAATAGGGATTCCGTTATTGAATTATTCATCCAATTTCATTAGGCCTTCCAATTCGAAAACATCTTCTAATAGATCTATCATGGATTATTTTATAATTGGTGGACATGGAAATCATAATCTTGAGTGTTTTATATACTTGATAGTCAGTGTAGAGACACTGGGAATCTTCAAGATCAACCTTTGTAACAGTAACCTCTAAGGTAGTAACATCTGGGTAATCTAGATATTGTTTCACAAAGTGCGGGTGAGGCATATAAAGTATAGACACATAATTACCCTTATCTACAAGGGTAATGATTACAAAATGTTCTAGAGTTGATCATGATCAGGGCCAGAGATTCCATGGATCCAAATGAGGTCAGATGCATGATGTAGAGTTTCATGTTCCATGAAAACCAAATATTTTCAAAGATATTGTTTGATATATACTACATAGGTATGTAATTATTTGATTTATGAGTTATACACTCTATAATTATACCCACCCTTTCATATTATTTTGGACTTGATGTGGATGGACATCTAGTTCCCATGGCATGGACTATGCAAGCTAGAGTTCAATCTATAGTAAATGATGTGTGTAGATATTGTCGGCAAATTATGGGTTAATATCTCTCATAGGTATATTTTTTATTTATTTATGAAACCATATAGGATCATTCTCATAAAGGATTAATGGTATTTGATGTAGAATATTGTGGTATTCTATATGAGGCATATTATATTATCTAACACTGGTAGAGATCATTTCATGTTTTTCAGCAAGTGAGACCCTAAAATGTGTCAGAATAATGTTCAGTTTTAATCTACATTGATGACTGTGATGAATTTGAATAATGTGGAGGATTAGCAAATAGAATTTAAGAGTGCTTTATAAGATTACCCTAATGTCTTTATAAACTAGTTTGGAGACCTACCCCATTTACATGAGATAGAGTATGGGAAATATTTTCAACTAGGAATCAATTTGATATCCAAGATGCTTTATAATATAGAGAATTATGAGTTTTGAGAGATATGGATTATGATTTTTGATCATCTATAATGTAGTTTTATTAATCCCAGTGTTTCACATTGGGGTGATTTGATTGTTTTTATGAATAAGGTCGATTGAGATATTTATTATTGTAATGATTATCATCTATTAAACCTAATGAAAATGAAGAACTATTATCCCATACCACATATTGAAAATTTATTCAATTTGTTGAGGGAAGAGATTTTATTCTTAAATATTGATCTTTTTTTGATATCATTAAACATGAGTGATGTTTTAGGATATTCAAAAGACTTATTTAAAATATCATTATCAGAATTTTGTGTTTATTGTAATATTGTTTGGTGTCATTATCACTCTATCCATGTTCAAGGGACAGATGAATTCAGTGCTCTATGAGTTTCTAGATCAATTTATAGTTCTTTTTATTAATGAAATAGTTTTGTATTATGATTTAGAGAAGGATCATAAAGAGTATCTACAAGAAGTTCTTGGATTTATTTAGCATCATTAGTTTTTTAGGAATCTTTTGAAGTGTTATTTTTGACAATTAAGGTATATTTATTAGGTTATGTCACATCTCAATGTGGAGTAGTTATAGATCCTTTAAAGATTGATTCAATTTTTTCTTTGGTAGTTCCCATGAAAGTTGTATAGGTGTGAAGTTTACTTAGTATTATAAGATATTACAAGATGTTTGTATATGAGTTCTCTCATGTTATAGCACCTCTAACAACATTGAACAAGAAATATTGGACTTTTGTATTGACATACTAGTGTGTGACTGATTTGGATTATTTTAATGGGAAGATAGTTAGTGATCATATTTTATTTGTAGTATGGTGTTGTGTTTGAGTTTTGTTATGATACTTTGATTCTTGTATTAGGTTTCATATTAATGTATCATAATGAAATTATATCATATAGTTCTCAAAAATTACAGCCTCATAAACTTAAATACACTACTCATGATATTATTCTTGTTTTGGTTGTGTATTCTACGATTTTTTGTGAAATTACCTCATTGATGAATTATTTTTAGTCTTCACTGATCATATTATCTTGATTAATATCTTATCCTAGTGAAATTTTAATTTTTAGTAGTGGTGCTAGAAGGAATTTATAGAGGATTTTGAATTCAATATTTTCTATATGTTATGGAAAGATAATTTTGTGGTTGATGATCTGAGTATTAAGTAAGGTGGAGTTGTTGTTCATGAGTCTATGAGTTCTTGGATGGTGTTGGAGGATATTTCTATGATGTTCTTTGATATGGGAACACTTGATGGTATATGGTGTCTATATATGACGAAAGTGTTCCAATCATTGGTGTAACAAGTCAGTGATCCATGTATGAGGATTCTACGATAAAGGTTTTTCAAGATTGAGTTGTTGGTGGTGATACCCTAGAGGAATGGTTAGAGTATGATCAACACCATGAGTTGTGGGGGGGGGGGGGTTATCTTTGTTCCTTTGGCCATGAATGATATGGTTTTCCATGAGTTCTAAAATTAACCATTATATATTCATCCTAGTGTGGAGAATATGTATTTTACATTATAGTTCATATTTGGAGGACTATGATAAAGAGATCGGTTGTCATGTTTCTATTAGGATTTTTGGTTTCTAAGACGGTGAAGGATGAGCATTGAATTTCTGGTGCTATCATTCATCAATTTTATTTTACCTGGTGGAAGTTGGAGGAAATTTTGATGATGTTCATCCTCATTTTTCTTCATTCTCATGGATTATGTGTTGATATATGGATGATCATGGACCTGTTGATTGAGTAATATTACTTCTTAGTGATTAAGGAGTTGAGCATAATTCTTGTTCTATCAAGGAAATTTCTAGAGGAGTTGGTGAGGATTCATGGGATTTTGATGATTATCATATATGATAATGATCACCAATTCACCTCCTATGTGTGGAGGGGTCTCTAATGTGCTTTTGATTCATAAATATGCCTTACTACCACTTTTCATCCATAAATGGATAGACAAATACAATGTACTATACAAAATTTTAAGGATATGTTACACACATGAATTCCGGATTCTCGAGGTTCATTAGTGATGACCCTAACCTTGGTAGTGTTTTCATACTACCACAATTATCACTTTTATATTTGAATAGTCTTGTTCAATTCATTTTATTTTTTGACCTTTCATATCTACATTATGTTGGACTATGGTTAGAGAGTCTGTTATTCTCATAATGAAATTGGTACTTTCATGAAAGATAAGATCAAGGTGATATGTGAGCAGATAAAGGCATGACAATATCTATAAAAGTTTATTTTGATCATTGAATAAGTCCAATAGAGTTAAATTTTTGAGATCATGTGTTCTTTATGAAATATCCTCATCATTGGTAGTGATGGTTTAGTAATGTATGTAATCCTTCTCCCTAACCTGTTGGACCTTTCAATGGGTTTGAGCATATTGTATATTTTATCTATTCATTATTACTTCCCCCATAGGTGATCTATATTCATGTATTCTCTCACATGTCACAGCTTCACCAATAGATCCATCATAAATCTCATGTCATTTACTTTGGTGATGTAGAAGTTGAAGATGATGAAACACTTGGGGACTGACCTATTGGGATTTAAGACCACAATAAAAGGCATTTTGTCGTTATAAAATTCCACTGGTTCATATATTATGGTGACATAGTGTCATAGAGTACATTGATTTGGTGTGGAATTCTTAGATTCAAGCTCAATATCCCACATTATTAGATGTTTATCTTTTTTATGAGATGTTATATTTGAACCTTCTTATTTATGAGATGTTTGATGATTTTTTATATTTATGAACCTTGTTTCTCAAAATTGTTTTCTATGATTTATTTTATTGACATATCTAATAGGTATCTCATGGGGTGTTTTTTATCTTTTCCTCTTTCCTTTCATTTATGGTTTTTAATATAAATTTTTTATGAAGAGAAATTTCTGAGAGGTAACTGATTTAAGGGGGAAATTTATTCCAAACACTACCATTTGGTTTTATGGTGATTGGATGTGTCTTCAAATGGATGGAAGAGTATAAGGATGGTTTGAGAAAAAAATTTATACTATATTAGGTAGATTTTATCATGGATGTTATGAGGTGAAATTTTGATAAAGGTAAATAATATTATGAATTTTCTTTTAAGTTGGGGATGATTAGGTGGTTCTATGGATTCCTTGTTTATATTCTAGGAAATGGATCCTATGTAGTTGGATTATAGTGTTATCATAGTTCATGTGGTGTGGAGTCTCAAGATGAATAATTCATGTTTATAAAAAATTTAGGTCATTTTGGTGTTATTATGGGACTTCACATTAGGGTTTGGGGGTTGGGTTTCCTTGTCTCAACCATTTGGGGGGTCGTTGTGGTGTGATTCATCGATTACACCATAGACCTACACATAGTATATAGGATATGGGGTTTGATTGGATTTTTAAAAGGTTCAAATATAAGGTATTTGAGATATGATTTTGATAGGGTATCTTAGATGGGGACCATTTCAGCGTATCCATCTATTGGACACCATGGTGTTATAGAAAAATTTAGGTGTTGTTGAAATATCGATGGTCTTTAATTTAGTATTTTTCTTTATCTAGCCTCTATAAATTTTATAACCCTGTACAATTTATATTAGTTACTAAATTCTCTTTCAATCCATAGGGAAACCAATATCTATTTAAAATAAATTGTGTTCCATTTTGAATGTCTTTATCCCTATACTCCATGATCTCGATTCATGGTGACCCAATGTTTCTTTTCTTGTTATATAATGGTTCTATTATCATTGACTAACACTTTCAACGCTATAGAGGATTGATTTATTTTATTTGTTAGGGTTTTTTTTTGATTTTTGATAATGGATTCTTGATGGGATGAAATACTTAGGGTTCATGATTTTTTCCCAGAGAATGGATAGATGAAAACATAAGAGTGGGTGAATTGATTCCCAAAAGGATCACCTTAAAAACACCATATTCTTGGAATGTGCGTTATATTATTTTTCATAAAAAATAGGGTGTAAAATATAAAAATATTATTATAAATATATTTAATACATTTTTTTAGAGTGGTTTGTGGAATAAAAGTACCCTAGTCCGCTACATAGACACTCTACTCCAAGAGTTTGGTGATTTTCACTATGAGATCCATTTTTTAAGGATTCCTAGCTTAGTAAAAGAAGTTGTTACTTGTTACAATGGTACCAGAGAATTCAACTAGTATATTCCTTTACAATACCTATAAATAGTCGCAACACACTCCCATATAACATGTGTAGATAATAGATACAAATAAAACATAAATTATTGTTACAACATATAGATGCAAGAAGAAACTGATAGAATATAAATATAAGTCAAAAAAAGATGATGATATTTAAATCATAGCTTTAGATGATCTTTTATTGTAATTGATGCACTTAAAATAAAAACATATGATCATTTTATGGGATTTTGTTATATATATAAAATTTATTTTTATTGTTATTAAACTAATCACATGTATGTGTGAATCTCAATATTTATCTATATATATCATCAGGAAGGTGTTAACTCTCCCTATTTATATATCCTTTTTGATTTTGAACTTTATTATATGATAAAATCACAATGGTTGAGTGATTAAGCAGTTGAAAATTTGATAATAAGGGCAATTAATGGCATGTTTCCATTCATTACAAATATGGAATATAATTTTTCAATAGAAATGTAAAAAAATTTCTTTTATGGATGATACCATTTCTAGAAAAATGAATCTTTATATATGTAAAGAAACAAGTAGTACTATATTCATATCATAAATTGGTAAGAGGGATTATAATATAAAATATATCTTTGACTCCTATTATGTGTAACATAATATAAATTCCATATTGTATAGAAATATTTTTATTTTTATGATAATTTGGATATTGATGTGTGATGCTTCAATTTCATATCTTTTCATGGTTCTATAATGATATTATTTTACAAATATACCTTTAATAAGATAAATACTTTTCATAACTACACTACGAATAAAATATTTTGTTTGTAACATGTGGTAGCTCATTATTTTAATTGTAAGATAATATCTTATGTAGTTAGAGAAAATATCAAAACAAATTTTTTTGACTTAGAGGAAAGGGAAGAAAATCCTTCAATACTACATTCACATTAAATAAAATAAATTTCCATATATTTAAACCATTATATATAGTGTAAGATAGTTATTTACATTAAGGGAAGAAAAAACCCTTTGAGATAAATAGATCATATCATATAAAAATATACAATCTCAAACACTTATGATAAACTCATTATTATAAATATACGGATATTTTGAATCAGTAAAACACTTAATAACATAGATATGTTGTAAAAAAAATTATTCAGCAATCTCAACCTTTTGTATGATAAAAAAACCATTTAATAATAAACAAAAAAAATTAATGAGATAATCTCTGAAAAATATTTATTTTTTCTCCTTTTTCTTCTCCCCATTTTTCTGATATCAAAAAGAAGTAAGATAATGAAAAAATAATACAATAAATATTTCATAGTAACATGTGTAAATAGTTAATACTACTGAGTGTGAATATAATTTTGCATAATGGAGTATTAACAACAGTATTGATTAGTAGAAATCGATAAATGATAAAATATTATCAATAAAGTGTAAAGAAACATAAATGTGTAAAATAAAAAACATTTAAAAAATAGGTTAATTCATTCAATATAAACTATAAAACTAATTAAAGAAGTAAATTCATTTTAAACTCATAATATATTCTTTCAAGCATGAAAATGTTTTCTTGAAACACTATTCAGATGATTGGGAGGTGACATTAAAATAAACAAGAAAATTTGGAAGTTTTTTTATTTCTATATAATAAAAAAAATTTGGAGGGTTATTTTGAATGAAATTAGATGGAAAATAGTTAAGGAAAATTTAGAATTATGATCATTATAATATTTTCGAACAATACAAACTAATGTGAGTAATAATTTTCCATGACCAACTCAGTCATATCGAGCGATCCTTACTAAGGTGGACTAAATGATGAGAGTGTTTTTTCCTTCCCATATCAATGTAATATATGTGGAAAATATAACATAGAAGTTTGTGTAGGTAAAGGTAATGACACTTAATTTATAAATATTAGATTTTTCATAAATATATTTTATCTGGGTTGAAAATATCTTTGAGTATCTAATATGTAATGGAGTGATGACTAGAGATTGACATTTAGGAAAATAACTTCCTCAATGTTGAAATAGAGCCTCAACACAAGTGTGAATACACATCACCTTATAATTATTTAAATAGCATTGGAGAGTTGTAAAACTGTTCAACACTCTTTGAGAGGAATTTCTAAATAAATGTTTCAAGTATCCTTTCTCGGATCACCTCACGAATAACTTCTTAAATGATTCAAACTGAATTTTTAAAAAACAACTGGATGTCCAGTATAAAATATTTTATTTTCATTTAAGGATTCCTAAATATTCTGAGGTTTAGTAAATGAACATTCATATTATTATTATTATTATTATTATTTTGAGAATTATGGACTTAAAATGATTACAAAAAAGTAATGCACATTTTGAAACTACTATTCTAAAATATTGACCTTATTTTCCACTGATCCATCTATTTTTTCAATTATGTAATAATACTTTTGGTAGCCCTTTCCACATGAACATAATTTTTCATAATTTCTATTACATTTTTCATAATTAAGGATCTCATTTCATTTTGTGATTGATCTATGGACAAGATTTTTTTTTGAAAATTTAGGAATCTTTCCAACTTCAGCAATCATGTCTCCTAGAAGATCTTATAATATCTACCAAGAAAAGATCTCACATTTCCTAGAATAAAATAGTGGAATTCATTGTTTATATATCTTCAGTTACTCCTTCCAATTTTGAGTA
This sequence comes from Viscum album, assembly GCA_963277665.1. NCBI lineage: Eukaryota > Viridiplantae > Streptophyta > Magnoliopsida > Santalales > Viscaceae > Viscum > Viscum album. The sequence goes on along the minus strand of OY728138.1, from coordinate 94,493,637 downwards.
TATATATCCAATTAGAAACTTCTCTTGTATATTTATTTAAAAATTTCTCCAATGATGATTGAACTAATAGCTTCAATTCACTAAAATCGTCTTTTAAGACAATTTTATCATGATGAGTCCTTATTTCATTTTTGGACTCAACTAATTGAATATTAAAAGATTATACTTTAGAAATTAACATGGAGTATCTCTCTTTGGATCTTCTATTAGTGGTATAAAGTTTTATTGTAGGAATTTTCGAACTTGTATACACTATATGAATATCATAGACCCTATCCTACTTCACTTACGTAGTCTGATTTTTATGAAATTGTTTTTTTAACCAACATCATGTATTTATTTCAAATGGGATGGATTTTTTGATTCTTCTCTGGTTCTTCTTGTTTTTCTCCACCAATAACATTTTTTCTTAAAAACTAGTAGATTCTATTCTGATTTTTAGATTTGTCTCTCAAGATTGTGATACATCAAACAATGGGATAATTTTTTATACTATTTATACGGTTCTTTACTTTCCAGTAGTAAATGATCTTTCAATGGATGAGTAAAATTATTCTCTAACCAAAGATATAGGAATAGAATCAAACTAAAATTTTTTTAGAGCAAGGGATGAACTAATATAAGGAGTAGTTCTTTCCTTAGATTGAAAAACTACTATTACAATTTTGTACCTTTCATTGAGATTTTTATAATATAAATAATCTATTAAATCCATATTTCGAACTCATTTTTGATTTAAATGGGAACATTTATTAGAGATTTACAAACAATCTCACCAATAACTCTCATACAGAACGAATCCCCCTGAGTAGTAGTGTGATCATTTTATGTTTGTTATTTTGAACTAATAGGTAACATATTGTTCCAAGAGAAAAAATTAAAAACCAATTAATCTTAATACACTTTCACATAATAAATTTTTACCATAATAATGTGTTAAATTAGTGTCATCCAAATAGATAATAATTTTATATAAAACTAACATGAATATCCTTCAAAAATAGAAAATATTGAACAACTTATTTTAAATGTGTCACATATAACTAATAACATATAATGACATATTATTGGGATTATCAATCATGAACTGGTATAATAATCTAATATTTTGAAAAATAACTTTTTCAAACTCACATATCCTTTAAGAAATAACAAATCGAATCAAAATTACATGAACCTTTATTTAAAGATATAAATTTTTGCTCAGTTTATTCCTAAAATTGGATTTTATGAATATAGACTAAATCACCTCTTAAATACTAACCTCATATATGAAATGAAGGGAAGAACTAAAGTTAGCATAAACTTCATGAAGACATTTAGATGTTTTATCCATTAAAAATTAAGTTTTTGAATTTTTTTTAATTCAAAGACATTGTAACCAGATATTTATTGTCACTAAAATGAAATATGTTGGATTCATAAATCACTAAATATTATTTTCCATAAACAAACTCAATAAATTTTTAATCAAAGATAAATTATGAAACCTAAAAATATATGACTTTTTTAATTAACATATTTGTATTTTCCAATTAACTAAAATCTATAGATCTTATATTAGAAACCATTTTGGTATTCCTTGGATGTTTTATTCTACTAGAGGTAGTAACATCAGAAATTTTGGAATTTCCCATTTTGGAATGGGATTTGGATGACTATTGGGATAGGGTAGAGAGGTTTGGATAGTAATGAGTTGAAGTTTCAAAGGTTTAGAGGGGTTTTCCCATAGAATTGAATTTCCTTCTTTTGATTAGAAAAAATTGAAGCGTGGTGTTGTATGATGTGCTGAGTAATTATAAAAAACATAGTTCAAATATCCTATTTTCATGAGAATAATACTTAAAATTAATGATTCCAAATATTGAAAATAAAATATTTACATAATTATAAATTCACACAACTAAATAGTGATATTGAAACAAAATAAATCTAATTTAAATAAATCTAATGTTAATTTTATAAAATAAAATCTATTACCATGAAATGATTTCTTATTAATTTCTATGAATTTATTTTCTTTGAAAAAATTACAGAAAAAGATTTCCCTTTTTTACATAATCTATTAAGAAATGATTTCTAAAAATAATATTCATTATTATAGGATGGTTTGTTGTGTTATTTAAATTATGATAGTACTCATGTTATCATATTTTATTTGAGAGAAATTAAAATTGAATCTGAAATCCTTTAGATTTTATTTCATCCCATCACTTACACACAACAACTTTATGTTGTAATGTATCCAGCCTCGATAGTCGATAATACTACAATGTGTCTTTCATATTTGACCGTGATACTAGATATTTTCTATGAAAATGGAATGTTCCTAGGGTTATTTTATTATCTAGTCTACATCAACCTAAATCATAATTCGAATATGAAAATAAATAAAAATCATAGTTTTTTTTTGAAAAAATAGACAAAGAGTCATAGTAACTTTTTAATATCATAAAATCATTTTGGCGGTACATAATATAAGATTCTTTAAGAATGGATTGAGATATTTTACAAAGGAACAATTAAAAGATAATGTATAGTCTAAAAAAATTAATATAATGTAAACTCATTATGATTCCTCTATATAACTTATTGTCATCTAAATTTTCAGCATTACCATATCAAGTTAAATATTAAAGATCATATAAGTTCAATAAGTCTTACTTCTTTCAATTCTAATTTTTTTTATGTAAATGAATTATGTATTGTATTTGGTTTAATATATTTTCAAAATATTTATCATTAATTGGAAATCCTAAATAAAAGTTTAAATAAACCACCATAGTCATTTCAAATTATTTTTTCATAAGTCTTGGAAATCATTTCATAATTTTAATTTTTTTAAACAATAAATAACATCATCAATATAAATTGTACCAAAAAAATATCATAGGATTAGGTTTTCTTAAATGATGTAGGATATTAGTTTCCTAATATTTTTTGATAATATAATGGATCTTAATCTCTCATTCCATGAAGTAGGTGTTTTTTATGTCACTATAGAGTATTGGTATGTTCAAAAACAAAATTTTGAATGTGAGGGATTTAAAAACTAGTAGCTTGTTCAAAATAAAATTTCACAATTAAAATTATGTGTATAAATTAATATTTAACACCGATATGATAAAATTTAAAATTCATATTACATACATAATCTAGAAGGATTATAATTTCTTCAAACCTATTTATAAGGTAAAATTCCTCTTCATAGTAAATTCATTCATCAGGATTGTAACCTTTTGAAATTACATTATCTTTATTTCTAGTTATCACACATTAATCTTCCTATTTGTTTCTAAATACCATTTTATTTCCAATGACATGATAGTGACAAGTCCTTCCAACTAATTAAAATACATTTTTCTTCTTGAACTAGTTTAACTCTTCATGTGTCACTAAAACCAACCTTTCATCTTCTAAATATTCTTCCACTATTCTAAGTTTTAGATGAGATAAAAGTTATAGAATTATGACACATTTCCGACATTTCTTCTACTTCTAAATCCATCATCCAAACAAGCTATAACTTTTTATATAATATTGAATTTAAGTTATCAATTTTTCCTTGGTAGAACACTTTGTGGTTCCCTAGTATAAGCCCTTATATTATTTGGATAAAAGTAACAAAGTTCCAAATCATTATCCTTATTATTGTTAAAGAGATGTTTAACTCTCATGTACTTAAGAGAATTACATTGGTCCTAAATTAGAATAATTTTTTGATCAACATGATCATTTTTATCATAGTTCACATAAGATGATCCTTCAGTAGTCATTAATCCTTCAATAGTATTTTACCATTTATTTATAAGACATTAATGATTATAAGTAGTATAATAACCTAGTATGATCCCTTAATTATCTTTTTGGTAAAACATGCCATGATTATCCATTGTGTTTATATTTTAAACCATGAATCCAAATAATTTAATGTATCCTACCTTAGATTTAATATTATTCCATAACTCAAAGTGTGTTTTCTTTAACAAAGCCTTACTAGTACTCTGTTAATAACATAACATTATGTGTTAATATCTTCCTCCCAAAAATAAGTTATCATTTTATATTCACATAATATTGTTTTAAAAATTTCTTGAAAGGTCATGTTACTATTTCAACAATACAATTTTGTTGAGGCCTCTTGAGGGAAGAAAAATTTTGTTTAATACATTAGTATTAGAAATATAATTTAAATTCAGGATTCTCACATTTTCAACCATGATAACTTCTCAAATACATATCATTAGAACCATTTTATTTTTTCACAATTCTATAAAAAATAAGAAAAACCTATCAAGATTAGCTTTTATAAATCAAAAATTAAGCCCATATAAATCATAAAAAATCACCAACCAATATATAAACAGTTTATTTTTTAGAAATAACTTCGGTTCAAGTTGTTGGATTGGGATATACCATATATACACAAGAGGGGGTTAATTGTGTATTTTACAATTTCTTTTCGAGATTGTGATATTTCCTTTTAACTTTATCAGAATGATTAATCAGTGGAAAATAAATAGAAAAGGAAATATGATGTATAGTGGTTCAGGGAACATAAGTCCCCTAATACACTCCACCAATGCTCTACTCCATGAGTGCGGTGAGTTTCACTATCTGATCCTCTTATCGACAGACCATCCACAACTGAGTGAAAACAGTTGGCACCTTTACAAGTTAAGGCTAAAACAAATCCTTCTTCTTCATAAAAAAACCTAACACACATCTTAGTATGAGAAGCTGGTCAGTAAAAGATAAAGAGTATTTTTATTTGAAATACTTTCCAATTTTTCTTCACGGTTGCAACAGCATGTAACTAACAGTCGATGGATTGTCATCTTCAGAAAGAATGATATCCAGGTAGATGTAGATATGAACCGATCTGGTTGCACTAGATCATAAAATGAATTTATCAACTTCAAAAACAATATATTCACAATTCATAGTCAATGTAGAATCAGTGAATCATCAATCATGTTTCTTCTTCATCAAAAAATAGAGATTTTTCACTCTTCAAAATAACAGATCTGTAAGTCTCAATTTTCTGTAAATTGTAGCAGTGAAAAAATCAAGATATTGCTCTATATTTTTTATTTCTCGATGATTATCCTTTGTTATTATAATAAAAAATAATACAGGTATATTTAAAATAAAGACAAGAATTCTCATTTTAAATTTATATCCACAGAAGTCACCTTTAGAATTGAAATATTTAAAAGTTTGAATAATAGAGCAGTTGTAACTCCCCTAAAAATTCAGCATGAAAAGATCTTCTTAAATTGATCATGTTTAATTATAAATAAATGGATTTAAATTATTCAAAGACTTCCTTTAAATATGGTCTTTCAATCTATCTTGAAATCAACCTAATAATCTGAAAGAAAATCTATTGCTCAATAAAGTTGTAATTTAAATCTCTGATCCCAAACGTAGTGTTGAACTGCCTAGAATACATTCTCTAAATGTAAGGTTCTCAACTTAAGGTGATCAGAAATGATAGATTTTATGATCCATTCTTCAAACGTAAGGTTGATTTTAAACATAAGGCTGATGATCTATACTTTTCTCTTCACTTTTCAAATGTATGGTATATGATCCATACTTTTTGATACAATGTAATATTGTTTTCAAAAGTAAGGTTGATGAACCATACTTTTGAGAAACAAACATAACATTTCATATTAACATAGGATTCTTCTTCTGTACTTTCCTTATTTGTCAAACGTAAGGTTCCTTGTAAATGTAAGGTTCCTTCAGAACATTTCTACTAGTATATGGTTTCTTAACTATACATTTCTGATAACCTATAACGTAAATGAAATATTCCATCCTTACACTTCGCTCCTCAACGTAGGGTATGAACAGTTTTTCTAGAACACGCTAAAACGAACTCCGAACACATTTTCAAATATTCCACATGGATTAAACGCTTTAATATTTCTCCAAAAATAATAATATAAAGAATATAAATTTCATGAAATATACTTAAATTAAAATCATCAGAATAACAAGTATGGGTATTTTAAGCATCAAAATCATCATAAAGAGATAGAGTATTGTTCTCAAAAATATTCCCTTAATAATAATAAAATAATTTATTATTGAAAAAAACACATGCTAAACATTATACCCCTTTTTGATGATCACAAATCCTATGAAATAACCAATGAAATTAACATTCAAAATTAATTTCATATAGTTTATAAATTTTCAAAGATAAAACAATATTTAATTTTAACAAAATTATTTCAACACTAAATAAATATTGTGTTATCCATAGTTATACATACATATATATAAGAAAACATTTAAAATTTCTCCCCCTATAAAAAATAAAATAGAATTTCTTTTCCCCCCTGAGTAAAATATTAAAAGGAAAAAAACTTTAAATCCAAATTTTTCTCAAAGAGATAACATAGACAAAATGTTTATCCAAATTTATCTACAAATAAGAAAATTAAAATATTAAAATAAAATTTTGTGTTTATCCAAATTTATCCCCCTTATTGTGATATCAAAAATAATGATAGACTAAAGAATATTACATATCTTAATGTAGAACTGAACTGCAGTAAATGCTATGAGAAACTGCTTATCAATCTTTAATGCTGGATTAGTGGAACTCCAATATGGATAGGATAGTAAAAAAATCAAAACATATAAAAATAAAGTCCATGTATATTTTATTGAAAATATAATTTAATGTACAGTAATGATAAAAAGAATCAAGGTTGTGCTAAAAAGGTGTTGGAAAACAAGTTTTAGTGCCTCTGAATGTCATCCTTGATCTATGAAATCTAAAGTCTCAACCTTTTCATTAGTCCATCACCTAACTAGATGAGTAGATATATTCCATACATATTCAGATGAATGTATTAAATTAAGTTGACTCTAAAGATCTCATTTTGCCTCTCTTCCTTCTACAAAAAAATACATAACTTATCAGTGAACTGATTAAAAAAAAGCTCTAATTCTAGGTCCATTCAAAGTCAACTACTCAATAAGAAAATTATGATTGTATAATAACACAGATAAAAGATCACTATTGCGTTGTAGGTCCTTCAATATGTCATTCATATTTCTCATTATTGGTGTAATGGCATGAATTCTCATTATCAGATTAGGTAATGTACCTGAGGTAACTGCTTGATTGTCCCTGACAGTTGCAAATTGTTTCTCCATGAATGATTGAAATGGTAGTAAATCTGACTTTATCACCATTTCAAATTTGAAATTTGAAACTTCGGCCAACATTTCCTTCCTGAAATTTTCTACTTGTTTCTTAGAAAAATAACTAGCTTTCAGTATTTAATATTTCTTCCTTTACTCTTCTAATGGTCTTATTAAAGTATAACTTTAATATTTAGCTCTATTAAACATTCAATATAGATACTTCACTTCTTCATTCATAGAATTAGAGGCACTTTTTTCTTAATTCTTAATTTCAACTTCAATTTGAGGCATCAGTACCATGGGATAAGACTTCGCATCATATTTTTCTTCATTATCTCTCTGAACTAGCTTTTCTAAAGATTTTTCTTCAGAGTCATGAATATTTTCATCCATAGAAAAATTTTCATTAAGTACTTCAGTATGAATCTCAGAAATGATCTCGTTTTTATCTATATTAACTAATTATTGCACCTCTTGATAATATTCATTATATATTTCTTCCAAGATCGGATCTTCTAAAACTGCTTCCTCTGGATCGACTTCCTTTTGAATAGATTCTATAAGGTCGGTTATTGGTGCAGCCTCTACCACTACTTCTACCTCTTCTTATACTTCTTCCTGAGGAACAATTTCCTATTCCACTCAAGGAGTCACCTCTATCTGAGAAACTATTGGTTGTGCTATTTCTTGTAATGTAGATTCAACAATTAATCTGTAGTTCAAAAGAGGTTCAATTTAATCTACATTTTTTTAATTAGGCTCCTCTCCAACTTCAACCACTCTATGCGTTTTCATATAAAGGTTTTATTTACATTAATCATCTGCAGGTGGATCAACCACTTCAAACTGTATCCTCATTGATACTACATAGGATCTAGATTCACCAACTCCTTCTTTTGATTATGCAGGTAGCTCCTGAGCACTCTATTGTTCTTCTTATTCTCCGTCAAGAATGAGTTTGCCTTTTCTTTTTCTCCAAAATAAACCAATCTACCTTAGTGTTCTAGCATTAAAGATGTTGCTATGGGGGCATTTCACTCAGGTATCCACCAACCTTATCATATCATTCTTAATTAAAATCATCGAAATAAACATTACAAATTGATAAAAGTTCATCCTCACTTCTAGTTGGCAGAAATATTTGAGATAAATCACCATATATCTTGGAAAATTCAACTTAATATCACTTATAAACAAAAACATTATGTACATATCAGGGTGTAATATTTTCTCTATCTCTAAAATTCTGGGTGCAATACCTATTTACAAAAAATTAGCTAAAACATTTTGGTCAGGCTCTAGGTTATTCACAAATATATTCATTATATTTTTAGTTCCAAACAAAAAAGACATAATTTCCTCAGACTTATGGACATTATCGCCAATATTATTTAAGTAAAAATTGAAAACTCCCTCATGAGGGAAGTAAATAATTTTGGCTATTTTCACAAACGAAATTGAAAAATCTATGTCGTCGATCATAGAAATTATTGAATCTTAATCTTCTCCCAGACTGAACTAAAATGTTATAAAAAATTTACAAAGTTCTACCTCATATTAAAACACCATATATTCTATCATTGATTGTTTTCTCGAGTTTCTAAAATACTAGGGCTTTCCTCAGCATCAGATTCGAATGGTACAACCATTCTAGATCGATCACTTTTCCTTGAAAAATCATTCTTTCTGTCATGCGTTGTTGCATGAAATTACTATCTTCTCCTTCCTCATTTATCTGTTTCTTGAACATTTATGTTTCATGGTTCTAATGGTTTGAAAGGAAATGGTTTCGAAGGTTTAGGTGCGGGTTGACAATGGCGGTAGAAGTTCTTGGGGGTTTCAAAGGGTTTTGAGAAAATAAATGGGTTTAAAATTTGAAATTTTTTTGGACATCCTTGATTCCCATTTAATTATGCACAAAGTAATTATTATATTATTTAAAATTATAATAAATAAATAAAAAGTAAAAGATAATAAAAAAATGTAAATGCAAGAAAAATACTTAAGAAATTTTAAATTATTTAAAAATAAGTAATTAAATTTATTAAACAAAACAATTAAAATAAGAAAAAAATTATTTGAAAATAAATAAACTTATAGCCCCCATAACAAAATCAAACATTTTAGTGGGAAGTGGTTTAATAAGAATATTAGCTAATTGAATTTCATTGCTTACAAATTCTAAGAATATATCCTTTTTAAGAACATGATCTCTTTGAAAATGATGTCTGAAATCAATATGCTTAGTCCTATAATGATTAATAGGGGTTTATGAAATATTTATAGCACTAGTATTATCACATAAAATAGGTGTGTTATTAGAATTTAGTCCAAAGTCCATACGAGTGTTTTTCATCCACAAAACATGTTCACAACAACTACCTGCAGATACATATCATGCCTCTACTATTGACAGGGAAACTGTGTGTTGTTTTTTACAAGACCATGGCCCTAAAGATTTTATAAAAAGTGACATGTCCATAAGGTGAGTTTTCTATCTAATATAAATCTTCCAAAGTCAACATCTTAATATTAAAAAAATTAAAATCAGAAGTTTTTGGATAGATAAGAGATTGAAAAACAGTTTCTTTTAAAAATATAATTTTATTTAATAGCGGTTAAATGAGAATTTTTAGGATTTTATTAAAATATTGAAAAAAGACATATTGAATACATTATATCTATTCTACTAGTAGTAATATATAATAAACTACTGATCATAACTCTATATAACTTTTTGTCAATAGATTTTCTATTTTCCTTTAAATCATGTTTTATATTAGTACATATAGGAGTTGTATATGTCTTGTTGTTTTCATTTCAAAAATTCATTAGAAAATCAGTAATGTATTTTATTTTATTTATAAAAATTCAAAAATCTTTTTGATAAATTTAATGTCTTAAAAAGAAATTGAATTATCTAATCATACTCATTTCAAATTCTATTTGCATTAAAATTGGAAACTCATGAAAAAGTTTTAATTTTTTTTACCCAAAAATTAAATCTTCATCTTAAATTTTAACTAATAAAATATTTGATTATATGGTTTTATTAAAAAGTGTGGGATATTCTATTCCAACAGTAAAATAATTTTTTAATAGAAAAGAACTTAATCTTTGATACTAATATCTTGGTGATTGTTTAAGGCCATAAAGAGCTTTATTAATTTTAAAAACAGAATTTGTTTTTTATGAATTTTTAAAACTAGGAGGTTTCTCAACATAAACTTCCTCCAATAAGTAAACATTTAAAATGCAGACTTAACATCCATCTAAAATAATTTAAATTTCATATGATACACATAGGCTAAAAGGATATTAATGGATTTTAATCTAGCTACAGGTGAAAATGTCTCATCATAGTATATACCTCCTTCTGGATTATATTCTTTATCTACTAGTATTTCTTTATTTATAGTTATTATTCATTGGTTATCCTGCATATTTCTGATGACACATTTAGTTCCTATGACTGGATAGTTCTTTGGACTTTCAACTAAATTCAAAACTTCAATTCTTTTGAACTATTATATTTATACTTGCATTGCTATCATCAAACATTCATCATCTAAGGCTTCTTCTAATGTCTTTGGTTCTAATTGGGATATAAATGTAGAGAATTCATCAAGATTTATTACATTTGTTCTAGTTTTTATTCCAGTGTCTAGTTCTCCTATAAAAGTTTCTAATGGGTGATTCTTTAGGGTTTTAGACTGTCTAGGTAATACACTGTTAGGTTATTCAATGTCATGTTCTTCTGAACGAGATAGAATTTCATTTAAATCTTTTTCATAAAAATATATTATGGTCACAAGTCTCATGTTATCAATAATGTTAGATTCATCAATATCGACTTTACTTTTCTCAAAGGGATCAGATTCACCAAATTTCAAATGAACTGATTCTTCAAAAAATTTGACTATTTATTAATAACTCTATAAGATTTGGAAGTAGTATAATATTATAAGAGAATTCCTTCATCATATTTTGGATCATACTTTCCATGCTTTTCCTTAGTGTTTAAGGTGTAAAACATGCATCTAAAAACTTTAATGTAATTTAATTTAGGTTTTCAATTATTCCACAGTTCATTGGATGTATTTTTAGAAATTGATCTGATTAAAACTCTATTCATTATATAGCTGGTTGTACTTACATCTTTTTCCAAGAAATAGGTAAAAAGACTATATTAATTTAACATAGTCCTATCCATTTGTTTAATAGTCCTATTTCTTCTTTCAACAATTTTATTTTGATGTTGTGTTCTTGGTGAATAGAAGGTGTCACTACTAGAAAAGGGGGTTTTAGAGCCCCCCTGACACGGGCGGATGCCATTGGCAGTCACTATTTATACACAATAAAGACAGCCAATGGAGGTCTCTACGATTAAAAAAACCATTATCCCCCCTCGTTCTCGAACCCCCCTCGCACCAATGAAACCCTAACCCGCAACGCCGGCCGCCTCCACCCTCACACAGACCACTACCACCCTCATGCATGTCCTCCCTTACCGCACCGCCGAAACTGTCCGCATCCACCCCCCCCACCCCCTCATTCTCGAATCCACCTTGTGTACCCCCTCGAGCTGCCGAAACTATACCTCGCAGCATCGATCGCTGCTGCCCTCGCACCGACATCCGCCCTCGCACTCGTCCTCCATTTCCACATCGCCAACGACATCGTCCTCCGCCCTACCCTTACCCACCCTCGTAGTCAAACCCACCTCGTGCCTGAACCCTATCCACAACACATATACTCCCTCGTCGCACTGCCGCTTCCCATCACTAGTCACCTCCGACACCGCACTGTCGATGCCATGTGACTACCTCCACCCCCCCTCGGGGAAAACCCAACTCATGCCCGAACCCTTCTCACAGCTTATGTTCTCCCTCACCGCAACTCCACCACCCATCACCGGTCACCATCGACGTCGCACGACCGCCTCGGGCTCTCCGTCGTCACCCATCCTCTCCCTCCCCACACCGCCTCAGAATATGGCTCCCCTCCACTGCCCCACCCCTCTCTCACAACAACACCTACGACTCCCATACCTTCCAGATTTGTAGTGCTATCAGTTATTCCCAAAAATCTGTTTAAGAGTTTTGATTTTGGGAATTTTACAACACAAGGTTGTCATGCATGAAGATTATATGAATATTGTGTCTGAATAAAAATTGTGGAATTAAAAGTTCATGCGTATACAAGTTTGTGTGCATAAAGAATTATGAAACAATGTTTGTTAACAGTGTTTGTATAAGAAGACATCACACCTTACATGAGGTTGGATGTTTTAACAAATGTACAATCCACGTATATGTTGACTGGATTAATATTAAGTTATGTTTTCATTTGATTTATAGAATTCTTGAGTATGTGTGATTATACCATGAGAAAATTTTTGAAGATTGACCACTTTTTTATAATGTTTTTTATACAGATATTATTATGGGTAAGAGTTGGATTGATCTCCCAAATCGAATGTCTGGAAAATATTTTGAAGGCATTATGCAGTTTACTGAGTTCACTAGAGGATTTAAAAGTGACTATATTAGTTTTCCATGTAAAAAATGTGCAAATACATATCAATTAAAAATAGATACTGTGAGAGAGAACCTATTTTTGAATGGATTTCTGAAAAATTATAAAATTTGGACTCTTCATGGGGAAGAATATATTTGTTTTCAAAATTCAGATGCAGTTCATATGAATGTTGACGTGAGAGTGAATTATCCAATGCATTAAATGCATATTGTAAAGGGACGTGGGTTGAATCTTGAAGGCATTTATATCAAGAACATTGATACCAGTGAGATAAATCTGTGCTCTCATGAAGATAGTGATTTTAGAAGGCTTTATGAATTACTAGATGATGAAAAAAAATAGAATTATATCCTCGATGTACTGCATACAATAAATTGTCATTTACCATGGAGTTGTTACATTTTAATAATTTGAATCAATGGTCAGACACATCGTTCGACATGCTATTGGAATTAGTGAAAAAGGTTCTTCCTGTTGACTCTCAGATTCCTGAGTTGTATTACCATGCTCGTAAGTTGACATAGATATTAGGTTTTACATATGATACAATAGATGCATGTGAAAAAAATTGTATGTTGTTTAGAAAGGAAACTATGCATTTAGATATTTGTACGGGCTCTGGGACATTCATATGGAAAGATAACATGCAAAATCGGACTCATCAAAGTTAGACTGTCAAAAAGGGAAAACTGATTGCCGTAAAGAAAATGCATTACATTCTCCTAAAGCCGAGGTTGAAAAGATTTTTTATGTCATATATAGTTTCTAATTTAATGAGATGGAATGCGAAAAGGAATCATGAAAGTTATATGATAACCCACGTGGATGACTCTCATGCATGGAAGGATCTTTATAAGGGATACCCTAACATTGCTAAAGATGTTCGTAATATCCGATCGGGGTTGGCATTAGAGTGTTTCAATCCATTAAAGTCCATGGTTGGTGAAACTAATAGCACATGGCTTGTGGTGTTGGTTCCGTATAATATTCCTCTGTGGAATTATATAAAGAAACAATTTATATTACTTCCCACACTTATTGATGGATCGAGATGTCTAGGGGATACGATTGATGTTTACCTTCATCCATTGATTGAGGAGTTCAATGAATTTTGGGGAAATAGTGTGATGACTTATGACTATTAAATTAATGAAATGGTCAAATTGAAGGATTCTTTATTGTGGACAATCAATGATTTTTCAGCTTATGAAAATTTATCAGGCTTGAGTACGAAAGGAGAGTTTTCATTCCCTTGTTGCAATAGAAGTAAAAAATCTGTGTGGATTAAACATTCCAAAAAATGGGCATACATGGGTCACAGAAAATTTTTCCCCCTCAGCATAGGTTCATAAAGGACAGAGTCACATTTGATGGTTCTAGAGAGTTCAGCCCAACACCAAATATCATTAGAGGAGTCAAAATGCTATCGTTTATTGAGGAATAAAACATCAACATTTTATATGAATATCATGATTTAGTGGCTCATCCATTATGTAATATTTGTGGTGCAGGTAGAAAATGCAGTCAGATTTGGAAAAAGAATAGTGTTTTTAAAATCTCCCCTATTTAAAAACTAACATGCTAGGGCACAATTTTGATTTCATGTACATTGAAATAAAAAAAATTTTGATAATATATTTTGAACCATTTTAGGTGTCAGTGTAAAATCAAAGGACCATCTTAATGCATGTCCTGATTTAGAAGAGATGGGTTTAAGAAAACAATTGCATTTACAATTTGTTGATGGAAACAAGGAATATATGATTGCAGCACAGTATACTATGACTACAAAGGAGAATGATAAATTTCATTCCATTTTGAATATTCTCATGGTGCCTAATGGTGGGTATTCTAATATTTAAAAGTGTGTGCATTTGAAGAGAAAGATATTGCAAGGGTTGAAAAGTCATGAAAATAATATACCACATCAGTAGTTTATTCCAATCGCAATTTGTGATTGTTTATCACCCAATGTTGTTCAACTGTTGATTGAGATGAGTAATTTTGTTATACAGCTTTGTTTAAGAAATCAACAAATGAGTGATTTAAAAAAAAATTCGAATGAATTGTACTTATGACTTGTAACTTTGATAAACTATTTCCCCCCTTTTTATTTGATGTTATGGTTCACTTGAAAATGCACCTAACTGATGAAGTAATGGCTGTTGGTCGAGTGCAATTCAGGTGGATGTATCCTATTGAGATGTATCGAAATACATTGAAATGATTTGTATGCAACAGAGCTCATTCAGAGACATCAATATCCAATTGTTATTTGATGGATGAGTGTACTAATTTTCGTGCAGAATATCTTATGGATTTTGAAAAAAAAATTAGATAAGCCATCCTGGATTCATGATGGTCCAGTTGGGGAAGGAACCACATTTGATATGGACAACATCGAGTGGATACAAGTGCATCGATACATCTTGTTCAATAAACCATCAATTTCACCATTAATGCAGAAAGTGTCTTATAAATTGTATTATTTAACTTTCAAATGTTTTGTTTGAAGATGTTTTTCATTTTAACATCGAGATTGTTCATTTTTAGAAAACACATTAATGATCTAAAAGAAGATATGTATCATGTGACTAATTATCAAATTCAACAATCCCATTATGCGTCATTTCATGATTGGTTCAAGGATTTTGTATGTATAAATTTATTTTCAGAATGAGTGATGTATTATAATAATTTCTTTTAGCTGAGATCATTATTAAATTCTATGAATTATGTAGGTTCATAAGCTATAGGAGTTAGGTGACCCATGCAAACTGATGAATTTATCCAACTAGATGAGGGTCCATCTATAACAGATTATCATTATAAATCTTTAGTTGCTAATGGTTTTTGATATAGCATTAAAGATGTTGATGAAAAACGAGAAAAACAAAACAGTGGCATTAGTTGTACATTTGTTGATTTTGGTTATTACTATGGTCAATTGACACATATCATTGAAGTTTTATACTCACACGGGTTGAAGTACATATTGTTAAATTGTAATTGGGTTGATCCAGTGCGTGGAAGTAAAGTCAATCAATATCAATTTACAATGGTGAATTTTAACTATATGTTATATAGAAATGAATATGTTGATAATTAACATTTCATTTTGACAGCACAATCGGAACAAGTATTCTTCGTTATATTGCCTTCATATCCTAGTTGGCAAGTTGTTGTGAAACTTTCCTAGTGAGGAGTGTTTCTATTTGAACCTGATGAACCCAAGACTGATCCTTTTTTTGCCCAACAGCTTGATCAACGTACCTTTGTTCAATGTGGAGAATATATTTAATGTGTCAGAGAGGCCATTGAAGGAGAAATGGTCGATTTGTAGGATTAATAAAAGGTGTATAATTGTTTTCCTGCCAAACCCCAAACAGTGCCCCCCCCTGCGGATACCCACTCCCATCATGGACATCCCCTCACCCAAGACTGACCCCACTCTCAGACAACCCCCACCCCCGAACATCCCCTTCCCACCATGGATGGACCCCCACCACACGGAGAGCCCCCCCCACCCCGGACTACCCCCTCCATCCCTAAACAACCCCCAACCCGGACAGCCCCCCCCCCAAACAGCCCCCCACCCCAGAGAGCCCCCGCTCTCCCCTAACAGCCCCCCCAGAAATCCCCCCAACACCCTAGACAGCCTCCACCCCACACCTGAAATCCCCCCCTCACCCCCGGATAGCGCCCACCCCGAACAGCCCCCACCCCACCCTGGACATCCCCCACCACTCCCCTAATGCCCCCCCCCCCCGGGATAGCCCCCACCCCCGGAAATCCCCCCCCCCCAACCCCCCCCCACCCCACCCACACACCCCGGACATCCCCACCCCACCTCACCTCAAACAGCCCCACCCAATCTTGGAAAACCCCCTCCCCCAGACAACCCCCCCCCCCCCCCCCCCGGACCCCCGAAGGCCCCCCCCCCACCCCACAAACAGCCCCCCTCCCCATCACCCCAAACCCCCCGCTCACAGCTGAACCCCCCTCCCCCTCCGACCCTGGATAGCCCCCCCACCCCACCACGCCCCCCCACGCCCCACCCTGAACAGCCCCCATCCTACCACGGACAGCCCCACCCCACCCAGGACAGCCCCCACCACACACTGGATAGCCCCCCTCACCCCCAGACAACCCCCCGGACACCCCCCCTCACCCTAGACACCCCCTCCCCCCGCTCACCCCTGACAGCCCCCCCCCCCTCCCAGCCTGGGTAGCCCCCCACTACACCCCTAATAGCCCCCCCCCACCCTGGACAACCCCCTCACCATTGTACAACCCCCCCCCCCACACACCCCTGGACAACACATCCACCCCCCTCTCCGGACAGCCCCCCCACCACATTGTATAGCCCCCCCCCACCCCAGACATCCCCCGCTCAACCCTGACATCCCCCCCCCCCCACATAGGACATCCACCCCCACCCGGGAACCCCCACCCCACCCCAGACAACCCCCCTCACTCCTGGATAACCCCCCCCCCCCCCATCACCCCGAATAGCCCCCCCCCCCCCCCCCCCCACCCCACACACACACACACAGACACACACCAGATAGCCCCTGCGCACCCCTGACAACCCCCCTCACTCCAAACAGCCCCTCCCACCCAGGACAGCCCCCACCCCATTCTGTATAGCCCCCCTCACCCCCGGACGTCCCCCCACCCCGAAGATCCCCCCTCACCCCAGACAGCCCCCTCTCACCCCTGACACCCCTTCACCCCGGACAGCCCCCACCCCATCACGAACAGCCCCCACCCCACCTCGGATAGCCCCCCTCCCCTCACCATCAAATTCCCCCCCCCAACACCCCCCAGACAACCACCCTCACCCGGACATCCCCCACTCACCCCTGACATCCCCCCTCTCCCAGACAGCCCCCAACTCGAGCAATGCCAACCCCACCCCGGACAGCCCCCACACTCCCGGACAGCCCCCACCCCAATCCAAACCCCCCCACCCCCGGACACCCCCACCTCCGAAGATCCCCCCCTCACCCCCAAACATCCCCCTAGACATCCCAAACCCCCGGAAAGCCCCCCAACCCACCCCGAACAGCTCCCCAACCCCAGAACATCCCCTCTCATCCCAGATAGCCCACCCCCCCATACAACTCCCCCCCGGACACCCAACCCACCCCGGACAACCACACAACACCCCCTTTTAATACAATTATTTTTTACATAATTTTATTTCAGTTTTGTTAATTTATAGATTTTTTAAAATTGATTTAAAACTAATTATTCTATCCCTTATTATTTGATTGACTACTCTAAAAGTTTGATTATTTAAAAAAACAAACTACTTTACCTTTTTGACATTGTGGATGGACCCCTTATTAATGATTTGTATGATCGTAGATATGTCAGGGGAACATGCAGCAAATCCACATCATCCATTTGAGCCATGAACATCTCAGGTTCGAGGTATCTTTGAATGTAACTGTTTCAGGTTTTTTATGTAATTTATATATATATATATATATGAACATCTGTCAAATTATGTATAAAATTATTTTCAATAGGATCAGACTCGACTGCTTCTTCCTCTGGAAAAAGAGGCCCTGGTCGTAGGATTTTTTCATAGAATCCTGACACTGTTTATGATGTTTCATTGGATGGAAGATTTCATTGTGTGGGATTGACTGCCCCTACATTTATTCGTCATCTAGGTCATATCATATTCAAATCACATCAATTTCCATTTTCCACACATGACTGAGCTTATATCCCTTAGGATACATTAGATCATCCTTGGGGGGAAGTTAAGGTAAGAACACCAATTTAGGTTCTTCCTTATGTTTAAATATATACTATCATCTGTGATTTTGTTTCTTAAAAAGAATAATATAAAAGAGTGAACCAATGATTTTTGCCCTGTGTATATGACAAAATGTCGTAAGATGTGGAAGGATTATAAAGGCAAAGTCAAGAGAGAGAACTGGGTACCAAATATGGGTGCTACAGACATTCTGGAAAAAGTCTTGAGAAGTGTTCTCCTATCTCAGTGGCCTGACATAGTTGAATATTAGTCTACTGAGTCCACCGAAGTTGGTATATTTATTTTTGTATATATATTTTCAAGAATGTGTGACATTATATTTTCTTGAAATTTGAATTAATTTTATGTAGGAGGTGTCGGCACACCATTCCGAGAATCGATCGTTGCAGGGACCACCTCACAGGCTCGGGACTCGTCACGTGTCTCAGATCCGACGTGAGGTATTTATTATTGATGTTTTTATTATTTATTATTGTTTTGTGTTATACTATTATATTTTGTTGGTATACAGTTATAGGAACAAGTTGCATCGACTCATAAAATGTCATTGTGGATAAGGATTTGTGATCAAAATTATCTTGAGGCTATAACTCTTATAGTAAGTGCTTATACTCATTATAAATACTTATAAGAATCCGTATATAAACATATATAAGTATATATATTTAAATATTTCATAGGCTCTATTTGAAGTTGAGTTAGAACATCTTCTAGAGGATCAAAGAAAACTTTCCATGTGAAGGGATGAGATATTCCATCACATTATTGGTCATGATAGACATGGATATATTTTGACATATTGAATGTGTAGAGACCCTAGGCCTGACATACATAGACATTACATTACTTTTGTAGAATACTTAATACATAAAAACACACACACGCAAGGACCGTAATAGTTTAGTGTCTTTGGAAACTCGGAATATAATCTTCTAATCATGGTGAAATATCTTCAACATCTCCCATAATGATCTTCCTTTTTTATACCTAAAACCATTCTTTATATCCTGGGGAAAAGAAAACATAAAAGGGTGAGCTCAAATGCTCAGTAAGGGTAAACAAAAGAAATATCAATCACATAATATTTATAAGAACATAACATTTTGGAAATTTTAACCTGCAAAAGAGATCATAATATCATAACATGGGATAACCCATAGTAGTGAAATGTAATCCCAATAATCATAAATTAAAACATGAAACTATATGGCATACACACATAATCATATATAATCATTTCTTATTAGTCAAGACTCATTTCCAAGACTATCTTAGTGGACAAGGTCCCTTTCTGAACCGAGTTCACTCCTCGTTTTAGTCCTGTTTCACTGAACCGATATAACCTACTGTTCCAACCATGTATATTTCATGAGATATAAATTCTTTACCAAATTAATTGGAGGGAGATATAGGTCCCACCCATCTCATAATGATACCTTTATTATGTGTGCCACAAAATCTTAAATCATACATCATTGCATAACCCATGTAATAAAAATGGAAATCTTAAACATCATGAAATCATCAAACAATTCATATAAGTTAAAGGAATTCATAAAAATAATTCAATCACAACATAACCAAATCAATGCCATAATATGGATATAAACAGAACCCTATTTTATCTTATATAGAAAATAATTTTGATAAAACACTTGAACTCCATTCTTGGGGAAAATATCCTATAAAATTCAAAAACATTTTCCTTTCTTAACATGTCATAAAATTTAAACTAAAATAAGTTGATTAAAAATAAACTTGAAAAATTGTAAAGGAAGCTTCTTGGAAATAATGTTTTAAAAATCCATTCATGTCGTATAAGTTAAAAAAACATTCTTCGTACTGTTGTCAGAAAAGTCAAAAAGTACCTCGTACGAAAAACGACAAAAATTCATTTCATATCCTTTACTAAAATCTCACCGAAGGGTAAATTTGGATTTAAAAAATTGTAGGTGGATGGAAATATAATTACATATTGAGGAAACATGTATGTGGATGATAAAATACACCCCAGTAAATACTAAAGTATAAACAATCTCGGATAAAAATGAGATTGTGATATTTCCCTTACCTTAGGTCCGATTTGCTTCGTAAGTGTCCGAACCTCCTGTATAATGATTTAAATAATGTTATTTACTTATTCCAGAATCATACTTATTGTTAGGATATCTTATATGGTCATATTATTAGCTTCTTATTAGTAATATTTCATTACTACTTGTTATTTGGGTGTTTATTACTTTTTGTTCTTATGCGTGTTTTGTCGAATAAATTCATATTCTTATCTTTAGGTCATAGATACCTCATTTCCAGAATGGTATTAGTGTAATATATATCATATTCATTCATTAAATTCATTTATATAATCATTATTAAATGAATATCATGTAGAATGAGTCGCATCACATCGTGGAGACGGTATTCCGTACGTACGCACGAGTGATGATATCATTCCTATGATCGTGGAATTGTATTGGAGTGTATGTATACTATTTCATAATAAAAATCACTTTATAATAGTCATATATAGTCATTATTTACACCATTATACCCATCCAAGTAAGGTGGTGGTGGAAAATAGATTACACCACGTGGTGGAGACGGTATTATGTACGTACGCACACGCGGCGATTTCTTATTCCGTATGATGGATATATTGTGAAATAAGGTTGTTTAATACTTATAATAACATATCAGTAAATGAGTGATACTGATATTATTACTTCATAATGAAACAACTAAAGAAGAAGAAGTGGAAGAAGAAATAAAGATGAAAGAATCGGTAACGGACATTACCTCTTCTTTGAAGTGCTTCTTTAAGACCTCCTTTTAGGGAACTAAAATTGGTCTTTGAGGAGGAAAAGAACCTCTAGGATGTTTATATGGAAGTGGATCAGAGAATTTGGCAGATTTTGGCCAAGCTTGAAGGCTCACAGTGTTGTGAGGAAGAGACGGAGGGGGTGCCCTTTTATAAGGGAGGAGAGGGGCACCTTTGGAATAACTAAAAATATTATTTTATTATAAAGCCAAATTCGTTTTTAAATAGCTCCAAATTGATTTATTTCGAAGATAACGTGGGGATGGGTCGAACGACTCTCATCCACTTGAATTTAGACAAGTTTACGTTCCTATTTTAACCTTATCATTTATATTTAACTTTAAGTTAGATAATTTTACTTTTACCGTGTCTTCTTGTTTTCTTAAACTATAAGGTTAATAAACATACTATATAAAGCAAAACGAACCCCAAGTTGTTTATTATTAATATATATAACCTTATCTAAGTCATTTGGTAGATCCTTAGATTTTTAGGAATAAAATAACAATTAATAATATAATATATGTTTTAAAAACTATTTTATGTCAATTTTGACACTATTTAGTAATTGATTTCTGTGAAAATCATAACAGAATTATTAGTTCCAAAAACGTAAATTAAATCAATACTAACATTTCATATTAACCTATAAAAGTATTTTAATTCACAAAAAGACATAAATTAAATTTATTTTGGTATTTATAACATCAATTATGTCAATATTTCATTAATAAGACAATTACTGCATCATATTTGTGTCATACTAAATGATAATTATGTAATCCCTAAAAATTCTAAATAAATTCCTATGATGTAAATAATTGTATTATATTTCTGGAGACTATTCATGTTCTAAGTTCCATGAAGTTTATCACTAAATTAAAATTATTATACTTATACGATTTAAGAAAGTGACATGTTGTCACATTCTTTGGTTTTAATAATAATTAAATTATTTTCATGGAAAAAAGTCCATTAAATTAATCTAAACCCACCATTAGGTGATATGGGTCGACTTTTAGTGATCCAATAAGATTTTTACATGTGTTAGGATAATTTTATAATATTATATTTACCCTTAATTACCCGATTTACCTTTAACTATGGTAAATAAAATTTACCGTAGTTACTATTCATAATTCCCAAAAATAAAAAGTATCTTATTAACATAATTTGGATCCACTGATTCCAAATATGGAATCCATTTTTCCAAATTTAATACACAAAAGGTTCAGAAATTAAATTAAAATTATTCCTGTTGTCGAAAGAAAACAGGTTTTTCTTTAAAACATTGCAAAAGATTGAATTGATTTAACCTACGAATTCATGGTAAAATAAATGCTATTGACATGCATTATATTAAATGGTAAAATTATATTCTATTTATACTTTAAAACCATTCAATATTATAATTTAACCACATAAGATATTATGATGAAAAAATTGTTTTTAATTAAAATATAGCGTGTTTTTACTATTCATTAAAATATGAAAGTCATCGGAATAAAATGAAAAATTTATCCAAAGTAAATTTTCATTTCTTGATTCCAAAGAATATTTTTATTTTGTCAAATGGAACTTATAAAAATTTAAAAAACTAGATTTAATGTTGGTGCACCATCAAAAGGCGGAAAAACTGCATTTTTTGAAAAATAATTATTTTACCCGAAAAATTTATTTTGTTCTTATACCATGTTCTAGAAAATGTGTAAGACAAATAATAATGTTATAAGATTCAAAATTTAGTTAATACTATTAATAATGGCTAGTTCAAAATAATATTATAATAATATATCGTTGTTTAGTAAAACCCGGTATTGCGTACAACACACGCTATCGAGGAAGGTCGCGATTGCGTGTAATGCAAGCCAAGTCAGGGTTGCGTGCTGTGAAAGAATCCTTAGTTGATTCGTATATCATAATCCAAAAATATTTCATTTATACATTGAATATATATATATATATACTCAATGTTGCTTAGAATAACTGTTATCAAAATTGTGTGTAACACGATCCAAGAATAATGTTGCATATACTGCAAGCTAATACGGTGTTGCGTATAGCGCAAGGTAATCTTGGGGTAGCATAAAATACAAGACATTAATGAAATTAAATGAATATTTTTCATAAAATCTCGGGGTGTTACATTCTACCCCTTTTAAAATGAATTTCGCCCTCGAAATTCGTCGGGGTTATAAATGGTTTACTACTTGAAAGTTTCTTTAATAGAAACCCTAATCGTAAAAAGGAATACCAAAAACATTCTTTAAAAACAAAAGTATGAAACGTAATGGTTACCCAAATAAACTAATCATTGGGTTTCCACATAGGTGAAAATATGGATATGGAAGGGAAATCTAACCATCATGTTCTGATGGAGAGTGGTAGAGAACATGGCTATGGAAAAGCCAGCAATCACAAAGCCATAAATTTGTAACGATCTAAGGTACCATCTAATTCATCAGATATAAGAGCACTTGGACAACAGTTTTGGTTTTCAAGATCATTTCCCTAAAGTTGATGAAATTGGAATTAGAATAAATACTTTTGTGATTTTGGTACTGTGTCACTTTTGGTCATTATTTGGACAATTTACACTTCATCTCTTAAAGAAATGAAGTTGGATTTGTCATTCGTGAAGTGTTAGTAGATCATGTGATGGAATGATGGGTCATTCCATCTGTCTCAAACAAAGGGTTAAAAAATTTATCAAAAATAAATAAGACCTTCTATGGTGAATTTAATCGTATACGATTCCAATAATGAACTTATACTTCATATATCATACCGCGTAATAAAATAAAACTAGTTTCTA
Source organism: Viscum album (assembly GCA_963277665.1). Taxonomy (NCBI): domain Eukaryota; kingdom Viridiplantae; phylum Streptophyta; class Magnoliopsida; order Santalales; family Viscaceae; genus Viscum; species Viscum album. The sequence continues at coordinate 94,469,496 of OY728138.1, read as the reverse complement.
CTAACCAGGGACTTCCTATAGGACAGTGGTAGGTGACAAAGGCCAGTTGCACTTCGGTTGTGGGTTCGATTCCCATAGCCTTGTCCGACGCGATGGGCTGTCGCCCGTCCTGCAGGTTTTCCTTTTTCTAAAACTACATTACTATAACATCCCATCAATAATATCGAAAAAAACTTCTATCCTTAAACAATACTAACTTATGTCCAACATAATCCATTATAATCTTTAGGCTTATCTATAATACTGCAGTCCATTCTCATAATATAGTGAAATGATTACTATAGATTTAATACCATCGTGGATCCCCATATATCATAAGATATGTCTTGTTGGTCACATTCCAAACATTCAAAGGCCTTAATCATGTATTCTCTTGAATACCCATTGAACCTTAGTGAAAACATGAATGTAGTTAAAAGTTAACTCTTTCCACATACCAAAATCCCAAAATTCTATATACTCAAACCATGATATCACTTAGTCCTTATATCAATCATGAGCTCATGAATACTGTCAAATAAGTCATTTTCTCATTTTCCATTCATTATGCGCATATAATCTTTTTTCTAAAAATATCTCAATCACTTTCCATGGTTATCGGTATAAAATTATTGAAGGCCACAATATACCAATACATAAATATTCCAATACTCAACATTATTTTGAAATCCCATTACATAAACACTTAATCATTCCACCACATCGTTTTCATATTCAACATCACCAATGGTGATCGCATGTGACTTCCCTTTGTCCTTTGCCTTAAGTGGTTGCTCATTTTGATCATCATTAACCTTTGGATTAGGGCATTTATTGGCATAATGTCCCATCTCCTTTCTCTTGAAACATTGAAGTGTAGTAGGTTCATTCTATGTATCCCTTCCTTGGTTTGCATCATTAGACATATTCTTCCCATAATTGTGGCATTCAAACTCCCGATGACCTTCCTTTCCACATTTGAAACATTTACTTGTCCCTTTAAGACAATCTCCACCATGCTTCTTTCCACACTTTGAGCATAAGGAAACATTCATCTTCTTTTCACCATTGTTATGATATTTCCCCTTGAACTCCATCTTTCGTTTCTTGTCAAAACTACTAGATGGATAAGTAACATCAACTTCCATTTCTACCTTGATACCACAACGCACAATTTCTTCATAGTTACTGAAGTCTCTTATAGCTAATGCCCTTCGAAGATTTGGTTTTAAGCCACTGAAGAATCAATCAACTTTACTTTCAGGTTGGATGATAAATCCAGATGCATACCTTGCAAGCCTTGTAAAATTCGCATCATATACACCAAAAGATTCATCATCCTTTTTCTTTAGTTCAAGAAACTCCTTCTTCATCATTGTTCGAATAATACGAGGGAAGTACTTATTGAAAAATATGTTCTTGAACTCGTTCCATTCCATGGACTCAATTTCATCTCTTTGCCTCGTATTCTTGATAAGATTCCACCATTGATCAACTTCACCTTCCAAACGATATACTTCTAAGATAAATTTATCATGTTCAGAACATTGAAGAATTGAAAATATCCTTTCAGTGGTACTGATCCATTGTTCAGCAACAACTGGATCAGAAGACCGACTGAAAGAAGGTGGACGTTGCCTCATGAAGGACTCAATAGAATATTGTTCCCTTCTCTGCTCATTTGGAAGTCTAGAATGATTCATATCTTGTGTAATTATAGGAATAAGATTTTTTACTCCATCTCCCATAACATTTGTTTATTTAGGAGGACAATCATTGCATTGTCCATTGCATTGATCAACACGGTTCCTTCGGGTTCCATCCATCGTCCTAAACCCAAAAAGAATAGTGTGAGAGGCAAAAATCATGCTCAGGAAAACAACATAATAAAGGGGGAGCACCTCAATATCTAACATCTTAGGTTAAATTCTAAGATCGTTACCGTAGTTCTAGGACCATATCTTATACGCATACTTATCCTTAGGGACATCCCTGTACATACCTTAGAAATATCTCTAGGGATCTTACTAATATTTTCGCATCCTAGTTTACAAAGGTTGACTAAACCTTTCCTCTGATACAAACTGTAGAGACCCTAAACCTAACGTACATGGACATTACATTACTTTTGCGGAATACTTAGTACATAAAAAAACTCACACGCAAGGACCGTAATAGTTTAGTGTCTTTGGAAACTCGGAATATAGTCTTCTAATCATGGTGAAAGATCTTCAACATCTCCCATAAATATCTTCCGTTTTTATACCTAAAAGCTTTCTTTATATCCTGGGGAAAAGAAAACATAAAAGGGTGAGTTCAAATGCTCAGTAAGGGTAAACAAAAGAAATATCAATCATATTATATTCATAAGAACATAACATTTTGGAAATCTTAACCTGCAAAAGAGATCATAATATCATAACATGGGATAAATCATAGTAGTTAAATGTAATCCCAATAATCATAACGTAAAACAAAAACTATGTAGAATAAACATATAATAATAGAGAATCATTTCTTATTAGTCAAGACTCATTGCCAAGACTATCTTAGTGGACAAGGTCCCTTTCTGAACCGAGTTCACTCCTCGTTTCAGTCCTGTTTCACTGAACCGGTATAACCATCCATTCCATCCATGTCTATATCATAAGATATAAAATATTTACCCAATGAATTGGAGGGAGATATAGGTCCCACCCATCTCATAATGATATCATTCTTATGTGTGCCACAAAATCTAAAATCATACATCATTCCATAACCCATTTAATAAAAATGGAAATCTTAATCATCGTGACATCATCAAACAATTAAAATAAGATAAAGGAATTCATAAAAATCATTCCATCACAACATAATCAAATCAATGCCATAATAGGGATATAAATAGAACCCTATTTTAGCTTAGATGGAAAATAATTTTGATAAAACACTTAAACTCCATTCTTGAGGAAAATATCCTTTCAAATTAGAAAACATTTTCATTTATTAACATGTCATACAATTTTAAACTAAAAGAAGTTGATTAAAAATGAACTTGAAAACTTGTAAAGGAAGATTCTTGGAAATAATGTTTTAAAAATCCATTCATGTCGTATAAGTTAAAAAAACATTCTTCATAATTTTGTCGGAAAAGTCAAAAAGTACCTCGTACGAAAAATGACAAAAGATTCCTTTCATATACTTTACAAAAAACTCACCAAATGGTAAATTTGGATTAATACAATTGTATGTTGATGGAAATAAAATTACATATTGAGGAAACATGGATGTGGATGATAAAATACACCCCAGTAAATACTAAAGTATAAACAATCTTGGATAAAAATGAGATTGTGATATTTCCCTTACCTTAGGTCCGATTTGCTTCGTAAGTGTCCGAACCTCCTATATAATGATTTAAATAATGTTATTGACTTATTCCAAAATCATACTTATTGTTATGATATCATATATAGTCATATTCTTAGCTTCTTATTATTAATATTTCATTACTACTTGTTATTCGGGTGTTTTTTACTTTTTGTTCTTATGCGTGTTTTGTCGAATAAATTATTATTCTTCTCTTTAGGTTATAGATACCTCATTCCCAGAATGTTATTAGTGTAATATATATCATATTCATTCATTCAATTCATTTATATAATCATTATTAAATGAAGATCATGTAGAACGAGTCGCATCACATCGTGGAGACGGTATTCCGTACGTACGCACGAGTGATGATATCGTTCCTATGATTGTGGAATTGTATTGGAGTGTATGTATACTGTTTCAAAATCAAAATCACTTTATAATATTCATATATAGTCATTATTTACACCATTATACCCATCCAAGTAAGGTGGTGGTGGAAAATAGATTACACCACGGTGTGGAGACGATATTTCGTACGTACGCACGCGCGGTGATTTCTTTTTCCATATGATGGATAGATGGTGAAATAAGATTGTTTCATACTTATAATAAAATATAAGTATATGAGTGATACTGATGTTATTACTTCATATTTAAACAACTAATGAAGAAGAAGTGGAAGAAGAAATAAGGATGAATGAATCGGTAACGGACATTACCTCTTCTTTGAAGTGCTTCTTTAAGACCTCCTTTTAGGGCACTAAAATTGGTCTTTGAGGAAAAAAAGAACCTCTAGGATGTTTCTAGGGAAGTGGAGAAGAGAATTTGTCAATGTTTGGCCGATATTGAAGGCTCAAATTGTTGTGAGGAAGAGAGGGAGGGGGTGCCCTTTTATAAGGGAGGAGAGGGGCACCTTTGGAATAACTAAAAATATTATTTTATTATAAAGCCAAATTCGGTTTTAAATAGCTCCAAATTGATTTATTTAGAAGATAAGGTGGGGATCGGTCGAAATACTCTCATCCAATATAATTTAGACAAGTTTAGGTTCCTATTTTAACCTTATCATTTATATTTATCTTTAAGTTAGATAATTTTACTTTTACCGTGTCTTCTTGTTTTCTTACACTATAATTTTAATAAACATACTATATCAAGCCAAAAGAATCCCAAGTTGTTTATTATTAATATATATAACCTTATCTAAGTCATTTGACAGATCCTTATATTTTTAGGAATAAAATAACAATTAATAATATAATATTTTTTTTAAAAACTATTTTATGTCAATTTTGACACTATTTAGTAATTGATTTTTGTGAAACTCATAACATAATGATTAGTTATAGAAACGTCAATTAAATCAATACCAACATGCCATATTAACCTATAAAATTAGTTTTATTTCATAAAAAATCTTAAATTACATTTATTTTGGTATTTATAACATCAATTATGTCAATATTTCATTAATAAGACAATTACTGCATCATCTTTGTGTCATAATAAATGATAACTATTTAATCCCTAAAAATTCTAAATAAATTCCTATGATGTAGATAATTCTATTAGCTTTCTAGAGATTATTCATGTTCTAAGTTTCATGAAGTGTATCACTAAATTAAAATTATTATACTTATAAGATTTAAGAAAGTGACATGTTGTCACATTCTTTGGTTTTAATAATAATTAAATTATTTTCATGGAGAAAAGTCCATTAAATGAATCTAATCTGACACATAGGTGATATGGGTCGACCTTTAGTCATCCAATAGGATTTTAACATGTGTTAGGGTAATTTTATAATAAATATTTACCCTTAATTACCCGATTTACCTTTAACTATGGTAAATAAAATTTACCATAGTTACTATTCATAATTCCCAAAAATAAAAAGTATCTTATTAACATAATTTGGATCCACTTATTCTAAAAATGGAATCCATTTTTCTAAATTAAATACAAAAAAGTTGCAGAAATTAAATTAAAATTAATCTCGTTGTCGAGAGAAAACATGGTTTTCTTTAAAACATTGCAAAAGATTGAATTGATTTAAACTACGAATTCAAGGTAAAATCAATGCTAATGACATGAATTATATTAATTGGTAAAATTATATTATATTTATACTTTATAACCATTCAATATTATAATTTAACCACATAAGATATTACGATGAAAAAAGTTGTTTTTAATTAAAATATAGCGTGTTTCTATTCTTCATTAAAATATGAAAGTCATCAGAATAAAATGAAAAATTTATCCAAAGTAAATTTTTATTCTTTATTCCAAAGAAGAATTTTATTTTTTCAAATGGAACTTATAAACATTTCAAAAACTATATTTAAAGTGGGTGCACCATCAAAAGGCGGAAAAACTGCATTTTTTTAAAAAATATTTATTTTACCCGAAAAATTTATTTTGTTCTTATACCATGTTCTAGAAAATGTGTAAGACGAATAATAATGTTATAAGATTAAAAATTTAGTTAATACTATTCATAACGGCTAGTTCATAATAATATTATAATAATATATCGTTGTTTAGTAAAACCCGGTATTGCGTACAACACACGCTATCGAGGAAGGTCGCGATTGCGTGTAATGCAATCCAAGTCAGGGTTGCATGTTGTGAAATAATCCTTAGTTGTTTCGTATATCATAATCCAACCATATTTCATTTATACATTGTATATATATATATACTCAATTTTGTGTAGAATAACTATTATCAAAATTGTGTGTAACACGATCCTAGAATAGTGTTGCATATACTGCAAGCTAATACGGTGTTGCGTATAGCGCAAGGTAATCTTGGTGTAGCATACAACACAAGACATTAATGAAATTAAAAGAATATTTTTCATAAAATCTCAGCGTGTTACAGAACGAGGATTACATGTTTTGTAGTATCAGGCTCTGAGGATTTCGGTCATGTTGTAGATCAGATGACACAACATCTTTCAGATTTTGAGGCATGATTGTGTGCTTATAAGTAGATAAATGCGCAATTGATCGCTGAGGTTAGAACACTGTGGGAATATGTGTGTCCGGGTACTATTGTAGGAGATCCTACGATGCAAGTTCAAACTAAATTTATTTATTTACTTTATGTTATTTTCATTATTAAATCAATATAATTTTTATTTGCTGTAGGACTCTGACACACCAGATGAAGGTAACAGCCATGACCACACATAACGCATCATATTCCGAAGGTGTGTTTATTTTATATTTTTTATTGAATTAATGTTATATTTTGATTTATACTTTAAATGCAATTTGGGGGTGGGGGTCTTTCTAGGGGTGAGGGGGGTTTTCTGGGTGGTGGGGCTTTCTGAGGGTGAGGTGTGCTGTTCGAGGGTGAGGGGGAATGTCCGGGGTGAGGGGGGGATGTCCGGGAAGAGGGGCTATCTGGGGGGTGGGGGCAGTTTGGGGTGGGGGGGCTATCCGAGGGTGAGGTGGGTTGTCCGGGGGTAGAAGGGTTGTCCAGGGTGTTAGAACATTGGGACTGGTGGTTCCCATGTCTTTCACATACACATAACAAAAAGGTAAGGCCTCCAATAGGTCCTCAGGATCCACCTAACCTAGAGGGATGGAAATAGATATACCACGGTTAGTTACCCAGTAGATGGAACCCTAACTACCTAAACACCTGCAACCCACTACAAAACAATTAATGCTCAAGACACCCTGGTGTATAATCTCTTATGGAACAACTCCACAATAAACCATATGATTGATAACATATGATTTATTCTATACCATATGATTTATACCTAATAACATGGTTTAAACCATGCATCTGAATGTTTTGTCATATCTTCTTACTCCTCACAAATAATAATTAGGGTGTTCTCGTGTAATTTCTTTTCTTGCTTATGTCGTTCGGTATGCATTAGACCGTTAAATGCATGTTTTGGACTTTTAGGACACGTAGAGTGCATTTTCAGTCATCGCGGTCACATGACACCTTTTATTAACATGTATTCTTCCCGACCATTTCAAAATTCACACACCCTTTGTTGTCATCTGATTTCATGGCATTCTGAGGTCGTTCGGCCAGTTTTGACCACCCCACAGATGCTTTTCAAGTGCGCCAAACACCTAAAAAACATATATTTAGTTGTTCCATGAAAACCACACATAGGAATGGCGTGTAGTCTCCTCCTACACATTACCTATAATATTTAGGGTGTTATCATGTGATTTCAGTTCATACCGATGTCGTTTGGTATACATTTGACCGTTAGACGCATGTTTTAGCCATTTACGACGCGCAATGTTCTTTTTCGGTCACTACGGTCACACGACACCTCCGATTGACGTGTGGTTGGCCTGACTATTTCAAAATTCACCCATATTTTATTTTTGATCAATTTCATGGAATTTTGTGCCAGTTCGGCCGATTTTGACCACCCCACGGACGCTTTTCAAGCGCGCCAAACACCTAAAAAACACATATTCAGTTGTTCCGTGCAAACCTCTTGCCTGAATGACATTCTGTCTCCTCTTCCACCTCACCAATAATAATTAGGGTGTTCTCATGTGATTTCTGGTCATGCCGATGCCGTTCGGTATTCATTTTACCGTTAAACGTATTTTTGGACATTTGTGACACACTGAGTGTGTTTTCGGTCACCTCAGTCATAGAAAACCTCCGATTGATGTGTCGTCTACCTGAACATTTCATAATTCACCCACCCTTTGTTTTCGTCTGATTTCATGGAATTCTGAGGTCGTTCCGCTAGTTTGGACCACCCCACGAACGCTTTTCAAGCACGCAAAACACCTAAAAAACACATATCCAGTTATGCCATGCAAACTGCACGTCTGGATGACGTTTCGTCTCTTCATACACTTCATCAATAAATATTTGGGTGTTCTCGTATGATTTAAGGTAATGCAGATATCGTTCGGTATGTATTTGACTATTAAAATCATGTTTTGGGCATTTACGACACGTGAAGTGCATTTTTGGTCACTGCTGTCACATGACACCTCTGATTGATGTGCCGTCTACCTGACCATTTTACAATTCACCTACCCTTTTTTCCTATTTCAAGGAATTTAGAGGTATTTTGGCCGGTTTGACCACCCCACAGACGTTTTTCAATCACATCGAACACCTACAAAACACATATTCAACCGTGTCATGAAAACCATGCATTTGAATGACCTGTTGTCTCCTCATACAACTCACCAATAATAATTATATTATTCTTGGGTGATTTCAGGTCATGTTGATGTCGTTTGTATGCATTTGACCGTTAAACGCATGCTTTGGCTATTTACGACAAGTAGAGTGCGTTTTCCGTCACTACGGTCATAAAACACCTCTGATTGATGTGAAGTTTGGCCGACCATTTAAAAATTCACCCAAATTTGTTTTAATCAAATTTCATGACATTTAGAGGTCATTCGGCCATTTTTGACCACCCCACGGATGCTTTTCAAGCACGCCAAACACCTAAAAATGCACATATTCAGTCATGCCGTGAAAATCGTGCATCCAAATTACATTCTATATCCTAGTACAACTCACCAATAATAATTAGTGTGTTATTGTGTGATTACAAGTCTTTCAAATGTCATTCGGTATGCATTTTACCATTAAACACATGTTTTGGCCATTTACAACACGCAGGGTGCGTTTTCGGTCACCGTAGTCACATGACTCCTCCGATTGACATACTGTAACATCCCAGGTAAATAAACAAAAAGACATTTTCATATTTATTAATATTTTTGAATTAAATATTAATTTTACATTAAAGGGGTTGCTATGTTCGATAGCGTACCTAATACGCTACAACAAGTTTCTTTGAAATGTATGATGAACACTAGTAATATAATAATATTATTTTAAATGGTAGTTAGCACGTAGCCGTTGTATTGGCGAGAATGAATAGAAATAACTAATATATGATTATATATGTTTTTTAAATGTTTTTACATTTATCCAATAAAAGATAAAAGCTTAAAATAAGAAAAGAATTCAATTTTAGGCATAGATACTCTAATATTCACTAAAAGGCCGACTAATCAGTTTTTGTGGCGAACCCTGTTTAAATATAGTTTTGGCCACTCTTATACATTCTATTGGACCAAATAAAATTCTTTTTTAGAATCATGACACCAAAATTTAATTTGTGTAAATTTTTGGTATTTTTCTGATAAAGTTCATTTTTAATGAATAATGAAAAATGTTGTATTTTAATTAAAAACCACTTTTTAATCTAATTTATTTTTATGATTATATTATCTTTTGAATTGGGTTTAATGTGAAATTAGAATATATTTTTACCATTTAATCCAATAGTGGTAATTGAAATTAATTTCACTTTGAAATTGGACTTAAACTAGTGTCGATCTTTTGATATATATTGTTTCATAAAAACACGCTATTTGTTTTGACAACAGGAATTAATAATTAAATTAATTAATTAAACTTATATGTTTTGAATTCTGTAAAATAGAAATCATTTTTGAATTTGGAAGATCAAATATATCTTAGGGTGAATTTTTGGTATTTTTCTATAAAACATCAAATTTTGATGAATAGTGAAATCACTAAGTAGTAGATAAAAAACTGATTTTTCATTTAAATGAAACGTTACCACTTTTGTGAATTGAATTTTAAAAATCATACATACATGGTTGTCATTAGTGTGTAAATTTTGGTTCAATGGGATGAAAATAATTTTTGGTGAATAGTAACTTTTAACATTTATTAATCATGATTAAAGGTAATTAGTGTAATTTAAGGTAAAAATAATGTTATAAAAATATGAATTTACCTTGACACCTGTCCTACCCTTATTGGATGAGTCATGGAAGACAAATACAATCCACGGGTCAGCTTGGGGACACCATGGAGCTACTTGGGTAAGAAAATGACATTAATAACTTTTTATTTGAAGTTAAAATAAAAATGTCACAAACATGAGTTGGTTTAGTAAAATAATTTTTACATGGGGTTATACAAGTCATGATTTTTACTATAAATATTCATTATAAATTTGAAAATATTTACAACATCGTGATATTATTCTTATTAATTTTAGACATTGAATAAATTAAATTATTTATGACACCATGATGATGCAGCGATTAACTCATTATTTAACGATTTAAATAAAATGAAAAGATAATGTAAAATTTAATACCTACACTTGTCAAAAACCTATTAGATGGGTTTATTTCGAACCTTTATCACCTTATACTCGAAAAATATAATTTTGGGACCTTTAAAATCCGAAAATCATTATATAATAAATTCACATTTTATAACATTCCAAGATTTCCCATCCTCCCTCTTATAAAAGGCCCCCAACACTACCACCTTACCCACACCACTCAAGCCATTGGATCAGCTAGGCTCTGCTCATTTTATCTCTCCACATCCCTCTCTTAATCCTATAAGCCTTAACTAAGGTAAAACGCTCTTCAAGATACCCTTTTGGTTCAAACCAAGAGGAGTAACCGATTTAATGTTAAAGTCTTCACTTGTGTTCTTTTGTTTTTTGTTTGCTTCTCCAACCCCCTAAACACTTTTTACTCATTTATTTTGAAACAAAACCAGTATCTTAAAAATACTAGGATATTTTTATGAGAAGGATTTTATTTACACTTACACACACCTCCGTCTAATGGTCAAAGAACATATTGTTTTTGTGGTTGGAGAATTTCTGCCTCACGAAATGATGATTGTTCAATCTTTTTTTAACACATTTAATGGTGACCATTAAGATTTAACTCTATTTATATATAATATATATTATGTTTATGTTTTCCTTATTCTTCTGTATTTTTCATTTATGGCATACCTTTATGGTTTCCATTATGGGTAAACGTGATAATTTCATTTTAGGAAGTGCGGACTACCGCCTCGACAAAGTGATTTGATTCATTAATGAAATATTTGGGATGTATAAAGGATGTTTATAATGATATTATATATGATATTATACTGGATTTATGATATACCTTTCTGTCATTATGATTTCACTCCATTAAATATGAAATAGAAATGAAAGTAGCGTTAATGCATACGTACGGCTTTCCGTCTCAATGAACGGTGCATTTCATTTCTTACCTCTAAATTTTATATAATATTATAAATACATGTATATGCTGGATATATATGATATATATGATATCAAAATCATGAATACGATTCTGTATATAATTAACCATTGACCACATGAAAAACATGTAATTGTAAGAAGTACATTTTTGACTTAAGTACAAAATATCAACAAAACGAACTTTATTAACATAAATAATTACATAATGTTTATAACATGGAAAAAAGTTTTATAAAAGGAATAATAAACTTTAAAATGGTTTTTATGCAAGTAGAAATTAACTTTAGTTTGTTATTCAGGAGATTAAAGATCAATCGAGTCAAGTCGGACATGAGGTAAGGGAGTTCATCTCAATATCCTTTCATTGAGGCATATTTTGTTCTAATACAAGACTTTCTTTTATAAACAATATAAAACACCTTTTAATTTTTATTTCATTTCAAGGGAATCTTTTTCTATGAAGCGTTTTACTAAACGACATAAAGGAATGTTTATTTTAATGTACGTAGTGAAAACGACCTTTTCCACCGCCGCAAGTATTATTTAGTCTTTGGCTTTCTCAACAAGCTGTAATGTTTTTAAAATGAAATAAATAACATATAATCTTTTATGTATTTTGGTATTGAAATTGGTTTTTAAAATGTATTTTTCTATGTCAATATATTTAAGTGATATATTGTGATCGAAATGTGGAAATGTTTTCTTTCCATTATATTTGTTTTATGTCTTATGATTTTATAATGGTACTTGGGCATTTGATGGGTGGTTACGTTATAAACCGTATGACAGGTGGTTCCGTGAATACCAGGATGGTTGGTTACGTTATAACCTCCAATGCATTGGGTATGGAAGTCGGCTGTATGGCTATTTCATTTAGTGATATGTGTGGAAGTCAACCGTATGGTTATTCCATTTAAGTATGTTTATGTCCCTTGTTACCTTTATATGTTATGTGTTCTTTATATGGGTTTTATGGTAATCTTTTGGTTACAAAAGGGTATGTAATGATCTTTTATTCAGTGAAGAGTATTTACAACTTCTTAAAGGTGAAATGTGTTACTTTGATTAAGTATTTATGGTTTACTTGATGTTTTGAAAAAATAACAATTTTCCTTCTTTGTGTATCCCTTACCGAGATTTTTATGCTCACACCAAGTTTTTTTTTGAAATGTTTTTCAAAGGACATAATGTGGAATAGGGTCAAGGATGGGATCAAGGAAATGTCATGTTGTCTTAATCATGGAACTAGACATGACTCTTTTTTTTAGAGTTCATGTTTTGTAAAAAGAAAGAAAACTTTGTAGAAGTGTCTACTGTGTAATATTTTGAGATGTAATAGTTATGATCTAATTCTCTAAAAATCTAAACCTGAAAATATCCTCAATGTGAATTATTCATCTAATTAAATATTAAGTAATGTTTAAGTCCGGGGTCTTAGAGTTGATATCAGAGGTCGGTTTAGAAAACTTTAGGGGTTAGAAAATTTTTAAATTAATACATTAATTTATGGTATGATTGAAATGATATAGAATTTAAAGATTACCATGTTTCTTCGCCTAAGATATTTCTATGTTCAGAATGGTTTTCTGTAGAGGAAACAAGGGATTTATATTGGGACGACATCAAGAGGAAGGCAACCTTCCAAATCAGAAACCTAATATGGTCAGAATTGGCACTAAACAGTTTGTCACAATGATGGAATAGTTGACTCAGGCTATAAATGGTGGTGGTATCCTTGCATGAGATCAACCAGATCAACCACAGAGGAACATGTCAGTGGTGGAACATTTCATGAGGCAACATCCCCCATCATTCAGAGGATCATCTGACCCTGTGCTAGCAGAAGGGTGGATTAAAGAATTGGAGAAGATTTTTGATGTCATGGGGTGTTCAGAACATCAAAAGGTTAGTTTTGTTGTTTACCATTTTAAAGGTGAAGCTGATCAGTGGTGGTCGATGATGAAAAATATCAGGGATAGGGATGAGATTGATGATCTTCACTGGGATGAATTGAAAGGTATATTTCTTGAGAAATATTTTCCTATGGTGGTTCGTCTTAGGATGGAAAAACAATTCCTAGAATTGAGGCAGGAGGATGACTCAGTGGCTTCTTATGAAGCAAAGTTCACTCAACTGGAAAGGTATGTTCCAAATTTTATACAAGATCTTGATAGTAAAATCAACCATTTTAACTAAGGGTTAAATCCAAAGTATTGAAGGGCTTAACTTCTCGTGAGTTCAAATGTTATGAAAAACTTGTTTGATGAGTGAAAAATGTGGAAATAGAGTTTGCCGATGATCATGTGTTCTTTGACAAACAACAAAATAAGAGGTCCGGTTAGCAGGAAAAGGGGAAGAATTCATCAAAGAAGCAAGGAGGTAAGAAAACCAAATATCCATCCTATGAGAAGTGTGTTAAAATGAATCCTGGTGAATGTTTATCCAAGTCTGGAATGTGCTTTTGGTGTGGTATGTCTGGTCATATTGCTCGTAACTATAAGGAGGAAGATAAAGCAGGTGATGAAAAGCCAGGAGTAAGATGGTTTAAGTGTAATGAAATGTGTCATTATGAAAATGAGTGTCTACCGAAGAACTAAACTGGGGGAAATAATCCAAACAATAAGAAGAAAGGGATGGTGAAATCCTTTGAAACTACTTCAGTAGATGATGGGCCATTGAATGAAGTAGTATCAGGTACACTGTTTGTTTGTTCAGATTATGAAAATGTGTTGTTTGATTCAGGGTCTACACATTCTTTCATTTCTAAGAAGTTTTCTAGTAAATTGGAAATTCTATCTCAAGATATGAATCATGAACTTATGGTAAAAAAAACTCGGTTGGAACGTTGAGATAAAATGAAATTATAAGAACCTTCATATCCATGTGTGCGGAAAGAATCTACCTGCAAACCTTATTGTTTTTCCTATAGTTGAGTTTGATGTTAATTTGGGAATGGATTGGATTTCTATTTATCATTCTAAGATTGACTACAGAGCCAAAGTGGTTTATTTTTAGAAATATTTTTAGTTTGTGTACAAGAATGAGCCCTTGTTTTTTATAACATATCAGGAAGTTGAGAAAATAGTAAAAGACAGAAATGAATGTTACCTTTCACATATTGTTGAAAATAAAGGACCAATTCTGATTAATGACGTACCAGTGGTAAATGAGTATCTTTATGTTTGAACTGATGAGTTTCCTGGTATTATTCATGATTTGGATGTTGACTTTACTATTGACTTAGTTCCTGATTCTAGTCAAATTTCAAAACCCCCTTATTGAATGGCTCAAGTTGAACTTTTAAAGTTAAAGAAGCAATTGCAAGAGTTATTAGATAAAGGTTTCATTTGACCTAGCACATCACCATGGGGAGCTCCTATCATGATTGTTAAAAAGAAATATGGTTCAATGAGACTTTCCATTTATTATAGATCCTTGAATAACATCACTGTTATGAACAAGTATCATTTTCCTCATATCGATTATTTGTTTGATCAGCACCAGGGAGATCGGTATTTTTCGAAGATTAAATTGAGGTCGGGGTACCATCAGTTGAAAGTAAAATAAGCAGACATTCCGAAGACTGTGTTTCGTACTAGATATTTCCATTATGAATTTGTAGTTATGCATTTTGGGTTAACCAATGCACCTGCTGTATTCATAGACCTTATGAATAAAATTTTCCGTGAGTTCTTGGATAATTTTGTGGTTGTTTTCATTGATGATATTTTGGTGTTTTATAAATGTAAATAGGAGCATGAAATTAATTTAAGGGTTATCTTGATAACTTTAAAAGAAAAGAAACTGTATGGAAAATTCAGCAAGTGAGAGTTTTGGTTACAACAAATATCTTTCCTTGGTCACATTGTTTCAATAAATGGCACAACTGTTGATCCTGCTAAAACAAAAGTTGTTGAAGAATGGACAAGACCCAAAAATGTAACCGAGATCCGTAGTTTTCTTGGATTGGAAGGTTATTACCAGAGGTTTGTTGAAACTTTTTCATGGTTATCTAGTCCAATGACTAATCTAACTTGGAAGGGTGTTATGTTTATCTGGGAAAAAGAATGTGATGATTGTTTTAAGGAGTTGAAAAGAAGATTGGTGAATGATCCAGTTTTGGCACTTCCATCCAGGAATGGTGAGTTTTTTATATACATTGATGTTTCGTTGAAGGGACTCTGTTGTGTCCTTATGCAGAATGATCAGGTAATTTCTTATGATTCACGTCAGTTGAAAACTCATCAGTTAAATTACCCTACACATGATTTGGAATTAACTGCTGTTGTTTTTTTCTAAAAATTTGGAGGCATCATTTGTATGGAGTAAAGTGTGAAATATATACCGATCACAAAAGTTCAAAGTATATATTCACTCATAAAGAATTGAACATGAGACATAGGAGATGGCTGGAATTAATCAAGGATTATGATTGTACAATTCATTACCATCCTGGAAAAGAAAATAAATTTTCTGATGCTTTGAGTCGAAAAAGTAATGCTTCATTAACCAGGCTATGTTTGGAATGATATCCTTTGGTTTTTTATTTGATGAACAATGGCATAGAAGTTGATGGTGCATGAAGTTATTCTGTTTTTTTTCAGGTGTCAGTGAGATCATCTCTATCAGACAGAATTAAGAAAGCACGGAAGAAAGACATTGGGTTGCAGAAAAAGGTAGAGCTGGTTCAGAAGGGTAAGTTGCCTAAATTTAACATTGATAATGATTTTGTTTTGAGGTTTGGGAAGAGATTATGTCTGCCTTTTGATTCCCAGTTGAAGAATGAGTTGTTATGTGAGGCTCATAGTTCCTCATTTTCAGTTCATCCAAGCAGTACTAAGATGTACAGAGATCTGTGGGAGTATTACTGGTGAGATGGAATGAAAAGAGATATTACTGATTTTACCGTGAAGTGTTTGATTTGTCAACAGGTTAAAGAAGAGAGACAGTTACTGAAAGGGATTTTGTATTCATTACCTGTGCCAGAGTGGAAATGGGAAAACATATCCATGGACTTTGTTGTGGGATTACCAAAGACACCTTGAGGTAATAATGAAATCTGGGTTATTGTTGATCGATTGACTAAATCTTCTCATTTACTTCCTATTTTAGATACATTGTCTCTTGATCAACATTATTGGTTGTATGTTAAAGAGATAGTAAGGTTGCATGGAGTTCCCCTCTCCATTGTATCTGTTCGTGATCCCATGTTCACTTATAAATTTTTGGAAGGCCTTTAGAAGTCATTGGGTACTGAATAAAATTTTAGTAGAGCTTTTCATCCTCAATAAGATGGGCAGTCTGAATGAATAATTCAGACCTTGGAGGATATGCTACGTTCTTTCTCGATGGATTATCAGGGAAGCTGGGACTAACATCTTTCTTTAGTTGAGTTTTCTTATAATAACAGTTTTCATTCCAGTATACAAATGGCACCATTTGAGGCATTATATGGGAAGCGGTGTCGAAATCCATATTTTTGGGATGAAGTGGGTGAAAGGAAGTTGATTGGACCAGAATTGGTAGAAGAGTTGGTAGAAAAAGTTCAGCTAATTCAGAAGAACATGAGAACAGCTCAGAGTAGGCAAAAAAGTTACGCGGATAACTGGAGGAAGGATCTATCTTTGAAGTTGGTGATCATGTTTTTCTAAAAGTTTCACCATGGAAAAGTGTGATGCGATTTGGTAAGAAATGAAAGCTGTATCCAAGATTCATTGGACCATATGAAATTCTAGAGAGAGTTGGATCAGTTTCTTACTGGGTGGCTTTACCTCTGAGTTTATCTCAGGTACACAATGTTTTTCATGTTTCCATGTTGAGAAAGTATATGCCAGATCCATCTCATGTTTTGATCCCAGAGGTAGTTCAGTTGGAAGAGAATCCCTCTTATGAAGAACAACCAGTCCTGATTCTTGACCGAAGAGATCAAGTGTTGTGGAAAAAGGTAATTCACCAGGTAATGGTTTTGTGGAAAAACCATATAGTTGAAGAGGCGACGTGGGAATCTGAAAATTCTATGAGGGATAAATACCCCCACTTATTTTGATAACTGAATAAAATTGCGAGGATGCAATTCCCAAAAGGGGTGAATGATGTAACATCCCAGGTAAATAAAGTATTCTACATTTTCATATTTATTAATATTTGGGAATTAAATATTAATTTTACTTTAAAGAGGTTTCTATGTTAGATAGCGTACTAGATATGCAACAATGAGTTCATTTGAAATCTTACGATGCACACTAGTAATATAATAATATTATTTTAAATGGTAGTTAGCACGTAGCCATTGTATTGGCGAGAATGAATAGAAATAACTAAAATATTATTATATATTTTTGTTAAATGTTTTTACATTTATCCAATAAAAGATAAAGGCTTAAAATAAGAAAAGAATACAATTTTAGGCATAAATACTCTAATATTCACTAAAAGGTCGACTTATCGCCTTTTGATGGTGAAACCTCATTAAATATAGTTTTTTTCACTCTTATACATTCTATTGGGCCAAATAAAATACCTTTTTAGAATTAGGACATCAAAATTTCATTTGTGTAAATTTTTGGTATTATTTCGATAAAGTTCGTTTTTTAATGAATAGTGAAAAATGTTGTATTTTAATTCAAAAAAACATTTTAATCTAATAAATTTATATGATTAGAGTATATTTTGAATTGTATTTAATGTGAAATTAGAATATATTTTTACCATTTTATCCAATAGTGATCACTGGAATTAATTTCACTTTGAAATTGGACTTAAACTAGTGTCAATCTTTTGATATTGTTTGTTTCATAAAAACACGCAATTTGTTTTGACAACGGGAATTAATTATTAAATTAACTAATGCAACTTATATATTTTGAATTATGTAAAAGAGACATCATTTTTGAATTCGGAATATCAAATATATCTTAGGGTGATTATTTGTTATTTTTCTGAAAAACCTCAATTTTTGATGATTAATGAAACCACTAAGTGGTAGTTAAAAAACTGATTTTTCATTTAAATGAAACTTTACCACATTTTTTAATTGAATTTCAAAAATCATACATACATTTTTGTCATTAGTGTGTAAAATTTGGTTCAATGGGATGAAAATAATTTTTGCTGAATAGTAACTTTTAAGTTTTATTAATTTCGATTAAAGATAATTAGTGTAATATAAGCTAAAAAAATGTTATAAAAATATGAAATTACCTTGAAACATGTCCTACCCTTATTGGATGAGTTATGTCTGACTAATAAAATCCATGGGTCAACTTTGGGACCCCATGGAGCCACATGGTTAAGAAAATTACATTAATAACATTTTATTTGAAGTTAAAATAAAAATGTCACAAACATGTGTCTTTTTTACTAAAACAATTTTTACATGGGGATATACAAGTAATATTTTTAACTATAAATATTCATTGTAATGATAAAATTATTTCATACATCATTATAATTTTTTTATATTTTTTAGAAATTAAATAAATTAAATTGTTTATGACACCATGATGATGCAGTGATTACCTCATTATTTAACGATTTAAATAAAATGAAAAGATAATGTAAAATCTAAAACCTAATCTTGTCAAAAACCTATTTCAAGAGTTTATTTAGAACTATTATCACGTTATCCTATAAATATATAATTTTGGGACCTTTAAAATCTGAAACTCATTATATAATAATGTAACATTTTATAACATTCGAAGACTACCCCCACCTCCCTCTTATAAAAGGCCCCCACCTCTACCACCTTACCCACACCTCTCAAGCCATTTTCTCAGCCAATATCTGCTCATTTTATCTCTCAACATCCCTCTATTCATCCTAGAAGACTTAAATTAGGCCTAAAGCTCTTCAAGAAACCCTTTTGGTTCACACCAAGAGGAGTTACTCGATTTAAAGGTAATGTCCTCACTTGTGTTCTTTTGTTTTATTTGTCTTCTCCAACCCCGTAAACTCTTTTTATTCCTTTATTTTGTAACAAAACCAGTATCTTAAATATACTATTACTTTTTTATGAGAATGATTTTATTTACACTTACACACACCACCATCTAATGGTTAAAGAACATAATGTTTCTGTGGTTGGCAAATTTTTCCTCACGAAATGATGATTGTTCAATATTCTTTTAACACCTTTCATGGTGGACATTAATATGTCACTATATTTATATATGATATATATTATGTTTATGTTTTCCTTATGATTATGTATTTTTCATTTATGGCATACCTTTATGGTTTCCATTATGGGTAAACGCGATAATTTCATTTTAGGAAGTGCGGACTACCACCCCCTCAAAGTGATTTGATTCATTAATGCCATACATGGGATGTATAAAGGATGGATTTAATGATATTATATATTATATTATACTGGAATTATAATATACCATTATATCATTATGATTTCACTCCATTAATTATGAAATAGAAATCAAATTAGCTTTCATGCGTACGTACGGCTTACCGTCTCCATGAACGGTGCATTTCATTTCTTACCTCTAAATGTTATATATTATTATAAATACATGTATATTATGGATATATATGATATATATGATATCCAAATCATGAATATCATTCTGGATATAATTAACCTTTGACCACATGAAAAACATGTAATTGTAAGAATTCCATTTTTGAATTATGTACAAAATATATACAAAACGAACTTTATTAACTTAAATGATTACATAATGTTTATAACATGGCAATAAGTTATATAAATGGAATAATAAACTTGATAATTTTTTTTATGAAATTATAAATTAACGTTATTTTATTATTCAAGAGATTAAAGAGCAACCGATTCAAGTCGGACATGAGGTAAGGGACTTCGTCTCAATCTCCTTTCATTGAGGCATATTTTTGTTCTAATATACGAAATTATTTTATACGCTGTATAAAACACCTTTTGATTTTCATTTCATTCAAAGTGAAGCTTTTTGTACGAAGCGTTTTACTAAAAGACAAAAACGAATTTTTATTTTAACGTATGCGGTGACAATGAACTTTTCCACCGCCGCGAGTATTATTTGGTCTTTGGTTTCCTCAACAAGATGTAATGTTTTTAAAGTGAATTAAATACCACATACTCTTTCATGTATTTTGGAATTGAAAATGGTTTTTATAATGTATTTCTTATGTCAATATATTTAAGTGATATATCGTAATCAAAATGTGGAAATCTTTTCTTTCCATTATATTTGTTTTATGTCTTATGATTTTATAATGGTACTAGGACATTTGACGGGTGGTTACGTGATAAACCATATGATGGGTGGTGCCGTGAATGCCAAGACCGGTGGTTACATTATAACCTCAAATTTGTTGTGTATTCAAGTCTTCTGTATGGCTATTCCATTTAGTGATATGTGTGGAAGTCGAACGTATAATTATTCCATTTAAGTATGTTTATGACCCATGTTACGTTTATATGTTATGTGTTCATTATATGAGTTTTATGGTAATATTTTGGTTACACAAGGGTAAGTAATGATATTTTATTCAGTGAAGAGTATTTACAACTTCTTAAAGGTGAAAAGTGTTACTTTGATAATGTATTCATTGTTTACACGATGTTTCGAAAAACTTACATTTTTCCTTCTTTGTGTATCCCTTACTGAGGTTTTTATTTTCAACCAATGTTTTTTTGAAATGTTATTCACAGGACATAATGTTGAATAGGGTCAAGGATGGGATCAAGGAAAAGTCATGTTGTCTTAAACATGGAACTAGACAAGACACTTTTTTTAAGGGTTCTTGTTTTTTAAAAAAGGAAACATTGTAGAAGTGTCTACTATGTAATCTTCTGAGATGTAATAGTTATGATCTAATTCTCTAAAAAGAAAAACATGAAAAGATCCTCAATGTGAATTATTCATTTATTTCAATATTAAGTAATGTTTAAGGTCGGGGTCTTATACGTACCGTCTACCTGACCCTTTTAAAATTCACCCAACCATTCTTTTTGTTCGATTTCATGCCATTGTGAGGTTGTTAGACTAGTTTTGACCACCCTACGGACGCTTTTCAAGTGCTCCGAACACCTAAAAACACATATTCAGTCATGCTGCACAAACCGCACATTCGAACGACGTGTCGTCTCATTGTACACCTCAAAAATAATAATTAGGATGTTCTAGTGTGATTTAAAGTCATGAAGATGTTGTTTGTTAAACATTTGACCGTTAAACGCATGTTTTGGCCATTTACGACACGCAGAGTGCGTTTTTGGTCAACGTGGTCACACGAAACCTATGATTGAGGTCCCGTCTGCCTGACCACCCAACCTTTGTTATAGTCCGATATCATGGAATTGTGAGGTTATTCAGCTGGTTGTGACCACCCCTTGGATGCTTTTCAACCGCACCAAACACTTAAAAAACACATATTCAGTTGTGTCCCGTAAAAAACTTGTCCGAATGACATGAAGTCTCCTCGTACACCTCACTAATAATAATTATGGTGTTATCGTGTTATTTCTAGTATTCCCAATGTCGTTCGGTATGCATTTGACTGTTAAATGCATATTTTGGCCATTTACGACACATGGATTGATTTTTCGGTCACCACAGTCACATGACTCATCCGATTGATGTTATGTTTTCCCTAACATTTCAAAATTCACCCACCCTTTGTTGTCTTCCAATTTCATGGAATTCCAAGGTCGTTCGGCCAGTTTTAACCACCCCACGGACGCTTTTTAAGCACGAAAAACAACTAAAAACACATATTCAGCCATGTCGTGCAAACAGCGCATCCAAAAGATGTGTTGTCTCCTCATACACCTCGCCAGTAATAATAAGGGTGTTCTAATGTGATTTCAAGTAATTCCGATGTCGTTCGGTATGCATTTGACCGTTAAACGCATGTTTTGGCAATTTACGACAAGTGGAGTGCATTTTAGGTCACTGCGGTCAAACGACGCATCTAATTGACGTGTCGTCTGCCCGACCATTTCATAATTCACCCACCCTTTGTTTTAGTATGATTTCATGGAATTATGAAGTCGTTCGGCTAGTTTGGCCACCCCACTGACCCTTTTAAGGCACAAATAACACCTAAAAACACATATTCAGTCGTGCCGTGCAAATAGCACGTCCGAATGACGTGTCTTCTCCTTGTGGGGGGGGGGGATTTCAGGGGGGTGGGGGCTGTCCAGGGGGTGAATGGGTGTCCGAGGTTTTTCGGGGTGTGAGGGGGATGTCCAGGGGGGGTTGTTCGGGGGGGGGGGGGGGGGGGGGGCTAACGCCCTAATGGCATATTAGGGTAACATCATAATGAACAAATGGACTAATGAAATATTATCCTATTGAACTAATGTCCCAATTTGATATATATATATATATATATACTAACATAATAAATGTGTCCAATTTTAATTTTCTTTGTTTACTTGTTTTTTTTTGAACTTTTTTGTAGGCTTATTGAAGTAAATGTTTGGAATAGATTAGAGCTGTTTGGATCGCTGTATGTGAAGAAGTATGTATGCCATGTATTGTTCTTGAGGAATCAGATGTTTATGCTATTTTGAATTTTTTTGTCATTTTAGATGTGTTTTTTATATTTGGAAATAGTTTTTGTGATTTCTAGAAATGGGATGCATAAATTAATTTTTTTTTAAATTTCCAGGTTTGCGGCCGCCATTGGCGGTCGCTGTAGGCCAATTTTTCAGTCCCCTATAGCGACCAACATTGGTGGTCCCTATAAACCAACCCAATAGCGACCACCAGGAAGTAATGGTAGTCCGAATTTCTAATCACCTATAGTGATGGTCAATGGAGGTTGCTATAGCCCAAGAGCAATGGGCTAAATGCGACCGCCACTAGCGGTCAGAAGGTGATCGCTGTAGGCCCATTTTCTATTAGTGTGTGTTTAATGCCCATTTTTGAGAAAAAAGAATTAAATTCAAGATTCTCAAATTCTCCACCATGATCACTTTTTATAGATATTATTTTATAATCTTTTTCACTTTTAACAACTTTTCAAAAACTTTCAAATATAGTAAAAGCTTCATTTCTATATTTTAGAAAATAAATCCAAGTAAATCTAGAATAGTAATCAACTAAAATATACACATATAATTCAATATGCAAGATTGATACCCTTGAAGGTCCAAATATTATCATATGGATAAGCTCTAGAGGTATAGATGCAATAATTTTTTTAACATATTTGAAGGATTATTTGTGATGCTTGCCAAGTTGACATGAATCAAAGAATCTATCACTTTCAAATTTGAGACTAGGAAAATCAGAAAATAATTGTTTCATAGATAAATTATGTAAAACATATATATTGAAATGTCCAAGTATCATATTCCAGATCCACGAGTCATTTATTTTTGTAATTAAGCTTTTTACTTTTTGTTTGCACAAGGAATTTAATTCCACTGTATAAAAATTATCTGTTCTGGGTGCTCTAAATTTAAGATTTTTATCTTTGAAAAAAAACACCAATTGTTAGAAAAAATCAAAAATATAACCATCATTTTAGAGTTGAGAGATACATAACAGGTTGTGTTTCAATCCTTGTACATAGAGTACTTTATAAATTCAAACACCTTCTAGATCTCTAATTATTCCAATGCCAATAATTTTACCTTTGGCATTGTCACCAAATGTGACTAGACCACCATTATTTTGAGTCAGAGTTCTAAAATTCGATGAGTTTCCACTCATATTTCTAGATCATCCACTGTCTATATACTATATTTTAGTTTTTTGTTTGTGACCTTCTTCTTACAATGGCATTTAAAAAAATATTTGTATTGGTACC
This sequence comes from Viscum album, assembly GCA_963277665.1. NCBI lineage: Eukaryota > Viridiplantae > Streptophyta > Magnoliopsida > Santalales > Viscaceae > Viscum > Viscum album. The sequence goes on along the minus strand of OY728138.1, from coordinate 94,445,291 downwards.
CATATTCTGTTGGGTCTAGTAGTTTTTGCTAGCAATGACTGGGGAATACATACTTGAATTGTTTTTCTATAATAAATATAATCATATAAACTGCTTGCAACAATGTCTTTCTTAATATCACTTATTTGCGGATGCCTTAAATAATATTTTTTAGACATGTGACCTTTTTTCCATAGCATTTGAAAATTTTACCTTATGTACTTGGGAAAAAATAGTTCTTATAAAGTTTAGGTTTCTCACCTTTACTGCCTATTCCATATCTTTCTTTCTTAATTACATTCTTTCCTGGAATTTCATTCAAAGAATTTTCTCCTTTAGTAAAAAAAATATTTGCAATTTTATAAGTTTATACTTTAGTTTCCAATGTTCTTATTTTAGATTCATGATCTTTATATTTTATGTTAATTAAGTCATATTCTTCTAGTAACTCAGGATGTTTATTTAGCAGAGTATCTCTCTCCCCTAAAACTGCATTATGAATATTCCATAAATAATTGTTTTTATTAAATAAATAATAATATTTCTTTTCAACCATATTGTAGTAAACCATAATTTTATCATTTGAGAAGCTTGAATTAGAGTCAGATGTGTAATGGGATTGTACCTCATCAGTTTTTTCCATAAAGAACATATTGGCTTTCATATTTGATTCATCTTTTTTCTGAGTCAGACATTGATGAGCTGCAAGAGTCTTCAGATACACTCCAAGTAGAATTCATTTCCTTATTCTCTTTATGATCATAGTCATTTCTCATGAATAATTTGTTTTTCTTATCTTCCTTTAATTGAGGATAGTCAGGTCTGACATAACCCATCTTCTTGAATTCATAGCATCTGACTTCTTTTTAAACCCTTTTGAAAGAATTTCTAAAACCATTCTTCTTTCAATAATACTTACTGAATTATTTTGACTAGCCGAGATAGTTCCACATCTGAATTGGATTAATTATAAATTTCTGATTTTACTTTTATTTTCTTTTTATTCAGCCTTTTGCTTTTATTTTTAGATGTTTCTTTTAAATTAGTGTCTTTTTTCTTGATCAGAATCTTCTGCTCATTTGCTTCATCCTGCATCTCATCCTCATACCTCTTAGGAGTTCTGATTAACTATCTCATTATTAAATTTTTTATAGGAGATGATTTTCTGATAGGAGCAAAAATTCCATTCCATCTAGGTGGTAGTACTCTTTGTACTTTTAGGGAACGATCAGCTTGTTTGATCAGATCTCCCAAGGCAATGATATTGTTAAAAATATATATCAACCTTCCATTCATTTGGGTGATTCTTTCTCTTTCAAAAATCCATAAGGTATCGAATATTAGTTTAGCAGTAGCATACCTCATCTGTATGAGATTGTCAGTTCCTTCATAAGCAACTGCAATCGTCTTCCACATTTCATAAGTCGTCGGGCACTGAGATACTCTATTGAATTCATCCGGTCCAAGACCACATATGATGTCATTCATAACATTAGAGTTTATTTTGTACCCTTATTATGTATTATCACTCCATGATTCAGGTTTCTCTGGAATCAAATAGGGAGTTAGAATTTTCATGTAGACTCTCTATCCATGGTTCTTTAGATAAATGATCATCCTTGATTTCTAGCATCCATAATTTTCACCGTTGAAGTAGGGAGCTCAAATCATTAACATACCCTCTAGTGTATCATTCATTTATGCTCTGCATAATCCAAATACAATCATCTTGTAATAGCTTTGAAAAACGTTCATCCTCTGACACCAATTGTTGGATTAGGTTATACCAAATATACACAAGAGGGGGGGGGGGGTGAATTGTGTATTTTACAATTTTTTCGCGAGATCGTGATCTATCCTTTTAACATTGTCATAATTATCATGGAGTGGAAAATTAGTAGAAAAGGATGCACAATGTATAGTGGGTCGGGGAATAGAAGGCCCCTAGTCCACTCCACAAATGCTCTACTCCACAAGCTTTGTTATTTTCACTATCTGGTCCAATCATCAATAGACCATCCACAACAGAGTGCATGCAATTGACACCATTACATGTTAAGTCTAGAACAAAGCCTTCTAGTTCACACACAGAACCTAACACAAATCATAGTACAAGAATCCATTCAATCAAAGTAAAAGATTATTTTTCTTTTAATTACTTTATAGTTTTTCTTTAGTTTTGAAACAATATACAACTGACAGTCGATGGATCATTGTCTTTCGAAAGAATGATTTTTATATAGAAGTTTATCTGAGCTGATCTGATTTCATTAGATCATAAAATAAATTTAGAAACCTCAAAATTAGTAGATTCACAAAAGATAATCAATGTAGAATCAGTGAATCATCAATCATGTTTCTTCATCTTTAAAAAACAATGCTTCGTCCCTCTTCGTAACAATAGATCTGTAAGTCTAAATTATCTGTAAATTGTAGTAGTGAAAAACTCAAGATCTTTCTATATATTTTTTTCTTTCTCGATGATTCACCTTGGTTATTGAAATAAAATCAATATAGGTACATATAAAATAATGACGAGAGTTCTCTTTTTAAATTTATCTCCAAAAAAGTCACCTTTAAAATCACAATATTCAAAAGATTGAATAACAGAGCATTCGTAACTCCCCTAAAAATTCAACCTGAAAAGATACTCTTAAATTGATCATTTTGAATTATAAATAAATGGATTTGAATTAGTCAATGATGCACTTTAAATTTGGGTGTTTAATCTAGCTTGAAATCAGCCTAATAATCTGAAAAATTCTGTTACTCAATAAAGTTGGAAATTAAATCTCCGATGCCAAAAATATGGTTGAACTGCATAGCATACATTCTCTGAACATAAGGTTCACAATATAAGGTTAATCAAGAATGTGATATTTGATGATTCAATCTTTTAATGTATGTTTGATTTCAAATGTATGGTTTATCATCCATACTTTTCTCTTAACTTTTCAAATGTACAGTATATAATCCATACATTTTGATACAATTTATGATTGTTTACAAAAGTAAGGTTGATGAACCATATGTTTGAGAAACAAACATAACATTTCATATTAACTTAGGATTATTCTTACACCCTTTTCAGATTTCTCAAAACGTAAGGTTCCTTCTAATTGTAAGGATCCTTATAAATGTTTCTGCTAACATATGTTTTCTCAACTATACTTTTCAGATAACCTGTAATGTAAACAACAGATTCCATCTTTACTCTATAAAATTCAATGTACGGTATGAATAGTGTTTACAGAACATTCAAAAATGATTTCCGAACACTTTTTCAAATATTCCATGCAGATTAAAAGCTTTAATTTTTATCTAAATATAAGAATATAAGGAATATAAATCTCCTAAAATATACTTAATGTAATATCATTATAATAACAAATAAGGGTATTTTTGAGCATCGAAATCATCATAAAGGGATATATTATTGTTCTCAACAATAATCCCTTAATAAAAATAAAATAAATTATTGTTGAAAACAACACTTTCTCAACACATGTGGGTACAAAACAATCCACATGGATAAAATATATAGGTAAATATGTAGAAACATCTTAAATTATATTAAAATAGGACATTTGTTTCCTTCCAATTTGACATGAATCAGGTAATTATTTTAACAAATTTAAGACTGCGAATATTAGTAGTCAAATGCCTTTTTGTAAAAAATTTCAAGGAATGAACATTAGGTGTCCAAGTATTCTATTAAAAATCCATTATTTATAAAATTCAGAATTTAAACAATTTGAATTTCATATACTTAAATAATTAAGATCCAAAACATAGAAATTTTTTATTCTGGATGATTTAGAAATTAGGATTTTTTCTTTGATAATAAAACATAAATAATTAGAAAAATCAATTTAAAAACATCATCAAAATGATAAGAAATAATTTTTAGGTTTTTATTGATCCTTCAACATAATGTAATTTGTTAATGGTGATAGATTATAGATTTTCAACACATAAAATTACAAAAAAATTCCCATTTTTAATTTCACCAAATGTAACATACCCTCCATAAATCATGGAAATTGAGTAAATGTTTTACAAATATCCACTCACATGTCTCGAAAAACCTATAACAACCCAATGTTTTATCAATGGATGTACCCTTCTTATAATTATGTAATATATTCACATGAATGCAAAACACAATAAAATAAAAATTACTACTTTACATTTAAACATAATATTGTAGCTTCTATGACTTCAATTTAGAATGCATGACATACACAGTTACGAACGGTAAGAATTTTGGAGTTTGATAAGAAAAAAGTAATTTTTGGTGAATAGTAACTGAACCTTATAAATAGTAGCATTAGCCTTATGAATAGTAATATGGCCCTTATGAATATAAAAACTTCTAATGGAATAGTAACCTCACCCTTGAATCAATAAATAAAATATAGGCATCTAATAATTTATAACATGACCATAGTAAAAGTATTGGTATTTTCGTAAATCATAATTAATTAATGAATTAAAATTAGTAAATTAATTTAAAAAAAAATTCTTAAAATGTGTTCATAAATTATCAATTTTATGTCTTCTCTTTGGGGGATAATTTTATAAGACCTTATGTAATTTTTGAAAACATTATAATATCAGTTATAGTTTTAAAATTTGTATTTTCATGAAAATTATGAATTTATATAAAAATAAATTTAATAATATATAGAAAATTATTTTCAAAAAATAGAGTACATTTTTGGATTATACATATCGAAAAATGGTTAGGGTGAAATTTTGCGATTTTTCTAAAATACTTAAATATTTGATGAATAGTAAAATACTGTAATTTGTAAATTAAGATAAATACAAGATTTATAGGGTTATGGATGATGTTATGATTATGTAATCCCAATTAGTTCGAACTCAAATTCACTTATTACTATTATTGGTAATTTAATAAAATCTATTTCTTGACTTATGGAAAAATAATAATCTAATGATTAAAATATTAAGATAACCCTCCTCCCTTCCACTATAAAAACCACCCAAAATTCCCTATTCTATTCACTCATATAAAGCCTTTTTATATCCACAAATTCTACCCAAATATCTCCCCAAGATCCTCCCCCACTTCTATCTGACCTTGGTATCCTGAAAAGACTAAATCATCTCCCCTTAAGAGGCTCTTAAGGATGATTAACTCATGAGGCAAATTCCTCTATTCTTTTCATTCAATTTATTTTGATGTTCCTTTCTTCCATTTTCTTTTCTAACCTCTTCCCATACAAATTGTATGAAAAATTTAGTACCAAAAATGTAGTAAAATTTTGTTATGATAATGATATAATTCATTATCATCTCTCGTTTCCCTTCCTTTTATATGAAATAAAACAAAACATTGTCTGAGATGTGTTAGTTTATCGCCTTCAAGGTCAAAAGGTTATAAATATCTATTACCAGCATAAATTCAGGTAATTAAATAATTTTAATTGTTGAACCATACTACTAAATATTTATTTTATATTATTTTATATTCCATAATTCCTTTCGACACATTATGTTAAATAATAATAGAAAACAAGTTAATTATGAGCAAAATCGCCAAATTAATCCTAGAATTTATCATCACTGTTTTATATAATGATTCACATTCTATAAAAATAAAAACATATATTTTAAAAAAAATTTTTTTTTTATGTTCTGTAATTTCATATAAATTCAATTCTGGCCAACTGTCCCCATCATACATGTTTATCAGAACAATAATATAAGTGAACATATCATCAAAACCAAGGTAGCAAACCATCCCAAACAATGAAATCAAACCTCTTATCTCATAAAAAATGACATGAATAAACATAATAATGTTATAATAAATAAATAACATTCAGCATAGGTTCTTGAATTATTAATTATTGAAACTAATTTGATTATTCAGGATAATAAAATCATGAGAAGAACCCCATCGAGCAAAAGGTACAAGATCCTCTCTTTGTCACACGTATTCATGAATCTCTCCTATGTTAAGCCCTTTTAGGTGTAATTACTAATGATTGGGTATTATTTAAAACATTCCAAATACATCCCTCATGATTTATAAAATATGATAAACCCTTTTCTCTCTCTTTAAGCCCTCTTAAAGACACCTAACACCATGTTGATAATCTGTAAATGATTCTACTCATACATACGTTATTCCTTAGGGTTTCTCTATCTTTTTTCAACCCAAATAAAGTTATCTATTAAATTTATTTACATAGTATAAATTCTGTTTGTACTCTTCTAAATCATGTATCAAGATAAATTCATCATTCTCTTCTAGGAATATACATGTTTTTAACTAATTCCCTCCTCAACACTTCCTAATAAGAAACCCATTTTAAGGGAACTTCCAAAATGCAAACCCAAATTTAAGTAAACACTACCATATATTTTAAGACACCATTGTTTTTATAAAACCATTATTTTTATTTTGAAATAATTCTTGTATCACTTTTATTTTTTTTAAAAAATATTATCCCCTTTTCTATTTTAAATTTGTGTTAGTGTTTTCCTTAAAACCGCACTAAAATGTTTTCATGCCAAAAATTATTAAATTCACTTTTTACATGTTTTCAATTCTGTTTGACATCACTTAAAATGATATATGAATGTTTTACCATATTAGTTTCTATTTATGTTATAATTATATTCTCTCGTGGTCACTTTTATGATACGACTATTCGTTATGTTTTATGACATGATTATGATACAAATTTCCTTCCATGGGATCCCTTATAATTATGATTGTTTATGTATGAATTTATATGTTGAAAGAATATTCTTGAATAGGTTAATATGGGGTCACCAAGATAGTTCTCCAATGCATTGTGTAATTTTTAGTTTCATGATATGTTATGTGCAACTGTCTTTGCGGTTAGCCTTGGCTCATGCTACCATATACAACTGTCTTGGTGGTTAATAATGACTTGTGCTCCTCTATGTGGAACGAGCCCTAACATGTGCTAAATTAAGGATTTAAGTTGCTTCCAAATTAATATTAATTAATGTCAATATGATCCAATTTTTATATTTTATCATTCTATATGTCATTTTATAACCTTATGTCATGATCTCTAACCCTTGTGATAAATCTTTATTCTAATGTTTATTACCTTACAGAGATTTTAGCTCACGACTTCATCCATGTGACCCCTAGGTTACCCTTTCTATATGTTAGGACTCAAAGTATGTTATGATTTTTTTACTAAGATTAAATAAAGAAGTCACTTTAGTCCCATGTTTTCAATTTTAAGTACCTTTTCTTTGAAGAAACTAGAATTCATGATCCTTGGCTTGTAATATTATGTTTTTTTATGAATAAAATAATGTAATGGAATTTGTAAAAGGATACGGTCTCTATCGTTTTTATCAAAGGATGGGAAAGTTATATTTGGAGATTAGGAATAGAGAAATTTTTTTAATAACCTTAAGGGTGAGACTAAGTATAAAAAAATAACCCAAAATATTGGTGGTAAGTATGAAGTAAGGGGTTCATCAAGAAAATAAATCCTTTTCTAGATACAAATAGTTATAGGTGGATCTGTTACAGATGTATCTAGGGGTAAAATACAAAGACACTATTTTTAGCTATACATGAAAAGGAATTGGTGCACAACAATGGGCCTTGCGTTACTCTTTGTATGACACTCCTGAGGGATAGGCTTTGGTAAATTTGTGATCTTGTTACAAACCATTATTATAGGAATGATAAAAATCCCTAACAAAAATAATTTAAAAAATATATCAAGGATAACCTAGATTGAAACATATGGAATAACATGTTAGGATATACTTCTTTTTTACATGTTTATCCTCTAATGATCAATGTTTCCATTTTATGCTCAAAAAAAGTATTCAATCCCTCTACATGAATATTCTATTTCATAGTTGATGGAGGGAAATAGAAGAACATGTGCCAAAAATCTATGTGATAGGTAATGTGATGATTTACCTAATTATATGTCTGATATGATAGTAATGGGTGTTCAAAAAATCATGACAGAACATGCTCAGTTGGCTCCTGTTTTGAATAATAACTGGAATCATGTAGAAGAACCTCCTCCTCTATGGAAAGAGAAAATTTCCATTGAACCCTTCATGTGTGAAAGGCCTCCCATGTTTAGTTGATCTTCTGATCCCATTCTAAAAAAGGATTAAATCTATAAAGAGGATATTTCTGTCCTCCAGTGCTCAGAAGAAGAGAAATTCATACTGGTGATATATCGTTTTGACTGGGAAAGTGATCAGTTGTGGACACTAATCAAGAATATGAATCCCTAGGGGGAAATTGATTCCATGTATTGGGAGTAATTCAATTGAATGTTTTTCAATAAATATTTTCCATAAACCCTCTGTCTCAAGATAGAAATAGAGTTCCTCATACTCAAGAATAAGGAATATGATTCAATCAAGGCGTATGATTCAAACATTACTATGCTTTCAGTGTATGCATCTGTCTTTTTCATGAACAGAAAAATCAAGGTGGATCACTTCTTTATAGGACTAATGTTGAGTCTGTGAAAATCATTGGTGAATCGAGACTTCAAAATCTATGGGGAGATTGTCTGTTGTGCCCTTAAGATTGAAATAGAGATCGTAGACTCTCAATGGTATCATGGTCCTAATGAAAAAAATAGTAAAATAGAATCTAATGTGGGTGGTTACACAAACAAATTACATCATGTAAAGATTCTTGATCATCCCGCATGTAAAAATAGTGGGAAGAATCATCTTTGAAACTATCTAAGGGGAAGAAAGAATTTCTTCAAATGTGGAATGATGGGACATATGGCTAAAAAATACAAATAGGATATGTAGAATCCTAATAATTTAGAAGAGTAAAGCAAGGTTTAGATCACCTATCATCATGTAGTGTGATTCTACAACTTCATGGAGCATGGGCACTATGTGAACAATTTCCCTAAGTCTAGGGTTTCAATATGAAACAAAAAAAAATCTCCAAGCCAACAAAAAAGGGCTTATTCCTTCACAAATACTGAGGTGGAGCTAGAATAAAATGTGGAGATAGGTATTCTAGTTATTCAATCAAAAATAGATAACATAGTATTTGATTATGGTTCTACAAATTATTTAATATCATTCATGTTTAGTAGAACTATTCAAACACCACCTCAAAATTTGGATGATAAGATATTCATGAGAATAAGGAATGGGGAAATTATTGGGTTCAGGGTTTATAACTCCTCCCCAGTTAATGTTCATGTGCTAAACCTATAGGAAAATATCATCATACTTCTTTTAGTAGAGTTTGATTTTGTCTTGAACATGGACTTAATATCTTTATAAAAATCCAACATTAGCTGTCGAGAAAGGGAGATCACTCTACACATCCCTAAGAATCCTCTAATTCATTACAATTGTATAGAGAAATTTGGATATCCTTTGGAATAAATATATCAAGTGTAGAAATTAATTCCTTATGAGAAATCATTTCTAGCTCAAATGGTTGATAAAAGGATATAATTAGGCTTGAATACATCTCATCGTGAGTGATTGCGCTGATGTATTCCATGAAGTGTTTCCTGGTCTTCCTCTTGATAGAGAGGTTGGGTTCTCAATTGAACTCATTCATGGATTTATACCTATATCAAATGCACCTTATAGAATGGATTATGTAGAGCTCGAGGAGAAGAAGAAGCAGTTATAGGAGAATCTGGAGAAGGGTTTTATATACCCGAGTGCTTCACCAAGGGGTGCACTAGTCCTCTCTGACAATAAGAAGGATTTATCCATGAGTCTCTACATTGATTATCGTGAGCTCAATCAAATAACCATAATGAAAAATTATCCCCTTTTATGAATAATTTACTTGTTTGATCAGTTTCATGGTTCCAATAATATCTCTAAGGTATAATTTCTATTGGTATATCACTGATTAAAGGAGATGATGGAAGATATTCCCAATAATTTCTTTTGAACGAGGTATGGACAGTATGTGTTCATATTGGTGCCTTTATGAATCACTATTTATCATGAAATTTTCATGGATTTAATGAATAGAGTCTTTAAATATTACCACCACAAATATTTGGTAGTCATTGTTGACGATATTATGATAGACTCCAAAAGCATGGAGGAGCACGAGGATCATTTGAATACTGTGTTAAAGACTTTTAAAAGGGAGAAGATGTATGAAACTTATAGTAAATGTGAGTCATAAATGGAGGAAGTATCATTCTTTAGGAATGTTATCACCAAAAAAGGGATATCTATAGACCCTTCCAATACAAAGTCAATTAAATAGTGACCCATTCCAACATCTGTGATAGAGATCCACAACATTTTGGGTCTAACTAGGTTTTATCAATGATTTGTGAAAAATTTTCAGGATTTTCAGACCCAATGAACATGCTGAAATGGAAGGGAGTAATGTTTGTCTAGACTTAGGAACTTGAATATTGTTTTAAGGAGTTTCACAAGAATTTTATCACTCTGACAATACTCACACTCCCAAAAAGTAGTGAACTCTGTGTGGTGTACAATGATTCATAAAATAATGGCTTAGACTATGTGCTAATGAAAAATGATAAGTTGATAGCCTATGCATCAAGAATGTTGAATATCTATTATCAAAAATATCTCATGCATGATCTCGAGTTGGAAGCTGTGATCTTTGCCTTGAAAATAGAGTGTCATTATCTATATTGGGAGAAGTGTGAGATATATACCGATCAATAGATTCTCAAATTTATATTCACTCAAAAGAGCTTAATATACACCAATGAATATGGATAGATCTCATAAAGTATTATGACTGCTCAATCTGCTACCATCTGGGTAAGGCAAACAAGGTGGCATATGGTCCATGTAGAAAGGATCATGTATCTTTATCAATGATGAGAATCGAAAAGGATCCAATATTCTTATCTTTTCATAATATGAACATGGGAATCATTAATGGAGGAACATCATCAATACATTTCAAATTATTTATCAACCATAACATATAGAGAAAATAAAGGATGATCAATGAAAAGATGTGGAAACTCAAAAAATGAGGGAAGTCATTAAAAATGGTAAATCCTATGAGTTCATGATTGATAAGGGAGGATTTGTAAGATTTGGTTCATGATTATCTGTACCATCTAATCTAGATATAAAGAAGGAGGTTCTGAATAATGCCCATATCTCAACCATCTCTATCCACCAAGGGATCAGAAAGATGTATCGAGACCTCCTAGAGAACTTTTGGTGGGACAATATGAAGAAGGAGATTTCTGAGTATACATCAAAGTTCATAGTATGTCAACAAGTTAAGGGTGAAAGAAATAATTCTAAGGGGATTTTCCAACCACTGCCCATACCAACATGGATGTGGGAGAACATCACCATGTGCTTTGTGACAATACTTCTAAGGATATCCAGAGGAAACAATGCTAAATGGTTCATTGTGGTTCATATTACAAAGACATCGCACATTATGACAATCAATATGACTTATCATTGGATAAAATTTCACAAATATATATCAAAGAGGTGGTAAGGATGCATGGATTTCCACTATCTATTATATATGGTAGAGATCATAGATTAACCTCGATGTTATGGAAAAGTATCCAACATGCTCCAAGAACTAAAATGAACATCATTTTGTCCTATCATCCTCAAACTGGTGGCCAATATGAGATAACTATTTAGACATTAGAAGATATATTGAGATCATATTATAAGGACTTAAAATATGGTTACGACCAACATATTTCACTGGTATAAATATACTACAATAATAGTTCCACTTAATCATATTAATGGCACCATATGAATCCATTTATAGAAAAAGGTTCAGAACATCGGCGGGTTGGGATGAATTCAGTGGGCATAAGATGATATGACATGAAATGGTTTATTAAATGTTTGAGATGGTGAAGACCATTCAACATCACATCAAGGAAGCCCAAATTCTACATAAGAGTTACACAGAAAATCGTTGATAAGACCTTGAGTTTGTAGATGCATACATGGCATTTCTACACATATCTCTACAGAAAAAGTCATCAGATTTGGGTATAAATGAAAGATGAGTCCTAGGTACATCAAGTCCTTCGATATTTATGATTACTTTGGGGTTGTGTTCTATCAACATGCTCTTCCACATACCATGTTTATAGTATATGATGTCTTCCATGTATCCCTCTTAAGGAAGTACATGTCAGACCCTTCACATGTACTCTCTCCATAAGTGGTATAATTAGATAAACGTATTTCATACAAGGAGTAGCTAGTGAGGATCATTTATTGTAGAGATAATGTCCTACATATCAAGACTACTCACCTGGTCAACATATTATTGTAGAACCATATGTCTGAAAATTCAACTTGGGAACTAGAAGAGGAAATAAAGGAAAATTACCCTCACCTCTTTTTGTCTTATAATCTAAGCATAATTTTGATGGATTAATATCATAAGGGGGGAATAATGTAACGACCCAATGTTTTAACAATTGAAATTACCTTCTTATAATTATTTCATATAATCACATAAAACCACAAATAAATTAACCACTAATTACTATGTGACCTTTAAAGATAATATTATCACTTTGGTGATTTTAATTTTGAAAAGCTGGCATACACAACTGCAATCATTAAGATGTTTGGAGTCCGATAAGACAAACTTATTTTTTGGTGAATAGTAACATACCCATATGAATAGTAATGTTAACATTTGGAATTGTTATATAACCATTTATGAATTGTAAATCATCTAATAGAATATTAACCTCACCCTTGAATATATAAATTAAATTTAGGCATCTTATAAGGGATAATATGACCATAGTAAAAGTATTGGTATTTTTGTAAGTCATAATTAATTAATTAAAATTATTTAAATAATTTAAAAGGAGAATTATTTTCATAAAATATTCTCATAAAATATCAATTTTGTATCTTCTGGTTTTAAGGTAATTTTATAATACCTTTTTTAATTTTTGGTAACATTATAAAATCAGTTATAACTTAAAAATATGTATTTTTCATGTAAATTGTGATTTTAATTTATAATGAAATTAATTATATTTAGAAAATTAATTTTAAATAATTGGGTTAATTTTTGGATTCTACATGTTGAAATAAATTTAAGTTGAATTTTAGGTGTTTTTTCTAAAATACATGAATTTTTTATGAATAGTGATATACAATAATTTGCAAATTATGCTAAATACATGATTTATAGAGTCATGGATGATGTTCTACTGATGTAAGCCCAATTGGTTCATAATCACATGAACATATTAATATTATTTTTCATGAAATCATCACTATTTCTTGTCTTATGAAAAAATAAGAAACTAATTATTAAAATATTAAAATAAAACATCCTCCCCTACACTATACAAACCACCCACAACCCCCTCTTCTCTTCACTTATCTCATGCTTTGTTCCTTCCATAAATTCGGCCCAATATATCCCCATGATCCTCCCCAATTTCCATCCTTTCTTGGTCTCTTCAAAAGACCAAATATTATCCCCTTAAGAGGATCTCAAGGAAGATTAAATCAAGAGGTAAATTCATTTTTCTTTACATTCATTTTATTTTCATGTTCTTTTGTTCTCATTTATTTCTTAACCTCTACTCATAAAAATGTTTTGAAAAATAAATTACCATAAACATACTATAAATTTGTTATTATAATGGTATAATTCATTTTCATCTCTCCTTTCCCCTCCCTTTATACAAAATAAATGAAAACATTGTCCCAGATGTGTTAATTTATCACATTCCTGGATGACAGGTTATCAATTTCTATTACCATATTCAATTCTAGTCATGAAATTATTTGTATGGTTGAAACATACAATTAAATATTTATTTTATATTATTTTATGTTTGGGAATCATTTTTCACACAAGATTTAAAATAATAATACAAAACAAGTTAATTATGAGAAAAATTTATAAATTAATCCAAGCATTTATCATTACTGTTTTAAAAAATTATTCACATTGACTCTAAATAACCAAATGAATTTTAAAAACATTTAAGCTTGTATAAGTTCTATAATATCATATACCTTGAATTTTGGAAAACCATTCTTATCATTCATGTTTATCCAAAGATGAATAAAAATTAACTGATTATTGAAGCCAAGGAAGAAAATGCCACCAAACAATGAAATTGGACCTCTTAACTAATCAAAAAGAACATGAATGAAATTAATAAGGTTATAATAAATCAATATAATTTATTAGACGTTCTATAATTATTATTAAATGAACCAATGTTTATTATTTATGTAATTAATATCAGTATAAGAACACCATTAGGATTAAGGTAAGGGATCCTCCCTTTCTCCCATTAATTCAAGAATATACTCTATGTTAGGTCCTTTTATGTGTAATTACTAATGATGGGGTATGATTTCACACTATTCCCAAACTCCACTCATTATTTATAAAATATTATAAACTGGTTTCTCTCTCATTATTCCCTCCAAAGTACACTCGATCCTGGGCCGATATTCTGTAAGGGATTCTACATGAACCTCCTTTATTCTTTCGGGCTATTCTATATTTTTCTACCAAAATGAAGATATATATTATATTTATGAATAAATTATAAATTATTCTTATACTCTCCAATATCATATATATGTAATCATTAATAATTCTCATTATGGGATATACATGTTTTTAAATAATCCCCTCCTCAATACATCTTGATAAGAAAAACTATTTTAAGAAACCTTCCTGAATCCATACCCAATTTCATGTGCACTATACCATATATTTTAATCCACAATAGTTTTTATAAAACCAATGTTTTTATTATTAGAACCTTATTTTATCACTTATTTTTTTTAAAAAATATTATTCCCTTCCATATTTTAAATTATAGTTAATGTTTTCCTTAAAACCGCACTAAAATCTTTTAATTCCAAAAATTATTAAATACATTGTTTACATGTTGTCACTTGTGTTTTACAACACATTATATGGTATATGACTATTTTACCTTAGTAATTCCCATTTATGTTTTTATTTCTTTATTTCATGGGCACTATTATGATAAACCTATTCATTATGTTTTTTCTCATGATTATGATACCCATTTATTTCCATGGGTTCCCTTCTGTTTATGATTGTTTATGTATGATTTTTTATGTGGGAATCATATTCATTAACATGGTATAATGGGAGAACCAAAATAGAACTAAAATTCGTTGGGTAATGTTTATTCTCATGAGACATTATGTGCAACGGTCTTGGGGGTTATCCTTGATTCATGCTGCCATGTTTAACAGTCTGGTGGTTAACCTTGACATGTGCTCTTTTATGTGCAACAAGCATTGAATCATGATAAAGTAATGATTTATGTAACTAAAAAATTGATATTAATTCATGTGTATATTATCCCATGTTTATATGTTATGGTTATATATGACATTTTAAATCATTATGTAATGATCTCTAACTTTTGTGATAATGAATTATTATTATGTTTATTCCCTTACTGGACTTTTAGCTCAGATATTCGTTCATGTGGTCCTTAGGGAACCCTTTGCAGACATAAGTGCTCAAAGGATGTTAGGATATCTTTATGAAGATTAAATAAATAAATTTATTTTTAGTCCCATATTTTCTATTTTATGTACCTATTCTTCAAAGACACTGGACTCCACAATCCTAAACTTGTAATATGATGTTTCATTAAGCAAGATATCATTTAACGAATTTTGTAAAATGTTGGGATGACTATTAAATCACTATTCATAATTCATTTTTAATCTTTGTTTTCCTGGATTGTTCCCCACAGTAAAAAATCATGTAAATATGTTTTTTGAAACGCAAATACTCTTTGGTCTAGAAATGTTTGTTACAAAAGAATTTTTGATCTAAGTATATTTTTCTTGTGAAAATTTAGCGACATGTTTTGTGAATTTTTTTAAGAAAATTAATTTTAATTCTACAAAATTATGGATTTCTTATTTCTATTTATTGAATAATTTTATACATATCTAAAATAAAAACAAGAGATCGTAGATTGGTTGTTATTTTTATAACTATAATAAAATAGTAATTATAAAATTTGGGCATTCCACTATGACTTCATATTACAATCATTTCCTTTTGGAGTTGATTTTGAACAAGAATTTTCCTTTTTTCATCCTCTTCCTCAGTGAAAAAACTTGAGGCATCATTAGTATTTTTAACCTTATTTTTTAGGTTCTAAATTATGATAACTTCTTTGGCATACGATGTAATATATTTTTCCAATTCATATTTCAAATTAAAATTTTTTTGTATCAATTATCTTCTTTATTAAATATTTTTTATAGGAATTTATAAGAGCTTTTTTTTTATTTTTTATTATTTCATATTTAGTTTCTTATGTTGTGAAATATTCTTTTAATTATTTGTATGAGTAATTTTAATTTTCTAATTCACACCCATAATCATAAGAATAAAAAAATTTACATCATAAAAATGTTCCATGAAGCACATGTTAGACTTTTGATTAAGAGATTCATATTTTGATTCTAAAGATGAACATTCATTAGAGATTCCAAAACCACCCCATGTGACCTTTATTTACTTCTTGTATTTTTTCATTTATATAGTATTAATGATGAAACTTTTGTCATACTTTTTATTTTCAAGCGGTCACGGATAGCCTGACTTGATATCTTCTATCTTAAATCCCCCATACATCTCACATTTTTAGGGTTTTCACCATATGTCTCATACATCATAATGGGTCTTATGAAACCAATTCTCTTGTTATATAACATTCTAATCATTTGGGAAAACTATGGAAGTTCATAATTTGATCCATAATATGATTAGGAATCATCTACTGTAGACGATTCATAGATCTGAATACCATTTTTCTTTTTGAAATCTCTTGAGGTTTAAACCTTTAATGAATATTTTTCTTTCTTGACCATTTTATATTATACTCTTTTATTTTCAATTTATGATTAATAAATCACAATATTTTTAATAATATAATTTAGTTCAAAATTCTTGATCCCTATAGCTTATATAGTGGATGATGAGATTCCCCTCCACTTAGGTGGTAATGATCTTATAATTTCAAAAACATTCTTTGTTTCTATAATTGGAATTCCATTATTAGTGACATTATTCACAATCTCAGTGCGTCTTCTATTATTCTTATTAATTATTTCTCCTTCTTCCATTTTGAAGGTGTCGAACATATGTTTGGAAATATCATATCTGAAGGCTTTCATATTGTCAGTTCCTAAATAATTAACTTATATGGTGGTCTACATTTCATGTATTTTTTGACATTGGATAACCTGATTAAACATGTTTGGACCACGTCCACATATTAGAGAATTAATAGATTTATAATTTATATTATAGTTCTCTTCAATATCTACATTGAATGTTTTCGGATATGTCTTTGGAATTTTTTATGGATTAACCTGTTTAATAAAAACCATTAAAATAAGTTTATTCAAATAGATGGTAATTCATGGCATCAAGAAACTCTAATTTTTTCCATTAATGTAGGGATCTATGACTCTTGAAATAAACTCTATGTAATCTTATGTGTTATCTATTTTAAATAAGATATTTGGACTTCAACCATTAATAGTTGTCATGTGAATAATCATGACCTCATCCTATAGTAAATTTCTTATTCATGAAAAAACCACCTTTAGGGAAGATTGGGAACCACACATAACTGATTACACCTTAAAAATTAAAAATTAAAAAAATGTATAGCAATTAAAAAAAAACATAAGGCATCATCATGGGAACCATCATGTTAGTGATAAATCTCGTAAATCATGCTGCTGATTGGGTAACACACTATTTCTTCCATCATAAAAACATCTTGATTATAGTCATGTCATTGAGTTCCCTACAAAACACCGATCCATCACCTCTAGAGTCACCACACCAGAGAGAACTCCACTAGAGATCACACCTGCATCATCGTCATTTTACCCTCATGTGCACCATACCATAATGTTTTGATATAACAGAAACATCGTTCATAAAACAGATAATGTATTAATCATAGCCAACATGAGAAACGTTAGATTCATCATCATATATGAACAAATACTAATAGAAAACCACTGTGAAAAGAAGACTCAAGAAGCACCTAGAATGTCTTTGCCTACTGACCCACACACCCAAAACCACATAGATACCACTACACTTGAGATGAAACGGAGAGGATATGTGGAATGAGAGGATAGATCCAAGCAAGAGTAATAAATGTATGACACGAAAAAAACCTCATCACCATCACAAAAAATACTCTTTATAACTATCAACTAAAAAAACCACCATGAAATTGCAAACGTCGATAAGGTTGATGAACAACCTGGATTGAAGTAAGTATAGGATTCTCCTCTCAGAACACTGATGGCTAATTAAACCACACATCCCAATGACTCCTATATAATGTATAGATAAAAACCCAAGAGGGGGGGGGGGCGAATTTTGTTCCTAATATTTTCAGATAAAATCTCTCACTTCAAGGTATATGAGTTCTAATCATTTACTTAACTAACGCTAGTAGTGAAAATAAAAAATCATAGAATAAAAATATTGAACGCATGATATTTATTGTGTTTTGGGGAATATAAATCCCCTAGACTACTCCACCAACAATCTAATTGATGATTTTGGTTATTTTCAATATGTAGTCATTTTTTTCTAGGGCTCCCTACCAAGTATAAGATACTATTACAATTTCTCCATGGTACAACATATTTTATCTATGATAATTACTTAAAATACATATCCCTATTCTTAACACACTCACATAAAATGAGTGTCAAAAATAGAGATAAATAAAAATTATATAAGTGTTTTAGTAACTAACATTAGATGAATATACATCCTAAGAAGATGGTGATAATTAAATAAACGCCTTGATAATACTCGATTACAACTGATTGACTTGTAATCATAACATGTGAGAAATGTAAAGGAATTTTTTTATGTAAATCATTCATTTTTTTCATTACCAGTGTAATCATATATATGTATGAGTCTCTTTGTTTCTTTTTATATATCACCATGTAATGGACATCCCTTTCCATTTATATATTTTTTTATTTTGAACTTGAGTATAAAAGATAATCACAATATTTGATTGAATAATACATTGAAATTTTGATGAGATATTATATTAATGTAATTTTTCTATATTTATAAATATTGAATATACTTATGAATAGAAATTTTAGAAATATTTTTCTTTGAATATTTACATTCATAGTAAAAAAACATAATACTAATCAACCATTGCTTAATTATACAATTCAATTTTTATGTGATTAAAAGAATGAGACCACTTATTGAGATATTATTAATACATAAAAAAATAAATCATGATGATATATATAATATATTATTCATTTTAGGAAAAAAAACTGATAGCACTATCTTCATAGAATATTTTTTGAGAGGCTCTATTATAAAAAACTGTTCATTGACATCAATTGTGCATAAGATGAACTAAATTTGACATTTCAATGAAAAAATAATCTATGTAAGATAATCATGTTAATGAAGATGGATAGTTAACTTTTACAACTTCTCTTAGTGCTCGTAAGACAATATTTTATGAATATTAATTTCTTAAGATAAGTACATTTCATAACTACAATCTGACTGAAATATCTTACTTTGAACTTTTGATAACTCATTTATTCTCTTAACAAGATAATATCTATCATAGTCTGGTAAATATTAAATATTGAGTTTTATCAATCTGATTAAGAAGAAGATAAACTTTCATTATGATATTCCCATAGGATAAACTACATTTCCATATATTTGAGCCATTTTACTTAGCATAAGATCATTATCTATATTAATCACAGAATAAAATTTTTTAAAATTAAAAAGCGATATCTTGTAATAGAATATAATCTAAAATACTTATGATATACTGATTAGAAAAAAAATTATTTATTTTTTTAATCATTAAATATAATAATAACTGAGATATGTTTGAATAACAAAAGTTTGTCCAATAATGAGTTTTTTATGGGAGATGTTATTTGATATTTTTTAACGATCTTTTTTTATATCTCAAGGGATATTAAATGCCCCATATCATAATAGATGATTTATTAATTCTCATTATATTATGGGAATGTGTGGTAGAAACATTATTTTTATTTTTTTGTTAAATTATTGAATCCACCTAATGAATATTATATTTTGGAAATTAAGGAATAATGAAATATGGAATGGGTTTAGTGATCACAAATGGTTTATGATATGTTGGATGCCTTTTGATATTTTATATATAGTGTAAAATTTATTGTTATGATTGTTTTTGTTAATTATCATCGATGTTATTCTTGAAATTAGTTAAAAAAATGGTAATATTAAATTAATAATGAAACAATTGAATAAATTTGATTATCATTCATTAATTAAAATATTTCAATATGAAAGTCATTATTAAATCATTTCTACATTTGTTTTATAGATATTTTTTTCTATTTTATTTAGGTTTATTATGGGTAAAATTTACTCATAAAAATTAATATAATCTAATATAGTAAATTGAAAAATGTTTTTCTAAAATTGAATGTGTTTGGGGATGTTGGGCACATTTTTTCTTTCTTGGATTTTTCCATTGTGTGATGGACAAAGTTACCCCTTGAGTTACTTATGTTAACAATATATTTCCTTCCATTATTCACATTCCATGATATGTTATAGATACATTAAGATTATTATTTTGAAACCAATCATGGTTGGGTTATCTAGTGATGGATGGTTTCAGTTACTTGGTTGTGGAAATTGATCAATATGGATAATGAAGGGATGGATGAAACAAGTAGAGTGTAATAATTTCGTGTTGTAAAATATTAGTTATGGGTTTTTTTAGTTGCTTTTTTGGTTTGGTTGAGATAATTTATTTCCATTTTTTCTATATTCTTAATAGATTGATTTATCGAGTATTGGTTATCATTATTTACAACATCCTATAAAATTTTGCCTATGTAATCCAAGTGAATATTTATTGTTGTATTTTAGGTTGGGTTGTAGAATACCCATGTTAGGGAATAGTAATCCAATTTGAAATTAACTCATGGGTTTGGTTGTTGATGATGGAAGTAATAAAATATTAAAGAATAACTGTAGGATGGTTATAATTTACATTCAAATACAAGAGGATAGAAATCAAGAATTAGAATATGAGTTATGAAATCATGATGATATGTGATGAAATGTAATTATTGAATTTATTTTTTTAATATGATTAATGAATTATTATTAATTTTATAAATTAATAAATAAAAATTATTAATTATATTGAATCCTGATACTTTTTTGATCATTTGAAATGTTTTTTGTTATCCCTTAACATAGGTAGTCTGGTGTCACATGTGAATTTAGTTGTAGTTATGTCTTAGTGTAAGTGTTTTCCATTAGTTGGGTTGTGTGATATTTTATTCATTTTATTTTTTAATTTCATATACTCCCCCACTCGATTTGGGTGAGAATTTAATTCCCAAATGTTTTGTGTTTTTAGTGTTTTCCCTATAATCTATGTTAATGAAGGACTAAATTGTTTAATAATACATCTTATCCCTATCTCCCTTTGGTTGTAAAATTATGTATTGGCGCATTCAGTATGTGATGGCTTAAAATATTGGGTATGTACCTACATGGGCTATGATGACTCTTATTTTTAACATAAATGTGTGTGAAACATATAGTAGTTTTATGTTATAAAAAACATGTATACCATCTATAGTTAATGTGGTTATTATAGGTGTAGTTTCACATGATATGGTGGATGGAGTCATAATGCATGATACACAGTGTGTAATAACTTTTAGAGTAGTTAAATAGTTATGATATGTGATCAATATATGTCTGCATTAGGTTAAATATGAGATGATGATATGGATATGATATGGTTTCATGTGTATGTATGACATATGAAATCAATTTTAGCACAAGATATCTGATTTTGGGGTGTGAGAGAGATAGACCAATGGGAATTGGATGTAGGGTACCTTCTTATGTATGTGATTTTATAGAGAATGGATTAATTACATTCCTTACATGGGGAGTGATATCTTTTGATGATGATATATAATTTTTTCATACTTGGTTAATATTTTGTTTTTCTCTATTTTTTCATTCATCTTTAGTATCATTATTTTAAATTTTTTGAGAGGTTTTAGGGGGGGGGGATCCTACTTGGTATACATGTATTCTTACCACACTCACACACACAAATTATATATATATATATATATATATAATATTTTTAATTTCTAAGAAAACTTGTTAGTGGTAATGTAGGGTGTTACTAGCTTAGGGTGTTGTTCCAAAGCTGTCAGAGTTTGCAGTCAGTCTCTTGTATTTTTGGTACTTTTTATTTTTTTCAATTATATGGAATTATATTAATGTATTAATATAGTTTATCTATTATTTATATGGTCTTTGTGGTTGGAGTATATTATATCATATCCTTAAAATTCATTTATTGTAGTAAACACCTTCCATTTGAGTTCATTTAAAACAATTTATACTACCCATCAATTTGTGGCATTTTGAAGAGGGTATTTGAGGATCATCCACTTTTTCACTAATATCCATATAGTAGTACCAATTAAGGTTCCCAAAATAATACAAAAATTATAGTAGAATTTTTTAATTAGGATTATGAGTTGTTTAAAGTAAAATCATCACCCATGTGAAATAATTTATCCCTATATATTTATTTAGAACTTTTGGTGACCAGGGAGAAAAAGCTAAGGATATGTAACACTCTGAATCAACTCATGTAAGGTTGAGGGGTGATAGACCAGATAAGGGTGTTTCAATGTTAATACTGATTGGGAATATAATATTGATGACATAAAATCAAATTTAGGTGATAATGTTTTTCATCGAATAGGATGTGTGAGTTTTCATTTATTTTAAAAAACTTAATGTCTCTGTGTACTTTTATTGGTGACCATGTAGATACTACTCAATAAAGTACATAGATGATGTGGATGAAATAAAAACAATAATTCCTTAAAGTAATTCATGATTTATGTTTAAGGATTCATTATAAAAATAAAAGATCAATCAATTGACCATAAAATCCCATAAAATACTCGATATCAAAATGTATTGAAACAAAATATCATTTTACTAGAGAGAAGGTTTTTATTGAAATTGTTAGATTAAAATATACACCAAATTTATAATAATTGGATTCTATTTATATAATGTATTTGGTTGTTTATTATTTATAATATTTTAGGTTCAAATATAATTTGTAGTCATCCCCTCTTACTTTATGAAAATAAAAAAAACCATTCCCTTTTTTAATATTCTACTATAAAAGGGTGATAATAAACTTATTTTAAGTCACTTTATATTAAGTGTTAGGTTATCATAAGTGTAATCCAAAGAATATTTTTTTATTGTGATAGGGTGATGAATGGTTTATATAAATTGAGGCTGATAAAAAAGAGTTTATAAAAATATTGAATGTGAAAATGGGAGAAAAGGATGTGCGTTTTTGCCTATATTATTTTTATCCAATGGTGAAACACAAAAGTGTTTTGTAATTTCAATAGGCATAAAGAATAATAGTTTTATTAGTTTTGATTTATATATAAATAAATTAATAAAAAAATTATCTTGGGAAATATGGTTTTTTGTCTCAATTGATTGAGAGAAAACTTTTTTTCTATACTTTTTTTTAAATAATGAAGTGGAAATAAATTTTGAATTTATATTATTGTAATGGATTATTTTTATGGAAACAAATACTATTGGGGTGATTGAATAACACTTATGAGACTTAGAGTAGATTAATGAACCCTTATTTCAGCAACTTGTAACTTAAATCATATATTCTACAAGGAATAATGAAAAATGTATTATGTATGATATATAACTAGATTTAATTATGTAGTATTCTATATTAGTAAAAAATTAATTAAATTTTATCAATTAAAAATTACTTTACTCTAAAGACATTATTTTTTGATGAATGATGTTTTCTTGATATTTATTGATGTTAATTTACCGAATGTAGGTGTTTATAGAATTTTGTGAATCCATTTAGTTGTTTCTTTAATTTTCTTAAAAATTATTAAACTTTTGGAAATGAATATGTCAAGGTCGGCCCTGAAAGTGGTCATGGTGATCATAAAAGGAGGTCACTATGACTGTTATTAAGTCCAATCTTACTATGTAGTTCATTTCAAGTGACCATGAAATAAATTATAACAGAGTGTTAAAAAGACCAACTGGCCATAAATTTCACTATAACTAACCGTCAATAAGTTCAAATTACTTTGATTATTATTTTAATTGGAAGATAAGAAGGGTAAGTTACCATGAAGTTCATTTCAATTGGCCATGAAGAAAAGATCATGTGACTATGTAGTCCATCTAGTGTGACCATGAAGAACATCAAGTGAACATTCCATTCAATCCAAGTGAACCTAAATTTTTTATTTTCTAAAATTTAAGTATATTATAGTATATAATATGATAATATTAAAATGTATATATGGTAATATGTTTTTGTGACATTTAATATTTCTTTTAAAATTTATTAGTGATTTAATTATAGAATTTGGAAGTGATAATTTATCCTTATAGTTTATTTTGAATATTGATAACTAATTTTCATTCATTATTGTTATATAATTTTCCCTTTTTTTTAAAATATAAAATTTTCAATGAAATACTCATAATTGGATATTTAATACAATTAGATAGCATTATTTGAATTCATTTATTATATGAACAGTTGGAAATTTTAATTATAATTTTTTATATTCAGTTGTAATTAATGTTATCATTATTTAGGACGATACTCGGTATGAATTTTACATATATTTAAACATAATACAAGATCACATTGGTCTTTTAATGGTTCAAATCAATTGGGAAATTGGAAAATTGATTTAAAAAAATTGAATAGATGAGCTACAACGTTTCTATTGATTGGAAAAAAATCAAATTACAAATGCATTAAAAATTATTCAATAAATGGGGAATATATTAAACTAAACCTGGTATCAACATCATGGCCCTATTTAATAATTATGTTACCCAAAAAAAGCCATAATGGGGGCCTAGAAATATATATATAAATTGTTTCCTCTTAATAATGGGATTATATCTTACTATATATCAAAAATATAGTCTCATATTTTTTAGGAGGAAATTTATGAATAAGGGGAATAATTTATTGTACTTAGATTACTTGAACATCAGTTTTTATCAAGGTAATAAATGAATGGGAAATGGAACATAATAAATTCATCAACCTGGAGAACCAACATCCCCTAATTTAGTAATATTACTATAAATCTTCCAGAATTTTTCTAATAAATTGAAATTTAGTGTAATATAATTCAGAGGAATAAAAAATATTTCCTAAAGTATTTTATTAGATATCGTGGTATTATAATTCCAACATGTATTAATGATTGTGGGAGGAATCTGATAGAAAAACATTGACCCTTTATTCTTAGAAATATATTCTTATAACTCTATTAAATAAGATTATAATTTTTACAAATAAAGTGGTATTATAGGTATATGCAAACATTATTGAGATCTTGTATGATCAGTTACACTCTAGTTCTAATTAATGAAACCAGTCCTCTCTAATTTTGTTATCAGTGTATTCTTTATTCTCTTTTAATCTATCTATATTTATTATAATTTGAGTTTAGTTCAAATGAAATATTTTTAACGTATATTACCTCAACCACATTATATAGATCTATTTTGTTTCTTATGTTATTTTAACTTTATATTTAATCAATTTTCTCAATGTATTTTAAATTCCTTCACAAGTATTTGTTGTTTGAATTTCATTTTTGTGTATGTGTCAGGTTTATTTAACTCTTCAATTAAATATTTTTTATATTATCTTATTCTCTATAATTTACATATATTAAAATAATATTATCAATATATTTGGGTAATTAAATTTTATTTTAGTGTTATTTTTAGTTTGGAGATTATATATTCATCAGGATCAATCAGACTTATGGATTATTAAATAAATGGTTTTACCTCCATAATTTGTTTCATGGGTAATTAATATATTGGATGAAATTATAGATTTTTATGAATTAGTAGAAATACTTTCACATAAAATTTCATTTAATATTAAACCATTCATTCACTAATTGTGTGAATAAATCGAAGCTCCAATTGAATCTTATATTATAGCTAAAACATTGTAAAAATTCAGTCCCACACATATCATGTTCTGAATGTTAACATAATATGATCATTTTAATATTCTTCATTAAATAAATATATTAATATATTAATATTCTCACTCACCCCAATATATTTAAATAATTTTGGTCAACAATATTCCATCACTAATAAAATCTTTTCTTTATAAATATAAAAAATACCATCATGAACTAAAAAAAGTAAGACATTATACAATTTATTTTTTATCATCATCAAATATTTCAACTGAGTTCCTCTATAAAATTTATATAAAACAATCCAAAAATTGATTGTAAATTGGTTATAACTGACCACAAATAAAATTGGTATAATTTTTGGGAATGGTGTTATATTTTATAAATTGTTTTTAATGTAATAAAATGGTACTAGTTTTTTAAAAAATATAAATTAAAAACAATAGTCCAACTCAATTAAAAATAATCACCAGAATCCACTTTCCTAATATTTATAAAAATAGTTTAGTATTACTTTCAATGCATCGTAACCACTATAATAATTCTTCTTGGATTATTGATCTCAAAATTGATTTCACCCTTTTCCTATATAGGTGGACTATTATGTATAATTAAAAAAACACTTGATCCATTTTAATAAAAATATTTTGATCTATATATGAAGAATAACTGGAAAAACCTTGAAATAATTCACTTCCCGCAATATGAATTACAAACCCATTGGTATGAAATATCTAAAAAAGAGTTTGAATGTGAATTAAATTATGTTTTCAAAAACTTTGTTCTTTAATTACATGGGATCAAAGGGGAAGATCTACATCTTCATCTAATAAAGTTTTAATATTTATTATCTACTGTAAATATTTAATGGATTTCAAGTGAACAAATAAAACATATAAAATTCCTATTCTACTGGGAGAACGTTTCAAAATCATGGATCTATAATCTTCCCCCTATTTCCATGAATTATTAATATAATATGAACTATTTATTGTAAAAAAACGTATTCCCATCATATATTACTACATTTATCCATGTGTAAATTAGTGCAATTCATCAATTTTCTAGTGAATCACACATTGAATATTAGGAAAGGGTCAAGAGATATTTTACTAATTTTAAACACTAAAAATCCTATATTAAATCTTTATACAATAATTCAAGAAGTGGTTATAAGTAATGGAGTTAAATCTCATTAATTCCAATAGTGGTTTTACTCTTATAAATACAAAACCATCCACTGTATAGGATCGCAAAGTAAACATGGCTATAAAAGAAAAAAAATTCCATACTCATGAACCCAATAAATTAAATTCATATTATCTCTTAGGAAAACTAAAAATTATTGAGTCTATTAGTGGTATCACTAGACGTTTAAATTAATTTGTATGAGCTACCAAATTCCCAACATGATCATCCCATCAATATCAATTATCTGGATTTACAAAAGATCCTATAATTTCCACCTGATCTACTCATACAACAGATGTTTTCCCTATTTTATAAGATTATATATAAGAGTATTTATTCATAGTAAATATAATTTCAATTATTTATCAATGGAATACAATTCCCAAACTCACGTTTATTTTAAAAGTAATTAAATCCAATTCTACCATGATCCATTATCTTCTAACTACAATGCATGTTAAAAATATCACCTAGGATTTATGTATAACTGTGAAGTTTGTAATTTCATTCCTTAAAATATATTTCAATTATATTTTTTCTGAGTTAGGTGTTAATTCCCATAATAATATCAACTTACACATTCTTAACAAATGATCAGACCTCTTTCCACTACAAATTTCTGCACTCATTGCATATCCTCAAATTCCTGAACTAATATAACTAATTTACTATAAACATTAGTCAAGTAAATGATAACGTAGTACATTAATTTCCTTCTAGGAAATAATAGGAATGTTTTTTGGAAGCCATTGACTCATTCAATTGGTCAATCATAAAAAACATTAGAAATAAAATTTTCTAACTTACGTCATATTTGAGTAAACAATAACAAAATATTACCTCATATATTCAAGTTTATGAACTACCCACCCCCATGGAAAATGTTTGTCAAATAACAATTATATTATGAAATAAATATTTTATAACTCGTGTAGAACCCCCTTAACCAAATATAACCATTAAAGTAGAAAAATAAAAAATTAATCATCTATTTGAAGAACTAGATTCCAATTCATCACCTCATATAATTAACCCAACTAATCCAATCCATTTTTCTTAGTCCATTGGAAATATAATATTTTTAAAAAACTAGTATTTTTTTTGAAATGTTTAAAAATTCAAAATTAAATAATTATCCCTTATATATCATCAAAAAATTCCAAAATACAGATTTGTTTTAAGGAATTATGCATCTATAAATGGAATATAAGGTCCATTAAAAAAATCCCTCTAAACATGTTATTCCAAAATCATCTCATTTAATTCATGGAATAATTTTCCTCAGGAATGAAAATACAAAAATTGATTCCCATTATAGAATCATATACATGTAATTTGGTGAAAAACTAGACAAGTTCAAAATTTTACAATCCCATTAATCCTCTCTAGATAAACACTCTACTTTATCTAAATAATTTTTTTATAAATTATCTTTATATTGAGGTAGAAATTGAACCATAATGCATGTATTTTTCTAATGAAAGTGAATTTTATGATATATTTTCCATTATAAGTAATTTTTTGAGTGGTGGTGTTGAACTTATTCCCATTATTAAAACTCTATTGAGATAAATGTTCATGAAAATAATATTTATTCATATGTAACCTCTGATATTTTTTTTCTTCAAAATGTAATGTTATGAGAAAAATGATATTTATCGAACAACATAGTCATATTTTGATCCCATGAATATTATACTACAATCAATATTGATAATCCATAGATTATAAAATTTCATTGGTCATATTGTGAACCCAAAACCAATATGTTTTTTCATGTGCTAATGATAGATAATTTTGTATGATATAAACCATTATTAATAAATTGATTATTGGTGAGTTTTACAAATACCTTTCCATGGAAAACTCTGTTATTTTAAATTATATTTACAAATATCGTTAGTTTTATATCACATTTGATCCTTGATTCCCGAAATTATAAATTTATGAAAAAAATTGGAAGAAACATTATTCTCATCTTCATATCTCATATTTTTTATCCCATATAAAAATTCCCCATAAGAACAAAAACATATTCCAGAAAATTTATGTTATTAACTTCAGATAAATGATCAATCTTACCATTTTAACTTATCTAATTCATTTAATTATAAAGATGATTAAAAAATCATTCCAGCGTTAATTGTAAATATAAAATAATTTAGTTATACCCAATATAAAATTTTAGGAGGGATTTGTGTTTACAATTGTATATGTTGGAAGATATTTAGATTAAATCTTATAATAATTTTATATTATATAGATTATATTTGAAAAAAACTAAAATATTATTTAAATGAAGGTATATTACATACAAATATGAGATAATGCAGTGATTTTTTTTAATTTAATTTCAAATATAAAATAGTGATATAAGAACTCAAATTGTAAAATTTTCTTGATGAAATTAGATGACAGATTTAAAATAATCATATTGACCCACATTTTGTGATATTTAAACAAGGGAATGCTTTTTTATATATTATTGTTCAATGTGGATTTCATTTTTTATATAATTTTACCATATTGAGAAATGGATGTTAAAAATAATGTTTTTTAAGATATTACAATTCATGTTGAAGTTGACATTAAAGATTCAAATATGGGGGAATTGGAAATAACGGAATTATTGGTAAATATATATGTATTTTATTGATGAGTTAAATATTGAAGAAACTATTATAACTATATTATTTTCTAAAATTCACTATAAAAATTAATCATAATAGTCTAGAGATAATATTATGAAAATTTATGTAGGAACATTGTAAGAATGTGAATGGAAATAACAAAAAATAACTACAAGTGATTATTTCCATGGATATATTTATATAATAAATCTCATTGAATAATTTGAATAGATATTTTATTGAATCTATAAAAAATGAAGGAATATTAAATCATCTGATGTAGTAAATATCTTTTATTATACTATGCCCTTTAGAATTCGAGGTTTAATTATTCTTTGAAAGATATGGTATTTTTGTGGGATAATTATAAGGATTCCTCTAATGTGGATCAAATATGATAAATTACCATTATCATTGTAATTCACATTATTATATTAGTGAATTAATCCCTGTCTTGGATAATTACAATTAAAAAAACGGCGTAGTCACACACATTTACAGTGAACCCTATAAATAATATGTGTCCTAGTTACTGTTTTTTTGGAATTTGAGTGAGGTAGTTATTTATTTTAAAATAAATATCCTCATTACTCAAAACAATATCGGTTATGTGAAATTATAATAATGATTGATCAATGAAAACTCACCCTCTCTTTGTTATAAATTCACACCATATTCTGGGAACCTCATAAAAGATTGTATATAAATCAACCAGAGTTCATATCGTGTTTTAGAGTTATTATAAGGGTATGAATTAACTACATTGGTGTGTCTAATTACAAAACTCTAAATTGTGGAAGTGGCCTTTTTAATCTTGATATCCTTAAACACCCAATTCTACTTCCTCCTCCCTTATTACACATGATTTTTATTATCACCCTTTATATTTCTCTTCATCCCCCTCTCTTCTATAATATATATATCATTCATTTATATGTCGAATAAATCTATTTATATAGAATTTGTATTGTAATGGCTAAAAAAAGGTAATTCATATATTTATTTTATAAATAAGTCATCAATCAATATGTCAAATCCCAATCTATATCACTATAGATATCTGACCCATTCCCCAAATCTCTAATGGTTGTCGATAATAGAATTGGGGAAACACATCATGGGGGAATAATTTTTTATTAATCTCATTTGATTTACTTGTTCAATGTTTTTATATAAAAAAGACATCATAAAGTGTTCATATATCAGCCCTAATACCATACTTCATTAAAATATATAAGAATAGATTCAATAATTTTTATAAAGCTCATAAACCTGGATATTTAAAAATTAAATACAAAAAAATTACCTTAATATAATGAATACTATTGAAAATTTATAAATAAAAACGTCTTAAATAAATATAATTATTATATAAATAATATACATTAATAATAAAATATATAAAACTAAAAGTTCAATAAAACATTAATAACAGTGACCCAACCCCTAGTCTCTATTAGTAATTAATTTTCCATCCATTTATGTCTCTACGGAAAGGAACTTGTTACAATTATTAATTAAGAAAAAAAATCAACTTCTAATCTAGAATTTATATATAGATGAAATAGAATATAATACTCTGTATGTTATCATTGGAAGACCCAAAATAAATTATCATACAAGTGTAAATCCTACATAAATGTGAAAGTGTTAAAAATCATGTATGATCCTCTCCCTTGATGACTAATAGTAAATAGATAATATGAAATTAAAAATAATAATATTAGTGATGATATAAAAAAAATACATGTTCAAAAAATAATTCAAAACATTAAATAAATAAGCAGCACTCATAAACCATACACATAGATCACTAGAAAAGATAAACATACCTGGACAAATATTGGAAATAAATTCTATCAAAGAGTCTAAAAAATGACAAAGGGGATCCCTTTAGAAAGAAACGGGGAAAATACATGAAGGAAATCAATATTTTCAAAGGTGTGAGTTTTTGGTCGCCTTAGTCAGACCAAAAAGCGTTGACGTGAGGCCTACTTGCATTCCCAAAAATCTCATTCAACCTACTTTCACACCCATATTCCTTTATCCCAAAGTCCTATATTAACCATAAATAGATATATGTGGCCTTTATTTGTACAAGAATTTCCCTAAAGCCTAATTTCTACTCTGGTCGCCCTAGTTTTTCTCCCCAGTCTTCTGAAAATCTAAAGGTATTTCTTTAACAACGTGACCAGAGGATTTAAGGGAGAATCATTGGACTTATGTCCTTTTAGTGTTTGAAAACCATAACACATGTGTTCCTAATGCTCACAACCTCCTTAAATCAGAAATACTTGCATGATGCATATTCCTATTATAAGAACTGGAGTGCTCTACTTCTAGAACAACCTGTGAACACTCCTGAAGTCTTGAGTCAAGTCTCTCCCAAGTATTACCATATAGTTTGTTCTTCACTTAAGTAAATACTAGGATGCCCCATTCTACTTGCACACCCATACTTGTGCTCCCATACCTACTTGAGCGCCCCTCTTTGATTCACTTACTCTATTTAGTCTAAAATCTATCAAGCCCTCATCAAAGCCATTCATGGCATGGATTTTTCTTAATTGGAACCCTTGATGGAAATGGATTCTATTAATACCTCCACCAAAACCTCCCATCATTTCAAACCATTGGTAAAGGAACATTATCATGTCTTATATTTGGGTTTGTATCTCTACTGTCGGAGGTTTCCCACATTTTCTTCACAATGGGGTTCAGATTCATGGAGTGTATGTGGGTTTGTATACCCACAGTCACATGGACCTTTCTCCCAGGAACAATGTTGGTAAGTTCCCGGTTTGGAGTAGGTCTTGGTTTCTAACCTCTCCCTTATCAAAATGATTACCCGGAACACCAAGTCACTGGTAGGGAAGGTATAGTTCACAATTTATTTTCCATGAAAGAAAAGGAAAAGTCTCCCTCCCCTACCGGTATCAATTTCGGGGCAACCATCATGGTGAAAGCCCCTAGATTATCTTGCAGGAGTTTGCATCATCCGTCCTCCTTTATTCCTTAGTGCCAATGATCTGAAGGGAGATGGGAACATGGACTTTTTTTACCCTTTCCCTCTCTTGTTGGTATTTGTCACCATGGGAAGCCCTCTTGGTGTAAGCCCCTATCCTTCATCACTTACACCTTACATTGGACCCTTGTCCAATGTAAATAGAATAGAGGCAAGGCTCGTCACCTCACCCTCTTCCAAGATCACCACTCTCTCATCCACTCTAACAGCCATAGGTGCACCCACTTCCATCAGTGGAAGAGGAAAAGTGTGGATACATTTTTGAATCTTTGACATTCTCTTGTTTCTCACATCGAGCATGACTCATGTGGCCTTATATATTTTTCATGATCACGACATTTTTACAATTGAATGAACTACGAGAACTCTAATTACCACTATAATCGGGATTTGTAGGAAGCCTTCGTAGGGCCCGAGCTCCCTGTATGTCATCTTCAAAAATCCATCCCAAATTAACTTAATTTGAGTATCCTCATTTGGAATATGCCCCAAAATAAATCCTAAAATCACCAAGGCATCCTTTTTAGGATGTAATCCCAAACTCATATCTCTCAATGGAATATACTCTCTTATGATACTTATCGAACTATGTTGTCTTTGATTCACATATATATGGGATACGTAGGAAGACTCCTTGAGGTTCAACGACAATACATTAAATCATCCTTTCCCACCTTGGGCCATATTCCCAACAAAGTCTGATCCTGCATAGAAACCCATTTCCTTTCCATGATCCTTGGGATGCTTCAGAGTAAGTCCCATACTATGTTTTGACTAAGATCCTTCTGCTTAGATGTCCATACCACATGACATTAAACTTTATAACTAGGTATATATCACATGACCATAAAAGGATGATGTGTCCCATTAAGTGGAACTAGACTATGAGATTTTTGATTCCTTTTACAAGGATATATAGGTAGCCAATTTTATGGGCAAGATCCCAACATCAAACCAAGCCTTCTTCTCCCTAGATGAAAATAAATTCTATAGTACCCCACTGAGTGGCTTAAAAACCAGTATCATCATAAAAATGATTAAAATAATATCAATGTATTGTATGAGAGGATACCAATAATGGAGAACCTTGAATACATATAGATATCTCTATTAACGAAGATCCTCGAATTCATACAGAGGTTTTTAAACATTTCACATGAAAAATAAGTGATTGAAAATTCCAGGGGATACTCATGATAATCATGGTGAATTAAAAAGGATTCAATAAAATATATTAATTAATAAATAGAGTCCCGAAGTAGAAAATAATTCCCCCTAAAAGGGTGTGATGAGTCCGCCCTCTCATCTTCTCGACCAATGCACGTTATCAAGTATCGTGAAGTCCAAACGTAATGAACGCTTGCCTTTGAAAAGCTGGTACCAATTGGATAAAGAACTGTTGGAAGTTTTCGGTTCTATAAATAAATTCAATGGAAACCTCCTAGAAGAAGTTATTCTTAAAACTATAATACACATTTCTATGAACTATAAAACAAAAGTGGTGAACCCGATGTGAATCCTTAACCAAGTTAATAATGTTACCCACTAGTTAGGACCCAATCAAATGATAAAGGAAGGAGAGACAAAGGAATCAATCATGCATGTATCCATATAAAAAATGTTTCTTTAAAGAACTTTGTTGTTGTTTCATGTTTTTCTCATAATTCCCTTCACT
This sequence comes from Viscum album, assembly GCA_963277665.1. Lineage (NCBI taxonomy): Eukaryota > Viridiplantae > Streptophyta > Magnoliopsida > Santalales > Viscaceae > Viscum > Viscum album. Next base: position 94,410,613 of record OY728138.1, on the reverse strand, counting down.
CCAAAATGGATTTCATCAAGAAAACATCTATGAACCTTCCGAAATCTGCTAAAGTTGGATCCCCATCCATGGGAATGATGTCATCACCAACCCAGCATCTTCAATGATGGGTCTCACCAACCCAACATCTTAAACACTGGGTCTCTAATTTTCTGGTAAATGAATATCGCCGACACGGTACAATCCAACCTTTCAAGGATACTCGACAGGCCCTCCAGGTTAATAAAAATCCTTGATCATCTAGTTGATGACAATCAATGATCAAGAAGTAGATGGTTCCAACCTTCGTCTTCAACTATTTCAGGTCCTTATCCATGGAACACAACAATCAATCCCTCATATACTACAAGGAGGTGGATCAAGAGGCCACTCAAGGTCTCAATTCAAAAAGGCATGAGTTCTTCATGAGGACTCCTACCAGCAATCGCCTCCAGCAGAATCGTGAGGTAGTGAACCCCCAACATGATGGGGGTGTTGCATCTAGATGTTCGCCTCGTGTATCTCAGACTCCAGCACATAAGAAAAACCATCATGGATAACATCTGGTCAATAGGGAGTAGTTTCTTACCTCTACCCCTTCCAGAGAAGCCCATCGACCGAATTTGATGGAAAACAACGAACGGGGACATACACCCATTCGTCCTAATTTTTCTATCCAACAGACTCGTCTGGTAGCAACCAACAAATCCAAATAGATAAATCTAGTGGAGTACCGTGAACAGGCACATACGGCTACATACAAGTTATCATCCAGTCAATAGGCTCGTCTCACTATATTTAAAGAAGCCCACCAATCTAATGTGGTGGAAACTGGTAAACAAGAACATACACTTGTTTACAATCACCAATTTTTCCAGCATTCTTGTTTTCCAGTATTGAAGGAATTCTGTCAACCATACAGGAAGGTAAACATCCAGCATGCACTTACACATGGAAATGTTCATCAAGTCTACCAACAGTATCGTTTGGCATCATCCGGAGAAATGAGTCGGAAATCTCCGATGACAAATTTTGGGAAGAACCAACTCTCTACCCCCATACATGAGTACAATAAAAATCCATTGACAATAAAAAAAGGATACGAGCATGCACATACACATACACTAGATATAGAATGGACGTATATTCCCATTCTGATTACTGAAGTCACCAAACACATATTATCAAACGGTGAAAGGGAAAACACAAATCCCTACCCATATTCTGTAACCATGAAAGGATATTATAACAACCAATTCAGCAGTACTGGGGAAACAAACACATAAATCTGTCCCCATACATGGGATTACACATCGTCATTCCATCCTGGAATAGATACACACATCTGTTGTAGTCTAGGAGGGTCATGGGGAATACTCCCCCATATAATATGGACAACTAGATTGGGAACATACACCCTTTCAAATTGAAGGTAATCATTCTATTCAGGTAACCATTCTAAGTTAGACACATACACCTTCCCATGATAAACACATTTACTAGTAAGTGGCCCCAAAAAAGTATAATATAACATCCAAGAATAATTCTCTCCAAGAACTCTCTAAAAATCAAGAGTCATGCTGCGATTTGGCTCATCTTAATGCTGGAGTTCTTGAAGTCCTCAAACATTTATCTGTTACAGCTCAAGATCATATCCTCTCATTACCAAATTATCGGAGTGTTAGTATTAACTCTAAAGTTCCTCATCAGAAACATCATCATGAAGGCTTTATTTATGAATATTCTGTCAATCAAGAGTGCCTATCTTTGGATGAGAGTAATGACAACCCTCCGTGTGGCTACATTACCACGGAAAAAGAAGATTAATCACTTGTTATAATCTACCATGGTGATCCTCCCTATGATGGAATTCACTGCAAAATTCCTCTCTATAGTAGTATTTTTCATTTTCAAGAAAATTATAAAATTTAAAATGTAGCGATTAGGAAGCCCTATAATTTTGGCGAACTTGCAATCACAAGGCTAGTCTTGTCTGATGCGTTGTCATTGATAGGTGAAAAACATTCTCCACCAAAAGACATATTAAGGGAACGATCATTCTTCGAACATCCCTTGGGTCATTTTTCTTCTAATATAGAGCATCCAGATTGGTTAGACCTAGTTGAGAAACCTCTAGTGAAAGATGATTAATGTGTATTGAACATGAAGAAACAATTGGCTAAGAGAGAAGTAAAAGTCATGTTTTGGCCTTTGGAAAATTCTCATTATAATATTTCAGAATTGATTGTAGAGGATTACATTAATAATATTCCCCTATACCTATGGAAGACTCTTCCTCATTTGAAAACCAATGTATTACTACATGATGAATATCATAATAATGTAAAGGTAATAGAAGGGATGGAAAGCCAAATTGACATGGTGTCTCTATCAGTTTCCCAACATCCAAAGGTTGAAAAACAAAAGATAATACATTAGCATGCATGCCTCAATGCTATAAAGAGGCTACATCAGTTAATTTCCAATTCCCTATATAGTGTTCCATATCAGAGGATGGTGTGCACATGAAGCATTGCATTTCTCTACACTCCAACATCAGCATAGTCCTCCAAAAGTAGTCTCATGTAGTTTTATTGTCCAAAGTCAGCCACAATCAATAGATTTTGTATGTAATTGAATGTATGCTCAAGAAAAATTCTCAAAAAGATCTCATTAGAGTCAGGACCAAAGAAAAGAAGTTTTTGGGTTACTCTTACATCAAGAATATGAGAATCTTCAGCATGTATCCCTCTTATAGGATGTCAGCCGTCAGAGAATGAAAATATCTAAAATAGAAAAGAAATATTACGAAATAGGTTATCTGAGTAGTTGTCAGATAATGAACCTAGCTAATGTCCGAACCAAAATTTGCAAAATCAGAAGGCCGATTGCATGAATTTCAGCCCTATAATTTCAATAATTACCCTAGATTGCAATGCTAGGGATCATTTAATTTAACCTTCAAATTCATTAAACAAATTTCAATGATTTGAATAATAAGAACAGGAACAACCCCAACCTGGAAGGCGGGGGGATTTTTTTCATCTGCAATCCCCTCCTTAACGGAAGTTAGTTTTCTACTGATTAGGGAAGATGCCAAAAGGAGAGTGTACAACTAAAATATCTGAGGATTCCCTTTAGGTTATTATCTACCAAATAGTTCCTAGGAATTCATCATATAAGATAACATAGTCTCATGGAAGATACAGATGGGGATGATCATAAAAAATACTGATATAATTCTATCGATGCATTATGTGTCAAAGAATACCATTAACACCATAGTAGAAGATCCTCTAAAAAATGAGTCTTGTTAAATGGAATCAAGAATATTAAGTTCCTATCCATAATATGGTACACACTGAGGAAAATTAAGAGGGTGTGCATACCTGAAATCAGAGTCTTACCCAAAATCTAGGTATGCCTTCAAATAACTAACTCCCACCCCTCCGAAAGGCAGATAATAATGGAAAAGGAAAAAATACAGATTGAATCTCACTTTTCCACTAGAGAAGGTAAATATTTTTCTCTTGAAGAAATATTTTCACACAAATAAGTGGAAATGAAGGAGTTGAAAAGAATTAATACATAGTTACTTTGAAGCATCATTTCTTCTTGACATACTCCCCAGGCAGGTCCTCAACTTGAAAATCTTGTAGGATATCCTTAGCAAAGAGGATTTGTATTAAAAAAAAGATGTGGATAATGAATTCTATCAATTGGGTACACAATAAAGGTTGGATCAGACACATTCTGATAGGCCTATTCCCTTGGGTTATCAAATATAAATATTAGCACCACCATCTGCGGTTTTACTAGTCGTTGAACCAGCTCAAGCTCCTATTTCTATACCTTCACAAGTTACGGCTCATCCAGATATTACCCAAATTCTTATGAACAAAATTGAGGAATTTACTACATTATTGGAATCTATTAATGAATGAGGATAACCAGTTCAACTGGAAAAGAGATCTTACCCTAAATGGGTGGACGCAATTCCTCCCCCACCAAGTTTTTTGAATACTAAATTCCCAATATTTAATGGTTCGGTAGATCCGTAACAATATTTACAACATTTTGTTTCTCATTGTGATCCCATGATGTGAAATCCTCAACAATAAGAAGCAGTAAAGATTATGTGTTTTGTGAAGTCATTACAGGGACCAACTTTTTTCTGGTATACAAGTTTACAATCTTGATCAATTACTGGGTGGGAAGATCTCCGTCAGAAATTCCTTCTTCAGTTTATCTCAAAACTACCAATGATGATATCTTTTGACCTTACCAATTTTAAACAAACGGAGAATGAAGGAGTTTTATATTTCACTAAGCGATGGAGAGGATTAAAATATTTCATAAGTATAGAACTCACTCAACAAGAGTTTATGCTAATTTGTGTGTAAAATCCACATGATGTGTTACACACGCCATTGATCCCTATGAAATACACATGAGGGTTTCGACACCTTACATAAATATCTCAACAGATATATGACTATATTATATAAAATATATCCAAAACTAATGTAATTCCCTCACCTATAGGGAGGATTATAGGAAAGGTAGAAGGTTCTATAGTTACACTCAATCAGGAACCTATACCTAATTCTACTTCCATAACATCATGATACAGAAGGGCTCCGCCTCCTGAGCATCAACAGCAGCAATGACCTCATCAAGATGATCAAATAGATCAAAGGAGGAAACATATTGAGTAATTAAAGAACAAGGTTTATTCTTTCCATAATGAACAAGCCCCTGGTTACATCATCTCAGCTCTGGAAAAAAATTTGGTTCAGCTTCCATAGCCAAAGAAACCAAATAAATAAGTAGATGAAGATCTTCTAAATTATTGTACCTTTCACCAGATGTTAGTGTATCCCATCTAGGAATGTTTTTTTTGAAGGACCTCTTGAAAAAGATGGTAGATTCTGGACAAGTTAAACTGAAAAGTTCGTTAGCACAAGTGGAATGTGTTAACACTACTAATCTAGAGGACGGAGGAGAATGGAAGGAAGTAAAAAACAAAAATGTGCAGAAATATGATGATTGGATGATCAAGAAAACTTTCAACTGGGCTCATGAAATTTTACAGACATGGTTGAAACAACTGATTTTGTGTTCTTCCACTCCAACCACAACAAAACCACCTTTATCAAAAGGTACTTCCACAATGAAGTGAAGTAGTTATAAGGACAAAGAGCAGTCAGAAGAAGATGAGCTCATGTTAATGTCAACGTTGTCCTTGACCCTAGAAGTTTTCAAGCCATCTATTTCAAAAGCATGGGCACTGCCCCACCAAATGACACAATTAGAATTAAACTGTCAGGAAGAATCTATATCAGATGAAGAATTTATTTTTGGTTCTGTGAAGGTTATCCTTTTAACAGATCATTAGTACAATGGTGATTATGATTATAATGAGCCATAATTTCTAATTCCTAATTGGGGAACCAGAGGAAGAGGCCAGGGATGAGGATATAGGGGAAGATGTAGGAATTTCAGAAACCATGATTTTAACTCTACCGCTTTTCGAACCATATTGGTAGCAGAAACTCATGGAAGAGACCTTCTGCGGGCTCAATAAGAACAAGGAGTTTCTTCCATCCAAGAGAGGGGGTGAGTATCCCGTTCCGTGACGATGGAGACCTCTGAGCCGGTTCCTCCCCCTATGGGGGACGGACCTCCGACATCCAACAATGGAGCGGAACCCTTCACACCCTTCTCCATTCCGAATCATATCCCACAGTTTCCCCATAGTTCATTGTGCCCGAAGGTGCCAGATCTATATGAGGTATTCCATAATCTCTCAATTTCAATCACCAAGTTCAATGAGGCCTCAGACCTCCTCAACCTAACTTTTATTGCTCACTTCTCTCAAAGAAGGCCTCCGGCTGACTACTTTGATAGATTTGTATTTGGTTCTTGGGACTTGCAGTAGAGGGAAACGGTAGGTTTTCTTGATTCCAAAAACATTATGATTCGATTCGCCTCTGAGGAAGACTTAATTAAAGCTTGTTCTAGTGCTCCCTGCAACTGTAACGTCTTCTGTTTCTATCTATTCAGATGGACCTACGACTTTTATATGAATAGAGACTCACCTTCTGTAGCGATTTGGGTAAGCTTCCATCATCTCCCTTTTTTGTTTCAAAATCCTTCAATTATCAGTATGCTTGGAAAAATAGTGGGAATATACTTGTGTTCTGATAGCCGAACCAAAGGCGTCTGACATCCTGTCAATCCTCGCATTTGTGTGGAGGTTGATTCTTCAAAAGTGCCTACCGATTTCATTTGGTTAACAGTTGGTGAAGAATTCCAATGTAGACAGGAATTCGTTTATTAATTGGGGTTTGAATTTTGTTCTGACTGCATTTGAATGGTTCACTTGTTTGAGGTCTGTAGGATTGGGTTTTGGATATCATATAAATCAAATGGTGTGAGCATGAATGTTAGTGGCAGTCCCGAGAAGATCACATTGAATGGCTCAACTGGTCAGGGGAATGTTGGTAAGGAGTATATATTGAACTCGAATAAAGTTGTGCAAGGTGGTTCAAGAAATCCACTGGTTTCAGATGTCTTCAGTCATTTGAGAAAGGATCTAGGTGACTCTTGTTCCCTAGTGCAATTGGAGTTAGAGGCGGAGACAACTCAGAGTGGCTTGGACCCTACGCTTGAGGCCTCCCCTGGGGGTAGTGAGAACAATCCAAATGGGGCACTGGTAATGTGGATGAAGGAGGCCATAAAACTCCACTAGTGAAACAACAAAAGCTTGCATAGTACGATTCTCTTTGAATAATACAGTAGCGTGTGTTGTATGAAACTTCAAGATTCTAACACACTGCAACCAATCAAAGTAGCCGTTATGAATAGTAATACCCACTTTTTGAAATTTGATAAATTTTATCTCTCAAAATGGACTTTATTTTTGGATTTGGAATATTGAAATTATCCTAGGGTGAAATTTTTGGTACTTTTCGGATAACTTTTATATTTTGATGAATAGTGAAAATTACTAAATTTTAATTAAAAACAAATTTTTTAATCAAAATAATTAATAGTCATAAATTATGAATTTGAGTGGTTTTAAAGTATATTTAGAATATATTTTTACCATTCAATATGATATTGGTCATTGGACATAATTTTACAATTAAACTGGACATAAACAAGTGTCAATCTTTTGATAGTTATTATCTCTTAAAAACACGCTTTTTGTTTTAACATCGAGAATTAATTTGAAATTAATTTCAGCCACTTCTGTTCTTTGAATTTGGAAAAATCAATTCCATATTTGGAATCAGGATTTGAAAATTGGGTAAATAGGTAAATTTTATTTTTATACATTTTGAATAATTATTTCGGAAAATATTTTAAGTACCATGGTTAAAAGGTAAATCTAGTAAATAAGGGTAAACAAATAATATTATAATAATAATAAATTACCTTAAACGTGTCCTAACCTTATTGTTTGATACTTGTCCGACCATGATCATCTTTGGGTCGATTTTGGGACCCCATGGATCCACTTGTAAGTGATAAGGATACTTTATATTAATTAAGTTAAAATAAATACTAAAATGACATAAGAATATATCTTTTAGAAAAACAATTTTTGCATAGGGTTATATATGTTGGATATTCGACTATAAATATTTATTAGAAAAATAGAAATATTTTATACATAATGGTATTTTATTTATAATTTTTATAAATTTAATAGTTAATATTATTTATGACACAATAATGAGACAATATTTTCTTATCAATGAAAGAATCAAGTAATTGGTATTATAAATGTTAAAATAAATATAATTTGAATGTTATGATGACATACATGAATTCTATTGGTTTATATGACATTATATAATTTCTTAAATGAATTTGGTTCGAATTAATAATGTTTTTAAGAGTTAAAAAAATCAATTATTGAATAGTGTCAAAATTGACATAAATGAGTTTTTAAAACAAATTTTATATTATTAGTTGATATAATATTCCTAAAAATCAAAGGTTCAGTCAATGAACTTTTATCCTGATAGGTGTGTCATTAATGGACCACCTGGGGGTATCTTGGATGTATATATTAATTTTATTATCTATATAATATAAAAATACAAAGTGACATGGTAAATGTCAAACTAATTAACTAAGACTTAAAACAAAAAGATAAGGTTAATTTAATGACACAAACCTGTCTAAATTCTATTGGTTGAATGTATTTAGACCCATATCCACCCTAGACTTTTATTAATCCTCTTTGGAGACATTAGAAACCGAATATGAAATTATTATAATATAATATTTCTAGTTTTTCTAAAGGTTCCCCTCAGCCCTCTTATAAAAGGGCACTCACCCTTCTCACTAATTCACACATTAAAATCCATTTGGATCTGCCAGACCCTACCCAAATACTCTCTAAATTTCCATCACTTAAACTTAGAGGCCTTAGTTTGATCAGAAATCCATCTTAATGAGCCCTTTTGATCGAGTCAGAAGGAATAACCCGAAGAAGAGGTAATGTTTTCACCACCCTCTTTCAAGTTCCTTTCTTCTTCAACTTCTTATTTCTTTGTTATTTCCATTCCAAAATAATAACTCTAGTATATTCTATAGACTGTGATGTTTTTATAAATACTGTATAACCATATTAATTATTCTATCCATCCTTTGAATGACATGTCATCATACGTACGTACGTACGGCCTACCGTCTCCACGACGTGGTGTAATTGTTATTCAATACATTATTATTTGGATGGGTATAATAATGATGTGTAATTCATTTAAATAATAAATATAACATTATAATTATTCTTTATATATGATATACCATCCAATTATATATTATTTGCATATCAAAAGAATGATATTATCGCTCCTGCGTACGTACGGACTACCGTCTCCACGAACGCGATGAGATTCATTCCTCATCGTATCCATTCAAGTATAATTCTAATTTGGTGATTAAAAATAATGTTGATGGACTCGATATAATTATTTATATGAATAAGATACAACCTACCAATAACAAACATGACTTATGTAACAAAACATATAAAATAAAACGAATAAGTTAACACTCGAAACGACGATAATACTAAGATATTATTAACAAAGCAATGTTAAAAGATCATATATGATATTAATGTATATGAACCTTTTATAATTCAATAACAATTATTTCAACATTATACAGGATGATAACCTATCCTCGAACAAGGAAAAAGTACAAAGTAAGGTGTTTCTTATCTCACTTTAAATTCCTTGAGATCTCCTTTATTCAATACTTATTTATTTCATGTGCTGTGTGTACCGCCCATGTTTGTATTCATTGTGTAATATACTTTATGTCATGTATATTTACATTATCATTGTATTATACTTCTTTCATGTGTTTATGTTTAGTAAATTACCAAATCAATAATGTAATGTTAAATTTCATTTTCCACTCATTCGGCTTTACGCATACTTCATTGATTATTTTACTCCCTGATTATGTGTGGAATCACTATTTATTTGCTTATGTCATAATTTCTACTCCCATTTCTGTGGATATAATTTTGATACACATAATCAGTCCATTGATAAATTCTCATGTCATCGATATGATCTTGATAAGAGTAATTTTAACTCAATCCCCGTTTATTTAGTTAAACATCTAATTCATTGGTGTTGTTTTTACAAGATTATTTGTGAATGTCCATTGATTTTTTTACACTGAATATCCAAACATATTGAGTTTATTTATATTTTTCACACAAAATTATGTTGTTGATTTATCTTTAACCTAAGGATTTTGTCTTTATGAGAGACTTCATCTCAATTTACATTTCATTGAGACTCCTTTGTTTTTATACACAAATTCACTTTTATATGGTGTATATAATGTACTTTGACATAGTATATCATGAATCCCATAATTCCCATGATATTACAATGTTTTTATTACCTCAATTATATTTATACAAGTGTCTCCCTTTTTGTTTTGAACTCTAACTAAAATATCATTTTAAATATTATAAATATTTAGTATCTAAATCTTTCTCATTAATGTCCATGTTTTAAAAATGGTTTTAAGAATTTATTTATATGGACATTAAAGTTTTAAAATTAAAATTCCATTTAAATGTTTCAAATTGTTATGGGACACTTTGATTCAACAATATATTTTTAAATTGATTCTTGACAAATAGTGTGACTTTTACATGATTTCAATAGAAAGGGTGATAATTTTATCTAATAGTTTTGATTATTATTTTCATCTATGTCAATATCCTTCATTATTCTCGATTGAGGTTAATCTAATACAATACAATCTTCCATACTGAATCGAATGAGTTATGTTTGACTGTGTATGTGCTATTTTTATACCATTCATGGTTTGTGGATAAAGTATTGACATTTCGTATGCTATTTTTAATACGAATGTTTATGTTATATTTAAACCTGTTCATATAAAGAATGCATTGGACTTAGTATGTGACGGGTGGAGACCTCTATAGCTCCTTGATGCATCGGTAGGTCTCATGAAACAATCTAGTGTCTTGGCATTATCCCTTCACAAAATCTTATTTGTAGTCTTGGCACGATGCCTTGGCTACGTGGTTATGATAGTCTAGAAATATGCATTCCATCATTATGAAAGCGGTTATTGATTTTGAATGTGATTATTAGACTAGTAGAATATCCATGTGAATAAGTAAATAGCATTATTTCATTTTATTTTTTCTATATTATGATGAAGTTCAAGTCTAAAAGGATTCTGTTTTAGTTATACATTGCCTTGAATGTTTATTCTTATTTATGAAAGTTTTCACTATATTGTTATCTTTACTGGGCATTTGAGCTCACCCCTTTTTATGTTTTATTTTTCCCAGGATGCGAAGAAGTATGTTATGAATGACCTGCGAGGACAGTATAAGGGGATATGAGTGTGGAGACAAGATGTCATTGTAGTTTTCAGTTTATGATGTAATGTAAACTTGACGAATGTATCTATTTATTCCAAGGCTACTAAACTAATCGATATTTCAATACATGATCTTTTGTGATCATGCCAATGTTATTTAATAATGCACTGACTCTGGGTAACTGGGGTTAGGGTGTTACAGTTGGTATCAAATGAATTTTAGTACAAACCTTAGAAACTAGATTGAGATAAACTCTCATTAGAGCACATAGCCCTAAGATAGACTTTGAGGATTAGTATAGAAGAACTTCCTATAATTTTCGTATTGTAAAGATTTTGTGATTTTTCCAAGCAATACATCCCTTTCTGGATATGAGCAGGTATAGGTGGCTCTGGAACAGATGTACCTAGGGGTAAAATCCGAAAACACCTCTTTGAGCTAGACTTGAACGGGAACTAGTGCACAACAATGGGCGTTGATTCACTCTTGGTTACGACACTCATGGGGGATATCCTTAGGATAATTTAAATTTTCTTTACAAACCAATTTGAATTATTTTAATATAATATGAGAATAAATAACCTTGGTTAATCATAAGGTGATTCAAATTGTAAATATGGTTTCATGATATTCTCCAAATAATTCTATGACTATTGTTACTCACACAATGCTTCCTGGTTTTAGTCAATGGCTAGATTCCAAGGAAGTCATAGTAACTTTGAGAATGATGTACAAGGTGGGAACAGTGGTGGAAATGAGAAAAAAATGGGATGTTGATATGCGTAAAAGATATCGTGTTCTTGCCAAATCAGTTTTCCAAAAATATGATCAACAACATATATATTAACCAACTCCAGGACTCAACAAATAAAAGAAATGTGATGAATGATAAGAGTTCCAACAATGGAGAATGTGGAGAAAAGAATCCTAAATTTCCATCATGCCGGAAATGTGGAAGGAGACACCCATGAATGTTTCTCAATGGAACAAAGAAATGCTTCACGTGTGGGAAAGAAGGACATAAAGTGAAGAATTGCCGAAAAAATGAAGATCACTATAGAAGAAAATAAATATTTTCCCAAAAATCCATTTACAGTTATTTGCCATTAATGTAGGGGACCTGGCCATTACCCGGGTGAATGCCCTATTTTGTAGGATAGTTTCTGAGTCATAGAAGAAGCTATGTGGAAATAAATGGTTTGAGAAATGTTTAAATGTATTAGTGCTCCTTGTTGATGGGATTACATTGGAATAATTTTCTCTTGTATTTGTAACCCTGTAGTTTTCCATGTGAGAATGGTATTTGTGGATGTATTATTTTTTCCATTGTGGATATAGTTATAAATAACCATTTGGTTTTATATGATTATTTGGTTTTAGGCAATTATAAGTTATTATATTTTGGGATGAAAATGCAAGGTATGAGATTACATTTCTGGTTAAAATTATGTTATGGTTGTTTTGAGGAATTTATCTCATTTTGGTAATATTATAAAATATAGTTTCTGAAAAAGGACAACACACAGACCGTGTGACAACCCGTCATGTCGGACAAAGCTGTGGGAATCAAACCCACAACCAAAGTGCGATTGGGATTTTTCTCCCACCACTAGACTAGGTGAAGTCCCTGGTTAGTGTGACTAATTATTTTTAGTTAAATGATTTTATTGATCAATAATATGTTGATATGGGTTCTTATGTATTATCAAATGAATACCCTTAATATTGGAAAATGATTTGGTGATTAAGTGATAAATGTTATTTTAGAATATGTTCTCTTCGTTGGGAACATTATATGCCCAAGGAAAATAGAATACTATGGGGTATCATTTTAGGAGTACTGGTGGATTTTTATCTATGTTTTTATTGTGTATTTATAGTGATTTGGGTTATTTATGAAAATTATTAACCTATAATACAGAATATGTGATTAGGTTAATTACTTTTAAGTATGTGAATTTAAGAGTAGTTGATGTCATTTAGAGATACAATTTAACATGTAAGACTACATAACAAATTCTTCTAAGTTTTGGGTTTTAATATTAGTTTGGATTATATTGAAGGATTTTAAGGACAATTGTTTATTGAATGGTATTTATTTAACTTTGGGGTATTGATTTTAGAAATTAATATTAGTGTTTATTTATCTAAAGGAATATCCTTTTGGGGGATCATCAGATCTTGTACTAACCATTTTTGTTTTGGTTAATCTCTAAAGACAAGGTAAATATATAGTTTATCCTTCTTAGATCATGTGATTATATATAAGTTTATTCTAGCACTTCCAGTGTGACCAAGTCTTCTTGAATACCCATCATTTAAAAAAATGAGTTAGTTGTGGAAATTTATTAAAGAATGAAACTCTACATAAAAAGTAAGTATATCTCATTATTTTCATAGTCAACCTCAGTAATAAATTCATCATCTTTATGTAATGTAACTTAAAACAAAAAAAATTTGTTCGTTTACTTTTCCTACTAGAAAACTAATGACCGTTTGTCCCATCACAATTTTTTGGTTTTATTGTTGTTAACTTTATTCTGATCATGTTTTCTATCCCTATTCATCATAACTTGACCCTTATTTTATCATCCATATCCATGTTTTTCTACATAGAATCCTAGTATAGGTTATCTCAGGATACCTTTTTACTTTTCTTTATTTATTTTAAAGTGATATTTTTATTGGCTCTTTTTCCGATGTGGTAGTTTACATTATATTCCCAATCCCAGTTTTAAAAATTGTGAGGGCAAAATTTATTGAAGGAGGTGAGAATGTAACACCCAAATCTTCCACGGTATGATTCTCTTTGAATAATACAGTAGCATGTGTTGTACGCAACTTCGAGATTATAACACACTGCAACCAATCAAAGTTACCGTTATGAATAGTAATACCCAAATTTTGAAATTTTATATATTTTATCTCCCAAAATAGACTTCATTTTTGGATTCAGAATATGTAAATTAGCCAAGGGTGAAGTTTTGGTACTTTTCAGATAAGTTTTATATTTTGATGAATAGTTAAAATTACTAAATTTTAATTAAAAACAACTTTTTTAATCGATATAATTAATTTTGATAAATTATTAATTTGATTGGTTTTAAAGTATATTTAGAATATATTTTTACCATTTAATTCAATGTTGGTCATTGGACATAATTTCACAATTATACCGGACATAAACAAGTGTCAATCTTTTGATAGTTATTATCTCTTAAAAACACATTTTTTATTTTAACAACGGGAATTAATTTTAAATTAATTTATGCCACTTCTATGTTTTGAATTTGGAAAAATGGATTCCATATTTGTAATCTGGATGCCCAAAATTTTTTAAATAGATAACTTTTATTTTTAGACATTTTTAATAATAACATCGGTAAATATTTTAATTACCATGGTTAAAGGCTAAATTTGGTAAATAAGGGTAAAAAATTATATTATAATAATAATAAATTACCCTAAAACATGTCCTAACCTTATTGGTTGATACATTTCCGACCATGGGAATCTTTGGGTTGGTTTTGGGACCCCATGGATCCACTTGTAGGTGATAGGGACACTTTATATTAATCAAGTTAAAATAAATACAAAAATGACATAAGCATATATCTTTTAGAAAAGCCATTTTTACATAGGGTTATATATGTTGGATTTTCAACTATAAATATTAATTAAAAATATAAAAATATTTCCTAAATAATGGTATTTTATTTATAATATTTAGACAATTAATAGTTAATATTATTTATGACACAATAATGATCGAGTATTTTCCTTATCAACGAAAGAATCAAATAATTGGTATTATAAATGTTAAAATAAATATAATTTGAAATTTTTGAAGGCATCCATGAATTTTATTGGTTAATATGACATTATAGGATTGCTTAAATTAATTGTTTTCGAATTAATAATGTTGTTAAGACTTTAACAAAAATAAATTATTAAATATTGTCAAAATTGACATAAATGAGTTTTTAAAACAAATAATATTATTATTTGATATTCTATTCCTAAAAATCTAAAGATAGGCCAAAGGACTTATATCATGATATTTTTGTCATTAATGGACCACTTGGGGGTCGTTTGGATGTATATATTATGTTTATTAACTATATAATATAAAAATACAATGTAACATGGTAAATGTCAAACTAATTAACTAAGAGTTAAAACTAAAAGATAAGGTTAATATAATGACCCTGACCTGTATAAATTCTATTGGTTGAAATTATTTCAACCCATAACCACCTTATACTTTTAATAATCCACTTTGGAACCATTATAAACATAATTTGAATTTATTATAAAATAATATTTAAATCTTTTCCAAAGGTTCCCCTCACCCCTTTTATAAAAGGGCACCCCCCCTTCTCACTAATTCACACATTCAATGCCTTTTGGCTCGGCCAAAACCTGACCAAATACTCTCTCAACTTCCATCTCTTAATCCTATAGGCCTTAGTTTGATTAGAAATCCATATTAAGGAGCCATTTTGATCAAGTCAAAAGGAAGAACCCGAAGAAGAGGTAATGTTTTCACCACCCTCTTTCAAGTTCCTTTCTTCTTCAACTTCTTATTTCTTTGTTATTTCCAGTATAAAATAATAACTCCAGTATCTTATATATACATTGATGTTATTATAAATATGGTACAACCATATTAAGTATTCTATCCATCCTTTGAATGACATGTCACCATACATGTGTACGTACGGCCTACCGTCTCCACATCGTGGTGTAATTGTTATTCAATACATTATTATTTGGATGGGTATAATAATGATGTGTAATTCATGTAAATAATAAACATAAAATTATAATGATTCTTTATATATGATAACCATCCAATTATATATTATTTTAATATCAAAAGAATGATATTATCGCTCGTGCGTACGTACGGACTACCGTCTCCACGAACGCGATGAGATTCATTCCCCATCTTATCCATTCAAGTATAATTCTCATTTTATGATTAAAAATAATTTTTAAGGAGTTGATATCATTATGTATAAGTATAAGATACAACCTACCCATAACAAACATGACTTATTTAACAAAACATATAAAAGAAAATGAGTAAGTTAACACTCGAAACGACGATAATACTAAGACATTATTAACAAAGCAATGTTAAAAGATAATATATGATATTAAATTATATGATCCTTGTATAATTCAATAAAACTTATTTCACCATTATACAGGAGGCTAACCTTCCCTCGACCAAGGAAAAAGTACAAAGTAAGGGGTTTCTTATCTCACATTAAATTCCTTGATATTTCCATTATTCACCACTTATTTATTGCATGTGGTGTGTGTACTGCACATGTTTTTATTTAATGTGTAATATACATTAATTCATGTATCTTTACATCATAATTGTATTTTAATTCTTTCATTGGTGTATGTTTAGTATGTTACCAAATCAATAAGGAAATTTGAAATTTTAATTTCCACTCATTCGGCTTTACACATACTTCATTGATTATTTTACTCCATGATTATGTGTGGAATCACTATTTATTTTCTTATGTCATAATTTCCACTCTCATTTCTGTGGATATAATTTTGATACACACAATCACTCCATTGATAAATTCTCAAGTCATCGATATGAACTTGATAAGGGTAATTTTATCTCAATCTTCATTTATTGAGTTTAACATCTAATTCCTTGGTGTTGTTTTTACAAGATTATGTGTGAATGTCCATTGATTGTTTTACACTGGATATCCAATAATATTGAGTGTATTTATATTTTTAACACATAATTATGTCTCTGATTTATCCTTAACATAATGATACGGTATTAATGAGAGTTTTCATCTCAATTTACATTCCATTGAGGCTCCTTTGTTGTTATACACCAATTCACTTTTATATGGTGTATATAATGTACTTTGACATAGTATATCATGAATATATTTATTATCATGATATTAAAAAGTTTTTATTACCTAAATTATTTGTATTAAAGTGTCTCTCTTTTTTTAGGAACTTTAACTAAAATATCATTTTAAATGTTATAAAGATTTATTATTCTAAATCTTTCACATTAATGTCCATGTTTCAAAAACGGTTTTAAGAATTTATTTATATGGAAATTAATGTTTTAAAAATAAAATTCATTTTAAAAGATTCAATGTGGTATGAGACACATTGATTAAAAAATATATTTTTAAATGGCTTCTTGACAAATAGTGTGACTTTTAAATGATTTCAAGAAAAAGGGGGATATTTCTATCTAATAGTTTTGATTATTATTTTCATCTATGTCAATATCCTTCATTATTCTTGATTGAGGTTAATCTGATACAATACAATCTTCTATATTGAATCGAATGAGCTATGTTTGATTGTGGATGTGTTATTTTTATACCATTCGAGGTTTGTGGTTAAAGTATTGACATTTCGTATCATAGTTTTAATATGAATGTTTATGTTATGTTTAAACCTGTTCATATGAGGAATGCATTGGACATAGTAAGTGACGGGTGGAGCCATCTATAGCTCCTCGATGCACCGGTAGGTTTCATGAGACAAACTAGTGTCCTGGCATGAGGCCTTGACAAAATCTTATTTGTAGTCTTGGCACGAGGCCTTGGCTACGTTGTTATGATAGTCTCGCATTATGAATTTAATCATTATGAAAGTGGTTATTGATATTCATGTTATTATTTGACTAGTATAATATCCATTTGAATAAGTAAATGGAATTATTTCATTTTATTTTTTCCATATTATGCTGAAGTTTAAGTTTAAAAGGCTTCTGTTTTAGTTATACATTGCCATAAATGTTTATGCTTATTTATGAAAGTTTTCGCTATAATGTTATCATTACTGGGCATTTGAGCTCACCCCTTTCTGTGGTTTATTTTTCCCAGGATGTAAAGAAGTATTTTATGAATGACTTGCAGGGATAGTATAAGTGGATATGAGTGTGGAGACAAGATTTCATTGTATCTTTCACATTATGATGTAATGTAAACTTGACAAATGTATATAGTTATTCCAGGGGTACTAAACTAATCGGTCTTTCAAGACATGATCTTTTGTGATCATGCCAATATTATGTAATATTGTACTGACTCTGGGTAACTAGGGTATGGGCATTACAATCAGTTCCTTTATAACACCCCAAGATTCTATGGTACGCTTCTCTTTGAATAATATAGTAGTGTGTATTGTATGGTACTATGAGTTCTAACACACACCACAACCAATAAAACTAGCCATTATGAATATTAATACCCACTTTTTAATTTTTTTTGCATTTTATCATTCAATATGGACTTAATTTTAGGGTTTATAAATTAAAAATTAGCTTAGGGGGGATTTTTGGTACTTTTCAAATAACCTTCGTATTTTGATGAATTGTGAAAATTACTAAATTTTAATTAAAAACAACTCTTTTAATCGAAATAATTAATAGTGAAAATATATGAATTTGAGTGATTTTATATTATAATTAGATTATATTTTTACCATTTAATCCAACAGTCGTCATTGGACTTAATTTCACATTTAAACTGGACATAAGCAAGTGCCAATCTTTTGATTGTTATTATCTCTTAAAAACACGCTTTTTGTTTTAACAATGGGAATTAATTTTAAATTCATTTATGCCACATCTGTGTCTTGAATATAGAAAAATGAATTCCATATTTAGAATCAGGAGTTCCAAATTGTGTAAATAGGTAACTTTTATTTTTAGACATTTTGAATAATTAATTTGTTAAATATTTTATTTAATATGATTAAAGGGTAAATCCGGTTAATATGGGCAAAAAAATAATATTATAATAATAATAAAGTACCCTAAAACGTGTTCCAACCCTATTGGTTGATAAATTCCCAACCATGGGAATCTTTGGGTCTATCTTGGGACCACATGGATCCACTTATAAGTGATAATGACACTTTATATTAATTATGTTAAAGTAGATACAAAAATGACATAATCATATATCTTTTAGCAACACAATTTTTAAACAGGGTTATATATGTAATATTTTAGACTATAAATAAACATTATAAATCTAAAAATATTTCATACATAATCATATTTTATTTATATTTTTCAGAAATTGAATAATTAAATTTATTTACGACACAATAATGATGCATTATTTTCCTTATTAATGAAATAATCAAATAATTAGTATTATAAATGTTAAAATAAATATAATTTGAATGTTTTGATTCCATAAAACAATTTTATTGGTTAATATGACTTGTTAGGATTTCTTAAATGATTTTTGTTATAACTAATAAAGTAGTTAAGACCTTAACAAAAATAAATTATTAGATATTGTCAAAATTGACAAAAATGAGTTTTTAAAACAAATATTATATTATTAATTGATATTCTATTACTAGAAATATAATATTCGTCCAAATAGCCTATACAATTACAGTTTTATTATTAATGGACCACTTGGGGGTCTCTTTAATGTTTATAGTATGTTTATTGACTATATAATATAAAAATACAATGTGACATGGTAAGTGTCAAACTAATTAACTAAGAGTTAAAACTATAATATATGGTTAATATAGGGATCCAAACCTATCAAAAATAATTTTGATGATAGTATCTAGACCCATACCCACCTTATGTTTTTAATAATCCACTTTAGAGCCATCAAAAACTGAATATGAGTTTATTATAAATTAATACTTTAAGTTTTTTCTAAAGAGCCCCTCCTCCACCTTATAAAAGGACACCACTTCTAACCAATTATTCATACCTTCAAAGCCTTTTGGATCGGCCACACCCTAACCAATTTTCCTTTAAACTTCCCTAAATTCAACCTAGAGGAATTAATTTAGTCATAAATCCAACCTAAGGATCCATTTTGATCAAATAAAAAGGAATAACCCATAGAAGAGGTAATGTTTCCACCACCCTCTATCAAGTTCCTTTCTTCTTGCACTTCTTCTTTAATTGTTATTTCCATTATAAAATAATAACTCTGGTATCTTATATATACTATTATGTTATTATAAATATGGTACAACCCAATTAATTATTCTATCCATCATTTTAATGACATTTCACCATACGTGCGTACGTAACGCTTACCATCTCCGCGTCGTGGTGTAATTGTTATTCAATACATTTTTATTTGGATGGGTATAATAATGATGACTAATTGATTTAAATAATTATTATAACATTATAATGATTATTTATATATGATATACCAACCAATTATATATTATTTTAATATCAAAAGAATGATATTGTCGTTCGTGCGTATGTACGGACTACTGTCTCCACGAACGTGATGAGATTCATTCTCAATCGTATCCATTCAAGTATAATTCTCATTTGATGATTAAAAATAATTTTTAAGGACTTGATATCATTCTATATATGAATAAGATAAAACCTATCCATAACAAACAAGGCTTATGTATCAAAACATATAAAAGAAAATGAGTAAGTTAACACCCGAAACAACGACAATTCTAAGATATTATTAACAAAACAATGTTAAAAGATCATATATGATATCATATTAATGTATATGATTCTTGTATAATTTAACAACAATCACTTCACCATTATACAGGAGGTTAAACTACCCGTGACCAAGGAATAAAATACAAGGTAAGGGTTTATTTCACAATTTCTTAATTATCCGAGGTTGTTTATACGTAATTATCTACTGGGACCTCATTATCATCCACATCCATGTTTCTTAAAAATGTATTTCAAATAATTATTAATATTTTAAAGACTATATTTTAAAGTCATTTATACCCTTGTTTACTTTTTATAAGATGTTTATAAAGGAATCTTTCTATCGTTTTTCAACCAAGGTCCTTTTTAACCTTTTCGACAGAATTAATGTATGAATGTCTTTGTTTGAATTATACGGTGGGTGAAGCTATTTTCAGCCATTATAAAATCATCAAAGCTTCCCTTAAAAGCTTATAAAAATATTTTCAAAGTAATTTTTTTCTTTTATAACTTTGCTTCTTTTAAATGATTTCAAAAAAAGATATATTTCTCTCAAATAGTTTTGATTTCATCTATGTCAACATCCTTTGATGGATTTTAAGCTTATTTGAAGTTGATTTATTATGATAAAAAACTTCCATATTGTTATGAAGGTTTTGTGATATGTTTGACTATGGATGTGTTTTTTTTATACCATTCATGGTTTATGGGGAAAGTATTGACCTTTTGTATGCTAGTTTTAATACGAATGTTTATGTTATGTTTAAACCTGTTCATATGAGGAATGCATTGGTCTTAATAAGTGACGGGTGGAGCCCACTATAGCTCTTCGATGCATCGGTAGGTCTCATGAGACAACCTAGTGTCTTGGCACAAGGCCATGACAAAATCTTATTTGCATTCTTGGCACAAGGTCTTGACTATGTGGTTATGATAGTCTGGAATTATGCATTCCATCATTATGAAAGTAGTTATTGATATTGCATGTGATTATTAGACTAGTAGAATATCCATGTGAATAATAAAATGGAATTATTTCATTTTATCTTTGCCATATTATGCTGAAGTTAAAGTTTAAAAGGCTTTTTTTTAGTTATATATTGCCTTAAATGTTTATGCTTATTTATGAAAGTTTCTGCTATATTGTTATCCTTATATAGCATCTGAGCTCACCCCTTTCTATGTTTTATTTTTCCTAGGATGTGAAGAAGTATTTTATGACTGACCTATAGGGATAGTCTGAGGGGATATGAGTGTGGACTATGGAGACTATGTTGATGTAGTTTTTTTACTTTATCATGTAATGTAATATTTATGAATGTATCTGGTGTTTCCAAGGCTACTAAACTAATAGTTCTTTCGAGATTTGATCTTTAGTGATCATGAAAATGTTATGTAATAATGCACCGACTTTGGGTAACTGGGGTTGGGGCGTTACAGTTGGTATCAGAAGAATTTTAGTACAAACCTTGAAATCTAGATTTAGAAAAACTCTGATTAGAGCACATAGACCCAAGGTGGACTTTGAATATTAGTATATAAGAACTTATTAGAATTTTGGTATTGTAGAGATTTAGTGAGTTTTCTGAGCAATAAATCCATGTCAAGATATGAGTAGGTAGAGGCGGATCTGGCACAGATGTATCTAGGGGTAAAACACGAAAACACCTCTTTGAGCTAGAATAGAACGGCAACTGGTGCACGACAATGGGTCTTGCTGCACTCTTGGTTACGACACTCCCGAGGGATATGCTAAGTATAATTCTCATTTTCATTACAAAACATTATGAAGGGTTTATGAGTATATAATTCCTCAACGAAAACATTTTTTATGATTATGGATTATATCCATAAACTGTTAAATTTATATTAAGTGTTTTACAAGTTTGGAATTATGTATTTCGATTCATAAACTAATATAGTTTATGCCATTGATTAGAAATGGTGCCTAGTGGAAGGAATGGAAACCATATCAATGCATGCACTCCATTTTGGGATTTCCAACCTACTCAGGATAATTATAGTGGAGCTGGTGATGCAACTGGTGCTGATGAGCTAATCACCATATTGGGAAAACTCACTCAGGTTAAGAATAATAACCTTACCCATATGGAGCGCCTAGATCCACTACCCTGAGGATCAATGTTAGATCACATAATGAGGAAATAACCACCAAAATTCAATGAGTGTACAAATCCATTTGTATCTGAGAATTGGATAAATTCCTCGGAGAAAATATTTCATTCCTTGGGGAGTAGTGAAAGGGAAAAAGTTATCATGGAAGTATATCGCCTCACTGGAGATTCTGATCAATGGTGGTCATTGATTCAAAACACGAAAGAAGATGATGAAGTATCAAATATGAATGGAGGGAGTTCAATGAGATTTTCTTAGAAAAATACGTTCCTTGTGACCATCGAGCAGATATGGAAAGGCAATTTCGGAGTCTAATACAAAATGAGGATGAGAATGTCACAAAGTATAAGGCTATCTTTACAAGGTTAGCGAGGAATATAGCAGATTATATACATAACCCAAGGAGTAAGATTGATTGTTTATTTGATGTGTTAAAACTATTTCTCCGTCGAACATTGGTCTCAGAATCCTTCTCATCATACGAAGATTTTGTCTCGTGTGCTATCAAGACAGAAAAGGAATTCTATACGTCCTATGAATTTAATGAAAAGAAAGAGAGGAAGATATATCATGAAAACTATGGGAATGGAAATAGGGAGAATAAGGGAAAAGTTGATTATCCATCCTTCAGTAAATGTGGGAAGAAACACCCCGATACTTACTTGAAGGGAATGTGAGTCTGTTATAAGTGTGGTGAAAAAGTCCACCAATATCATGATTTCAAGGGAAAGAAAGTTGTTGTCAATGTGGAATGCAATAATTTTTAGTGAAATGGGGCATTATGCAAATGAATGTCCTATGATTCAGTGGAACTTACCTCAGAAAAGGACAATGGATCAAGGCCAATTTTATGTTATCACTACTGCTGAGGTAGAAGCTCCGAAAGATGTGGTGATAGGTAATTTAATGGTTTCCTCAAGTTTAGAAAATGCATTATTTTAAACTAGATCATCGCATTGTTTCATATCTTCCATGTTTGCGAAGATAATTAGATATTTCCAATTTGATTTAACAAGAATGTTTTCAGTTAAAACTCCTAAGAAAAGTATCATTGCTACAAATTTCTGTGAATAAGTTCCCATAAGAGAATATATATGTTCTTTATCTGCTAATCTCATCATCATACATAAGATTTAGTTTGATATAATCCTCGGTATGGATTGGCTTTCAGACCATGTTGCAAAAATTTATTCTAATAAGAAGGAGGATACTATTTTTGATGATGATTATAATGAACACATTATCTTTAGAAAATAATCTCCACCACCTAATTCTTACATAGATCCACCCCCAGTAGCTCAAAAAAATTCAATTATTGGGGTGGAAGATAATGAAATTACTGTGGTTGAGGAAAGTAATGTTCAAATAGAGTATGTACCTATTATGAGAGAATATGTTGATGTGTTTGCAGAAGATTTACCTGGACATCCTCTAGAATGAGAAATTGAGTTTTCCATTGATTTAATTCCTGGTTCAAATCCCATATCAAATACCCCTTATAGAATGGCCAATGTGGAATTCATTGTAATAAAGAAACAACTAGAGGAATTGATAAATAAGTTATTTATTCTCCCTAGTGTTTCTCCATGGGGATCCCCTATTCTTGTTGTTAAGAATAAAGATGGATCTATGAGGTTATGTATCGACTATAGGGAGATCAATGCTATAACAATAAATAAAAAGTATACCCAACCTTGCATTGATGATTTATTTGACCAACTGCATGGAGCTCAATACTTTTCTAAGATTGACCTTCGATCTGGATACCATCAGTTGTGTGTGAAGAAGGAAGACATTCCAAAGACATCATTTCGAACTAGGTACGAGCATTACGAGTTTTCAGTAATGCTTTTTGGATTGACTAATGCACCCTCTGTCATCATGGATCTAATGAACAGTGTTTTCAAAGAATATCTCAATGATTTTGTAGTGGTATTTATTGATGATATCTTGGTATATGCCAAAAGCTACAAATATCCTGAAAATCACATCCGCATTATCTTGAAGACTCTTAGAAGACGTGAATTATATGGGATGTTTAGGAAGTGTGAATTCTGGCATCAAGAGATCTTTTTTCTTGTCCATACTGTCTCTAAGAATGGAATCTCTTTTGATACTTCTAAGACAAGAGAAATCCAATAATGGTCAGCACCAACAAGTATAACCGAGGTACGTAGTTTTATTGGCTTAGCTAGTTATTAGCAGTGTTTTGTCCAGAACATTGCCCGATCGGATAACCCATTAACAACGATTACACATAAAGGTGTTAAATTTGTTTTGAAAAAATAGTGTGAATAATGTTTTGAAGAAATTCAGAGAATATTAGTTAATGCGCCTATATTGAATCTACAATCGGGGAATAATGGGTTTGTTATTTAAAGTGATGCATCAAAGAAAGGTCTTGGTTGTGTCCTTATGAAAAATGATAGGATTATTTCCCATGCATAACCACAGCTAAAAATTCAAGAGCAAAAATATCCTACTCATGATCTTGAGTTAGCTGCTGTAATATATGCTTTGACAATTTGGAGACACTACAACAATGGTGAAAAATGTGAGATTTATACTGATCACAAAAGTTTGAAGTATATTTTCTCACAGAAAGAACTCAACATGAGGCAAAGGAAGTGGCTCGAATTACTCAAGTATTTGGATTGAACTATACACTACCCTCTGGGGAAATAAATTAAGGTGGAATATGCTTTGAGTAGAAAGGATCAGGGAGTTTTCAACTAGATGAGAGTTGAAAGGGATCCTATTTTCATGGATCTAGTGAATATGGATATGGGAATTACTATTAAAGTTGAAACATCGATACTTTTTCAATTGGTTTCCAAACCATATTTACTAGAATGGATAAAGAGTTCTCAGACCAATGATGAAGAATTTCAAAAGAAGATTAAAGATGTGAATGATGGGAGATTGAGTGACTTTGTGTATGAAGATGGAATTTTGAAATTTGGGAAGAGACTTTGTGTTCCCGATATACCTGATCTAAAAAGGGAAATTTTGGACGATTCCCATAGTTCCAATTTCTCTATACACCATGGGAGCACCAAAATGTATTGAGATTTGAAGGAACACTTTTGGTGGGACAACATGAAGTGGGAGATTGATGATTTTGTTTCAAGATGTATGGTTTGTCAACACGTGAAAGCTGGAGGCAATAGTCTGGAGGAGTATTGCAACCTCTTCCCATACCTGAGTGGAAATGGGATAATATCACGATGGACTTTTTCATGGGACTACCAAAGACTCCTAGAAGGAACGATGCAATATGGGTCATTGTTGACCATCTTACCAAGTAAGAACCTTTTCTTTATATAAGAGAAGATATACCACAGGAACATCTAGCAAGACTATATATTAATTAAGTTGTGAGACTTCATGAAGTACCCCTATCAATTGTTTCTAATTTTGATCCCCGTTTTACTTCAAGATTCTCGAAACGTCTTCAGAAATCTCTGGATACTGAACTTCGTTTGAGCACTGACTACCACCCCCAAACAAATGGACAATCAGAACAGACTATTCAAACCTTAGAAGACATGTTGGGATCTTGATCACTTAACTTTCAAGGTATGTGGGAAAAATATTTACCTATGGTAGAATATTCCTATAAAAATAGCTTCCATTCAAGTATTCAGATGGCACCATATGAAGTGTTATACGGAAAGAGATGTCGCACACCAACCTATTGGGATGATATTGGTGAAAGAAAACTCGTAGGCCCAGAACTAGTGGAGGAAATGATGGAAAAGGTGATGGTAATCCAAAACCACATCAAAGCATCTCAAAGTAGGCCTAAGAGATATGCCAATAACCGAAAGGAGGTTTGGAATTTCAGGTAGGAGGTCATGTTTTCTTGAAGGTATCTCCATGGAAGGGAGTTATACATTTCAGTAAGAAGGGTAGCTTGAGTCTCAGGTACATAGGACCTTTCAAAATTCTAGAATGAATTTGGGATGTATATTACTGTTTGGAAATGCCGCGAAGTCTCTCCAAAGTTCACAATGTGTTCCACGTATCACTGTTGAGAAAATACATGCCTGACCCAATGCATGTACTCACCTATGAGGAATTAGAACTGGAACATGATCTGTCTTATTGCGAAGATCCTATCAAGATTCATGATACGAGAGAACAATTGCTGAGAAACCAGACGACTCGTCTGGTAAAATTTCTATGGAGAAACTATAACATGGTAGAGGCAATGTGGGAACCTGAGGAACTTATAATGAAGAACCACCTGAGCCTTTTCATGCAGTAGTATTCTAGAAATTTCGAGGACGAAATTATTTGAATAAGGGGATAATGTAACACCCCAAGCTTCCAAGGTACGCATCTCTTTGAATAATACATTAGCGTGTGTTGTACGCAACTTCGAGTTCTAACACACACCACCACAAGTCAAACTAGCCGTTATGAATTGTAATACCCAATTTTTGAAATTTTATACATTTTATCCTTCAAAATTGACTTTATATTGGGTTTTGGGATATCAAAATTAGCTTAGGGTGAATTTTTGGTACTTTTTAGATAACTATCATATTTTGATGAATAATGAAAATTAATAAATTTTAATTAAAAACAATTTTTTTAATCATAATAATTAATAGTGATAAATTATGAATAATTGTTATTTTAGAGTATAATTATATTATATTTTCACCATTTAATCTAATGTTAGTCATTTTACATAATTTCACATTTAAACTGGATATAAGAAAGTGCCAATCTTTTGATAGTCATTATCTCTTAAAAACACGCTTTTTTATTTTAACAATGAGAATTAATTTTAAATTAATTTTTGCCACATCTGTGTTTTGAATTTAAAAAAATGGATTCTATATTTAGAATCAGGTGGTCCAATTTGTGTAAATAGGTAACTTTTATTTTTAGACATTTTGAATAATTACTTCGGTAAATATTTTATTTACCATGTTTAAAGGGTAAATCTGGTAAATAAGGGTAAAAACAATATTATAATAATAATTTATTATCATAAAACATGTCCTAACCCTATTGGTTGATACATGTATGATCATGGGAATATTTGGGTCGATTTTGGGACCCCATGGATCCACCTGTAAGTGATACTGACACTTTATATTAATTATGTTAAAGAAAATACAAAAATGACATAAGCATATATCTTTTAAAAAAACAATTTTTACATAAGGTAATATATGTTATATTTTAGACTATAAATATTAATTAGAAATCTAAAAATATTCCCTACATAATTTTATTTTATTTATAAATTTTATACATTGAATAATTAAAAAATCTTTATGAAACAATAATGATACAGGATTTTCCTTATTAATGAAAGAAACAAATAATTAATATTATAAATGTTAAAATAAATATAATTTGAATGTTTTGATGCCATAAACGAATTTTATTGGTTAATATGACATTTTAGTATTTCTCAAATGAATTTTTTTCTAATTAATAATGTTTTTCAAACTTTATCAAAAATTAATTATTAGATATTGTCAAAATTAACATAAATGAGTTTTTTAAAAAAATATTATTTTATTAATTGATATTATATTCATAAAAATATAAGTTTCGGCCAAAGAACTTATATAATGATATTTGTATTATTTATGGACCACTTGGGGGTATTTTGGAAGTTTATAGTATGTTTATTGACTATATAATATAAAAATACAAAGTGACATGGTAAGTGTCAAACTAATTAACAAAGAGTTAAAACTCAAAGATAAGGTTAATATAGTGACCCAAACCTGTATAAAATCTAATGGATGAAATTATTTCAACCCATACCCACCATATACTTTTAATAATCCACTTTGGATCCATTATAAACCGAATATGAATTTATTATAAATTAATACATTATGTTTTTCATAAAGAGCCCCTCCTCCCTCTTACAAAAGGACACCACTTATACCCAATTATTAATACCTTCAAAACATTTTGGTTCAGACAACCCCTGCCCATTTATCCTATCAACTTCCCTCACTTCATCCTATATTCCTTCATTTAGTCATAAATCCAACCTATGGAGCATTTTTGATCAAATCAAAAGGAAGAACCCGAAGAAGAGGTAATGTTTTCACCACCCTCTTTCAAGTTCCTTTCTTCTTCCACTTCTTCTTTCTTTGTTATTTCCATTATAAAATAATAACTCCAATATATTCTATATACTATTATGTTATTATAAATATGGTACAATCCTATTCAGTATTCAATCTATCCTTTGAATGACATGTCACCATACGTGCGTACGTACGACTTACCATCTCCACCTCATGGTGTAATTGTTATTAAATAAATTATTATTTTCATTGGTATAATAATGATGTTTAATTGATGTAAATAATTAGTATAACAAGATAATTATTCATTATATATGATATTCCGTCCAATTATATATTATTTTAATATCAAAATAATGATATTTTTGCTCGCGTGTACGTACGGACTACCGTCTCCATGAACACGATGAGATTCAATCCCCATCATATCCATTCACTTATAATTCTCATTTTATGATTAAAAATAATGTTTAAGGATTGATATCATTCTGTATATGAATAAGATAAAACCTATCCAAAAAAAGGATTATGTAACAAAACATATAAAATAAAATGAGTAAGTTTACACCTGAAACGACAATAATACTAAGATATTATTAACCAAGAAATGTTAAAAGAGCATAAATGATATCATAATAACGAATATAATCCTTGTATAATTTAATAAAAATTATTTCACCATTATAAATTAGGTTAAACTACCCTCAAACAAGGAAAAAAATAAAAGGTGTGGGTCAATTTCACAATCTCTTCATTATCCGAGGTTGTTTATACGTAATTATCTACTAGGACCTCTTTATCATCTACAACCATGTTTCTTAAAAATTTATTTCAAATAATTATTACTGTTTTACATACCATGGGATAATGTCATTTATACCCTTTTTTAAATTTTTATAAGAATTTTATAAAGGAATCTTTCTATCAATTTTCAAACAAGGTCATTTTTAGCCTTTTTGACAGAATTATGGTAAGAATGTCCTTTTTTAACTTATACGGCGGGTGCGGATATTTTCAGCCATTATAAAATCATAAATGCTTCCCTAACAAGATTATAAGAATATTTTCAACGTAAATTTTTTCTTTTATAATTATGTTACTTTTAAATGATTTCAAAAAATAGATATTTCCCTCAAATAGTTTTGATTTCATCTATGTCAACATACTTTGACGGATTTTAAGCTTATTTGAAGTTGATTTATTATGATACAAAACTGCCATATTGTATTAAAGGTTTTGTGATATGTTTGACTATGGTTGTGTTATTTTTATACCATTAATGGTTTATGGAGAATGTATTGACATTTCGTATGCTAGTTTTAATACGAATATTTATGATATGTTTAAACATGTTCATATGAGGAATGCATTGGACTTAATAAGTGATGGGTGGAGCCCGCTATAGATCCTAGATGTGTCGGTAGGTCTCATGAGACATACTAGTGTCTTGTCATAAGGCCTTGAAAAAATCATATTTGTATTCTTGGCACAAGGCCTTGACTATGTGGTCATGATAGTCTGGCATTATGCATTTCATCATTATGAAAATGGTTATTGATATTGCATGTGATTATTCGACTAGTATAATATCCATGTGAATACATAAATGGAATTATTTCATTTTATCTTTTCCATATTATGTTTATGTTCAAGTTTAAAAGTCTTTTGTTTTAGTTACATATTGCCTTAAATTTATATGCTTATTTATGAAAGTTTCTGCTATATTGTTATCCTTACTGAGCATCTTAGCTCACCCCTTTCTATGTATTATTTTTCCCAGGATGTGAAGAAGTATTTTATGACTGACCTGCAGGGATAGTTTTAGGGGATATGCGTGTGGACTATGGAGACTATGTTGTTGTAGTTTTTCACTTTATCATTTTAGGTAAGACTTATGAATGTATCTGGTGTTTTCAAGGCTAATAAACTAATCGGTCTTTTGAGATTTGATCTTTTGTGATCATGCCAATGTTATGTAATAATGCACCGAATCTGGGTAACTGGGGTCAGGGTGTTACATACTTCTTATGCTGAGGTGGTGTTCTTAAGGAAGGATAGAAGTTATAGTGGCCATGCAGTGACTCAAAATCCCAATACAGGTTGAAAGGCCATAAAACAAGATACTGGGGGTGAGACCTTATGTAGGACAAGTCAAGTGGAAGGCCCTATGCTAGGTAATCATTTTGAGCTTCTATCCTATGATAAGCCGATCCAGGTCTCTATAGATTTGGTCCAATTCTCCATGGATGACTAGGAGTTGAACGGGTCCATTGATGAATGTTATAGCTCTTATGCAGGTGACATAGAGGATGGGACTCAGGGCAGTAGGTATCCAAGCCCACATAGATGAAAAAGCAGGAGGGGCACTCATAACGTAAGGAAAGATTACTCAAATTTACCTTTACCTATGAAGACCAGATCTATGAAAAAGATAAACTCCAAGCAGATGGAAAATTTCCCCGACCTATCCGTATCAGATTTTCAGCATGGGAGGTCTGATGCTAAGATTGAAAACCCTTTGGAACTACTTTTGAGCTCCGAAGAGGTTGTGGTTGAATCTGTTCAGACAATTAATGCTTCTGCTATAGAGGCTGAAATAATGATGGAAAGAACTATAAGGGCGCCTGAAAATGAGGAGCAGTGAAACTAGATTGATAATCATGATCTCATCTTAATACGAGGATTCAAAAATGGGAAAATTAGTATAGAGGAGTACATGCACTCTTGGGACAAGATGGATTTTCAGATCGATGATCTTCTGAAGAGGGAACCAGAAACTCAGGTGATCAATATCTCTTGGAAATTATCTATGGAGACTAAAACTGGTATGCTACACTTTTATTGTAATGGATTGGTAACTTCCTTTTGTGCATGAACTTATGGGTTTTCACTGTTTCCTTAAATGTGGTTGATATAGAATAAAAAAATATTGAGGAGGAGTATTTCCATCTTCTGCTCTGACACAGGGTACGTCTACATTAGAAGCATCAACTTCAAAAACACTTGCAAAACCACATCTTCATGCTGGAATACGACGACCTTTGGACCAAAATTATGTTTTATTGAAACAATTGTCCCATGTAATAACCATGTTAGCAATTATGGATGCTTTGAATCTGGAAAAAGTTCTTCAATAAGCACTCTTGAGGATTTGTCAAGACCTCAAGAGTTTGAAACTGAAGTTGCTACTGCTAAGGTTTAATGTGTAGAAAATGATCAAGAAGAATGACATTCAGTCATATAATTTACATATAAAAATGAAGATGATGTTGTACATGGACATATCATACCCTTGTATTTGTCTATAAAAGTCAATGATGTAGACATTTGATGAACCTTCATTGATAATGTCTCTAAAGTCAACCTCATTCCTGTTCATACACTTCATAGATTGGGCCTAACTGAATCTGACTTATATTTTTTGACATTAATTATTCTACGATATGAGAAGAATAAACAAGAACCACTTGGAGAAATTACACTTAGTACACAATTTGGAGATCTTTTTTCTAATACAGATTTCATGGTTGTTCGTCAGGACCCAACCTTTAATATTCTTCTTGGATGTCCTTGGATACATCAATATACATCCATACATTCTTCATACCACTAATTTCATAAATACTATTTTAATGGTCAAATCCGGACATTTTATGGTGATATGTCTCCTTTTAAAACAAGTGAATCACAATACATTGATGCATAGTTTTATCAAACAAAGAGAACGAAGTCCATGCCAAAGGAAATAACCGGAGATAATTCTCCGAATGTTATGGAAAAGATTCCAACAAACCCATTAATATATTTGAGTATAGATTATGTGTTACCTATTAATAAAACTGAAAAGGTAAAACCAAATCCAAGAACTCATCCCGTGATATTAATAATGTCAATTGAGAAAATTGAGCTTAAAAACATGGGTGAAACTGTGGATCCATTAAGTAGTAATGGAAGCCTAAATGAAGATGTTTTCATTTCATCTGATAAACTAAAAACGACCTATACTTAATCAATCAGATTATAATAAATTGTATAAATTATAGGGGAAGACAACGATGTTTATTCTCAATCCATCATATCGTCTTTATTACCACATGAAGACCCTTCATCATCAGTAGGGTCAGATATGGTGGTCTCTACTTCTGGATGTTCAAATACTGACTCCCCCTCTAACTTTCGGAGTTTTTCATCATCATATACTATGAATGTGGAAACATAAGAGGTCAAACATAATGAATAATAATAAGAAGATCTATGGGATCATCTTCCATCATTTTAGGAAAGTGTCTACACCAACGTGGATGAGCTAAGAGAAATAAATCTGGGTACAGAAGAAGATCCATGCCCCACTCTAATTAGTGCGACCATGAACTATAAAGAGAAAGAGGTGTATAATCAATTTATAAATCAATATTGAGATATATTTTCCTAGAATTATACAGAAATTACAGGACTTAATCCTAACATATCCACCCATAATTTGGTTTTTTCATAAGAACATCGGGGATTCAAGTAAGCGACAAGAAAAACTCACCCAACTCATGCCTCTAAAATTGAAACTGAAGTTAATGAGATTATAAATTTTAAGATTATCAGGGAAGTTCAGTATCCCAAATGGATAGCCAACATTTTCCAAATGAAGAGGATGAATGGGAAAATTAGAGTATGCATTGATTTCAGATATCTTAATCAGTATTTTCCTAAAGATGGTTTTTTTAGTTCCTATTACAGAGTTTTTAATTGATTAAATCACTAGAAATGAAGATATTTCCTTCATAGATGGATACTCTCAGTAAAATTAAATCTTCATGGCCCTAGAGGATGAAGAATATAATGATTTCAAATCCCCTCAATTTGTGTTTTTCTTTCAGGTAATTTCCTTTGTTTTATATAATGCAGGCACAACATTAAAACGTGCCATGCACCATATCTTCAAACACTTAGAGAAATTAGGTGAATTTTATGACGATGATTTGGTGGTCAAATGTTGAAAAATATCCAATCACTTGGCTAACTTGGATACAATATTCTCTAAACTTCTGAAAAACAATTTGAATATGAACCCCTTGAAATGTGTTATCCGGGTAACCTCCAGAATGTTTTGTGGATTCGTTATATGGAATCATGGTATCGAAGATGATCCTGATAAAACAAAATAAATCCTTAGTATGTAACCTTCTCATAATTTTAAATAATTAAGATGTCTCTCAGGAAACTTGGCCTATATTCATTAATTTATCGTGAATTTGGTTGGCGAGTGTTTACCCTTCACCAGATTAATGAATAATGGAGTCAACTACCAATGGACTAAAGACTACTAAGAAGTATTTGATACCCTCAATAAATATCTCTTGATTACACCATTATTAATGCCACCTATTGAAGTAAGGATTCTTATTCATTATGTGACATCTTGAAAGTGATCACTGGGTGCCTTCCTTGGTCAAAAAAATTATTCTAGGAATTAAAACAGCATTTACTATCTCTTTCGAACTGTTCTTGATGCAGAAACTCAATATTCATGTTGTGAAAATTAAATCCTTGAATTAATCATTGCAGTTCAGAAATTGAGGAATGACCAGAAACATCATGAGGTCCAATTGGTATATTGCAATAACCCACTCAAATTTATTCTCAGTCTCCCTCTGCTTATAGCGCATTAGGCAGGGTAGGGATTTATTTTGTAACAGTTTGATATCTAGTTTGTGCCTCAAAATGAAATAAAAGGCCAAGATCTGACCAAATTCCTTGCTGATCATGCATCTATAGAAGTTATATCATTAAATAATGAACATCCTTATGATGAAGTCTTATCTATTCAGGATAATTCCCAATCATTAGAAATGTACTTTTATGGTGCTTGAAAAGTCCAACAGGGAAGAGAATAGAAAACACTAAACTCAAAAAATGGGTTAGGAATTGTCCTTATCTCCCCAGAAAAGGCAGTATTCCCTTATTCCTTCTTATTATTGGAAGATGGAACCAACAATGAGGCAGAGAATCAAGCTCTCATTGCATGTTTGGAATCAACACTTCAGGTGGAAATGAATCACTTGAAGGTAAAATGTGATTTATAATTGGTAATCAAGAAAATGAATGTGGTATATTCTATTTGAAAAGAAGCGTTGATCCCTTTGTGTGAGTATGACAGAGGGTTAATGGATGAATTTACCTCAAAGAAGATATTGTCTTATGTACTCTAATCACAAAATACCCAAAAATATGCACTGGCTAATGCAGCTACAACCTTGGTAGATCCATATTATTATGAGACAATCATTAGCAGAGCTCATCGTCATATGGTCTCACCTTTTGTTCAAACCAGAAATGGGGAAATTAATGAAATTATCCATATTTTGATCCATATGGTCATACCACGGGATGGAGAACATCCATCTTGGAATATCTTCAAAATGTTGTACTTCCACTGAATATGGCTAAAAAAGAATAGATCCGCCGACGACAGGCCGATTTTACTATTTATGATAGTCCAAACCACCAAAAGATCCTCTAAAAGCGAGACTTTTATGGAATCCTCTTCAAATGTATTAATGGAGAAGAGAGTGTAGCATTGATGCATGAAGTACATTTAGAAGTTTGTGGTTCCCACCAGTCTGGGCACAAACTCTATGATCAGAACCTAAGGGTTAGATACTTTTTTCCTTCAATGACGTAGGATTGCATAAATTTTACTAAGAAATGTCATCCCTGCCAAGTGCATGCCAACATAATTCATCAATCCCCGGAGTTTCTACATACAAAAAAAATACTCCTGGACCTTTTCCACATTGGGAATGGATGTATTAGGGCCTTATCCTCCAGATACAACTAAGTAGTTCAAGTATATCCTTACTCCTACTAACTTCTTTTCTTAATGGTCCGAAGAAATACTTATAAAATAATTAGGATCCAAAAGAATTGTTAATTTTGTCAAAACAAACATCATCATCATATTTGGTGTCACTCATACTATATTGATGGATAATGGAACCAATTTTTGTTCAATTGAGGTAAATAAGTTACATCATGAGCATAATATTAAATCTAACCATTCACCTCGCTATCATGTGGAATCCAGTGGAAAGATATAGGTCTTCAACAAAACCCTATCAAATATAGCTCAGAAGATAATGGATAAATATAAGAAATCATTCCCTGATAAAACATTGAATGCTTTATGGACTTATCAGACAGCTAATCATACTCCCACCCAAGAAACTTCTTATTCATTGGTATATGTAACTGAAATAGTTTTTCCAATTGAAATGAAAATTTTCTCACTCAGAGTTGCAATCTGTGATCAGTTGTCTACAGATGAGAGGTCTCAAGAAATAGTTCAATGGGATGGAATGATTATACTAGAATATACAGCATACTTTTCATCATTTCTAATTCTATTGGAAGAGAATAGTGCGAGCTATTAAAAAGAAATTTTGCCTCCATTCATTTTTTCAAGGAGAATTTATATTGGTCCTTATGAATCCAATTATACTAGGGAAGAATCCTCAAAAGCTTGATCCATAGTTGGAAGGACCTTATTCCATACATAAGGTATATTCAAATAGAGCTTATTCCTTAATCTCAATCTATGGAGATATTATTAAAACTCCAACCAATGAGAGATTCTTAAATAAATACATTGTGTATTTGTACATATCATCCTCACTATAAGACTTGAAAATTCATAGTACAATGTCCATGCGGAAAGACTAAAAACTGCATAGCCATCATGTCCTCGTAGTAAGACTAAAAACTGCCCAGTACAATGTCCTAGTATAAAGACATTAAACTCCATTACAACAATATGCGTCCACATTTCATGAAGTTAAAATGTGTATCATCTTCGTCCTTGTCGCATGAGATTAAACTGAATGATATCATTTGTCCTCATTGTATGACATTAAACTATATAAATAATGTTTTCTCTATTTGATGTTAGATGCTTTCATAATCAAACATCATTGACATCATCATACTCTTTAGTATCACTTGAGTCCCTCTCTTTCACTAGTGCAGAAAACATTTTTTACGTCGGTTATTTTTCATTATTTACGTCGGTTTTTAGGCGACGTTAATACGGATGACGTTATAAATAACGTTTTTTACGTCGGTTATTTAAAACCCGACGTAACATCCCTAACATCACGGTGTTTATCACGTTGGTTCATATAATAACCAACGTGATAAATATGCGCAGGGGGGGGTTTATCACGTCGGTTATTTTCTAAACCGACGTGATAAAACGCCTGGGATATCGTTTATCACGTCAGTTATGACATAACCGACGTGATTAACCCTTCCCCGGGCCTATTATCACGTCGGTTTCTTAAATAACAGACGTGATAAAAAGGCCTGGGAAACGTTTTAGCACGTCGGTTATCCAGAAACCGACGTGGTAAATCGTTTCCCAGGCCTTTTAGCACGTCGGTTATATTAAGAACCGACGTGATAAAAGGCCCGGGAACGGTTTATCACGTTGGTTCTCGAAAAAACCGACGTGATAAACCCCTACCGAATTATTTACCACGTCGGTTATAAAATAACCGACGTGAAAGCGATATATATTTTTTAAAATAATTGCATTGCTCTCACCAAAAAGCAACCAGAAACCAAACAACAAAATAACCATGCCAGCCCTCCCCCAAGCCCCAACTGAACCCCACCCTCATCTATACCCACCTAACAACCTGGCCAGCCCTCCCCCACCACATTGAAGCCCCACCACAACCCTTGGACACCCCCCACCACTTGGACAGCCCCCCACCCTCATTTACACCCCCACGACCCCTAGTACAGCCTCAAACACCCATTGGACACCCCTCCCATAACCCTTGGACACCCCCACCCCTTGGACACCCCCCACCCCTTGGACACCCCCACCCTCATTTACACCCCCAAGACCCCTAGTACAGCCTCAAACACCCATTGGACACCCCCCACACCTTGACAGCCCTACCAGACCCCTTGGACACCCCCACCCTCATTTACACCCCCCCGACCCCTAGGACAGCCCCAAACACACCTTGGACACCCCTCCCATATCCCTTGGACACCCCCACCCCTTGGACACCCCCCCACCCCTTGGACAGCCCCCCCACCCTCATTTACACCCAACCGGCCCCTTGGACAGAACTCCCAGACACCTTGGACACCACTCCCATATCCCTTGAACACCCCCCACCCCTTGGACACCCCCCCCACCCCTTCGACAGCCCCCACCCTCATTTACACCCCCCCTGAACACTAGGACAGCCCCAAACACCACTTTGACACCCCTCCCATATCCCTTGGACCCCCCCACCCCTTGGACACCCCCACCCCTTGGACACCCCCCCGACCCCTTGGAAACCCCCCTACCCCTTGGAAACCCCCCCCCCCATCCCCTTGGACAGCCCCAAACACCCCTTGGACACCCCTCCTATATCCCTTGGACACCCCCCCACCACTTGGACACCCCCCCACCCCTTGGACAGCCCCCCTACCCTCATTTACACCCAACCGACTCCTTGGACAGCCCCAAACACACCTTGGACACCCCTCCCATATCCCTTGGACACCCCCCACCCCTTGGACACCCCCACCCTCATTTACACCCCCCCGACCCCTAGGACAGCCCCAAACACACCTTGGACACCCCTCCCATATCCCTTGGACACCCCCAAACACCCACCCACCCCCTTGGAACCTCTCCCCCCATACCAAAATCCAGACCAGAAAAACCATCAACAGTAGACCAAAACAAGAAGTAGAGAAAAATTAAACATTCACTTATATAACATTCAAAACTTACACTGTCAACTTCAAAAAAAACTAAATCCAACCTAAATGACTACGAAATACACAATTACATTGACAATATTCAAAATTACATTTTACATTACAAACAACTAAAAGTCAATCAAACCTGTAAAATAATTTGACCACTCCACTTGTAAGTGTTTGATATCTTCAGCAGTAAAGGGTTGAGGTTCATCAAAAAGCTACAAAGGAAAAGGATAGTATTCAACGTGTATAATCAATAAATCAAATTGAAATATTATGAGAAAGAGGAAATCTTACCAGGTCAAAACTCAGAACTGTCCCAGTTGTTATTATTTCATACATAAATCTTAACATGTAATATCCGCATTCGATGGTGCCTTGTTTCTCATGACATTTCTGTTTGAATGAGTGTAAATTCAATATATTATTTTTATGTAATAAATCAAAATGTACAAATTATAAATGGATATTTACCTTCGCATGTACATATTTGATCTTGAAATTCCTTTTCTTTGCGCTTTTTCAAAAGTGGACCCATGCCCTGTTAGAAAATAATAAGAATGGGGTAAATTTAAAATTCATTATAATATATAAAACTATTGTGAAATTGAAACTTACGTTTCCAATATATTCTTAAAACTTTCTCGCACATCATCATGGAGAGAGCATATCCAATAATGTGTTTTCTCCCTAGGGAAAAAAACCCCTAACATCCAATGATCCCTGATAAAAGGAAATTTAACGTTAGTGGTTTTTTATGTTAAAAGATAATTAACTCTTTGAGAGGGATGTGTTTCATACCTCTCACAAAAAGGAATCATCCAACACTGTGTGATTACATTCTTTTCAAATCTATCAGCAATATAAAGCATTCTTTGTTCCTCATCCAATGCACATGCATCAGGGGAAATCAATTGTGGGTCCACGAATCCATATACATCTGTCAGCTCATTCCTCTCACAAATTTTATACAGATACCTAATACAAAGCAGACATAAGTATACATTTTTAATAAATATAACGCAAGGAAAAGGTGTTAAGACTTACATGATAAAAATTTGCACCACGTTGATGCCCAACTTATCTCCAGTGACAAACTCCATGATATCAGTTTTCATAATCCCCATACTTAGTTCACGTCCACAGACATGAGCTTCCATTGTAAAGTCATAATGATCCGCCAAAAAATTTGAATATCTTGACAATTTTTCAAGACTGCTAGTATTTGCATCTGATGTCATAGCTATCTGTATTTGTTGTTGTCTATACAGTATTTCTTTACCTTTGAAGTATTCCTGTAAAAATAAATTGAAAAATATATTAGTTTTCAAATGATAAAACATTACTAAAAATATAAAATAAAAGATATAACATACATACCTCTATGGTAATGAGTCGAAGAAGTCTGGATGGCCAAAGTAAAAAATGGCCGATACTATGTCCAACTGTCGTCACCTCATCTGTAGGTAATGGTATCCGAGCTGATCTATCTATAATATCATGTACAGTGACCCTCTGATTCTCTACCTCTAACTGTTGATGATGAACTGTATCTCCTATAAAATATACCATCCCATATGAAACTATATGATGTTGAGGATCATCAACATACAACTCACAATAAGTAGGTAGCTGCGGCAGAGGAGGAGGATCAAAAATGGGGTCCACAGGCTGAGGTGGGGGAGTGGGAGCTACTGGGAGAGGTGGAGTGGGAGCTGCACCCTGAAATTGTCTTTGCAAGTCTGCAAACATAAACTTCACCGATGCTCTAATCTTGTCCTCCATTGTCGCAATAATATTATGGACTTCAGCCTCCAAGGATTATATTTTTTTTATAAACTCCCTCAACGTTAGAAGTTGAGGAACGTGGCAACACTTTTCTTACCGATACACCTGCCGGATATCCTCTTACACGGCCAGGATGTTCGGGCTTTCCCAATGCCACAGATAAAATATCTTCCCTCCCAGATGGTGTAAATGTCCCCTGTGAACTTTGCTCCTCAAGAGAGTCCTGTAATAATTAATTGAACATTTCTATAATGATTGGAAATATATGACGAAAATAGTAAACTTAAATAAATAAAATAGATATCTTACAATCCTCTCAACTACGAGTCTCGATTCTTCCGAAAGATATTGTCCTTTTTTTCCCTTCCGAGCTCTTTTCCATTTCTCATGTCTAGATGGAGGGGATGGAGGGGCCACCTCTCCAGAGCTTGAAGAATCAGCTCTTAGTTGTTGAAATTTTTCTGCCATCATTTGTTCTTCCAACAATGCATACCCTCCCCGAGATAAACTATGAGGGTATACATTTTTAGATTGGATCTCTTGATGAGCTTTCCTTGTTTGCTGTAAATTAAGAATAAGTAATCATTAACAAAACAATAATAAGATCATTTATATAAGAAAGCTTATAAAAGCTTACATTGCCCTTACCAAAAATGATTCTTTTCTTCTACTTTCAAAAAATTGTCTCCATGTGTCTTTATCTATAAAAGGATATATACGACATGGATTCTCACGACTCCTATGACCATAAATGAAATCAGATGAGAGGGTTGATTTGAAATCCCTTCATCTCCTAGCAGCCAACGATAAGCATTTCTTCCTGACTCCTCCAGTGTCAGGAATATCAAATGTCATCTGATAAAAAAGAGGTTAAAAATATTATATATACTAGAAACATTTAAAGAACAGTCAAACAATAGCAAAAGATCTTACCAAAATGGTCTCCCAAAGCTGAGAAATTATCGCTTTATCCACACTTCTCCAATCATCATAGAGAATGCTTACTTTTCTCTTAGCCTGAGTTGCTACAAAACCCTTAAAATCTTTAGCATTTGGACCTCTAGGAAGATCATCATCATCAAACTCCATGACTATCCTCTCCTCCTTCGTACGGGCAAGTGATAATTTTGGTAAACGTGTGCACCCACGCTTACCAACCTTTGAACTCTTTTTCGTAATAGGAGCATGTGAATGTTCCTCCCCAGATGTATGACCAATATGCTCATCTCCAGAATCATGTGGCTGATCAACTGATTGATCTGTCATTTTCCTTCAAATCAAAAAAACAAACATTAGTTCACAAATATACAAATTCGAATATTGTAATACTACTTAATCCGAAAATAGAAAAGTGTACTAAATTACATAATAGTAAACATTGGTAATATGGTAAGCATGTTAAACAATGATAAACATGGTAAACACAGGCAAAAGGTTGCCAAGGAGTTGGCCCAAGAAAGCTGAAAAGTGGACTCACTGAGTCCACCGGTCAGCCGGTGTGAGCTCACCGGCCAGCCGGAGGACCCAGGCAGTAGACTTTCCCACTACCTGGTGCCACCAACCGGCCGCTGGCTCACCACAGGCCGGCCGCTGGACCAGACAGAGACTTCCTGTCTGGTCCACCGGCCGGCCGCTGGATCACCACCGGCCGACCGCTGGACCAGACAGAGAGCCTTCCTCTTTGTCTGGACCACTGGCCGGCCGCTGGATCACCACTAGCCGGCCGGTGGACTAGACAGAGAGCCTTCCTCTCTGTTTGGACCACCGGCCAATGGGTGATCCACCACCGGCCCGCCGGTGCGCCCAGGACTTCTCCTCTTTACGGTTTTTATTGTTTTATCATTTTGGTTTGATACATGATTTAATAAGTAAAAAATTTACAATATCTAACATTATATGAAAAAACTAAATGTAAACAAGAAATAAACATGTGTTACCTGTAATTTTAGGAATGTACAGTTGGATTGTTTTCCCAAATTCCTTCGTCGTGATCGTTCCTTATGGCACAAACCATGTCTTCAACATACTCATCATTATGTTCTGTTAATCTTTCCATGGAAGTAGGGATCTCACATAAATCAGCATCTTCATCAAATTCATCCTCACCAACATATTGTTTTTTCCCTTGTAAAAAAAACAGCCCACTGCATATCTGATTGATCTATTACATAGAAAATTTGTTTGGCATGTGTTGCCATTATAAAAGAATCAGCTGTGTCTTCCAATCTATTCAGATTAACAAGTGTCATTCCAAATTCATCGTGTCTGACACTGTTGTTACCGATAAACCATTTACAGTTAAAAACATGAACTTTAATTTTGAAGTAATCAGCCTCCCATATGTCTTCAATCACTCCATAATATGCACTTGATGCCGAAATTGGGTTTCTGTCCTTAGCACTCGAAAAATGCATTGCTTCTGCAAAAACCAATACACTACTATTCTGAACTGCACTTCTGTTGTCCTGATCTTTTGTATGAAATGTATATCCATTAATATCATAAGCGGACCATGTTATCACATTTAAAGATGGACCACCCACTATCCATTTTAATGTCTCTGATACATCTGATCTACCAAGCAAGGTCTTTTTAAACCATGGCAAAAAAGTTTTGTTGTGCTCATTCAAAATCCACATTTCTTTCTTCTTTGGATGACATTGTTTCAACGCATTAATATGCAATGTGATATACGGTTGAACATCAGCTATGTTATTCAAGATGTATGATTCTAACTTCTTCATATGTTCAGCTGACAGTGATTTGACTTTCAAGCCACGAATCCCCTTTCCCTCATTATTAACCCATTCATGGAGAGATGGAGGCAAACCTATGTGTTGCGCCGTAGCCAAGTAGCTCATACAAAACTCTGCTACCTCCTCAGAAATATACTTTTCAATAATGGAGGCTTCAGGTCTTTATGGTTTTTTAACATATCCCTTTAATATTTTCATATACCTTTCAAAAGGATACATCCAACGAATATATACAGGTCCACAAAGCTTTATTTCTCGAACCAGATGAATCATTAAATGCACCATCATATCAAAAAAAGTTGGAGGAAAATACATTTCCAAATGACAAAGTATAAAAATTGCATCCTTTTCCAAAATGTTCAAAGCATTCACATCAATCGCCTTGTTACAAATTGAACTGAAAAAATAACATAACCTCATTATAGTCTTTCTGACACGGATGGGCAATATTCCACGTAGTGCAACTGGTAGAATTTGTTGCATCATGACGTGAAAATCATGTGATTTCATACCTATCAACTTCAAGTCTTTCAATGAGACAAAATTTTTTACATTTGAAGAATAACCTTGAGGCACTGTGATATCATGAAGACACTGAAAGAAGCTACTTTTCTCCCTCTTTGATAATGTATGACAAAACGGGGGAAGAAATGTTCGTCTTCCTTTATGAGTGGGAGCTAACACCAAACGTATTCCCATTGATAGTAGGTCTAACCTTGCATTCAACCCATCTTTTGTCTTTCCTTTAATATCTAGCAATGTTCCGATCAAAGAATCACAGATATTCTTCTCCACGTGCATGACATCAATATTATGTTTGACTTCATGATACCTCCAATATGGTAGCTCAAAAAATATTGACCTTTTCTTCCAAATATGTCTATCATTACCAGATTTCTGTGTCTTTCCCAATGTCACATCAAGGTTTTTCACCCGCTCAAAATACAAATCTGGGGATAAAGGTTTTGGAGCAGTATCAAATTCTTGCGAGCCATTGAATGCCTTTTTTAGTTTTCTATAAGGGTGATCCATAGGCAAAAACTTTCGATGACCCATGTACACTGTTTTCCTCCCATGATGCAATTGACAATATGACGTCTGTTGTTCGCAAATTGGACATGCTTTATGCCCTTTAACACTGTATCCAGACAAATTTCCATATGCTGGGAAGTCATTTATAGTGAATAGAAGCACTGCATGCAGTTGAAAATATTCCATTTTATAAGAATCATACACCCTAATACCATCAGCCCATAACAGTTTCAAATCATCAATCAGCGGTGAAAAGTATACATCAATATCATTGCCGGGTTGCTTTGGACTAGAGACCATGATACTCAACATGACATATTTGCGCTTCATACAAACTTCAGGAGAGAGGTTGTAAATTACCAATAAAACAGGCCATGAACTATGTGTGCTACTGAGGGTTCGGTATGGATTCATTCCATCTGTGCACAAGCCTAGTCTCAGATTTCTAATTTCATTTCCAAATGTAGGGTACTGGGCATCAATTTTCTTCCATTGTGGACAATCAGCTGGATGACGTATTTTTCCATCACATACCCGCTCATCAGCATGCCATCTTAACCTTTTTGCATCATGTGAATTAGCAAAT
Source organism: Viscum album (assembly GCA_963277665.1). NCBI lineage: Eukaryota > Viridiplantae > Streptophyta > Magnoliopsida > Santalales > Viscaceae > Viscum > Viscum album. The sequence continues at coordinate 94,366,113 of OY728138.1, read as the reverse complement.
AAACGTTTGAAACGAGGAATTATAGAAAGATACCAAAATACCTTTGAAGGGAGCTTTGTAATCTCTACATCAGCTTGTGATTTTTCTTTCACCTTATACCGTGATGTCCCACATTTAGGACACTCTTTCAGAAATTCATATTCCTTCCTATATATAATGCAGTCATTCGGACATGCATGTATTTTCCTGTATCCCAATCCCATCGGGCATAATATTTTTTTGGCCTTATAATGTGAATCTGGAAGATCGTTATCTTTTGGAAGAATGTCTTTCATCAATTGTAGCAGCTCTGTAAAACTTCTGTCACTCCATCCATGTTTCGCCTTCAGGTTAATCAATCTTAACACAGCCGAAAAAACCGTAAAATCTGTACAACCAGGATATAATGGTTTTTCGGCATCACCATATAGACGTGCAACTGTCGGTTCTATCTCAATTTGTTCTGCTACAATATCGCGAATCATTTCTTCAATTCCATCGGAGTTACCATCTTGCGATTCATTATCATCAGTGACATTCTGTCCAGTTTCTCCATGCCAAATCCAAGGGTTGTAACTCGGATTGAAACCATGACAAATCAGATGATCTTTTATCTCTCTACTTTTCAACTTCTTCATATTCAGACATTTCAGGCATGGACAGAAAAAATATCACTACTTGGAACATTTCGTTTAGCAAATTCCAAAAAGGCATCAACACCTTCCTCATATTCATTGCTCATTCGATGTGCCGTAATCCAACATCGACTCATTATTACCTATAATAAATAGAAAAAATATATATTTTTTTAGATAAGACAAATATATGTTTATATGAAAAAAATCATAATTTGAATGTAAACAATTTTGAAATATAAAACAAATCGATGTGTATTTAAAAAAATATGCTTGAATATTATTTTTTAAACAAAATATAGTAAGATATAACACCCCCCCTAGACACCCCCCGACCCCTCTGGACAGCCCCCCGCCCCACCTGGACACCACCCCCCCACCCCCTACCCCCTTGGACACCCCCTGGACATCCCCCAACCCTCTGGACAGCCCCCCCCCCCCCCCACCCGGACAACCCCAAATACACTCTGGAGAGGCCGCCACCCACTTGGACAGCCCCCCACACCCATCCATCCCCTTGGACACCCCCCTGGACACCCCACCGACCCCTCTGGACAGGCCGCCACCCCCTTGGACAGCCCCCCACACCCACCCATCCCCTTGGACACCACCCTGGACACCCCCCGACCCCTCTGGACAGCCCCGACCCCTCTAGAAAGCACACCCACCCCTCCTGGACACAACCCCCCACCCCGACCTGCTTGGACACCCCCCCAACCCTCTGGACATCCCCCCCACCCCCTACCCCCTTGGACACCCCCCTGGACACCCCCCCAACACCCACCCACACCCTTGGACAGCCCCCCACACCCACCCACCCCCTTGTAAACCCCCCTGGACACCCCCCGACCCCTCCAGACAGCCCCCACCCCTCCTGGACACCACCCCCACCCCCTACCCCCTTGGACACCCCCCTGGACATCCCCCAACCCCCTGGGCATCCCCCCCACCCACCCGGACAACCCCAAATACCCTCTGGAGAGGCCACCACCCACTTGGACAGCCCCCCACACCCATCCACCCCCTTGGACACCCCCCTGGACACCCCACCGACCCCTCTGGACAGGCCGCCACCCCCTTGGACAGACCCCCACACCCACCCATCCCCTTGGACACCACCCTGGACACCCCCGACCCCTCTGGACAGCCCCCGACCCCTCTAGAAAGCACCCCCACCCCTCCTGGACACAACCCCCCACCCCCGACCTTCTGGGACACCCCCCTGGACACCCCCAACCCTCTGGACAGCCCCCCCCCCCACCCCTCCTAAACACCACCCCCACCACCTACCCCCTTGGAAACCCCCCTGGACACCCCCAACACCCACCCACACCCTTGGACAACCCCCCACACCCACCCACCCCCTTGTAAACCCCCCTGGACACCCCCCGACCCCTCCGGACAGCCCCCCACCCCTCCTGGACACCACCCCCACCCCCTACCCCCTTGGAAACCCCCTGGACATCCCCCAACCCTCTGGGCATCCCCCCCCCCCCCCCCACCCGGACAACCCCAAATACCCTCTGGAGAGGACGCCACCCACTTGGACAGCCCCCCACACCCATCCACCCCCTTGGACACCCCCCTGGACACCCCACCGACCCCTCTGGACAGGCCGCCACCCCCTTGGACAGCCCCCCACACCCACCCATCCCCTTGGACACCACCCTGGACACCCCCCGACCCCTCTGGAAAGCCCCCGACCCCTCTAGAAAGCACCCCCACCCCTCCTGGACACAACCCCCACCCCCGACCTGCTTGGACACCCCCCTAGACACCCCCAACCCTCTGGACAGCCCCCCCACCCCTCCTAAACACCACCCCACCCCCTACCCCCTTGGACACCCCCCTGGACACCCCCCAACACCCACCCACACCCTTGGACAGCCCCCCCCCCCCCCCCCCCCCACACCCACCCACCCCCTTGTAAACCCCCCTAGACACCCCCTGACCCCTCCGGACAGCCCCCCAACCCTCCTGGACACCACCCCCACCCCCTACCCCCTTGGACACCCCCTGGACATCCCCCAACCCTCTGGGCAGCCCCCCACCCACCCGGACAACCCCAAATACCCTCTGGAGATGCCTCCACCCACTTGGACAGCCCCCCACACCCATCCACCCCCTAGGACACCCCCCTGGACACCCCACCGACCCCTCTGGACAGGCCGCCACCCCCTTGGACAGCCCCCCACACCCACCCATCCCCTTGGACACCACCCTGGACACCCCCCGACCCCTCTGGACAGCCCCCGACCCCTCTAGAAAGCACCCCCACCCCTCCTAGACACAACCCCCCACCCCCGACCTGCTTGGACACCCCCCTGGACACCCCCAACCCTCTGGACAGCCCCCCCACCCCTCCTAAACACCACCCCCACCCCCTACCCCCTTGGACACCCCCCTGGACACCCCCCAACACCCACCCACACCCTTGGACAGCCCCCCACACCCACCCACCCCCTTGTAAACCCCGCCTGGACACCCCCCGACCCCTCCGGACAGCCCCCACCCCTCCTGGACACCACCCCCCACCCCCTACCCCCTTGGACACCCCCTGGACATCCCCCAACCCTCTGGGCAGCCCCCTACCCACCTGGACAACCCCAAATACCCTCTGGAGAGGCCTCCACCCACTTGGACAGCCCCCCACACCCATCCACCCCCTTGGACACCCCCCTGGACACCCCACTGACCCCTCTGGACAGGCCGCCACCCCCTTGGACAGCCCCCCACACCCACCCATCCCCTTGGACACCACCCTGGACACCCCCCGACCCCTCTGGACAGCCCCCGACCCCTCTAGAAAGCACCCCCACCCCTCCTAGACACAACCCCCCACCCCCGACCTGCTTGGACACCCCCCTGGACACCCCCCAACCCTCTGGACGGCCCCCCACCCCTCCTAAACACCACCCCCACCCCCTACCCCCTTGGACACCCCCCTGGACACCCCCCAACACCCACCCACACCCTTGGACAGTCCCCCACACCCACCCACCCCCTTGTAAACCCCCTTGGACACCCCCTGACCCCTCTGGACACCCCCCGCCCCTCCTGGACACCACCCCTCACCCCTACCCCCTTGGACACCCCCCTGGACATCCCCCAACCCTCTGGGCAGCCCCCCCACCCACCCGGACAACCCCAAATACCCTCTGGAGAGGCCGCCACCCACTTGGACAGCCCCCCACACCCATCCAACCCCTTGGACACCCCCCTGGACACCCCATCCAAATGGACACGCCCCAACCCTCTCAGGGATTTATAGAAAACGATGAAAAATTAGTGAAATCATAAATTTAGTCAATATTGCAAGTCGAACTAATAGATCTAGGGATGATAAATAAGATTATGGTGCCAAAACGAGTTAAAAGGGTTCGCAATCGAAGAATCTTAGCTAGTTTCAACAAAAAATCACAACACAAATATATATACTATCCGTGAAAAAAAAACGAACGAGTGGGAGGATTACCTGAGTGCTGCGAGTTTAGATGATTGATCCGAGGAGATTAAATATGAGAAACGATGATCGCAAAACGAATCTAAACCAACGAAATGGACGAGCCGATTCGGGTTTACGCGCGAAAGAGACGAGTTGCGACTGTCAAAGGTAAACTCGCGAATGACAATCCACGGGTCTGGGTAAATTTTTGAATGAGTTATCACGTCGGTTATTCAAAAACCGATGTTATAATTTTTTAAAAAACATTTATAACGTCGGTTATTCAATAACCGACGTAAAAACCTTCCTCGGATTCTTTTCTTACGTCGGTTATTTTATAACCGACATTATAAAGGGCTCAAAATCCGCGTTTTATTACGTCGGTTATTCCATAACCGACGTCAAAAACATCTGCGGATTCTTTTTTTACGTCGGTTATAAAATAACCGACGTAAAAAGGCTTTCAAAAACCGCGTTTTTTACGTCGGTTATTAAATAACCGACGTAAAAAACGCCCCCCGCTTCTGTTTGTTATGGCGGTTAATGTATAACCGATGTAAAAAACGAAGCCGCGCGATTAATAACGTCGGTTATTTTTATAACCGACGTTAAAGGTGTACTAAACACAGGTTTTTAAGTCGGTTATTTAATAACCGACGTAAAAAACCTCGTTTTACATATTATGACGTCGGTTTTATATAACCGAAGTAAAAAATGGTGACGTAAAAAACATTTTCTGCACTAGTGTTTCCTATGTCTGAGTTAGATCTGCATAGAGATCTTTTTTCAAGAACTACATATGGACTGATTCTCATTTACAATGAGATATGTAGAGATGCCTATATATATAATTTTCAGCTCAGCCACAATCACCAAATCTTCTTATTTTCATTTCACCTCTAGTATATGAATCAAATCTGTACATAGTGTTTCTTAAAGATATATTATTTCGTTCTTATACAATTTTATGTCTTATGATTTACCATTATCTCATAACGTGTTAAAATCCCCCATTATTCATGTCAAACTCGGTTGTCTTGAGGAATGATTGTTTAAAGGAAAACGTATGTCTTGATTATCATCTATTTGAGATACGTAGAGACGCCTATATCTCCACTTTTGGGCCCATACCTGATAAAAAACCCTTTATTCCTTCTATAGGAATCCAACATGTATAGATAATGTAATAAGAACTATGTATTACAAGATTCTTTCCTTCAGCAAGACACATAGTGACACAGGGTTCTTATCCCTAGTCTATTTACAATATGTATTTCTTATTCACATTGGTTAATATCCATCCTTACCGCATGATGTTAAAAATACGTGGAAATTTAACTCCCCCTTTCTTCACATGTGTCACCTTTGTATTATAGAAGAAATCCATACTAATCCCTGTTTCTCACACCGAGCATAGCTAAAGTTGGATTTGGAATTGGGTAAAAGGATTCTTTATATAAATGAGGTGATTCAATTTCTTATGGAGCAGTAAATGATCTCACAACATAACATAAAACTGCACATCATAATATTAATTCAAAGGAAACAAAGAAAGTATCCATTTAACATATCATTTAGATATCTTTAAAGGATTTCAATATCATGGAGAATATTAGTTCAAATATTTCTCATATGAATTGGGAATAAAACCCTTTATTATTTTACAATCTTAATCTTAAATGTTTCCAGATATTCATAATCTTTCTTATGGTTTCTAGTGACAGAGTTTCTAATACATGAGAGCACTTTTTCATGACTATGCAGTACATGCCGTTAGGTGGCCTTAAATATGTTTCATATATAACAGTCCTTCCAGTCAAAAGATCCCACTATTTGGTTATCCACCATATTCCCTAGTTGGACCTGCTCTATATAGCCCCCATAACGGGTTTTTCAAATAATGATAATTTTGTTCTTGGTTATAGTGTCTTTATTCCCATCAAACATTTATGAAAATATACAGGAATATAAATTTTAAAATATTCATTCATGTATATTTGTCCCATTATCTTTACATTGATATGAAATTCATCCTGACCATGGTTTACACATTTCCCTCTCCATGTGTTCAATGAAATATGATGTAACCTTGGAATCACTTCGCCATATATCATATGTTGTTTCCCTTTATGGTCCTAGTTGTATGACCTAAAATTACAGAGACCATACTTCCTACATTTGGGCCATACCTTCATATAAGTCATATTCGTCCAATTCTCTGGAAATCTTGGTTAAAAATACCCTTTCCATATTCAGGTACCCTTCTCCATAAACCAAACACTATGCTTCATAAAATTTAAGTATCCCTAAACTCTCTTCAGCTTTTGGCAGTATAATGTAAGATTTTGGAGATCTTTTTCCCGGACTATGAAACATGTTCCCTTAGGTGGCCTTTCATAAGTTACCTATATAATAGACATGTAAGTAAAATGTTTCCACTTTTTGGATATGCAGCATATTCCCTAGTTCTCCCTGCATAATAAAACCCACATAATGGGTTTTTCAAATAATGGTAACCTCTTTATTGGAAAAAATTCTTCCTCTAATCCATTTACCTCTTTTTTTAATAAATTTCTTCATATTTAGATATTCCCAAATCATTGTTTACCATTTTACATTCCATACCTGAATATGATAGTATGTTTCCAAACGAATTACCATGATATTGGGAGAATCGCATACCTTTGGTCAGAGCTAAAGACCTTAAATTAAAGCCACACAATGTCCCCACTGCATGAATGAAAACTTCACAGTAAAATATCCTCACTGTATGACTTAAAACTATAGAGTACAATGTCTTGGCTACATGACATAAAACTGCACAATATGATATCAGAAATTCCCCTTTCTGATAAATTTTAACCATTACACAATACAATAAATTTTAATAGAAATGGTTTTCTTATTCATGAAATATGTCATTATAAAATAGCCCTTAAATTCTTAAAATTCCATTACATGGAAAAACCACCCACTTTGGTCTTGAGTCACCCAAATCTTATTTTTTCCTATCAATCAGAAAAAGACTGTTAAATTCTTAAAGTGGTCGTTTTCTTGACTATGCAGTACATTCCCTTAGGTGTCCTTTCCTATGTTTCCTATATAATAGGACTGTTATCCATAAGATTCCACTATTTGGCTATCCAGCATATGCCCCAGTTGGCCCTAAATAACACTTCCCCCAAAATAGGTTTTTCAAATAATGGTAACTTCATCTTTGGAAGAGACTCCCCTTATGTGAATATAAGTTTTAAATTTGTGGACCATAAATATCCTGATACAAGATTCCCCTTTGAAATGTTTAAATAATATTAGAGTAACTCTTAGCCATAGAGTTATTTTGGGATCTAATTTAAAAAACAATGTATGTTCAAAGCTATTCAACCCTAAATAATAGCCCTTTTATAGTTCGAAATTCATGACTCTATACTACTAAGAGATGTGGTATTCACTAGATTGAAAATCCATAAAGGAAACTCTGAACAAAATTCAACTCCCAACTCACTAAATGTACATTTTTTATATGATTTAGGTAATATTGGACAAAAAAAGTCAATAGATATAATGTTTGTGGGGTTGCCCACAAAAACCTAGAAAAAATAAAACTATGCTAAGTAGGCCCAATAAATTAAGTAAAACAAAAGTATTTAGCAAGAATAAAAACACATATGATTGAAGAAAAAATAATTTTCATTTATGAAAATTTACATAGAGGAGAATCCAAAAATTGGAGTCTCTCCTTTGTAAGAAATAAATTATTATAAAATCATTTCTAAATAAATCCTCATTTGATTGATGGACTTTTTGTCCTCGTCAGTTTCTTGTTGAAGCTCATTTATTTGACCAGCCTCTCCCTATTCAACATGATGATGTGATTATCTAAAATATTTAATGGATTTTTCACCATCCTTATCGACATATCCTAATGAGATATTAATCTAGTCAAGTTCCCCTTTAATGATATCTAAATCTTGTTGAAGGAGTTACTACTAAATAGTCTTTTCTTTAGTTATCTGCTTTAGTCCCTTCAAATTTGCAGTATGATTAGCCTCAGCCTGGGACATCACTGCTTGGAAGTCTTTAATATTGATTGAAATTTTATCTTTTATCATGTATTTTCTAATATTTTTCTCTTTTTCCCTCCTCTGACTAATCTATTTCACCATAGTATTAATTTTATGGTATTCAAAACCACCAAATCCTAGAGTGATATACTGAGATAAAAGTCATGGAATTCTTGTATGTAGTTCCTCAAGGGGAATCCCATGTATTATCTTCAAGATTTTTTTACATGCCTTGAGTCATGCAAGATGAAGAGCCTTCTTCAGTTCTAGGTTCAATTCAGAATAACTGTCACAAGTAGGGATACATTCTTGGACTAATGAACTTAAAGAACTGCCATGTTCTGTTCTTCTTAAACAATGGATGCCCCACCTTCCAATGTTGTTTGGGATGATGTAGAGGCTTCACCTCTAGATCTATCCATTGATGTTGATAGGCCTATATAGTAAATAATTAAATAAGGTTATGGTTAGATTCAAGAGATAAGAAAAGTGAAGGAAATCACAATATCAGAATCTCTTACCTAATAGTAGGTCACTAGCTTGAGAAGAATAATACCCACTATTCTCAATTTCATCATTTTCGTTTGTTGTATTTGGATGAGGAGTTCTGTCTTTAATAATATCAGGATCTTCAGATTGAATCTCGGGAAGATCTTCTATCTCAAGATCCACCCGTGCTAATTTCTCTACAATGTTCGGGTTGAGGTTTATATCAACACTTCCTTTAAATATCATTGCAACGGTAGTTTCTTTATATGGAACTGCATATTTCAACCAACCATGGTTAGCAAGTTAATCATAAGAAGATTGACAAGAAAAATAATGAAATCTCACATCTAGTTGATTCTATACAAGAAACTCCAAAATCATATAATGCATCTGATATATTCACATGTTCTAATATTTATTCAAAAGACATTCCACAATTCCTCATTTCATCCAGCGATATCTCAGATCCCAGGTTAGTCTCACCCATGGGAACACTTGGCATGTTTTCTTCACAACATTCCCTCAGAAACCTTTGACCCTAAGTATCTTATTCAAGAAACAATTGTGGGCTCAACTTTAGTCGTTTCCAGATGTTCTGGTGCATGTGATGAACCTAAAAGTATCAGAAAATAGAATTTAGTTGTTTGTACATTTGATACCTTATGAATTATTTTTGATTTTACCAGAACCCACGTCTCCTCTGATATCAGTAATAAGATCAGTTCTAGGAACAGATGATGGTTCTTTTGGCATTAATACCTCTTCAGATACCACTAGATTTGTAAGAATTTGTGTCTATTTAACAGCACCCTCTATGGATCCTTGAATCTTATTAGTAGTTTCTTTCAAAGAAGAAACAGAAGAATCCCTTGTAATCCTAATAAGTTTAAACACCTTTTCATGAATAAGGACCAAAGTTCATGAATATCAGGGAGACTTACCACTACTAAGAATGTGCTCAATCATGGATCTCTTTCTTCGGAGATTTTTTTCTTTGCCTTCTCAAGTGGGCTTGAAAAATCATCTCCAAATACAGGTATTTGAGATTCTAATACCCTATCTTTTTCATCCTCCATGGATTTTTGGCCCCAAGATATTTCTTATTATTCATGGGGTGATCTGGTAGATCCAAGAGAACTGCTTCTAGGTCTTTACTATGGGGAATTTACTTCAGTTGTATTTCCTTTACCAAGATGTATGTTAAGATGATATTTTTCTTATGTAACAATGTTTTGACTAAATTTTACATTGCAAAATTGGAAGAGAATGCGATAGAAAGTAAACTTAAATTTTCAAGATCTAAAAATTCACACAGCTCTTCATCTAATAAAAGATTAATCCCTTCAAAGGTACCACGATCTATCATTTCATTCACCCTCTTTGTGGTAGGAATTTATTCATTAGTGGAATATATGAGAATTTAGAACTCTTGAATGTAGGTCCCCACCTCATTGGGATTATCCTTAAAAATAATATCTAAAGAATCTTGCAAATCCCCTACTCCTGGAATTTGCAATCCTTCATAGAGATCCATCTACATGTATTCAGCATCACAGTATAGACTCTGCCCTGATTGAATAGCCTTTGTTTGTATATGTTTAGAATGTATGTTAGAGGGCTGTCAAGAGGATCCTGAACCCTTGGATTTGAGTTTCTTCCCAAAACACGAAGTCATATATGAGGGATTAGAAAATGGAACTCGCCACTATTAAGAATGATGGTGACCATATCACCACGATACGACTTCAGTAGGGACTTATGGACATGCTCTCTTAATTATGACAGGAGGGTTATATATGGAAGGAGATCTCTTTGGTGAATTTAGAGCATCATCACCTCCAACATTCGATTCTTGTGAGTCAGCCTCTGATGATGAATAATTATCTTCAAAATGAAGGGGTTCCCTCATGTTACTTCTCTTCACCACTACTCAGGGGATGACATGATTTAATACCCCTTTAGGGTAAGTTTCAACCTAGTTTTCAGCATACCTGATAGTCAATCTACATACTCTATCAGCGATGGGTAAATTAAATACTACCCCAGTCTTCTACACAGATGCCAACAACCATAGTTATCTAGAAACCATTGGGTGTTGCTCTAATTTGACATTCACATGAGGGGATACAGTATTCTGTTGTAGAAATTTTAATTTATCTAAAAATATATAAGGATTTTAGGCCTCACATATGATTTTTCTATCAATTCTGGTGGCAAACATGCCATCTCTGCAATCTAGCATATATGCCTTCAATTCCAAACTGGCCATCCCATCATCAATAAATCATCACGTAGGCAGATTACCATAATGAATGAAATGGAACTCCTTATGAATTCTCAATCTATCTTTGATGTTGTAATCATCCAATGATAAGGGTGAAATACCAGAAAAATATTGAATAGATTGTGAGAATGAACTTCCAAAAACCTATAATCTACTTTGTACAACATAAGTTCTGAAGTGAGTAGTGATCCATCCCCAAAACCATTGTAATGTTCCCTATATTATAATGATATACTTCTTCTTGTAAATGTGAAGTTAAATCTTATAAATCATGTCAGAAATAGAAGTGTCCAACCCTACCATCATTTTCTCTTCTAGCTTAGCCGCAATAACAAAACTTGCTGGCCTCAAGCCTTAATTAGATTCTCAGACTAGTAATAAATACACGCTAAGATAGATGGCCATGAAGCCTTCTAGACGTCTCTTTTTAGGAATTTTTGGGTTGACTAAATATCCCAATTTATCAAATTCTCCTTTCTCCAATGTTGGAAGAAAATTATTAATGGTACCTCTCTTCTCTACCCTTGAGAAGCTAGTCAGATGTGTGTTAGTGGGACCCTTTTCCTTCTTCATTATCAGAAATTTTTTCCATCCATTCCTATAGATGAATATCTCTCATGGTGTGAGATTTTTTGGTGGTTGTGTTATTGATATTGTTAAATATTTTTGTCAACTCACCAACCAAAGTTGATGTCTTCTCTGAGTCATTCCATGTCATGTTGGGAGGAATAAACTCATCATACATGTCTTTATGTATTAGAGATCCATAAATATTGTAAACATACCACAAGATGATTCCTACCGCCCCATGTGTTAAATGGAAGGAATTAGTCTCGCATCTCTATCTGCTTAATAATTACATCACAAAATCATCATTTAGGTACACATAAGTTTGTCCATCCTAGACAACCTTATAAATCCAGACGCCATTCAATTCATCTATAAATTTTTCATAGGTATTACGAACCTAGTATACCCACATCCACGCAGGTTTTACATCTCCTCCTGAGTGGGAGTCCCAAATTTTCTTCCAACACTTGTATTGATCTATCTGGGAATCCTGAATGATTGATGAATAATAGTGCAGCAACAACTCAGGTGTGTGTGCCTTCAAATATAGATAAGAAATGCTATGATGTATAATAGAAGCTTTCTCTACTATACCAACATTAGAAAATGAGCCCCCAAAAGAAACGTTGGCCGACAAAAAGTTGGTATAATCTTGAAACCAAGAATTTTGGACATAATTCATTGTATTTGGAATACTAACATCATGAAATGGTTATAGCTATACAAAGGAAAATAAGTGCTTCAGGGATAGTTGAAATGATACTTCCTCAAATATTTTTCTATGTCTGGAAGGGTGGTGTTGAAAATATGTTAATCATGACCAAAATCATTCATCATGTCATAAATACTCTTGTAGGAAATCTCTTCAGTAGTTCCAATTCTTTTGGCATCTATTTGAACCTGCAAAAAGATAGAAATTGTCTTTTAATGTATGTTCATTGTTTTGGTGTTTTGAACAAAAAATTGGTAAAGGCCTAAGGCATAAAAGTATAAAATTGATGGACAAGTATAAGTCAGTGCGCAAGTATGGAAGCCCATTTATTTCATGGAACTAAAAACATATAGAAGAAGTGTGGTGAAATAGAAGAATCTAAGTCAAAAATGAATTGCACGATTAGGGATGAAATTTGTGATGTCTCAAGGATTTTTGTGGAAGTGAAGTCATTATATATAGGTAACGCATGTCACCCTACGTTCCATATTTGTGCATGATGTAAGATTAATTGACCGGTTGCACAACTCACATAACACTTGCATGCCCCATAACTCTTTTCTTCATTCTTAATTACTCTACCTCAGTATAATATCCTCTTTTTATTTCAGATCCAGTTCTGATGGGGGGATTTTGTTGATAATCCATTCTATCAAAGCGTCAAAAATGACAAAGGGAATCCCCTTAGAAAGGAAATAGGAAAATACATGATGAAAATAAATATTTTTCAAAGGCATGGGTTTTGGGTCGGCATAGTCAGACCAAAAGAGCATCGATGTGCAACCTACTTGCGCACCCCAAAATGTCACAAAACCTACTTTTGTGGAAAAATTATTTTTTCCCATGTTCCCATATTTTCCTATAAATAGTATTTTGGGGCCTTCATTTGAAGATGAATTTCATTGAAGCCTGATTTTTTCATTGGTCTCCCTCTTACTTCACCCTAGTATTCCGAAACATTCAAGGTAGTTCTTTAACACCTTGAGTGAATGATTTAAGGGAGGATCATTGGACATAAGTCTTTTTAGTGTTTGAAAACCATAACACTTGTGTGACTAAAGAAACCACCCTCCATAAATCATAAAAACTTGCATACCCCCTATTCCATCCATAGGAACTTGAGCTCTCCACTTATGAGACCACCTGTGAATAATCCTTAAGGCTTGAGCCAAGTCTCACCAAAGTATTACCATAAAGGTTTTCCATCGCTTAAGTGAATATCAGGTCTCCCAAATCTAATTTTGAAACCATACTTCCACACCCTTACCTACTTGAGGGCCCCTCTTTTATTAACTTACTCTCTTCAGTATAAAATCCTTCAATACCTCTTCAAATCTATTCATGGAAATGCTTCTTATTCATTGTATCCCTTGTTTGAAAGCGATTTTATTGAGACATCCACCAAAACCTCATGGCTTATTAAAGCTTGGGGAAAATAACATTAGCATGTCTCGTATTTGGGTATATATCTTTATAGTCAGATATTTCCCACATTTGTTTCAGAATGGGTTTAGGATTCATGGAGTCTCTGTGGGTTTGTATATCCACAGTCACATGGACATTTCTCCCAGGAACAGTGATGGGAAGATCCCGGTTTGGAGGAGGGTTTGGGTCCTAACCAATCCCTTCTCAATGAGACAACCCAAAACCCAGGTCACTGTAAAGGAAGGTAAGGTTCAAACATGATTTTCCATGCAAGAAAAAGAAAATTCTCCCTCCCATACTTGGATCAATTTTAGGGAAACCATCCTGGCATAATCTCCTAGAATTTCTTGCTGTAGGTAGCATTATTTCTCCTCCTTTATTCCTCAGTGCCAAAGATCATTGGGGATATGGGTACATGGAATTTTTTTACCCTTTACCTCTCCCATAGGGCTTTTTCACCATTGGAAGCCCTCCTGGTGTAATCCCCTAACCTTTATCTCTTCCTCCTTACATTGGACACTTGTCTAATGTAAATATTACAGAGGTAACGCCCATAGCCTCTCCCTATTCCATGGTTGCCTCACCCTCATCCACTCTAATTTTGATAGTTGCACCCCCTTCCATCAATGGAAGAGGAAAAGTGTGGATTCTTTTGTTGAATCATTGACATTATCTTGTTTCTCACACTAATCATGACTCCCATGGGATTAGAGAGTTTTCATGATCATAAAATTTTCACAATTTAATGAACTATGAGAACTATGATTCCCACCATAATCGGGATACGTAGTAATCCTTCTCAGGGACCGAGCTCACCAGATGTCCTCTTTAGGAAACCAACCCTAATTCCCTTAATTTGAGAACCTCCTTTAAGAATAATCCCCAAATTAAATCCTAAAATCACCAAGTCATTCTTTTCAAGAAGTAAGCCCAAACTAATTTATCTCAAAGGAATATACTCTCATATGCGACTTATCGAACTACATGGGATTTGAATACCTTCAATATGGGATACGTAGGAATAATACATAGGTTCAAACCCAATACCTTAAATCAACCCTTTTCTCCTTGGTCTATATTCCTATTTGGTTCTGATCCTAAATTGAAACCAATATACATTCCAAGTTACTTCGGATGCTTCAGCATAATTCCCACACTATATTTTGACTAAGAACCTTCCTCTTAGATGTCCATACTACATGACATTAAACTGTTTGGATAGGTCCTTATCACATGACCTTAAATGTATAATGTATCCCATTAAGTGGAACCAAACTACGAGGGTTCTGATTCCTTTTATAAGGATATCTAGGTAACCCATTTTATTGGAAAGATCCCAAGATCAAACCAAACCTTCATCTCCCTGGATTAAAATAAATTCCAAAGTTCCCCATTGAGTGGCTTAAAAACAAGTATCATCATAAATACGATTAAAAGAATATCTATATTGTATATGAGAGGATACCATAGATGGATAACCTCGAATACATATGGATATATCCATTAATGAATAACCTCAAATACATTCAGATGATTTTAAACCTCTCACATAATAAATAAGTGATTGAAAATTCCATGGGATATTTATGATATACATGGTGAATTAATAAGGATTCACAAAAATATCTAAAATTATAAAGAGAGTACCGGAGTTGAAAATAATTCCCCCCAAAAGGTTTTTATGAGTCTTACTTACCATCCTCTTGAACTTTTCACATTCTTAAGTATCACGAATCTCAAACTTAATTAACTCCTGCCTTTGGAAAGCAGGTCCTCTTTGGATAAATAACTTTATGTGGTTTCCATTTCCATTAATAAATCCAATGGAAACCGGCTAGAAGCAGTGATTCTAGAAACTAGAATAAGAAACAATAAAACTAAAGGAAATGCATATAAAAAAATATCATTTAATAGAAATGTGTCAGTATTGTGAGATCAAATTTAATCATGTAGCCTAAAACCAAGTTTCCACCCAACAATATCATATAAGTGTAGTTCCTATATTAAAACATACAGCGTACAATAAATAAGTGCTAAGAGCATGAATATCTTATCTATTCTATAAACCAAATAAATGGTTAAATAAATTCATGGAACCCTCAAGGTTATAACCAATTGATATAAATTATTTCTATAATTAAATAATCTAGAATCCATGCTAAAATAAAATTTAAATTTAATTTAATTTTTATGATATGGCCTCCTCAAACCAGTTCTTACTCATCTAACCCAAACGCATCTTCTATAATACCTTGGCTTCCTTCATAGAACATAATATAATATTACCCACTAGGTTCACTTATTATACTAATGAATATCCCCATAGGACAAAACATGTTCCTTCAATGTTATTTTTATTCACTAATAGAAACTCTGGGAATCTTCCGATGTGGTCACCCATCCTGAAATGACTCTTGGTCAATCTTTCTCAAAATAGCTTTAATCAAGTATACAACTAAAAAATAAAGGTTCACTTTGTAGACATGGTTATTAATATTTAGTCATTGATGAATCAATATCAAAGAATGTTACACTCTCCACCAAATTAATGATAAACACACTAATTATGGACCCCACATATCTAAGCCATGCATTGCCTCTACACTATAGGCTGGGTATTTGATCTGATACCATTTTCCATGACCTAAATTACCTAGGCCATTAACCTAATAATATAACTAAATGGGTCACCTATAATACCATTGTTTCTTTCTCAAAACTTCACATGATATTACCCACTAGGATCACATATCAGACTAATGATTGTATCCAAGATCTAATATATGTAGTAATATTTTTTGTTTTTTGTTTCACTTCTATAAGGTTGTTATACTAATTGGGGATTCCCATTGGCAGTCTATAAGATGTCTCATCATGATGAATGTATTCAATTGATTTAGGTTTTTATAAAATTAACATCCCATGGTGGCTTCTTCTATGGGTTTTGGTAAAATCAATGTGAACTATCCCTCATATCATGGAATGGATTTGGTTTTATTTCATGACATGGATTTAGGGGTGTGATGGGAGTTGCTCAAACTTCATTATATTATGTTTCATTTAAGGTATATTTCCCAGTTGATTTTACATAGATATTAAAATTTAATGTTTTAAAATTACCTTTTGTATTATTGTCTCATGATATAGATTTTTCATAGGATTATTTAGGGAGAGTTTTGTAGACATTCCAGGGATGGATGGTCAGGTTATTCATAGGAAAAAACGCCCAGTGAGTCATTTGGAAAGACCTAATGGTGGTTGATGAAAACCGAATGTACATGGAGAACTCATAAAATGTTGTTAATATTATCTTGAATGGTATTTTATTCTATATTAAGGTAGGTGGTCCCTTATACTATACCCTATTATTTTATGCATAGTTTATTATAATGTGTTATGAGGTTCGCCCCCAAAGAAAAATTACCCCAAATTCATTAGTGTGTTATGAACTATAGGTAATGCTTAAATTTTTAAATTATATTATGGTCTTAACTAATTCGGGGAACTGTACCTGATGTAACTGAAAAATGTTAAATGATCCATAATAGAACCTTGTGTTCAAGATTGATGTATGACACCAATGTAGAGGCATGATCACAAATGTGATACCTAGATTACATGGATCCATTATGTGTTTCATTATGCTACCTGAGACCTAGTGTCACGAAACCCCTATTTATGTCCACTATTACTTGTTTTATTATGAACCATGTGGATTCCTGTATTTCTTTAAAACCCATCTTTTGACATATTATACATGAGGGTGGTGTGTGTGTGAGTGTTACCTTTGAGACCTGTGATTGATATAATGTTTTGTGTGTGTGTGTCCACATGAGATTGTTTCTTTGATATTCTATGTTTTCCACCATATATTGTGTCTTCCATGTGTAATAATTCATATCTAGTGGAATGGTTATGGTGACTTTTTTCGGTACTTGATATGTTTTTTATTTATTATATAACATTTCAAAGACTATAAAATACTTATTATGATATATTGATCCTTTTTTTGTTATGTCTCACATGTAGATTTTTAAATAGAAGAAGAAACCTCTATTTTAGTGTGCAGGTTCATAGGTAGACCTGAAAGCATAGCTATCCACTTAGAGGAGGACATTGGATGACTTGCAATGTTTATTGTGGTCATGGTTACAAGATATTTCCATAACATGAAATGAAATTGCACCATATATCAAGAACACCACACACCATTGGATTAGGGTATGGTGGATGGTATAATGTTTCAATGAGGAATTTCCTTGCATATGTTTAGAGTTAAACTATTTCAATCATGCCATGTGTGTGTACCATCATAGCATATTTATGAGTCATGGATGTCACTAGTCATTGAAGGTAAGCATGAAGTTGTACTTTAATAGTATAACACGCATTGTCCCTTGAAGGAGAGTCTTAGTCACATGTAATAATCTATATCAGGTAGATAAAACTTATGAAAATATTTTTGAATGGTGTCAAAGAAGATATTTCCAAGGTTTTTTGTATCTTGGTTTATGAATGAATGATCGATATATGATTGATTGTTGTTTAATAGTGAAATAGTGATTATTTTATAATCTTTAAAACTTATTTTATTTTGCATTTAATTTCTCTTAAGCTTATTACATGTATGTAAACTGTATTATTCCGATTAGGCATGGAGCCACATTAGTGGTTCCCTTATAAGTTATACTAACAACCTACTCGAGTGGGCATGTCACATAGGTACCCGAGAATCCATCATTTGTTATATGTGGGGGCTGTTTTGAGGGCCATGTTTGATCGTTGAGCTTGATAGGTTACTACGAGTCTAGAAGCTAGGGGGAGGGTCTTGGAATTTTTTACATATCCATTTTTATACTTTTACTCTTTTTCTATCTTTTATATGTGATCATCCCAGTGGGTATTTAATGTCCTTTTATTCAGGGATGACCATTCAATTGTGTTGTTTTCCACGTTCATTCACTAAATATAATATGATTATCAGATTCCATGTACACAGATTATTTATTGTTACATGTTTTTTTATTTTACAATTACTGTACACTCTGATTAAAGCTATAGTAACCACATAATTTCAGTTTATACCCAATAAAATAGTTAAGAATCCTTTAGAATATAAGGAGTCATTATTGAGGTTAAATGGAAAACTAACTTAAACTCAATTATTTGGGTTAGGGTGTTATAAAATGACATCAGAGAACTATATTTTTCCCTAATTATGGGGTTGGTAGACAAGAAACATAGGTATGTATTAATTCTGGTAAAAAACCTTAGTCTAGTGAATCTTTAACACCTTTTTCAAGGTATGACCATGTTACTAGGCCATGTGATTGATGTTCTTGGTTTGTGATGTTATGGGTATATTATTTCACCACCTATGATTCACATGTATTTTTTTTATTTTTACATTGAATTTACTCTTTACTATAATAGTAAGTGGAATCATACATATCATATTCAATATATATGATTCACCAGAAAAGATTTTTATTGCATATATTTGTACTAATTATGGATGACTTGGTTTCATTAGTGCCAATAGTTATCACTATATTTTCATGTATAATTTTAGGGAAATTTTATATTATGATAAACCCCTATGAATTTCTATTTTGGATGGAATGTTATATGGGATGATGGTGTTGTTCACTTGGATGCTGATGATGATGGGGATGAAGGTTTAGCCCCTTTATGAATGAAAAGTGCATAGAAACTTGTTCAAAATTTTATGAGAATTAATTTTCTTATAAATATTTTCATATGACTAGTTATTAGATGGGTATGATTATGTAAGATGAAAATTATATCCTATTAGGGTTATCTATATACCTCATAGTGGAATTATGATTTAAAAAACTAAGAATCTATAGCTCCTAAATTTAGATGTTATAGGAAAACATTTCATGGGAAAACTATATAGATGTTCCTATATAACATTCCATGAGTTAGGACTTTTAGTGAGATGTTATTTTAGGTTATCTGAAAATTATTTTTAGCCATAGAGATGTGACTTTTGGGACTAGTGAGTTAGTGTCTCATGTAGTGTGGGGGTATCCTATGTGATGATATTTTTTTATATAGGAATAGTGTGAGGTTTTTAGCTCCATAGGGGTGGATTTCATTGATGAAGTTGAAAAATGTGTCTGAGTAACCATTAAAAACCTCATATAAAGTTCTTGTTAATTCCTTTTAAACCATGGAATATGGATAATATTTATTTCTAATACTCATGATATAATGTTTGGGATTAATGAAATGGACTTTAAAGTACCCAACCCTATTAGTTTTGGGATAACCTTCAAGTGGAGGTGTAATGCATGATATATCTATGCTGGAATGAGATAATGATTTTAAAAGGGGGAATTGATGGTGTATTTTTTCATTGGAGATTGTTCCATTTAGTCTATAAACAACTGGAGAGAAATGATAGTCTAGGACTAGAGGTCTGTAAATCGCAAAAAATCACTTTGTTTTGAGAAAAGAGTGTGGTTATCATACTTAGTTGATAAATACATAAATAAATATCATTAATGCTTATGGTTATTCATTTGTTCAGTTGAATAAATGTTAATGGGGTGTTTATTTTCTTATTGAGAATGATTTATGTTCTATAGAAGAATCCAAAGGAGGTAGTGGTGGTATATCCCTAATGATTTTTTTGTCACCCATGGATTTATCAATATATGTGTTTGGACTAAAACTCATGGGTTTAGAGGAATAATGTTTGATGTATGAAAAGATATATTTTTGGTGGGAGATGAAATCAATAATGGATTAGGGTACTATTTATTAGTTAAGAATATTTTATCATTGAAAGTTATATCAGGTCTCTAAGTAGTATATTTTATTAGAGATAGAACCCATTTTTTGGTCGGAGATCATAACCCATGAATATGTTACATGGAGATGTATCTCACATATATCATGGATTTTTTAATAGGGTGAAATAAATTCTAGGTTATTTGGGTGTGTGTAGTTTATGTTGTATCTCTTGGGATTCAGGTCTGAATAGATTGTCACTTTTATTCATTATGTTCGATGATGAACTAGTCTTGGAATAGAAAGATCTATGTGTGCGTTGTGAGGTGATAATAAGGATAGTAATATTGTGGTGGGAATTGATCTCTTCATGATTGAATGAAACACTTTTGGTAAGTGTTTAGTAATTATGTAAAATTTACAATCCTATAATCGTGGTTCCCCCAGAAGATTGATGAGTGATAGACCCAACAGTAACTGGTTCTAAAATGAATTCCTAATGTATGATTCCAATGTGGTGATAATTGGAAACTAGATAAGGCTATAATGCCGAAAAAATATTTAATTTTTAATAATAAAATTTTTATAATTATGGTTATTATTATTATTATTAATTTGTTTAAAAATGGTGCATCTATAATAAAATACTTTCAGAATAAAAATAAAGACATGTTTCATTCAATATAAATGCTGAAACATTAAATTTTCATAATTCCAAAATAACCCCACTAACCTAGAATTATTACAAGGAGATCGATAAAAATCACTCGGTGACACCCAAACACAACAAATATACCATGAAAATAGTGAAATTACTTTGGGTCTGTCATAATGAAAAAAATATGGAAAGAACAACGACAATTTTACTGAGCATCAAGGGGATGTAGAGTACCCTATTCACCAATATTGTTTTGATGTTTAGAACACCCTGAACATGTATTTATAAGTCCTTGATATTAAATTTTGACTATTGATGTCCATTGATATGACCATTGATTTTTTTTGTAACGCTCCTAAAACATTATAACCGTTAGGAATTTTTAATTATTTTGATTATTTTAAATATTCTATCTATTTTAATTATATTAATTATTTTTATATACTTTAAGACCATTACTGGGTTTTAATGACTGAAATTAATATTTTATTTGTAATATGAATAAATTTTAATGAACTAATGATGAATCGATCTCCGAGAGAGGCCATGGTGATGACAGTATACATCATGGCCAGACCCCCACCTCCCCTCCCTAGCCCGCTCAAGCTAGGGAGTGGGTTTTACAATCATCCCTCGATCCAATTTCCCTCTCGCAATATTTCCTTTTCCCCTTTCACTGATCTATTTTATCTCCCTCGATTTCCACCTATTGAAGTGAGCCACAAAGTCTACTCTTTTGAGAATGGTGGTCCATCTATTTTGATTTCTCCCTTATAGTTCACGAATGATTTGAAAATGATGTATCATACCATGGTCACTCATTTTGGGAAGCCACGACTCTCAGTAGATGCCTTCGGTAGGTTTTTGTTCTCTTCTTGGAAGCTTGAGGACCAGGTGGTTGTCAGTCTTTTAGATTCAAATCATATTTAGACTGCTTTTTCGTCTGAGGAAGATCTGATCTATGCTTGGGCCAATCTCCACGATCTCTATATGGATTCTGGTTTAATTTATTTTGGTGGTCCTTTTGTTTTCATCTGATGCGAAACTCCCAATTTTCGGCACTCTAGATTTCACTTCCCAGTATTACACTACCTTTCCAGAATCCGGAAATTCTTCCATTAATCAGAAATATGATCGGCTGCTACCTCTATTTGGATTCCTGCACCAGTACCATGTGTCATCCAGTCTCCCCAATAATTTGCATAGAAGTTGATTTTTCAAAGGGACCATTGGACTCCATCATCAATGAGATTTAAGGAGAGCTCTGTTGGAATCAAAAAGCATTTTACGACTATTGGGTTCATTTTTTCTTTGGTTGTCATCATCTGGGTCATGATACATATAGATTCTATAGATGTTATTCTAGTGGAATGGATATTATAGGATATGACAACAAGATGGATCAGCAGGGAAGAGGTGGGCATAGACTCCCTTCCAATTTTCAGAATGAATTGATTATGTGCTATCCAGAAGTCGGTGTGGTGGAAGAGCATGACGATTCGTGTCACTGTAAGACTATTTAGGACCATTGCAATGATAGGACTATTGTAGGGTCTGGTGACTGTTGTGCTGGATTTTATAAGGGGACTGTCATGGATGAGGATATCCAATGTTCGGATGGAGCAGTAAAGAAAAAAATAGTTAAGACTTGCGTCCTGAACCCAGTGTATCAGAGATCTTCAATATGCTGCAGAGTGATTTTACAAGTCCTCAAAATAGAAAATCATTTTCTTAGGGTTCCTAGACCTGTTTGGTGGTTGAGGCATTTTCAGATTTGTACATTGCATAGTCTCTAGATCTATGCTACTCTTCTGGAGCTGCTGGTCCATATTCCATAGGTTCGGAGAGACTTAATCCTTGTAATTATACAGAGGCTATGTGTGTTGGTAATTGAAACAACTCTGATAGGGTGTTACATTCTACTGGCAAGGGTAAGTCTAAGGATAGACAATAGTGGGAGAAGCATTCACATGTTATAGGCAAGAATTTGATTACCAATCAGAGAATCAACTCGAAGAGGATGTTATCCAACCTAAACATAAACAACCAATTTGAGAGTTTAAGTAATCAGGGAGAGCATGAAGGAAACTCCAACTATCCCTCTGAGGCCAAGTTTGATGGAGACGGACAACCCTCATATGAGACAATTTTGGGAGGAGTTAGTAAAGGTATACACAACCATAGGAGGAAGAAAGGGGAAATGAATAATAGGGATCGATGAGCTATATTGTTTCAATGAAGCTGAAACGTAAGGGACGTAAGGACTAATACTATCTTATTAAACTGATGGAGACACGGTCGGCCAAAAAAGAGGGTAAAATAAAGGGGAAAGAGATCAAATTATAAGTAGGAGAGGAGGCTCAGCTGGTTGGTGCCGCATAGTCTCAATTGCAGGTGAAATGAGCCTCAAAGGCCGATGACCAGCAAGAGGATATGCATATGCATTATAAGGAGACTTGTCTTGTGAAGGGGGTTGATACTCCCCCTAGACAAAAATGTGAGGTAGGTTCTCCCGACGGATTTTAGTGCCTGAAATATGAGGTTCGGGAAACTCAGATGGAACTACTCTTGCACTATGGAGATGAAATAAAGGAGGATGTACTGGTGATCAAGGAGAAGAGGGAAGACATCGACCAAATGATGGAATGAATAATTCAAGTGCATGTTTCTAGGGAGAAAGATGAATTGATTTACAAGAAAGATCATATATTGATTATAGGCTTCAATATGGAGGAGATTTGTAAATCAGAATATATGAAATCTTGGGATTACCTTCCATGGAACTATGAAGTCAACATAGAGGAAGATCCAGTTTTCCAGGTAAGTTCCCTCCCTAGGAAACTGTTGAGGGAAGGAGATTCCAATCGCCATAAACTTGTGTTTAATAAGCCAGTAGTTTTCATTAATGTTTGAACTTTTTTGTGAGGGTTCTCACTATCCCCTTGATGGCGATAGAAAATAAAAAAGTTAACTTGGAGAAGTAATATTTTATTTAATAAATATATGTTTTTAAGTTAATGTAATGTTTTGAAATAAACCATCTATTTGTATTAAATGTGTATACTCATATATATTTTATTAAAAATGAAATATAACCAATTATTTTATTAATAAATATATATGTTTCACATGTTTTAGAATGTTTTAAATATTTTAATTTTATATCCTATGTTAAATAATTACATATTTGTAATCATGTATATACATTATTTTAAAAAATTTATAACCATGATGTTTATTTTAAAATGAGTATATGTTTTATTTTGAACTTATAATGTTTTAAATAAATAAAAACATATGAAAAAATAACATTAGAAAAAAAAATATATAAGGAAATTAATATATATCGGTCCTATGTTTTTATAACATTGTTATATATATTCTTATGTTTAACAAAAATTAGGTTTTTTTACAAAAACTTGAGTGAGTACACACCCAACAGAGGACATCCATGAAGGCCAAGCCCCAAAGGACTGGTGGGTGTCTCATGAAGAACCACGAGGTCATAAAACCCTCACGAGACACATAAATGGTGCATTTCAATTCATATTCCAGCGCTAGGGCACACCCACATGGGGTGCATATAGGAACAGAGGCAGAACCCCTGTGTAGGGCGGTATGGGGGGAATAGGGTGGGTGCAGAGCCTGCTCGCATGGAAGAACTGGTATGGGGCGGTACTGGGGAGGGGGCCGTGAGTTCATTGTCTTATCCCTAGATCATCTAGGCTTATATGGAAGACTCAAAACTATATCTGTTTGTATGAGGTGTGAGGGTTTTTAATGAAGACATAATCTCAACCATTTATTCTTGTCGTACGAGATCTCGACCGTACGATCCAATCCAACCTTCAAATCCCACTAATGTGAAATTTCTTCCATGTTTTTTCTCATCTGTCTAATCTCACCATGCGAGATCTTCGACATCAATCCTTTTAAAAATTTTGTTTCAATTTGCAACCATCTGATCCAATGCCACTGTTGAACTCATGTGTCTTATTTTAAAAACCATGGAAACAGCCTCAGCTGTCTGATCGACCTTGAACAATCTAGACCATCCAATATTTTCCACAGTTCCTTTCCAATCTTCTTCAGCTTTACAATAAACCAGTGGCCTTGACCCATGGTTTTCCTTCTCACTAATTTTTTTCTTTTCCCATGACCCTCCCTCACCCTCTTTAGACCCATCCCCCAATTTCTACCTATAATCCCTCATTTGGACTTCTTTTTTTTATTTTATTTTTCTTCCCATTTATTCTTCCAAAAACATTATATGTATATATATAATTATTTCACCAAATAGTTTAGGGTTTATTTTAATTTTGGTGTTTTACCTGATTTTTTAGTAGTCAATTTCATTTGAATTTTTTATATTTTTTGAGTGAATCACTATGTTTAAAATATATTCATATATAGATTATATAAACCCAAATTACACACATAATTCTACCTAATTTTGTCTCCCTAACATACCAACATCCACTGCTCGACTCAATAACCTCCTTGAAGATAAGTAAGGGATTATTATTCTTTGATTTAATTATGAAAACCCTTATATATACTTTTTTATGGATATATATATATGTATACAATTTTTATAAAATATAAAATAATTTTTTTTAAATATTTCAAATAGTGATTGATAGTGTTTAATTAGATTTTGAGGCACGTAATGCTTGTAAAAGATTATTATTTTTTTGCTTTCTATATGGAACTTATGTGTATAAAATTATATATATATAACTATATATGTATATATGTTCATTTATAAAACAAACCTATTCTGTTTTTATGGACTTTGAATTCTGAAGATATGTTTTTAAATAAGTTCATTAAATACATGTAAATCATGTAATTATTCAACTTTTTTTGTTTAATTGGACCATATAAACATATACGTGTATATATGGTTATGTGTACATATACATATAGGTTTTAATTATAATATGAATTGGGATTTCATAAAACCTATTTTAGTGATTAAATTATGTTTTTAAGGTGTACAATATTGATAAGGATTTATTAAACCTTGTATTGATTGTGCAAATCCCTTGTATACACTTTTTGTATATATGGGTTTATATATTTTTCGAACCCTAATATATATATATATATAAATATATATATATACGAACCACAATCACATGTATTCATGTTTTCATTTATTTAAGATATTTTGATGGTATTAAGCTAGTCAGGATTGTATACAATACACATGATGCAATTTTATATTGGACAACAATAAAAAAACCATGTTTTGTTATTGTTTTCCTAAAAAGTCTAAAGGAAGGCATCACCTTTTTAATAAAATTTACTTTACATTCATGATTTCCAAAATTATAAATTTTAGGATTGAAGGTCGGAATAATGTTTGATTACACATAAATATATATACATGCATAAGCATATGTGTTTAATTATTTTTCTTATGCATGAATACTTCACATTAAATTTTTGTTTCACATCCATACATTGTATATAAATTCATGATGAATTTTCCGCAATGAATGTATTTAATTATATAAGATTGTGTTTTAATCTATTTGACACTTTAGTTAACTGTGTATGGTTTAAAAAAAATAAAAAAGTCGAAAAAACATGTAAATTTTTCAATGAAAAAGGTTCACATTCATGTCACAATGGTTTTAACGCAAGAGTTATTATTTTTTGTTAAAATCCATCATTTTATGTTATATAGTTATTATCACATTTAAAAAAGCATGTCATTTTTCCATTCAGGTCACTTTTAAATTGGATGCAGCTATAACCTAAAACTAGAAAATCTAGCCATTTTTACAATTATTGCATAATTCACATCATTTATGAATATGTATGCAAGAATGAAATTTATCTCTCTTGATAAATCATTTATTATGAATATGATTATTCAATGTTTTATGATAAATATTGAATATAAGAACATACTAGACATATGAGGAATGTATTTTACTTATACGATATGATGGGTGCGCCCAGATAGCGCTCCAATGCATTGGGTAAACAGAAGTCCTGGAAGATGAATTATGTTGGGATTTTACACGTATAGTCTTGGAATGAGGCTTTGATTGAATGATTATGTACAATCATGTTTTAAGGCCTTGAAAAAGATATTGTGAGGTCTATCATTATACATTCCCTCATTATGTATTAGTATATGACCAACCAAGTGATTATTCAACTAGTAGAATATCCCTTGATAATGAAACGTTTACTTATGATAAAGGGGAAGAATGCTAATGGAATAATGAATTATGTACATAGAAAGTTTTTATAAGTAATGTGTATCATCTAATATCATAATTTTTATATATAAGATGATATTACATATTTCATTTCATGAATTTCATTTTATGTTTTAAGAGAATCATGACAATTTTAATTACGCAATTCCAAGCAAGTGTTAATTCATGTGCAAATTTCTACAATCAACCTTGCATGTTTCCTTTAAACTAGTTGATCAATTTATAGATTATGAATCATTCTATGCTTTTTCTACATGTATGTTCACTCTAATATGTGTTTTACATATATCTTTTAAATAAATATATAATTCTTATGTATGTGATTTTCTTGAAACATCCTTTGTGTAACCTTTGAAAAATGTTGATGACGTGATTCAAAAAGTGTTGTTTTCAATAAAAGTACCTGTTTTGTAATTATTTTATAAATTTTTAGATTTTAAAAAGGAATTTAATTATTTTTTTTATAAAACACCTTATTGATAATTTTAAATACTCACCCTATGATTTCAATTTAATTTTATAGGGTTAGTCGATTTTTGAATCTTTGAGTACTCTTTTATGATGGAAACAATATGATGTATATATTTGTCATGTTTTTGAAAAAATGGATTAGTTTTATATGTTTTTCCAGAACCTAAACTGAAAATAATCTCTTTGATGGGATGATATGTCCAAATTTTATTTATATGTATTTATAGGAAAAATATTGCACACCATGTTCTAGGAACCGACATTGGGATTCTGGGGTTAGGGTAATCATAGTGGGTATCAAAGTATTGGTTTAGACAACTCTAAAAAATTAGAACAATACTGAAAATTTATTTTCTTAATTTCTAATTATATTTCATTCATAAAAATTTTAGATGGTCAGTGATGGTTCACCAACAAACCTTTTGTATATCCTTAACGAATTACTAGATAACATAGTTGTCATTCCACGGTCAAAATCATTTCATCCATTCATGAACCTACATTTATCTTTATTGACACTCCTTTCCATCAAAGAATCTAAAAATCATGACGAAGGGAATCCATTAGAAATAAAATATGGAATACATAAAGAAAAGTCAAATATTTTCAGAGGAACAAGTTTTTGGCCGCCTTAGTTTATCCAAAACTCATTTGGCGCATATCCTACTTGTACGACCCTATATGTTTCACAACGCACATATACTCACCATGCTATAGAAGAATGAAAGTATAATTTTGGCTATGTCTTAAAGTGTCTACCTAGTCTAGACAACACACCGTAGGCGCACAATGTACTTGCGCGGAAAACATATTTCGCCCAAGGTAATTAATTTTCCTATAAATAGACCCTTAGGGAACCCATTTCTACAGACAAATTTCCCTAAAGCTCAATTGCTACTCTGGTCACCCTAGTACTTCACCCCAATCTTATGAAACTTTCAAGTTAATTCATCAATACCCTGAGTGGAGGATTTAAGGGAGGATCATTGGACTTATGTTCTTTTAGTGTTTAAAAACTATAACACATGGCGCCTAAAGCGCCCAACCTCCCCATGTCAGAAATACTTGTGTATAACCCATTACTCTCATAAGAACTTGAGAGGCCATCTTCTAGGATCACCTATGAATACTTTTCAATGATATATAAAGTTATCTCCCAAGTATTAACATAAAGGTTTTTCATCGCTTAAGTGATAATCAGGTCTCCCTAGTCCACTTGAACACCCATACTTTTTTCACCCTTACATACTTGGGAAACCCTCTATGATTCAATTACTCTCTTCATTCTAAAATACATCAATCCTTCTTCAAATAATTTCATGGAAATGATTTTTTATAATTGGATCCCTTTTCTGAAAGGTATTTTGTTGAGACCTCAACCAAAAGCTCTGGACTTATCAAACCTTTGGGAAAGGCACATCAGTGTGTCTCCTATTTGGGCTTGTATTTCCACAGTCAGAGGTTTCCCACACTTGTTTCACAGCGGGGTTAGGAATCATGAAGTGTTTTTGGGTTTTTATATCCACATTCACATAAAATTTTATTCTTGGATAAGTGCTAGGATGTTCCCGGTTTTGATAATAAGGGTTTGGATTTGGTCCTCCCCTTCTCATCTCTAAGACTCGGAACCTCAGTTCTCTTGCAGGGATTATATGATTTACATTTTCTTTTCCATGAAATCATAGGAGAAGTATCCCTAACCTACCAGGATCAATTTAGGGCAACCATCCTGGTGTAAGCCCTTGCATTTTCTTGTAGGAGGTAGCATCATTGCTCTTCCTCTTTTATTCAGTGCCAAATACCAAAGGGGAGATGGTCACAGGGACTTTCATCGACCTTTCCCTCTCATGTTAGGATTTATCAACAAGGGAATCCATCCTGTTGTAAGCCCATCACACTCACCCCTTCTTCCTTCCATTGGACCCATTTCCCAATGTAATGAGAACAAGGGGAGGGCTTATCGCCTCACCCTCTTCCATGGTCACCTCAACCTTGTCCACCCTTTCAGCCATAGGTGCTCCCTCTTCCACCAGTGGAGGAGGAAAAATTTGAAAGTGTAGATGCATTTGTTGAATCTTTGACATTCTATTGTTTCTCACATTGAGCATGACTTATGCAGGCTTAGATATGTGTCATGATTATAGAATTTTGAACAATTGGATGAACTAGGAGAACTCTAATTCCTGTCCCAACCAGGATATGTGGGAATCCTTTTTCATAGCCTGAGATAACTGGATATCATCTTCATGAATCCAAAACTAATTCCCTTAATCTAGGAATTCTCCTTAGGAATCAACCCCAAAATATATCCTAGATCGTCAAGTCATCATTTTCAAGAAATACTCCCAAACTCGTCTCTCTCAATGTACCATACTCTTATATGAGACTTATTGAACTACGTGGGATTTGATTCCCATCCATATGTGATATGTAGGAGTCCCCTTTGAGGTTCAAACCCAACACTTCAAATCAACCCTATTCTCCATGGGCCATATTCCCAACATGGTAAAATCTTACTTGGAAACCCATATCCTTTCCAAGTTCCTTGGGCTACTTCAGCATATGTCCCACACTAAATTTTGACTAATCACCTTTCACATAGAGGGCCATATCACATGAACATAAAATGTATGATGTGTCCCATTAATTGTCACTGAACTACGAGGGTTTTGATTCCTTTCACAAGGATACGTAGGCAGCCCATTTTATGAGAATGATCCCAAGATCAAAACAAAAATTTGTCTCCCTAGATGATAAAAACATCCACAGTTCCCTACTGAGTAGATTTAAAACTAGTATCATAATAATGATTATCAAAAAAATCCCTACCTATTATATTATAGGATACCATTTATGGAGGACCTCAAATACATACTGATATCTTTATTGAGGAAGAGCCTTGAAAACATACTGATGAATTTAAACTTTTTAACATGCTAAATAAGTGATTGAAAATTCCAAGGGATACTTATGATATACTTGGTGAATTAATAAGGATAGATGAAAATATCTTAAATTTACAATGAGAGTCCTAGAGTAGACAATAATTCCCCCCAAAAGGGAGTGATGAGTCTGACCTCCCCTCCTCTCGACCAATGCATGCTCTTAAGAATCATTAAGTTAAAACGTAACGAATTCCTTCCATTGGAAAGAAGGTCCCATTTTGATAAATAACTATTGAAATTTTCTGGTTCCATAAATAAACCTAATGGAAATGTCCTGTAAGCAATGATTCTTAAAACTATAGTGCACTCTTCAAGGAACTACGAAACAAAAATGGTGAACCCGACGTGAATTCTTAACCCATTTATTAATGTTACCCACATGTTAGGCCCCTATAAACTGATAAAGGAAGGCCAGAAAAAGGAGTCAATCACATATGTATCCATCTAAAAATATGTTTCTTTAATGGAGTTTTTTTTTTGTTTTTATGTTTTTCTTCTCAAAATTCTCTTCATTCAAAAAATGTCTTTCTCCGGGACAAAATCTGTGATCTTACCAATGGTTGCTCAAGCTGCATCTCCATCCACGAGAAGGACGTCATCACCAACCCAACATCTTCAACGTTGGGACTCTAATGTGATGGTAATGGAATATGACTTGCATGGTACAATACCGACTTTGGCGGTTGATTGATGGGCCCTTCAGGTCAATAATAATCCTCGATCATCTATCCAATGACGACCAATGATCAAGAAGCAGACAGTTCCAACCATTGTCTTCAACCATTTCGAGTCCTTGTCCCCATAACGCAACAACCAGTCCCTCCCATACTACAGGGAGGTGGATCAAGAGGTCACCCAAGGGCTCAATTCAAGAATGTAGGAGTCGTTCCTGAGGAATCCCACCAGCAATCGATGCCAGCAGAATCATGCGGGAGCAAACCCCCCAACATGATGGGGGTGTTGCCTCTAGACGTTCAGCCCAGGTATCTCAAAACTAGGAACGCAAGATGAACTACTCAGGAAAACGTCCGGTCAACAGAGAGAAGGTACCTACCTCTACCCCTTTTAGATATGTCCATCAACCTATCTTGATGGCAAGCAAAGAAGGGTCACATACACTCGTCTTTCCTAATTTTGAAGCTCAGCAGACTCATCTGGAAGAATCCCATAAATCCCACCAGATAAAATCAGTGGAGTACCATGAATAAGCACACACACCTGCTTGTATGTTATCAGTTGGTCAGCAGGCTCGTCTGACTGAATTTAAAGAAACTTGTAAATTTAATATGTTGACAACTGGTAAATTGGAACATACACATGTTTACTATCCCTAATTCTGTCAACAGTCTCCTCTACCAGTATTGAGGGAAGTTTGTAAACTATACATGATGAGAAACAGCTAGTAGGCACATACACCTTCCAATGTTCATCAGGCCTGCCAATAGAATCGTTTGGTAGCACTCAGAGAAGTCAGTCAAAAAGCTCTGATGACGAATTTGAGGCATACCCAACACTCTACCCCCATGAATGAGTACTATAAATATCCATTGACAGGAAAAGGAGTAAAATAGAAGGAACATACATCTACTTTGGATACATAATGGATGTATATTCCCATTCCATCCATTGAAGTCACCAAACACATATTATCATTGGTGAAAGGGTAGACACAAATCCCAGTCTATATTCTGGAAGCTTCCCAGAATATTATAACAACTACTTATGAAGTATCAGAGGAACATACAGATAAATATATCCCCACACATGGGATGCCACATCTTTATGCCATCCTAGATAAGATACACACCTCTGTTTCAGGCCATAAGGTTCATGGCTCATACACCTCCATTTCATACAGAAAACAAGATTGGGATCATACACCCTTTCCAAATGAAGGTAATCGGTCCGTTCTGGTAACTACTCCAAGGCAGGCACATACACTTGCCCATGATAACCAATTCTTCTAGAATGTGGCCCCAAATAGGTATAATATAACATACAATATGAATTATCTCCAAGAACCATTGGAAAATCACGTGTTGAGTTGCGATTTAGATCCACTTAATGCTGGAGTTCTTGAATCCCTCAGACAATTATCTGTTGTAGCCTAAGATCCTACCCTATAATTAAATTTTTTTGGGAGTATTAGATATAATTCTTATGTTCTTCATATGAAACTTAATCATGAAGGATTTATATAGGAAAATTCGGTCAATCCAGAGTTCCTATCTCCAGATGAGAGCCACGGAAACCCTCCGTGTGGAAAGAAGACAAAGGATCATGAAGATTTATCTCTTGCTGTAATCCACCATGGTGATCCTCCCTATGATCGAATTCACTAAAAAAGTCCTCGCCACATTAGTATTTCTCATTGTCAAAATAATTCCATAGTTGGCAATGTAGTGACAAGAAAGACCTCCTATCTCGAGGCACTTACAAACAAAAAGCCAGTCATGTCTCATGCCTTCTCAAATAGAAGACATCTTAACGGAACAATCATTATCTGAACATCCCTTGGGCGATTTTTCTTCTAATAAAGAGCATCGAATTTGGTCAGACCAAGTGGATAAATCTCTAGTGAGAGATGATAAAGATATGTTAATCATGGGAAAAATTGGCTAAAGGAGAAATACCAGTCATGTTCTGGCCTTTGGATAATTCTCAGTATAACATTCTAGAATTGATAAAAGATTATTACATTCATTATTTCCACCTCAAATTATTGAAAAATATATGTCATTTGAAAATAGAATTATTATCATATGATGAATTTCAAAATCATGTAAAGGTAATAGGAGATTTTCAATGCCAAATTGACTTGGAATC